>CAWUFW010002889.1:0-1200000 GCA_963921515.1 Calotriton arnoldi
TAGCATTCCACCCTTCTAGAGGGATAAGACATGTACCTGCTGTGGAAACGCGGTAGAATCCTAAAGAGCCCTGGCATCACAAAATGGATGCCACCAGTCACAGACACTGGGCTGCCCTCCTGCTGATGACCGAAACTCGCAGTGGAGGAAGCCCAACAATAGGCATCCTGTCACAGGGAGGTGTAACCACCTCCCAGACAGGGTTTAGTGTATTGGGGCTGGGTGGGTGCACTCTTAGAGTGCTTTGAAGTCCTGCACTGGGGGAGCAGAAGGCTCCTCTGTGCATATGCCAGTTCAAACCAGCTCAGGGGCTACCTGCCCCTGCTCTGGCGCGAAACTGGACAAAGGGAAGTGGGTGTAGCCACCCCCTCCCTTGACCCTCCCATAGGTGGGGTCATAGAGCTAGTCCATCCCCCCTTTTTAGTATAAGAGGGGGAACCTTGCCATTGCAAAGCAGATAACCCCTGGACGACACTCTACAGAAGAATCCTGGCCCTTCGACGTTCCACTACCTTTGGAAGACAGAAGAATCTCCCTTGGAGTCAAGGAGTGACTCCCCTGCTTGGCAGGCACCAAAAACGATAACGACGGTCGCAAACTACGCCGCTCCCGCCGGAGTCCGAAGTCCCTGCAGCCCAGGAAGTGGATTTCCTGACCTCTCCCAGGCCATCGTGAGTTCCCAGCGAAGCTGAGGCAAGTGGACCCCACGAGTGACGAGGAACCGCGACCCCTTGGTACCGTGCACTATTGTCGAGTGCAACCCTTTCACAACGTTCCATGAAATTGTGCTTTGGACCACGTGTGGTCCCGACCTCCAGCAGGAATCCCTCCGAAGATCAGAGGCCTACACCGTCCCGAGTGACCGTGGGCCCCTGTTGAGTGATTCCGCCCGAGGTCTCTTCGCGATCCCTTGCCCGCTGGCTTGTGGGTCCCCAGAAGACTTCTTAAAGAAACCAAAGGACTCCCCTGGTTGCTCTAGGCCTGCCCTGACTTACCCTCGCTGGGTGAGTCTCTCAGACCTTGCTGGTCTGCGCCATCGACTTTTCTTCATCTCGCCGAGACTTGCTGCTGCCAAGGCTTGTTGGCTCCAATCGAGTTGCCGACACCGCAGTCAGCTGCAGACTTCGAGGGCCACACCGAATCCAGCTCCTGGTTGTCGTTGACACCTCCTGGACCACGTGGCTGAAGAGTCAAGGCACCCGCAACCGACCTGAATCATCTGACGACGGTGGGCATCCATCTTCTTTGCCCCGAGTCACTGCCCAGTGACTTTGAACACTGTCCCCTCTGCTTTCAGGTCATCCTTCTTCAGAATCCAGGCTTGGATTCCACCGGACACTTCTTCAGCTCCCGCAAGCAGCAAGTCTTCTTTGTTCGCCATTGAAAACGACGCCGCGACCCGACACCAAAGGACACCTATGCACCCGGCTTCCCTGGGTGAGGTAACTCCAGCACTACGGTGCTCCTGTGGGTGTGGGCCCTAGAACTACTTACCCTGTAAGTGACTTGCTTGTGGGTTCTCCCGAAGTCTCCTAGAACTCTTAATTTCCAACCGCGACTTGCCCCATTGAAGTTAACGGCGATCCGCGCCTGTGTATCCACACTTCACGCGTCCCCGTGGGTCCTTTACTTACCTGCCTTGGGTGGTTTCGTGAGGCCCCTGCACTTCTGAAGGCCCTAGGCCTTGTCTCCCTGCAAGTCGTTGTTGCTAAGTCCCTTTTTTAGTATATGGTCTGGTACGCCCCTAGGGCCCCAGCCATATTTTGTGCTTAACTTATTGTGAAACGTTGATTTGTGCATATGTTTGTCTTCTAATCTCATAAAGAGATTAGTAGAGAGTTATTTAGAAATAAATACATATATATTTGATATATATACCTGTGTGGTGTCTTTTCATTTGGTGATTCAAGAGATTATATGGTAAAACAAGCTGCTTTACATTCCTTCAAGACTTAGCCTGAAGGCTGCTCTCCACAGCTACCACTAGGATAGCTTTCTTTAAAAGGTTGTCTTAAACCTATCTACCATAAGAGTCGATTTGCCCTGGTGCAAGGTGTCCACTTTAATTAGTGAACAGCATATACCAGGCCAACTTCTCACAGTTATCAACAATAAACTCACCCACATGAATGCAATAAGTGGGGCATAGAGCCAAAAATTGGGTCCTGGAGTATGTGCAAGTTGGAACAATGTGGCAGGGCTTACCGGCAGCATGGCTGGCCGCAATCCATACGCAGACGGGTGCGTCCTTGGCTTTAGGTGCCTAATATAGGGAGGAAACACCAAAAAGACTATAGCACACCGAGAGAACATGGTGGCTCTGCGAGTACTCCAAAGGAACATGGAGGTAGAGTCCACTAAAGTGCTATGTGCTTCGTGCTTCAAGCTCATTCAAAATAAAGTAGAGATGTTTCCTGTGTGCCTGTTTTAGCCATAGTGCAAAGTCTAGCAAAGGTGACAAAAGAATGCGGGTGATAGATTTTATGAGCGCTATGCCCCCAAAAGGGAGTATCAATCAATTTGATCCCCCAAGCCACCGACGTGCATGTACAAATCAATTAGGTCAGCGCAACAATACAATTCAGATTCAAAGCATTCAAGTTTAAAGCTTAACATTTAAAACCGAACAGTTTTCTAAAATGCAATCTTTAAAATGTGTTAGAGGCAATCTAACGGCTGCATGTACACCTAATATTCCTAATATAGGGAGCAAACTCTAAAAAGACTAGAGCGCGCCGAGAGAAAAAAGCAGCTCCGCGAGTGTTCCCAAGGAATGCGGCAGTGGAGTCCACTAAAGTGCAATGTGCTTCGTGCATTGAGTCTGTGGGGATTGCACTTGGCTGTAAGTGTTAGGGATTAGGGACAGACCCCTCCCTTTATGAAAGAGCCAGTGCTTAATTTGAGCTGGTGGCTGCAGGTGGGTCCCATTAACACTCATTTTTGGGTGCTGGCACTAATTTTTCCTCATAAAACGTTGTGCAAGAGTAACAGAGAGAAAAACACAAAAAGGGGAAGAAAGATGAAGAAAAAAACAGAAAACCAGTAAAAAAAGGGAGAAAACAGGGAAGGAAATACAACCTGCAACAGTGAGATAAAGAGGCACAGAGTGTAAGGTTGTCGGCAAAAGAGTACTGAGGATGGATTAAGATCACTCAGCCTTGGTATTTGGCAACACCAACATTTGACAGGGTTGTCCAGGAGTTTCTGAGAAATCTTTGGGCAACAACACTTATTCTTTTACCCATTAAGCCCTGGAAAGATTGTTTTGAAAGTGCCTACAAACTGAAAGCATCATTTATTTTGAAGAACACATTTCTATTAAATGATTTTCAATTCCATGTTACATGTTTCCACAGTAAAGGGAGGATTTGCTTGGATCCAGTGATGTCAATGATCATGACACTCCTATGTATGTATGAACACTTATTTAGCACAAACCTAGCAAAACAATGGCACACGACAGATGGTGCAAGTCCAGGTACATTGTTAAAAACCTTTTTCAGAATGGTTACAGAAAGACTATAGACAGTGGGTACTTTGGGTGAGGGGATAATGTTCTGTAAAGAGGTGTGTCTTTACTTCATCCTGAATAGCGAGAGGGTAGATATATAGTGGGTGAATTGATAATGCTCTGTGAAGAGGTGTCTTCAATTGCTTTCCGAACTGCAAGAGAGTGGGGGCAGTTGTAAGGTTGATGGGGGTATTGTTCCAGATCCTGGGTGTGTAGAACTAAAAGGATTCCTTTCTGGTCTTTTTTTCCTGTAATTTTTGTTTTGAGACTGGAAATGTATAAGCTCCTGTTGTGGTGTCGTTCACCCAAGATGGATAGCTTCTCAGCCAAGTAGGCTTAAGTTTTGTTTCTGACAGCTTTGTAAGCTAAGCATACACAAGGAGATGATGGATGGCGCACTGAAGCTTTTCAGACCCTCACCCCAAGTCACAGATCTGGGTTGAAACCATTATTGTTCTTTACCTCACTTCGGCACCTCAGTTCAGACCCAGCTATATGCAAATCAGTCTTGACCCTGTGCCTCATGGGAAGAGTCCAGACCGAACTGCCAAGCCCGGTCTTCCCTGAACCAGAAACTAGCATCCTGGGACCGGTTTCGGGGTAACACCCCTCATCAGCCAGGCTAGCTTGAATGCAGTGGCAAAGTGAGCAAGGGACCCACATCTGGGCATACCCTGCCAACTTAGGGCAAACAAAGCAAACACAAGGAGATGATGGACGGAGCGCTGAAACTTTTCAGACACTCACCCCCAGTCACAGATCTGGGTTGAATCCATCATCGTTCTTTAGCTCACTTCGCAACCTCAGTTCAGGCTTTGTTCACCCTAAGTTGGCAGGGGATTCCCAGACGTGGGTCCCTTGCTCACTTTGCCACTGGGTTCAAGCTAGCCTGGCTGATGAGGGGTGTTATACCAAAACCGGTCCCAGGATGCTTGTTTCCGGTTCAGGGAACCTTCATAATATAGGTGCTGGGGTATCGGATCAGATTTCGAGGAGAAGTGTGTGTGTGTATGAGAAGAGTGTGTGAGAAAGGTGACCCGAGCTACAAAGTATTGTTGTACTTATTATACATGAACTACAAAATTTACACGAACTCCAAAGCTACATAACAAGCTTAATGCGGAATGTGTCATTCGTCTCTGTTTTCTTTTTAACATGCATGGCAGCAATAGCATGGTTGAAGTGGAGGAAAGTATTTAGTCACTATGCCAGAGTGTGCGGTACATCATTAAGTGCAGAGAGTAAGATGTCATTGTTGTTACATTGCCTCGGCCCGGAGGGACAGGACGTTTTTGAACATTTACCAATTAACCAATTATGAGGCTAACGGATTGAACGAGTATGAGGTCTGTTTAAAAAAACTAGATTTGCATTACCTACCGAAGTTGAGCACGGTTAGGGAAAGACACCACTTTGGTAGGAGGATGCAACGAGTAGGGTAATCGGTTGAGGAATATATCTCTGTGTTGAGAAAACTAGGCTCAACCTGTAAGTTTGTGATGACAACAGATGAGAGATTGCACGATCAACTCATCCTGGGTTGTAGCCTGGACAAAGCAAAGGAGACCTGTTTAAAAGACAGTCCTTCACTAAGTGAAGTACTGATAACGGCAAAGGCGAATGAACACACTCAAGAATGATGGGAGTAATTAGAAAGAACGCACAGGGTGAGGAAAAGAAAGATAGCATGCAAGTCATAAAATATGGTGCAGGTGTGTCTGTGGGTGGTCCTTCAAATGCTAAACAAGACGTGAAAGGTGTGAAGGGAGTGAATAAATTCCAGAGAGTTGCTTCAGGTATGGAAAGATCGGGCACATGGCCAATAATAAGGAATGCCCTAGGTGGAAGGCCACTTACAAGACATGTGGGAGGAAAGGACATTTCACATCTTGTTGCAAAACCAGGAAGGGTGTAATGAAAGTAAGAGAGTGGTTATGTGACTGATCAAAAAAGCTAGGAGTTTGTTTTGCAGATAAAGGAAGGTTCATGTGACGGTCCCAATGACATAGTAAATGTAAATGGGTTTCCAGTCAACATGCTCTAGAACAAAAATAATTTTGATGCCCAAAATATTTTTTGAAGAGCAGCAGTAGACTTGAGAAATCCAGATATAAAACTCAAAGTGTATGGTGGAAAACCAATAAAGCTGCTAGGTTATTTTGTGGGTACTGCAGAACTACAAAATAGAATAATTCTGGGTAAGATATATGTGTTGCATAGAGGAGATTTCTTAATATGCTGGCATCATCAGAAGGACCTAGAAGTATACCTAGATCCCAATGATACTTCATTAGTCAAACCAAAGAAAAAGGCACAAGGGTTGCCAGTGTGAGTGAAGATTCAAGGAGGGGATTAGATATTGAGCAGCAATTTCCAGAGATATTCAAGTTTTATGCACTACATTCACCGAATAAAATTGAGACCTGGGTCTGTACCCAAAGTATATACAGTGAGGGGAGTACCTATCATGGTGAAGGAAGCTATGAAGAGAGCTAGAGAGACTGCAGAATGATGGAGTCATACAGGACTTAGAAGGCACTGAATTGTTGTCACCAGTTGTGATGGCAAGGAAAGCAAACGGGGATGTAAGGTTATGTGTAGGCCTGAGAAAACTTAACAAGGCAGTAGTAGTAGACAACTATCCCTTGCCGAATTTAATGGAAATGCTATATATTCTAGATGGAGTGAGTCTTTTTTCTTTGCTAGACTGCACATCCGCATACCATCAGATCGTCTTGCATCCATCATCTCAGGATCTCACTGCATTCATAACCCCGTTTGGTATGTTTAAATATCGGCATATGCCATTTGGCTTGATTTCAGCGGTGGTGGTATTTCAGAGAGCCATGGAACATGTGATGGGTGGCATAAAGGGAGTAAAAATGTATCAAGACAATGATCCTGTATATGGTAAGACACATAGTGAGCATGATGAGAGGCGGCAGGAAGTGCTAAAAAGGCTCAATGTGAGTGGCTTAAGATTAAAAAAACATGAGAAGTGTAAGTTCAGGGTGACAGAAATGGATTATCTAGGAAATGTAGTTACAGGCGAGGGAATTCAACCCAAAACAGATTTGGTAAAAGCAATTGTGGACATTCCAATTAGGAAGAATTGGTGAAATGTTTAGAGACAGCTGAGTACTACAGCAAATTTGTCACTAACTTTGCAGAGAGATGTGGTAACATGAGGAGGCCATTAAAAAGAGGGACAGAGTTTAAGTGGTTAGAAGTATGTAAGGATGAGTTTGAAGGAGTAAAGGAGAACTTAGAGGGGGCATCTAGTCTGTGCAGTTTTGAACCAGGATCCAAAACCATCTTAAGAACTGACACCAGCACCAAGTGTCTTGGAGCGGTGTTAGAACAAGGGACTGGGGTGGATGTGAATAAAATTTTGTTTATCTCAAGAGGGTTGAGTAGAGCTGAGATTAATTACTCAGTAATAGAAAAGGGGGTGTTAGCAGTCTACTGGACAGACAGAAAAGTCAGGACGTTTGTGTGGGGTAGTCCATTTGAAGTGAAGACTGACCACATACCTTTAGAGAGATTTTCAGCAGTAAAGGGATTGATGTGGTATCCAACAGGATGAGAAGATGGGTAGGGTCATATTTACCATGCGTGATGAATACAGTGGCAGATTTTTGTTCAAAGTTCTATGTGACGAATGACAAGAGTGAAGAACAGGAGGAAGGTGAAGATGAATTTGGGGATGAGAACATAAAGGTGCATCTAGTATCCAGTAGTATCATGCAACAGGAAGAAAAGAGGAAAGAGCAAAAGAAGGATGAGGATTTACACGTTGTAAAGAACAAGGTGAAAGAAGGGTCATTCAAAGATAAAGAGAGTAGTACGATATTGTAATGTCAAGAATGAGCTCTCAGTGGAAGATGGACTGATCATGAGGGGCAGTAGACAAGTACCGCCATTGATTCGCAGCGGTAGACTGATTGAGTGTACACATGAGGGTCATCCGGAAAGCTGGAAAGCTAAAGAGAGGGTAAGATAAAGTTACTGATGGCCGGGCATGGATCTCATGATCAAAAGAATGGTGAGAGAGTGCATAGAATGTAAGCAAAGTGACAAAATACTGAAGTGTAGGACACAACCCATGGTCGGCAGACACAGAACATCTGGTCCGTGGGTTGAAGTGGCCTTAGACATAGGGCCCGATTCCGATCTCGTAAGGAAGGCCTACAAATGGGATTTGTAAAGACCAAATCCGATTTGGAGCCTATCGTTCCGCCCGAATCGTCCCCCGTTCCTAACGAGCAAGTACTATGCGAATATCCTGTACGTGCCGTGCAAATCGTTTACGAACCCGAACCTGTCCGTCTGACATGTTCGTAGCCGAATCGTGCCGTGCAATGGAGCCGTTTTCCGACCGAGCGAGTACGATGCACGAATTGGACAGCTGTATTGCCTCGGTCTCATCGAGATGAAATGGCTGTCAGATTCGGACTTCGGGGGGCCCCCCTTTACCCGGAGCCCTCTGATTCGGTCATGGGGGGGTGCGCATGGGTCCCCCCGATCCAAGCATGCACAGTGTGGCGGGCCACATGGGGTGCCTGCCACAGGGTGTACGGTTTTCCCCGCCCACCCCTTTTTTGCTATGGGAGCCTGTGTACACGTCTGTACACCGGCTCCCATAGAGTTCAATGGGAGTCCGAACGAGCCGAGTCCGTAAACATACAGCAGCATCGTTCTCGCTCGTTCGGACTCCCGGAGCACGTCTCGCTCGGAAAGCCCTCCAGATCCGAGTTGTATGGAGGGCTTTCCTTACGAGATCGGAATCAGGCCCATAGTTGGACCTTCAAAGATTTATAGTTCAGACAAATATATAATTACTTGCATGGTCATGTATACCAGGTGGCCAGAAATTAAAGTGGTAAACTCAGTAGAGACCAATGCAGTCATAGACTTCTTGGAGAAAGTTTTTGGAAGAGAGGGATTTCCTGTATTTCTGTTGACAGATAATGGGGGACAACTAACATCCAGGTCTATGGAGACATTCTCTTGGAAGAGAGGTATAAAACATAAGAAAACTTCACTATATCACCCAAAAGCAAACTGAATGATTGAGCGCTTTAACAAAGGGGTTAAAGAAAGCATTCAACTCTTGTTGGTCAACAAGCTTAATTGGATGAAAGAACTCAAAACTAATGTGTATGTGTACAGGATGAGGACCAAACTCCTCAACTAGTTGTATGACGGAACCACACATGCAATTACCACTCATGCCTTTACCATGCTGTCTATACTAGACATGCGTCATTAATACGCATGCTTTCGCAATGAATATTTTGACAACACATATGCCTTTACCACAAAAATTTCGTTGTAAAGGCATGCTTGATAAAGGCATTTGCGTTGTTAAAATTTTGTAGGTGAGTCTTACACTAAATTGCCCAATTCCTAGTGGGAGTATAAATCGGTGAGGAGAGCAAAGAAAATTCATTACCGTTGAAGCTGATGGCCATCCTGTCATCAAGTGCATGTGCACTCGCTGACTGTTATTTGCCCAACAGTAATCATTGGGCATCCTGCAGCACACATGGGAGCCAATCTCCAACAACCAGGAAATGAAGTGCTGAGTTAGGGAACTGAAGGTGAAAGCCAGGCCAGAACCCACGCATCACTGGGAGTGAGGAGCGGAGTGATGCTGCCCGACCTCCCCCCACCATGACTTGTCTCCGCCTCCTCATGCTGCTCTTCTGCTTCTCGGCACTGCGGGCGGAGTCCTGGGAACCCCTGGGTAAGTGTCAGGGAACCTATACCCACCCCTGGGTGGGGGAGAGAGCCACCCTCATGTGCTCCTCATGACTCTAATATAGCGCCGCACAGCACTAACAGCTTTTCACGACATGCAAAAAGTAGGGGGAGGTCACAAGAAAATATGAATGCACATCCAGTATCAGATGACTTCTTTTTCCAGAAGTACAGTGGCTGCGAGAATGTTATTAAAACTGGTTTCAGATGGAAGCAGTCTCTGCTGATTTCAGTTACTGGTATGTTTCAGAGAAGATTTACCTACTTAGTCCTCATTATGAGTATCCTTTTAAAAAACTCTTTTGCATCACAGTGTACCTGTGAAGAGTCACTTTTACAGAAGCCATTCACACTACTGACAGTTCTACCACTGTTGCATTGAATAACTGAATCTACGCCTACAATTACATGCTGTAATAGTTCTACATGTTTGCCAAGGTGATCTCAATGGGATTTATTAAAGTTTATATTTCCGTGGCACATTTACTTAGCAATGCATTTTTGATCAAACTGTAGAGGAAATATCACATGCCTGGAAAAAGTGTATAAATTATGCATTGCACAATGAGCTCAATGATGTCAAATAAGGGTATGCGATGGCAGGTTCCAACTGGGATCATGAAAAAGTCAACTTGTATGTTAGTTTGTTTCATTTTAAAGCTACATGAGTAACATATTCTCTTATGTCATGATGTGATTTTTGGAATGTGTTTTTATCAGACCTCAGAGTCATGTTGAGGCACGCAGTACAAAGAGTGTTTATTCTTTTGCATAGTGTCCAAGCAGAGGGCTGCCAATCAACAGGTACTTGTTCTCTACCATCTTACCTGGCTTCGGTGGTAGAATCTGTCAGCGCAGGACTAGGAGAGGGAGAGGTTTGAGCGACCAACTTATGGGAAGTGGTTCATCCGTACCACTTCCCATAAGTTGCTGTAAGCAGTTTTCAGTGTAGGAGAACTGAGCAGGGACGGACTGGGAACCAAAAAGAGTCCAGTCCAAAATGTTGAAACTAGCCCCTCTCCTCTTCCTACTCCCTCTTCATTCTTTGCATCCATTCTATTTCTGTCCCCTCTGTCCAGGGCCCCAGTGCAAAAACCGGTCTCCAATGCCTCCAGCCCTCTCCCGCTCCAAATGACCCCCCCTCCTCCTGAAATTCCCGACCCAAACACGCCCTCCACCGAAAATGCCCAGTGAAATAAATGTGCTGTCCCGCCCTGGAACTGAGAATGACTACGGCACTCCCAAGATAAGACACATGGTTGCTGCTTCTGGTCCCACAAAGTAACCTGAATGGTTCAACTGCTGTTTAAGGACCCTATTTTTTACAACGATTTTTTTCTTTAAAAAAATTAAAAACCTTCACTGGCAATTTTTTTAAAACTGCACCAATTTAAGACATTAGGCCTTGCACCTTCACACAGTCCTATCAGGTTCTTTACAGTGCTGGTGTTTGCGTCAAAGGCGGTTTGATTTGGCACTGAATTCTAGATGTCCAGGTACCTTTATTTAGTTTCACTCTATTGTGCTAAAAAAAGATTTTGCTGTCATGGGTCAATATAGATGGGGCAGGTTGTTTACTACAAACTCTGCTTGCGAGTCAAAAAAATCTATTGAGGTCCATGTAAGGTTGCTGCATAACTTGGCTGCAATAAATAGTCTGGAACAGAGCAAACATTGGATCATTGTAGTTCCTGGCTCATTTATAATCAAGGCATGACTATCTCTTGGTGTGGGCCAGTCGACATGCTGACACTCCATTTAATTTTTAGAAAACAATTTAATCTCTGTGCGCGTGTAACAATTATAATTGTCTAGAGACAATGGGGCCGATTCCGATCTCGGTCGGAGACGCACCTAACACCATTCGGTCGGGAAAAAAGCCATGCGAATGCCTGTTTCCCGACCGATCCGCACATTATTCCGAACGAGCAAGTACGATGCGCACTACAGCATAGATTCCGACCCAGTCGTACTCACCCAATCCAGGTCCTGTTCCCCGACCGAGCCGGATCCGGAATCGTAGAATCGAGCCGCACGGAAGCAAAAATGCAGCCCCGTCCGGCAGGACAAGTACGATGCGCTTCCCGTACGCGCCGAACCCGTCGCTACGCACGGCACGTCAAAGCATCCGGGCGAGGCGCACATAAGCTCCGATTCGCGCCACAACACGATCCACGGCTACGAGACGAACACGCCAGCGACGAGGCGAAGCAAAGAGAAAGACGAACGAGACGAACCAACCATGAATCCCTTCGTACCGATCCTACCAATATTCTACCTCTATTACCGGAACAGGCACGGACGCGTACGGCGCAGAAGGTAAGTCAGACACCAACAACAAAAACAAACTACACATACCCGACACATCACACACAGAGGGATGCAGAAATACCTACAACAGCAACAGCAGCACCATAGGGGCGGGATGGCCCCACCAATGCCACACATATACATAGGGGCCTGTATGCCTACCACTACTACCACCCTTACCCAGGGGGTGCCAGATGCCTACCACTACTACTACCTCTACCCATGGGGGGCTGGATGCCTGTCACTACTACCTCCCTTACCCAGGGGGTGCCAGATGCCTACCACTACTACCACCTTCACCCATGGGGGGCTGGATGCCTGTCACTACTACCACCCTTACCCAGGGGGTGCCAGACGCCTACCACTACTACCACCTCTACCCATGGGGGGCTGGATGCCTGTCACTACTACCACCCTTACCCATGGGAGGCTGGATGCCTACCACTACTACCACCTCTACCCATGGGGTGCCAGATGCCTACCACTACTACCACCTTCACCCATGGGGGGCTGGATGCCTGTCACTACTACCACCCTTACCCAGGGGGTGCCAGATGCCTACCACTACTACCACCTCTACCCATGGGGGGCTGGATGCCTGTCACTACTACCACCCTTACCCAGGGGGTGCCAGATGCCTACCACTACTACCACCTCTACCCATGGGGGGATGCCTGTCACTACTACCACCCTTACCCATGGGAGGCTGGATGCCTACCACTACTACCACCTCTACCCATGGGGTACCAGATGCCTACCACTACTACCACCTTCACCGATGGGGGGCTGGATGCCTGTCACTACTACCACCCTTACCCAGGGGATGCCAGATGCCTACCACTACTACCACCTCTACCCATGGGGGCTGGATGCCTGTCACTACTACCACCCTTACCCAGGGGGTGCCAGATGCCTACCACTACTACCACCTCTACCCATGGGGGCTGGATGCCTGTCACTACTACCAGCCTTAACCATGGGAGGCTGGATGCCTACCACTACTACCACCTCTACCCATGGGGTGCCAGATGCCTACCACTACTACCACCTTCACCCATGGGGGGCTGGATGCCTGTCACTACTACCACCCTTACCCAGGGGTGCCAGATGCCTACCACTACTAACACCTCTACCCATGGGGGGCTGGATGCCTGTCAATACTACCACCCTTACCCATGGGAGGCTGGATGCCTACCACTACTACCACCTCTACCCATGGGGTGCCAGATGCCTACCACTACTACCACCTTCACCCATGGGGGCTGGATGCCTGTCACTACTACCACCCTTACCCAGGGGTGCCAGATGCCTACCACTACTACCACCTCTACCCATGGTGTGCCAGATGCCTGCCACTACTACCACCTCTACCCATGGGGGGCTGGATGCCTGTCACTACTACCACCTCTACCCATGGGGGGCTGGATGCCTGTCACTACTACCACCCTTACCCAGGGGGTGCCAGATGCCTACCACTACTACCTCCTCTACCCATGGGGTGCCAGATGCCTACCACTACTACCACCTCTACCCATGGGGGTGCCAGATGCCTACCACTACTACCACCTCTACCCATGGGGTGCCAGATGCCTATCACTACTACCACCTCAACCCATGGGGTGCCAGATGCCTACCACTACTACCACCCTTACCCATGGGGTGCCAGATGCCTACCACTACTACCACCTCTACCCATGGGGGTGCCAGATGCCTACCACTACTACCACCTCTACCCATGGGGTGCCAGATGCCTACCACTACTACCACCTCAACCCATGGGGTGCCAGATGCCTACCACTACTACCACCCTTACCCAGGGGGTGCCAGATGCCTACCACTACTACCACCTCTACCCATGGGGGGCTGGATGCCTGTCACTACTACCACCCTTACCCATGGGAGGCTGGATGCCTACCACTACTACCACCTCTACCCATGGGGTGCCAGATGCCTACCACTACTACCACCTCAACCCATGGGGTGCCAGATGCCTACCACTACTACCACCCTTACCCAGGGGTGCCAGATGCCTACCACTACTACCACCTCTACCCATGGGGGGCTGGATGCCTGTCACTACTACCACCCTTACCCATGGGAGGCTGGATGCCTACCACTACTACCACCTTCACCCATGGGGGGCTGGATGCCTGTCACTACTACCACCCTTACCCAGGGGGTGCCAGATGCCTACCACTACTACCACCTCTACCCATGGGGGGCTGGATGCCAGTCACTACTACCACCCTTACCCATGGGAGGCTGGATGCCTACCACTACTACCACCTCTACCCATGGGGTGCCAGATGCCTACCACTACTACCACCTTCACCCATGGGGGGCTGGATGCCTGTCACTACTATCACCCTTACCCAGGGGGTGCCAGATGCCTACCACAACTACCACCTCTACCCATGGGGGGCTGGATGCCTGTCACTACTACCACCCTTACCCAGGGGGTGCCAGATGCCTACCACTACTACCACCTTCACCCATGGGGGGCTGGATGCCTGTCACTACTACCACCCTTACCCAGGGGTGCCAGATGCCTACCACTACTACCACCTTCACCCATGGGGGGCTGGATGCCTGTCACTACTACCACCCTTACCCAGGGGTGCCAGATGCCTACCACTACTACCACCTCTACCCATGGTGTGCCAGATGCCTGCCACTACTACCACCTCTACCCATGGGGGGCTGGATGCCTGTCACTACTACCACCTCTAAACATGGGGGGCTGGATGCCTGTCACTACTACCACCCTTACCCAGGGGGTGCCAGATGCCTACCACTACTACCACCTCTACCCATGGGGTGCCAGATGCCTACCACTACTACCACCTTCACCCATGGGGGGCTGGATGCCTGTCACTACTACCACCCTTACCCAGGGGGTGCCAGATGCCTACCACTACTACCACCTCTACCCATGGGGGTGGCAGATGCCTACCACTACTACCACCTCTACCCATGGGGTGCCAGATGCCTACCACTACTACCACCTCTACCCATGGGGGGCTGGATGCCTACCACCAACACCACCCCCACTCATAGGATGGACAATGCATGACACAACCAGCACACCACAACCTAGGGAATGCATGAAAAAGACATCCCCCCAACACCATGACAAGCGTGTGTAGACTGCGTCAAATGGCTACAACACTGAACATGACTTTGAACATACAATGTGACCCCCTATCACATGTGCCACACATATATGTGTGTGGCCCCCACAATGCAAGCAGGCCATGACCATTGTGGCAATGGGGTCCAAAACCCCATCATCACAGTGACCAAAATGTTAGTGTGGGGTCCATAGCTGAAGCACATTCAGAACATTGTGGCAATGGGGTCTAAACCCCCATCATCACAGTGACCAAAAGGTAAGTGTGGGGTCCATGGCTGAAGCACATCATGAACATTGTGGCAATGGGGTCCATACCCCCATCATCACAGTGACCAAAATGTAAGTGTGGGGGCCCATAGCTGAAGCACATTCAGAACATTGTGGCAATGGGGTCTAAAACCCCATCATCACAGTGACCAAAAGGTAAGTGTGGGGTCCATGGCTGAAGCACATCTTGAACATTGTGGCAATGGGGTCCAAACCCCCATCATCACAGTGACCAAAATGTAAGTGTGGGGGCCCATAGCTGAAGCACATTCAGAACATTGTGGCAATGGGGTCTAAACCCCCATCATCACAGTGACCAAAAGGGAAGTGTGGGGTCCATGGCTGAAGCACATCTTGAACATTGTGGCAATGGGGTCCAAACCCCCATCATCACAGTGACCAAAATGTAAGTGTGGGAGCCCATAGCTGAAGCACATTCAGAACATTGTGGCAATGGGGTCTAAACCCCCATCATCACAGTGACCAAAATGCAAGTGTTGACAAAGAAAAAGCTGCAACTGCCAAACTGCATGGATGATTCCTGGTCACAGAACATAAAACACATCAGTGGCAAAGTAGTGCATGTGTCCCATTGCAACATAGATTGGGGAGGCAAATACTGCAGTGCAAATAAGACATACCTTTGGCCATGTGCAGACAAACAACACCCATGGGGGCTGACACTGTCAACATTCATCAATGACACAATGACAGAAGTGACCATCAGAATGCAGACCCACATATTTGCACCAATGGGCACACAAATGCAGATACCCTGTGGAGACTGTAGATGTGAGGTGAACAGAAACCATACCATGGCAGCAATGGGACACACAAACCATGATCATTGTGCTGACCGATGACCTAGGAGTCCCAGGGACAGCAGGGGAAACACACCAAACAACATACAGCCAATGGCACACCAAAGATATGCCAATGCAGTGGTGCAGATGCACAAACACAAACAGGCAGACCCACATTGCACATCAAACATAACAGGTGAGGGGGGGTGCCAGTGTCCCCAGGCAACCACACAACACATGAGGAGGCCTGAATACCAATTACACAGATGTGCATACAGTGCCACACAAAGGTAACTCATGGATCCAAATACCCTATGTGGGCAATCAGGCATTGTCAGATGAGAGGGAGCACAAATCACACATGTCACACAAGCATGTAGGAACAGCAACTGACACAGCAAGACACAGACACACCACAGCACTACCCCCAGGGTCCCCACAATGTGGTGACCCTGGGCTGCATTACAATCCCACTGTGATGACAAAGCTAGATGTCGGTCACACTGTGAACCACAGTCATGTGTCCTGAGCAACAAACTACCATCACACCTACACAAGCACAAATCAATCAGCACGGCCAGTAAGCCAAGGCCAACATGGAGGCAGGGGTCTAGCGGGGCAACAACTCTCATCTGCACACACTCAACACCACACACCTCGACCTCCAACAATGTGCAGCAGTGAAGCACACATGCACTGGTGACATTGCACATGCACCCATGACAATCCCAGGGTGGTGGGTGGGAACCAAGGTGCAGAAACACATCACACATGGCCACTCAACAAGACTCCTGAATGTCTGACACACTGCACACTACGCTGTACATGGACATGACGGCAATACCACACCAACCAATGGGATCCCAGCCACAGTCACACACCAATGAAGAAGCCAAGGACACCCACAAAGAACACACATAGACAACTACCAACATTGCTGCCCGGACCCTGAGGAGTGCCAGCAGTCACACACACAACGTATCACAATCAGTGAAAGATAACACAAACTGGAATTCACATGACAGGTGTAAACAACAAGTGCCAAGGGGAATCCTGACTGTGACCCATCTGCGTCTGCACACAAACTCAGCCCTGACAGCAAACACACCTATGGGTGACACCCTGATGACCAGTAATGTGCCATGCACCCACATCACAGAGAATCCAGGGAGAAGACTTGGGGGTACATAGGTCAACTCAGCAAGCATCACAAACAGGTACAACACTAGGGATCCCAGCATGCACAGCTAAACGGAAGTGAACACACAGACATGCTCATATAACACACACCTTGGGCGCAGGCAATGTCACAGGAGTACACACTGCCATGAGGGGACTCCACTCCTGTGTGAGGAAAGCTGTGCCATATGTTGCCTCAGTAGGGCTCCATCATGTCAGCTGAGCACTTGGTCACACACTCAACAATTAGCACCAAATGAATGCTCCCGTCACATCAGCCTGGTCATGGGAGTGCCAACGAAATCATCAGCACTGATCCAACACACTTGTATAGCAATGTTGCACTGACAACACAGATGAGTCCTTCCCCATTGATGCCCAAACCTGCATGTCCAGTGGAGATGGCCACACGGTCAGAGAAGTAGACGAATTGAACAATGGCAGGCACAACAGATGTGCAGGGGTGGAAGCCACAGATGTGAAATTGCTAATGTAAGTACGAAATCCCATTGCCAAATATTTAACACATGACACCCTCAGATGCTGCTAAGGATGACATGGATACACCACAGGATAGGACACATTCCCCCTGGACCACATGTGTTCCTGCACAGTAACACTTCATTATAATGAGACCAAATATCACCATCACTGCAGCAAGGGCATGGTTAGCATCATCAACAACATGTACATCAGAAGCACTAGAGAACAGAAAGATGCTTTATTCAGCATATGTGGGTCTAACAGTTGATGTCCAGCACAAATGATAACAAAGGCCAATGGCCAGTCCAACTTGAAAGTCAAAACAGGGGGGCAGTGGCAGATGTCACCCAACACATGCCTGCACTGATGTAAGCCAGGGACAATCCCCTCGGAGGGGCATACGGGGGGTCAGGCCAGGCACCGCAGGGACAGGATCATGTCTCACCAGAAGGAGGCAGGGAAGGGGTGGTGGGTGCTGGAGAGCCACTGACAACTGCAGTGGAGGTGTCTGACATGGTGTGTGCCGGCACAAGTGGGGGCATGACTCTGATGGTGTGGGTGCCGGCAAGACTGCAGGGGACCGTGCAGATGGAGTGGACAGGTTCCCCACTGCATTGCCCAAGTCAGACAGGGTGGTAGTGGACTCCACTGCAGTGCCTACCTCCAGGGGAGGAGAATGGGGATCAGGTAAGGTGGGCAGGACAGAGGGGGAGGACACCGTCTCCACACCAGTGGCACAGACAAGCGCAGCGGGGTGTGTGGGGCCGGAAGAGCAAGTGGCAGGGGGAGAAGGCCTGATCCTTTTGGGGATGGTGTATCTGTGGGTGGGGGAACCAGGGGCAGGGTGTGGTGGGGGCACCTGTGGAGTGGGGGCCTGAGGGATGGAGGAAGGAGACTTGGTGCCTGAGCTGCAGGGCGGCGGCGGGGTCTTGCTCTTCCGGGTCCGGGGGGACTTGCGGATGGGTGCGTCAGTCGGTCTGCACCTGGGGGAGGGTGTCCGGTGGCAAGGGGCACTCCGCTCCGTGTGTGTGGGCTTCCTCTTCCCCCTGAATGCTGTATCAGCTGGATCGGAGGGGAAGAGGCCGAGGTCACTGAGGAAGAGCCGCTGGGTCTTTGGGGTTGCAGGTGAGGCAACGGAGGAGGCTTTGGAGGGAGAGGCAACTGTGGACTGCGCAGTGCTCGTGGATGCATGTGTGTGTGACTGGTCCCCATCCCCTGTGAGTGTGGTTTCAGTCCCCTGACTGTGCGTGCGTGTGTGTCTTGTCTGTGGCATGTGTGTGTGCTGCTCGTGTCTGTGCTGGTGTGTGCCTGTGCCGGTGTGTGTGTGCTTGGGACAGGTAAGGTGCTAGGGAGGGTGGATGGGGCAGAGACAGGAGGGGTGAGGGACTGTTGGAGGAGGGACACTGCTGCCATCAGGGAGGAGTCCATGGACCTATTGCCCCTCTGTAGGGCAGACATGCCCGATGAGATGCCCTCCATGAACGACACCAGCTGAGTCAACAGAGTGGTGTGGGCATGGAGGACACTCATCATCGCTGTCTGCCCTACATGGAGCTGGCGAAGGAGGTACACAGACTCCTCACTCAGGGCAGCAGGGGACACAGGGGCAGGGGGTGCGGTGCCTGGCCCGAAGGAGACACGCTCCCGAACATGGGAGCCTCCACGGCCCTCGGGAATGGGAGCCGATGGGAGGGCGGTGGTGGTGGCGGGGACAGCAACACTAGCTGGGGTGTGGTGGTTGCTGACACCCGCCTCCATAAGGGAGTCATCCTCCGAGCTGCTGTGGTCCTCAGCTGAGGTGGATGGTGCTGAGGACTCCTCGGTGTGGCTCCCCTCGCCCTCCGTGCCACTGGGTCCCTCCGACCACTCCTCGGCTGTTGACCCAGTCTGGCTCTGCGGCTCCTCCTGGTCCGTGGAGCTGTCCCCTCCTGTGGCCGTGGATGTATCTGCAAACAATAGGGAAACAGACAGACATCAGTCACCTGCACCGAACGCACACACCACAGTAAGTACAGCACAATACAGAGCAAGGCCTGGCATCCTTAGTTGGACATTGCTAAAATTGCCCAAACAGAATAGGAGAAGCCAATTGTCAGTCTGATCATCAACCATGGCACTCACATCCCACCTGGCCTTGCACCCATCTGTCTGGCGTCCGTTGGCTGGCAATACCCCAGTGTGGACACATGCACCACCTACACAGTAGTTGGACGGTGCAGAGAACACGGTGAAGCATGTGAACATGCACACATCACAACTCTTGCCACTGAGTCAGTACAGGTGCCCGGATGAAAGTGATGCCCAGAGTCAGATATATGAAAAGCATGTGATGCATACCAGCAACAGACACCACAATGCACACATGTGCTGATAGCCATTGCCACTATGGTGTGCATGTAGCACATGTCACTCCCCTGCAGGATCACCCATAGGAAGTCACATGCCATGGTACAGGCATGCCTGCTAAGTCATACATCACTGTCTCCAGTCACATGGGCAGGGCAGCCACACAACAACAGTCTGCACTGTGTCACAATAGTAGGTCATGGGGAATGCAAGTCCTGGAGCTGAACAAGTGCACATGTACATCCCCCACACACCACATCATCTGAACCCTTATCTGTCCAGGTCATACTGATTGGACATATGGGTGACCTGTAACACAAGCCTCTGAACCTGGGCACCTCACAATCTGCTGTGAATGGGATACAGCTGCATGGACTTCACATTCGCATACCCCAGTCTGCACGGTCAGGTGTTCAAACACCTATGTGTCACACAAGTATCGTCTCCTATGGTCACATCTCTGGTGGCATGCTGAGCCCCAACCGAGAAACACCCCAGCAGTCCTGACAACGAAGCCACAGCACACTGACACAGAGGCAGACACCTGAGGGGACATATCACTGAGCACAACGTGTCAGCTGATACACGGGAGTGGGAGTACAGAGTGTATTATATGGCCTGGAGTAGGCATGACTGTCCTGCCCCACATGAATGAGGGATGAGCCCTGGACAGTAGGCAGCTGGCTAAGTATGTGTGACACACGTAATATACACACTCCAGGGGCCCAAACATTGTTCCCACCCGCAGCATGGGTGTGTGCCAGATACCCCAGGCACATGTGGTGGATCAGCTCAGTAATTGGACCACATATCAAAGTGACACGCAGATTACATGTCAGAACACAGGCATTGTGTAAGCAATGGACCCACCCATGATGCCCACCGCAGAGTTAGGGGAACTGATGCTGTCCCCCACCTTGAGTCAAGCAAACTGCAAGGACACAGTACCCAAGTGACACAATTCCCTGACTGCAAGGGCCACACCTGGGTATCAGATGAGGAGTGGGCAGTGCACAATTGAGGGACATGGGTACTGGACCACATGACTGATGTACTGTGGAAGTTTAACCAGGCCAGAGGAGGGCACATAGCATGTCAGACAAAGTACACAATGCAGTCATGGACTCACCCCCTCCTTGCTGCTCTCTGGCCTTCAGCTGCCCATCCAGATCAGGGAAGACCACCGCCAGGATCCTGAGCATGTGGGGGGTCAGGGTCCGGTGTCCGCCCCTCCTGCGAGGAGGCGACAGCTTCAGCTGGACCCGTACGATCCTCCGGGTCCAGCCCCGAAGGTCCTGCCACCTCTTCTGGCAGTTGCGGATCCGGCGCTTGCAGTCCCACACGGATCTCACTGCCCGGACGATGGTCAGCCATATCTTCTGCTTCTGGTGGGCATCAACCTGTGAGGATGACAAAGTGAGAATGCTATTACTACACATGCAACATATCCGTGCATTACACAGTTGTGTATACATGTCTCAATCACAGGGGCACATGATGTACACAGGCAGTGCAAAGATGGCCATGGACAGTATGCCAGCAGTAACTACATGGTATCATTGCTTGGGAAGTAAAATCTTGTTTAAATGCACTGTCACTGCACTATACCTGTCCAGTGCATGTAACTACACACTATGGGGGGTGACAACTACTCAGTGAGCCTGCTAGCCAGTGGCATGCAGACTGTTAGCCTTGCTAGTCAGACAACATGCACATCTAGGAAGGCAGTGGACAGAACACTCACCTGCTCCCCTGCTTTCCCATACAGCTTGCTGTACTGTGGAAGGAGTCTGTCCAGCAGGGCCTGGTTCTCCTCAGTGCTGAAGGCTGGGGCTCTCTCCACAGTACGTGCCATTGCAGGGTCCAGAGGGTGCAGATTCAGCAGCAGTGGTGGTGGCAGATGTCATCCTGGAGCATGTAGTGCAGGCAAGTGAGCTCTCAGGGGAACAGCCAGCATTATATGTGTGCTGCAGAGGCAGTTACTGTCCCATGTGTCCAAAGTGATAGGTCCAAGTAGTTAGCATCTTCTGAATTTAGCCAATCCATGGAATTGCACCACTTACACACGCCCACAGCATCCTTCAAAAGTTCAACTTCATGACACCCATGAATTTGCAACATTGTTGTGGGTGACCAACTGAATTTTCAGCATCAGACTCGTTCAAAATTTGAAAACGCGTCCGTTGCCAGGCCAGGCCATAGCCAATGGGTGCACACCGATCGGTCCATTGCTGTTCAACGCGTACCCGGGATACAACGCGTACCCGCACACATTCATTGCAATGGGCCGGCCGGGCACACCGATCGGTCCATTGCTGTTCAAGGCGTACCCGGGATACAACGCGTACCCGCACACATTGATTGCAATGGGCCGGCCGGGCACACCGATCGGTCCATTGCTGTTCAATGCGTATCCGGGATACAAGGCGTACCCGCACACATTGATTGCAATGGGCCGGCCGGGCACACCGATCGGTCCATTGCTGTTCAACGCTGTACCCGGGATACAACGCGTACCCGCACACATTGATTGCAATGGGCCGGCCGGGCACACCGATCGGTCCATTGCTGTTCAAGGCGTACCCGGGATACAATGCGTACCCGCACACATTGATTGCAATGGGCCGGCCGGGCACACTGATCGGTCCATTGCTGTTCAAGGCGTACCCGGGATACAACACGTACCCGCACACATTGATTGCAATGGGCCGGCCGGGCACACCGATCGGTCCATTGCTGTTCAAGGTGTACCCGGGATACAACGCGTACCCACACACATTGATTGCAATGGGCCGGCCGGGCACACCGATCGGTCCATTGCTGTTCAACGCGTACCCGGGATACAACGCGTACCCGCACACATTGATTGCAATGGGCCGGCCGGGCACACCGATCGGTCCATTGCTGTTCAAGGCGTACCCGGGATACAACGCGTACCCGCACACATTGATTGCAATGGGCCGGCCGGTTACACCAATCGGTCCATTGCTGTTCAAGGCGTACCCGGGATACAACGCGTACCCGCACACATTGAATGCAATGGCCAATGTGTGCGCACCGATCGGTCCTTAGCTGTCCAATGCGTATTGCGAATACAACGCGTACCAGCACACATTGAATGCAATGGCCAATGTGTGCGCACCGATCGGTCCATTGCTGTCCAACGCGTATTGCGAATACAACGCGTACCAGCACACATTGAATGCAATGGCCAATGTGTGCGCACCGATCGGTCCTTTGCTGTCCAACGCGTATTGTGAATACAACGCGTACCAGCACACATTGAATGCAATGGCCAATGTGTGCGCACCGATCGGTCCATTGCTGTCCAACGCGTATTGCGAATACAACGCGTACCAGCACACATTGAATGCAATGGCCAATGTGTGTGCACCGATCGGTCCATTGCTGTCCAACGCGTCCCTGTACATGTCACTGGCATATGTCACCATGCCTGTCACAGGTGAACATATGCCAGCCACATATACTTCCCAGGGAGTGAGGGGCACACCTACAACACCACAGCCTGTCCAAACTGTACCCTAAGGCATGTAAGGCTGCATTACCTATTCTGTGTATGGGGTGAACATGTTGTTCTGTGGGTGTCACTTGGGGCAGCCACCCCCAGGCTGTGCACGTGTTCATGGGGACAGTATCCTTGGTGTTTCGTGTACATGAACACTGTGATGTGCAACTGTTCATATCTGAGCATGTGGCATGGTCACATTTCACGGTGTTGTATGTGTATGTCATGTCACATGCCCCCTGAGTCCCATGTGGGATGGTATGTTTAACCCAGGCTGACCCATTGGCACAATATTGATGGTCCTCCGCAGTCTGTGTGCATGTTGTGTTTACAATGTCTCTGATTTCATGTGCACAATGGGAGACAGTCTCCACATCCACGTTGTTTGTGCATGGACTTTGATGTTGTGCATGTGTGTGTCACAGACGTCCATGTCTGTCCTGCCGAGGCAACAGGGACCACTACCTGTGGGGGTCATGGTTGTTTGGCTGTGGTGTATACATGATACGCCATGTCATGCCAGTGTCCATGTGGCAATACAGGGTCCCTGGGAATCTACCTGTCGTTGGGCTGTGATGCCTGGGGCACATCTGTCCTCACATGTCACTGTGGGGTGTGTTTGTAACGTGGCAGCAGGAGATGGGAAATGTGACACGTCCTCATGATACCCAATGGCACAACCTGGGACTTATTGATGCCACTTGTTGAACTGTGATGTTAGATGTTGGCCATGTATGTGCCATACATGTCCTTACGGAACTGCACACATCATGTACTTGTGCCTCATAATGATGTATCATGTGATATTGAGTGTGTTCAATGCCACATATGTGGGGTGACTGACAATCTTTCTTTCTTCACCTATGCACTGCAGGGCACCAGCTGTCCATAGACCATTCCCTGACCTGGCAACGATGGTGGAACGTGACAGCATCCGAAGGTACCGCTTCACCAGGCAGCTGATTGATGATTTGGCAGTGCGCTTGGCACCACACCTGCAACCTGGCCGACCGTATCCTACAGCGCTGACCCCCAAGGTGAAGGTGATGGCAGCCCTACACTTCTTTGCCACCGGTACCTTTCAACACACTCTGGCGACTGCTGGTGGGATGTCACAGACCATGTTCAGCTGTGTGCTCCGCGATGTATTGGAGGCTATGTTGATATACCTGAACCAGTACATCTATTTCCCTAGACTCCAGCAACTGACTGGCGTGAAGAGTGACTTCTATGCCCTGGGGAGGATGCCGCATGTCATTGGCTACATTGATGGGACACATGTGGCTTTGGTACCACCACAGGCCCAGGAGCAGGCATACAGGAACCCCAAGCACTACCACTCGGTCAATGCACTGGTGGTCTGTCTTGCAGATATGACCATCACACACGTGTGTGCCCATTTCCACGGTTCTGCACACGATGCCTACGTGATGAGGAGTAGTCGCATCCCGAGGATGATGTCACAGATGCGGAACCAGTGTGCCTGGCTTGTTGGTGTGTACTGACTTTGTACCATTGTGTGTGTTCTGCAATGTAGTGTCCCACCCTCTTTTCCAACTCAGCTAATGTGCAAATGTCTATATGCAGGAGACTCCGGATATCCCAACATGCCATGGTTGCTGACGCCCCTCAGGAACCCTGTGACAGCAGCCCAGATGCGCTACAATGAGGCACATGGTCGGACGAGGAGAGTTATTGAGCGGACATTTGGTCTCCTGAAGAGCCGCTTCCGCTGCCTGGACAAGACAGGAGGGTCCCTCCCATATGCCCCGGCAAAGGTGTGCAAGATTGTCATCATCTGCTGCATGCTACACAACCTGGCAGTGCGGAAGGAGTTGCCTCTCATCCAGGATGACGATGACCAACGTCCGCCACCTGTGGAGGATCCTGGCCTGGACCACGATGCCAGTGATGATGATGATGATGATGATGGTGCTGTCCGCACACAGCTCATCACCAACTTCTTCAGCTGAATGTAAGTATCCAGAGATGTCATGTAACTGATGTGAGTTTGCATGATATGTGTTGGTGGTGCTCTGGTGCTGTTTGAGTGTGTGCATGTGCTACATGACTGTATGCGTGTAGTGATGTGTCCTTACAGGTAGTCTGTACTCCCCAACAGTGTTGACATGCTAACTTGGCTCTGGGTGGGTATCTTGTGACATGTATTGGGCATGAGTATTGCAGTTCTGTCCTGTTCTTCAGTGCTTTTGACTGTGTGTCATTTCTGTCCTTCACAGGGTACTTTCAGAGTCGTTTGGTCAACTGTGATCCCCGACACCGTGATTCGACTTCCAGGGTGGTAGCTGTTGTGTCCCTACAGGTGATGTGCACCACACCCATGGACTTCCTTCCTTCTACACTTGTTGACTGTGTGCCCGCTGCCAGGTGGGATTACCTTGCATCTGTGGTGGTTACAACATGTTGCAAATGTGTAATAAACCTGTGCTTCACTTTGTGATGTGCGTTGTCAGTGGTCACACATCTGACTGACATTTGCTTACTGCACCAGTGGGCTAGTTAACACAGACTGTGAATAGGTGTTGGGTCTGTGCAATGCAACGTATTTCCTGGCAACATCAGTGTAGGCGATGAGTCAGATGGCCATGGTGTGTATGTGTTGTGTAGCCCTGGTGGTGTGTGACGTCGCCATGACTCACATGCCGGTGTTGTACTTGCTGTAGCAGTTAGCATGCACAGTGTCATTTCCCAGATCATCATCGCCACTTCAGAGACAACGTAGGAATCACTACAGAGGCAAGTATGGTGTATTAGTGAGTTTATTGACATACATGTGTGAGTATAGTGCACAGGATGGTGGGTGCTGTACATTGTGATTGTAATCCAAAGTTCCTAGATGATTTGGAAGTCCTGGTAGCAGAAATGTCCAGAGTAAAGTCCACAGTCATCTGAGACATTGGTCCAACTTGAGCTCCCCATGTCATGTGGGAGAGTTGTGTTGCAGTCAACAGGATGAACAGTTTGCGCACAAAGGTGATTATCCAGAACAGGTTTAGGCTTCCTGGGGGTTGCACATGGCCCTCTCACTTGCCCCTCCTCGGACGGCCCCTCTTCTTTGGGGGGGGACCCTCAAGTGCAGGCTGCTGTGGTGCAGGGGACTCTCCGCCAGAGTCATCCTCCCTCCCTGTGGCAGTTGCAGTTGTTTCAGCAGCAGATGTTGTGGGCACACAGAGAGGTGTTGACTGGTTGCTGCTCATCTGGCGGAGGCATTGTAGTATGTCCCTATGCACCACCGTCATCTCTTGCAGTGTGTCCCACTTGGACTCCACACGGGACATGTGTGAGTCCAAGCGGGCATGATGGGCAGCCTGCTGCTGTTTAATGTCCCTGAGGAGCCCCACTACCTGGCTGAGCTCTCCGGTGCTGGACTGGTACGCATCGGCTATGCGTGCCAGTTGTGGGTCATCATGCAGTCCAGACCCCTCTGCGATCAGTGACCTGTGTCTCCCACCCCTCCCATCATCCCTGGCGACACGTGCAGTACCTGAGGTGGCACGCACAGGTGACCCTGGGCCCCCTTGGGGGTTGTTGGTGGTGTTGGTGTCCATGGCCCCACGTTGGTCCAGGATCCCTGTGCTGGTGGTGCTCCTTGGTCTTTCCATGTCGGCAGGGGTGGTATGTGTGTTGACAGTCATTGGAGGGGTGGGTGCAGGGGGTGCAGCTGGTGGTCCTGCTGGTGCTGCATGATGACTTGCTCCGGAGGTGCCAGGTTGGTCGTCTTCATCCGAGGAGGGCAGTGGCTGTTCCACACCAGTGAGCTCCGTATCCTCTTGAGCCTGGGACGGGGACTCCTCAGCATCTGCTGCTGTGTCCCCATCATCACCTGTTTTAGGGAGACACACACAATGTATGTTATGTTTCTGCAGGCATCATTGGTTGACACACCTGACAGTTGTGACTGTGCCTCTGGATGCGGGCCTGTACATTGCATTGTCCTAAGTTGTCACAGTCAGGGGTTGAAATTGGTGTAGCACATTGTCCTGCATTATTTGGGCATTTCCATGTGAATGTTGGGGTGTGTACATGGTCTGCATTGGTTGTATTGGGTTGACATCCGGCCCTCCTTCCCACCCAGCCAGATATCCCACCATGGAACTTGCTTCCATTGCAGGGAGTGCAATTTGTTTTTCAGGATGTCAGTCAGTGGTGTCCTGCTGTTGGTTGGTGCACAGTTGCCAGCAGGGCCTTGTGCTCCCCACAGCAGTACCCAGTGTCAGCCATCTTGTGAGTCCTTTTCCACTCCCTGTGATGTGTGCATGGTTCAGGGTGGTGTTGATGGGCCAATTGTGAGGCTGACCAATATCTTTGACTACCACTGCCATCATGCTATTGCCTGCACCCCCCTTCCCAGCATGCCCATACTTCCTTCCTTTTGAGTGTACTTCACTGTATGTGGGTGTGACAGCAATGGCAAGATGGCTGACAGTGGTGTCCTGCTGTTGGTTGTTGTCCAGTTCCCAGCATGGCCTTGCGCTCCCCACAACAGAGCACCAGTGTCAGACATCTTTGAAGTGGCTTTTGACTCCCTGTGAGGTGTGCATGCTTGGGTGTGTTCTTGCTAGGCCATGTGGGTGGGGGATGTTGGGCTGTGACTACCACTCCCATCATGCTTTTGCCTCCACCCCCCTTCCCAGCATACCCATGCTTCCTTCCTTTTGACACAGCTTCCCTGTGGGGTTGTGTGCCTGTGCTGACAAGATGGCTGACAGTGTTATCCTGGGGTTTGTTTTGCTACAAGTCCCATGTGTGTCCCTGTGCTTCACACTGCATGACCCAGGGTTGTGGTTCTTTGTGGGATATTTGATTGGTGTGTGAGGCAATGCTTTCTCCCAGGTGAGTTGTGTGTAGTTTGTGTTAGGGGGTGTGTGGGTGGAGCTGCTGGTGACTATGGTCAGTGCTGTGAGTCCTCCTTCCCACCCAGCCAGATATCCCACCATGGAACGTGCTTGCATTGCAGAGAGTGCAAGTTGGCTTTCAGGATGTCAGGCAGTGGTGTTGTGCTGTTTGTTGGTGCACAGTTCCCAGCAGGGCCTTGTGCTCCCCACAGCAGTAGCCAGTGTCAGCCATCTTGTCAGTCCTTATCCACTCCCTGTGATATGAGCATGGTTCAGAGTGGTGTTGATGGGCCAATTGTGAGGGTGAGCAGTATCTGTGACTCCAACTCCCATCATGCTATTGCCTACACCCCCCTTCCCAGCATGCCCATACTTCCTTCCTTTTGAGTGGACTTCACTGTGTGTGAGTGTGGGACAGCAATGGCAAGATGGCTGACAGTGTGGTCCTGTTGTTTGTTGGTGCACAGTTCCCAGCAGGGACTTGTGCTCCCCACAGCAGTAGCCAGTGTCAGCCATCTTGTCAGTTCTTTTCCACTCCCTGTGATGTGAGCATGGTTCAGAGTGGTGTTGATGGGCCAATTGTGAGGGTGAGCAATATCTGTGACTACCACTCCCATCATGCTATTGCCTCCACCCCCCTTCCCAGCATGCCCATACTTCCTTCCTTTTGACTCTGCTTCCCTGTGGGGTAGTGTGCCTGTGCTGACAGGAAGGCTGACAGTGTTGTCCTTGCGTTTGTTTGGCTACAAGTCCCAGGTGTGCCCCTGTGCTTCACACAGCATTACCCAGGGTGGTGGTGATTTGTGGGATCTTCATTTGGTATGTGAGTCATTGCATTCTCCCAGGTGGGTTATGTGGAGTTTGTGTTGAGGGGGTGTGTGAGGTGAGCTGCTTGTAACTATGGTCAGTGCTGTGAGTCCTCCTTCCCACCCAGCCAGATATCCCACCATGCAACGTGCTTACATTGCAGAGAGTGCAAGTTGGCTTTCAGGATGTCAGGCAGTGGTGTTGTGCTGTTTGTTGGTGCACAGTTGCCAGCAGGGCCTTGTGCTCCCCACAGCAGTAGCCAGTGTCAGCCATCTTGTCAGTTGTTTTGCACTGCCTGTGATGTGTGCATGGTTCATGGTGGTGTTGATGTACGCATTGTGAGGGTGGGCAATTTCTGTGACTACGACTCCCATGATGCTATTGGCTGCACTGACTTGCCCAGCATACACAGTATTCCTTCCTTTCAATGAGCTTCCCTGTGAGGTGGTGTTGTGGTGGTGGCTACATGTCTGACTGTGTTTGTTGGTTATATTTGTGCCACTGCCTTGCTGTATTTGTTGTTAGGTTTGTACATGTCATGACACAGTTACATTTCACTATGAGCTGGCATGTATTGTGTTTATCTGGCTGACATACACATTTTGGGATGATCTGTTTTGGTTGGTGTGTATTTGCTAAGGGTGCATGGTTTGGCTCTCCCTTGACAGTGATGTGTGTGTATTGTGGCACAATATTGTGTACATTAGTTGTGTACTCACCAGGCTCTGGGATGTTTTCTAGTCCATAGACGCTCACTGGTGGTAGGATGGCCCGCACCTTCTCCTCCCAGGGCCTGAGGTATACTGGTTTGGCAGGAGGGCCACTGCCGGTGTGTTGGCTCAAGATGTAGTCCTTCTTCAACAGCTCCTTGACCCTCCTGCGCACGTCATACCACCTGTTCTGGATGTCTACCTTTGTGCGCAAACATGGTGATTGTGCGTTCACCCTGTCGACGATCCTCTCCCACATCTTGGTTTTCTGCGCCATGGGTGTCTGTTGGACCAATGTGCCAAACAGCTGTGGCTCTACCCTGAGGATCTCATCTACCAGGACTTCCAATTCACTATCTAGGAACTTGTGATTCTTCTTTGGGGGCATGGTGTTGGGTGGTGCTGGTGAGTGATGTGTGTGTTGGTGTGCAAGTGAGGGTGTGTAAGTGTGTGTTTTGCTGGGTGTATGTGAGGGTGCTATTTGTTGTGGTGCTGCTGGTGTGTGGCTTGTGTGATGGATGAGCTGTGAGTGTGTGTGTGGTTGCTGTCTGTTGGTGTTGAGTGCTGGCAGGTAATTAGGATTTGCAAAGGATCATGGTAGGGATTTGTGTCCTTTATATGGGTGGAGTTGTGGGTGTGTCTTTGTTCCCTGTTTCCCCCCCCAGTATTTATTTGCTTTGTGATAGCTTGTTTGGCCTTTTTTTGTGTCTTTTTTTTCCTTGGTTATTTTTGTGCATGTAGGAGACGTTCTTGTGACCGAGTCGGACCCTCCAGTTGTCCCGTGCGAGCCTCTCCTATTCGTTCACGCTGTGTTTGTGCTGTTTTCTGTGCTGCGTACGCGTCGGTCGCGGGGTTTTGGTTTGCTTCGGCTCGCAGTTTTGAATGCGTGTCGGTCGTGCGGCTTGGGCTCCGTGCGACTCGGTCGTGTTTTCCACGCGTTGCATCGTACTTGGCGGGTCGACGTTCGCGGGTACGTTTCGTTTGGGATTCTTCCTGGTGCGTGTCGGTCGGTTCGTTTCGCGTGCTTTTCTGGCCGGATGGCTGTTTTCCGCGCGGCTCGGTCGGTCGGCTTGTGTTCCGTACGAGTCGGTCGGATTTAGCACGCTTTTCATCGTACTTTGCGGGTAGGGCTGCACCGGTACGTGTTGGTCGGTATTTATTCCGGCTCCGAGTCGGTCGGTACGTTTTCCGGACCGAATCGGAGCCAAAATATTAATCAGTTCAGTTATTTAGCCTACGTAAATATGTGGATTAAATCGTTGATGTTTAACCATACACATTAATTTATTTGCATGGCTGAAGAAAATGTCAACAAATGAATCACATAAAAAGACACATGTCACTTTAAACCTTATGGTAATAGATTGGAGAATGACAAACATCCAGTAATTGAGACAGCAGCAATGTTTTGCTCTCTGGAAGATAACAAATATTTTCAGAAATTACCAGATGCGTTTCAGTAATACCGGATACTTTCTACTGATTTCTGCAAATGCTTTCAGCAATAATTTGAAACTTTGAAGAACTCACGTTTTGTACGTTTAGAGGGATGGATGGTTCATTGCAAGTCAGATGGAAGTGTTTGAAGACACACCATCTCTTGCTGCAAGCAAGACACTGGAGGTTCTCATTATAGAGGTTCCTTGGTCGAAATACAGAAGGAATGCTTGCTCGTTATGTAGTGCTGCAAGAAGTCACACATATGTGCAAGAAGAATCTTAAAATCAATATGTCAAGACACTAGAAGCATTCTTGTAAACCGTCTTCAAGATCTCGCAGGACATCTGCATCTGACCCTTGCAAAATCCACAGGAGAAAAGTAGCTGCACAGAGCTTCGTTCTGAGGTTGCTCACAGCAAACCTTTGCAAGACAGCCAGCTTTTTCGAATCAAGTACCGATAGATGACTCATCCGCAGGTTCTGACTGTCCTGTTGTTCCTCCCGGCATTTCCCCGGTGGGCTGGAGCCAATGAAGTCTGCTTTTGAAAGCCTTGTGCCCCTACTTTTGACTCTTTCACGTTACCCTGCTCCCCGAGATTAGTTGCCGCAGCGCAGCATGCAAAGGGGCCTTCAAGAGAGAGAAAGAGAGGAGAGTGGGAGGGAGGGGTAGAGGGAGTGAAAGATCAGAGAGGGAGAGGAGACAAAGGAGCAAAGGAGAGAGAGCAAGAAGAGGAAGGGAGCAGGATCAATTTTACTATTTTTACAAGGGCTTCTTTTGGTTCCGCAGTCCGGCCCTGCCCATGTTCAGAGACCAAAAAATGAAATCATAGCTGAATCATAGTTTGGTCCGTCCTTTTGATTATTATAAATTGTTTTGTGTCCTGATGATGAACCCTCAATTTAATGGGATTGAAACGCTGTCAATTGTGTTGTTTACATACCCTTTTTCGCCATTATTCATGGTACAGGGTCAAAATTAATGATCTTGTGTGTGTCACAAATCATTAATTACTGTAAGGTCCTAGAACAGGCCTGGAGATGTGTTTATGAGCCCTCTGCTAAAATAAGTTACAGAGTGGCCATCAAGTCATAACACAAACTGATCCGGAAGTAGAGGGCCGAATATTTTGCTAATAAAATAAAAACAGTAGCAACCCTACTAAAATTATTTTTTCTCTCTTGAAGGGCCTGTTGAACCCCACTTTAGCAGCAGAGCCCATCATCTCTTCCAATATGAGGAATTGGCCAAGCATTTCATTAGGAAAGTAGAACTGATCTAAGCTCATTTTGGCCTAGATATCAAGGACTCTTACTAAGAGCTGCCCATTATTTACCCCGACACTTCTACCCCTGATGTCCTTCGAAGAACTCCTAATTCTAAGCAACAAAGTAAAATCGGGTTCCCCCGATGACCCCCTTAGGCCCGACCTATTCCTGCAGTTTCAAGACTCTCTGTTCCCTGTCTGTCTTGAATTGATAAATCTGTCACTGACGTCAGCTTCTGTACCAGTTATGTGGATACATGCTAAAGATATTCCATTATTTAAAAAACCTGCTTTGGATGCTTCCAAACTAGAACATTTCCGTCCCATCTCTCCGTTACCTTTTCTTGCCAAAATCACTGAATCTCATATTAATGCTATCCTAGCAAATTTTTTGGAGTCAAACCATATTTTGGACTCTTCTCAGAATGGCTTCAGACCTCAACACAGTACTGAATTCACACTGCTGGCAGTTACAGAGCACCTAGATGAGGGCAGATCCTCTGCTCTGATTCTACTTGATCTAAGTGCTGCATTTGATACCATATCTCACGAGATCCTGTATCATCATCTACAGGAGATTGGCATCGGCGGAGTGGCACTAACTTGGCTCATCTCCTTTCTAACCGATAGATCCTTCCAGGTCATCTTGTCGGTCTATGCAGTCAGCGCCGCCTTCAGCAGCGCTCTTAACCCTGCCCGCGATCTCCGAGGCGAGCCCCGCCCGCTGACTTCTGTCTAGTTGAGACCGTTCCCTACGTAGGAATAGCACATCATTCGACAGGTATATATCAGAGTTGTTGATTATATATACAGCCAGTTATTTGTACTAATAGAAACTTACTTACCTTGTGTCTTTTCCATTAGGAGCATAGGTGACATCCCAGCGGACGAACCAGTAGATTCTACCCCTTCTTTCTTTCCTTGTTTTGTTTCCCCTTCTTCCCCACCTTCCCTCTTTTGCTTTGACCTTGTTGGGCGAAGGAGGTGGGTGAGGGAAGTTGGGATCTAGCACCAATTCCATCCATTGCGTCCCTGCAGTAAATCCAGGTGAGCCTCACACATCTCCTCTCCCTACAAGTTCCAAATTCAAATGCTATGTTATGGTGTCCCCCAAGGCTCCACACTGAGCCCAACCCTGTTTAATATTTACATTCTCCTATTAGTTCAGGTGTTGAAATCACGTGGCATTACACCAGTATCCTATGCTGAAGATACGCAGCTTGTGATCTCTTTCTTTAAAAACGCCACACAGAACCTAGCCAAATTCCGAGACGACATGGTGGCTATTGCAGAGTGGATGGCGGCCAAATTCGCTTCAGCTAAATTCTAGCAAATCCGAAATTCTTCTCTTAGTGAGAGATACCCATCAATGGGGTGATCGTTGGTAGCCTCCCTCGTTAGGACCACCCCACGGCCCAAAACAGTGGTAAAGAATCTGGGTTTCTTGGTCAACAGTGCCTTGTCCTTTGAAGCCCAGGCGAAATCAGTGGTAGGTGTCGGTTCGGACTTCTACGAGGCTGAAACCCATTTTGGGATTCTTCAACTCTCACAATCACCAGATGATCATCCAGTCCGCCATACGTTCTAGGCGGGATTACTGCAATGCGCTGTTTCTGGGTTCCAATAAGACAGCGATCAAAAGACTCCAGATAGCCCAAAATGCTGCGGCACGGCTTCTATTCACCCGCCTTAAGTTCTGTCCAGTTTCTAGCTTCATTCACATGCTGCACTTGCTCCTGCTGGATAAGAGAATCCTTTTCAAGTCCCTTTGCATTTCTCATAAAATTCGCACCTGTCGGGGGCCTCCCATCCTATCCAATCTGCTACGTCCTTATGTCCCCTCTTGAGCCTTGTGCTCCGCTAAGCTTTATTTAGCCTATGTTCCTCGGGTTAGAAGAGTGAGAGCAGGAGGGTGCTCATTCTGCGCCAAAGCTCCCATCCTCTGGAACACTCTCCCTTTGTCCATTAGGAGTATCTAGAATCCCTGGGCCTTTAGAAGGGCAGTGAAGACCTGGCTATTCTCTGTTTAACTTTCTGTTCCTCTGCGGATTTCTTCTTCAAAACTAGCACTGGGACTCCCCGTTGCTGTGGCAGCCTACGGTTTACAAACACCTTAGCATAACATACTTCTATGCCATTTATTAATATTTGTGTCAAGGTTTTTGAGCACCAAGCACGTTTTCCTTGCTGTCACTCTATTATTTCTGTTTAATCAGTTTATGAACTCATGTTGATATTTTTTGTATTATAATTTTCTAGTATTATTAAATCTTTATCAAACTAACATTTATATTTTTAAACCAGGGATCACTGTTGTTTTGAAAATATTATGTTTATCCCGTGTCCCTTGCGATTTCAGGGTTGCTCCTGTGTTTCAATTGACAGATGTTGTTCAATCCATTGATTGCAAGGGTCAAAATGAATTTTTACTCATTCAGTGACTTTTTCTGGTTCTCCATTTCCTTTGGCTACTTCATTTTGGCTTTGAGGGTGCGTTTTATTAATTTTGAGAAAATAATATAGTTATAAAATGAACAAACATAGTTAGTGAACAAGCGTAAATGAAAATCAAATACTTTTTTGTAGTAGGCAATCATATTTACTTGTACTATGCCTCAAATGGCTAAAGCAACATTGTTCGACATGTTAACGGACTACAATTGTTTAAGCATGCATAAAATGTTTATTTCTTGACCTTTACATGAACATCTTTTTGAATAAATAATAGTTGCATAAATATTTGCATCTAAACTCTGCAAATTGTTTCTACTTACACAAAGAACACTGTTAACTCATCATTAGTTTTGTCATTTAATGAGGTAATGAAGAAGTTCATACATAGAGATGCAGCATTTTAGATATGAAATTGACCTTTTTAACTTACTTGTGCTTTTCCAATTAATGATTGCTAAGCTTAATGTTTTCTTTTCATTAATACAGATGTTTCCATTTCTACATAGATAATTGTTAGCAAAACTAGAATTTGATATTTAGAAGGTTAGAAATGTAGTTTTATGTATGGGGAAGTATTCTTAAATGAGAAAAAGATCCACATGAACTTGATACCATTAATTTGCAAACCTTACATTGCTGTCTGTGGACCAGTGTATTTCTGTGAGAAGAAGAGGAGAGATCATGTTCCCAGGAGTGCACCAAAGCTGATTGGCTGACTGGAGACAGAACATGTTGCAAAGCTTCAGAATGTGTTGTCTATATTAATTTGTGTTCCTAGAGTAGGTTACCATTTTACCCTGCAACTTACATTGCCTTATTTCATGTTGCTCTGAGACACCACTGACTTTTTCAAACCTCTTTTTATGGGAAGTTCTGCTTTGATTGCTTTTTGATTTATTGAATTGCTTTATTTGTCAAAGCTTCATGCTTGAATTATCACTCTCTTGAACTGGAACTCTTTATGGGTTCTGGCTGACACCAATTCTCCTGATTTTTAGAATAGGGATTCTTTCCTTTATGGAACGTGCTTAATGCATTTTATTACAATTTATTGATTGCTTATTGATTTGTAATAAGAATTTAATGACTAAAATTGATGGATTCACTTGTGATCTAATAAAGATGACTTACTAAAATAGATTTATAATAAAACCCTTTAACGCATACCAAACTCTCTTTATTGACTAAAAATAGATTAGAAATTGTGATTATAATTTATGTGATGTATTGCTCCTGATTTTCTCTAAAACAATAGCAAAGATCCATCGTGAAGGATTGAGCCCTAAAGAGTGGGAATTAGCCTGTGTGATGGTAAACCGAGAAACTTTAAAAACTGTGAACTGGTTCCCACTCCAGCAAGTCTGACTACATATTTCTGAAATGTAGATCCTATAAAGAAAAATTCTGGCTGCAGATTAAAAAGTGTTTTAGGAATTCCCCCTAATCCTGCAGGGGTGGAGAGTGGTTAGAGACTTATGTAACTTACTGGAACAGTTCAGTCGTAGAATCCTTGCCAGAAGGCTCCAAGGAGGCATACCAAACATCATTTTAAAGTATTTTTGACCCACGCTTTAGTAACACAGGCTGAGCTCAAAGTTTACTCATGGAGTGGGCTGGGGTGGAACGATCACAAATGGTAAGCGTAATATAATCAAAACAATATAGAATATGGTGGTGAATTTATGAAAAGTAACATCTTTTCTCCAGTGATATAGACTTTATACGTGCACCGAATCAACCTGAACCTACATGTGCCCAAAGTGTGCAGAAGGCCAAGGCAAACAATGAAAAATATGCCTTCGGAAATTAACCAGTTGTGTGGCAGGTGCAATTTGTTTTTACATCCCTTGTTCTCAAAGTAATGTGTGCCATTTGCACACCACATTCCCAGATTGGTCTGCTTGAGGGAGGTGGAATATGGCTAGTGTGGAGGAATGTAGAAAACTGACTGAAAACCTGATGGTACACACAAGCATTGTAAACCCCATATACTTCACTGCTCAAGCAAACAATGAGGAGTGTGGTACTAATCGAATTTCTACTCTTAACATAAGGGAGGAGATGTGGCCTAACCAGGTTTGAATCACGGCATCTGCTCAACATTCTGTCTGTGCGTAAAAATAGACCTAGTATAATGTAATCTGGTGATCATGTAAAGTGCTCAAATGATCCTGAGGCAAGTTTGCATGATATAAAACTGCAAAACTAAATAAATTTGAAATGCAATTCAATATATTGATATGTACTGACCCTGTAGAGCTGGTGCATGTAAGAGCCTCTCCCTTAGATGATGTGGCTGAAGGGACAGGGCCGACTAACAGCAGTAGGGCCTCATCTTCAACCAACATGGCTTGTAGCAGTCATTACATTTTAGAGGAGAGTGCCCACATATTTTATTGTCCTCTAACTTGCACAGAGGATCAGCCAGAATCTGCAAGAGCAGCACCTTCAATTGCAACCAAAATTCCTCAAGTCCGGACATCTTAGTTTTCAACATCTCATTGCAAGGAGTCAGTACGGTTTCAGTGGTGTCGATAAGTAATTACAAACCCGGCAATTATCTGTTTGCATCACATTAGTATATACATGTGTGACTAATTTTATTTTTTGCATCTCATAAAAGCACTAGCATAGTCCCTTATATGAATCTTTAGGTTTTTAGCACATTTGAGTCCTGATTTACAGATACAGTGGTACATATTAGCAAACTAGGCAGCTACCTAGCGTACCACCAGGCAGCACAGATTGATAGTAGAAGTGTAAAAAATGTCCTCTCTCCCCTTGTCAGGAGAGACAGTGATAAAAAGTAATTTTGCTCAGGGAAAAAAATTGCCATGCCCTGCTAATTTAAACCATTTTCTCACCAGTGTATTCATAATATTGCACTTGTTTTTGTAGATTGCATAGACCAAAGTGTTAGTTGAAACTGATTGGTTGACCAGAAGTGAGGAGGTATTAAAAACAGTAGGAAATTGAGATGAGCCTTGACTTTAAATTACTGAGACCTATGAAAAGAAGTACTATAATCCAGGTGGGCTATGAGACATCTCCTAAGGATGGTGTCTTTGTTTTTTGTAAAATATTAGGTAACAGTAAAACCAGGTTAGGCACCTGCTCCTAGGTTTCATCATTTTAAAAGAGACTACTACCAAGATGTTGCATGGAGAATTTGAGTTAATGTAATTACATTTGTCTTCCTTTAAAAATAGAGATGTAATGTGAAGGAGTCAATGGGATTGTAGTTGACAGACAGAGTATAATCTGAATGCATTTTACTGGCTCACCCAAGACACCTCCACAGAGAATTCAACGACAAAAGATAAGCGATTGCCTTCCTGGCCAATCCACTCTGTCTTATTTTTTTATTAATTAATGCCACCACGTTGAAATGTTGTAATCTGCAGGGAGTAATGGTGAAATAACACAGCAATGAAATTCAAGGATAATCCTGAAAATCGCAAGGAATCCTGGGTAAATACACAGTCAAAGAACAGTACTCCTTGGTTCACAAATATAAGAAACATTTTAGTATAATAACGTTTTAATAACATAATAGAAAAAACAAACAAAAAATATATTTAAAAAAGTTTAAAAATTGATACAACAGAAATAATAAAATCGCCAGTACGGAAAATGGCTCAGTGCTAAAAAGTGTGACACACAGATATTAACAAATCGCATTTAAGTGTGACCCACACAAGTACATGAATTATGACCCTGCACAATGTAAAATGGCAATAAGGGTACATAAGTTATAAATTCAGCGGAATTTCGATCCCATTAAATTGAGGGATCCTGATAAAGACTCAAAACAACATGAAGTGCTCAAGAGTAAGCTGAGTGAAAGAGAGAGAAAAAAATATCAATATAGAGCATTGGGCAACACAGTGAAGCACAGGTGACGCGAGGAGACAGTACGCTATACTCACATGTAGAAAGGAGAATACTAACTAGAAAAAAGGGAACAAGGAGAAATAAGAATCCGATATAAGAAAAGGTATAATTAAACTTAAGAGGGTAAACCAGAATGAAACTCTCAATGAGGAAACAGTGGAGACCCAATTTGAGGGTTCCTGAAGTGACTGCCAAGATACAGCACCAGGGTATAGTGACCAAGCATGAAGCTAGTCTAGTAATGAGAATAACCAATTAATTACATAGAGGAACAGATGGTAAGCCAAACAAATCTTAATTGCGAATTAAGTTGCATCCACGTCCAGAATTAGGGCAGGCTCTGAGAGTACAACTGTGGCCTTCTACAGCTGTCCACTCAAGGGAAAAGCCAAAATAATTTGTAATTGAGCAGCTATATATTATCCTTGAAGTAAGGATCAAGCTGTTAAGGAGCCCGCAGAAAAATTGAAATGATGCAGAGGAGCCAATGGGGTGCTGGGTGTCCTCTCCTAATTCTGGCATCCTCAAATCATGAGGAAGGTGCCATAGAAATGGGACAGGTCTATGGCGGCCATCTTGAGAAGAAATTTCCTAGGAAAAAATTAGAAACAGAAAAGGGATAGATAGGTAATTCAATGTAGCGTAATGGGAGCCATCTTGGAAGAATTTGAAATGGATTGAAATGAGAGGACAGAAACTGAATAGAGCGAGGTGAGCGGACAAAGAAACAGAGATATTATGCAGAAAGATCAATAAGGCCATTACCTACAAAGGAAGTTTATAGTTAATAGCGAACACATTAATCACATTCTGATCACTATTTGTCACTGTCAGGTTCATATTGAATTACTTGGTAAATACCTCACAATTACAATCATTTACATTTCGTTAAACAATTATTTCTGCATCCCCTATCTACTGTAGGCGAGTTTGCACATTATTTGAAATCCATCAGTCCATATGCTCTTTACAATAAGCTTCTCCTCACTGCCTGACAATAATCCTTTAGCCAGATATTGGTGCCTTGTCCATCTACAGGATAATGAATATGAGTAGGATGATGTGGGGCTTATTTTATATACAAAAAGAAATAGACATGGATTTCTGGAAGTGAACTACTGATGTAGTTGGGACAGCTGAGTCTACAGCACAAAAATTAGAATTGTTCTGGTCTTGGGGTTTATTAATTGGATTATTTCTCAGTATTAATCAAGATGGGGAAAATGTTTCAGACACAAACATGCGGATATGATAAATGAACTTAATAAGGATATATTGTTCAGGTAGTGCAGTAAAAAGGTTGGAGATTTTCAGATGAACCTATTGGCACACTACAGTCTAGATACTATTCAAACATAAAAAAGAGCAGTTTTATAGACTACCCTCGATATTGGGCACATTTTGGATCACTAATTAGATGAGACAATTTTGAGTGAAGTGTCCACCATTCACATTCATTGCATTTACCATTTAGACATGGCCAGTCCTGGTTTGTTGAATCAAACGGAGAGATCAGCAAACATGAAGCACTCTTTTTGACCTCAGGAGGCAAAAAAATCCCATACTTCTACACGATCCCAAAAATTCATAAGAATAAAACACCACCACCTGGCCGCCCCATAGTTTCGGGGATCAGCTCACTACTAGAACCTCTTTCCCATTTTTGTGACTTTTATCTGCAACCACTAGTACAAGCGACTCCCACTTACCTACAGGATACAAAACACCTGCTAGGACATCTCAGTAACCTGAGTTTTAATCCAGCAACTTCTATCCTGGTGAGCCTAGACATAGAAAGCTTGTACACCAGCTTGCCACAAGACGACACGTTACAAGTACTATGTTCTTCGCTTGACTCTACCAACTGGAATTATAAGACACCAAAATCTTTTGTCCTACAATGTGTGGAACTAGCCCTTAAAGACAACTTTTTTGAATTCGAAGGTACCCTCTTTTTGCAGACATATGGAACTTCGATGGGTAGCACATTCGCTCCCAGTGTAGCAGGGCTCTACGTATATATTTTTGAGAAAACCCACATTCTTAACCCTACCTCTCCATTTTTTAATGAAATAGCATTTTATAAGAGATACATCGACGATATGATCCTTATATGGGAGAGCACTGACAACAGAGTACAAGAATTCTTGACCTGGATTAATCTACAGGATCCCAATCTTAGGTTCACTCATACTGTTAGCAAAGACAGTATCACCTTCCTGGATCTTGACATCAAGGCACAAAGGGGAATTCTCACAACCAAAACACATTTTAAGCCAACAGCAAAAAACTCACTTCTACGCTTTGAGAGCTTCCACCCTAGACCTCTGCGTGAGAATTTGCCTTATGGACAATACTTAAGATTACGGCGCAACTGTAGCGAGATCAATGATTTCAAAGACCAATCAAACTCATTGACAGAGAAACTCAAAACCCGCGGTTACCCCGAAAGGATCATCAGAAAAGCACAGAAAAGAGCCAGGAACCAGAGCCGCGAAAGTCTGCTAGAAAATAGTCAGAAACCTACTCCCACAATTCCACTCACGTGTGTCACCACCTACAACTCGTTCTCTAATCAGGTGACAAAAATCATCCAAAAAAAACTGGAGAATTCTGACCACCGGAAACCTGCAATGGGAAAAACCGTTATTCTCCTATAGAAGAGCACAATGCTTACGAGATAGTCTGGTGTCCACTCGTCCCAAGCAACAAACCAACACCACCAACACGGTACTTAATGCCTGGGGACTGCCTAATGTGGTGGGCCATTTTCCCTGCGGTAACTGCAGCGTGTGCCACCTCACAAGACCTACAAAAACCCTGAATTTAGAAACTGGAAAAACATGGCAAATCCGGAAACATACAAATTGTAACTCAGCCAACGTGATTTATCTCATCACCTGTCCGTGTGGACTCCATTACGTTGGAATGACGAGCCGCAAAATTAAAGTCAGAATTTGCAAGCACAGAAGCAACCTTTGCTGCAAACGCAGCACTACCCAGATGACTGACCACTTCCTTGAAGTAGGTTATACTACCAACAACATGACCTGGGTAGTCATTGAGCAAATAGACAAAAACACGACCAACTGGCAAAATCAGCTCTTGGAAAAATAACAGCGCTGGGTCTACCGCCTATCTACCCACATAATGGGTTTCAACGACAACATCCAATGGAACTCCTTACATAGAGCATGACACCATATTATGCTATTGACCATGACACTTTATCCACATAGACATTGGATATAGTACTCTTCGCTTAGGGCACGTAACATAAGGCATTTCAATAAGATACCATCACCCTCACTGATAAATGTACCTCATAAAGCCAGACCAAAAGCACTTACACCAATGACAGGTGAAGTTTTTCACATATCTATACATATATGTGTACATATTGGACTATAACACCTCCTATATACCCACTAATACTCTGCATTGATTGCTAGTTTTTGCAAAAAGCAAAACATGACTTCAATCACTCCTCTTTTATGTGTAATTGTACACCTCCTTTGCATAATACCTAACCGCTGCAACCATATTTACTTAGTTACAAATGCATAACACGCCTACTATTATTTTAATAGCCAGACTGTAACTAAAGTTATCTCGTATCTCCCCATAAGGTTCATTTAACTTTACCCTTTTTCCTTTTACCGCAGTTAAAAAGTTATGCACTGGTGAGAGATTAAGGTCATTTCCTCTCTCCCCATCCACCAACAGCCACATATCACAGGAAGTGGCTTGTGTCAAATCCTGCCAGTGTATCTTCCACGCTGCTACGTTGGACAAGGTTAGCACACTAGCTCTGGTATCACATGATACGTGTCGCCTGACGCCGACACGCCCACACCAGGAAGTCAAATACTCCCAGCTCGCCGGTCATTTTACCGGCGAGATCCTGACTGAGAGCAATGCAGGTTTGAATGGAGGGAATCTTTCCTTGACGAAGTAAGTTTACATGGCACTGCATAACTAGCGCCTGAACACAGCGGGCCCCCCTGGCCTGGTGCACGCCTTTTTGGATACTTACTGCTTCTTTTAAATTTCCCCCGTCTGCAGTGTGTGACTATAGGAAGTTCCCCCTTGGCAGGATCAGTATGTCCGTATAACATAGAGTTAAAGTAAGGCTCTTTTCATTTGAATTTTCCTTTTTTTCCGCACCGTTATGGCTTATGCATTTTTTACACGCTTATGCAGATAATATGCGCTTTGTGCAAATATTTACTTGTTACACAAACCACCCAATTACATTGATTAATCTGGGTGTTATTTCTGTGGGCACAGCACTGCGCGCGCTCATTATATTGCGTCATTGGCTCTTGACTTTAGTTAGCCAACCTCCATGAAAGGGCTGAAATTAAGCATCATTGTGACCACGCATGGTTCTTTATAAATAATCATTACACTTATGATTACTTGGCGTATTGTGGCCACGCATGGTTCCTCAGAATACAACTATCATGCATGCCAGTACCTGTCACCATGCATGATGTTTTTAGTTCACTTACAGTTCGGTGTACTACAGCTCATCGAGGAGCCCCAGTGAGCACAGCAGTTTACCACCAAACATGCATGTAAGGATAATCATTGTTTTATATGTGCATGTCTTTGAAGTTGTATGCTTTTGTTTTACAGATACCTACCTTAACGGGTCCGTAAGTACAACATACCCACCACACTCACAGCACACTTTAGCACGTGTGCTGATATTTGCACCTTTGTGGCTACTCCAGCTTTTTTAGCCACTTCACAATGGTCCTGATGAAAGCCTCCCGAATCTCGTAGAAGGCTGAAACTAGTTGACCTAAAATTCCAGGGATATTGAGGTACAATTTTTATCCTCACTATATCCCGCCTGTGTTTTTAACTATGTCCTAAGACCCTTTTATTAAACTTTTTCACAAGGGCATTTCTTAGAGACATTTTTAACATTTCGTCACACCACATAGAGCACTCACCTCACATCACAATACCCGCTCCGCTGTAAGCAGGCATCGTAGCACAGCTGGGTTGCATTCGGCAACCCAGCTGGGACCCCAATGATGAAGCATGCTGGCACCAACTAGGTTGGTGGGTGAGGGGTCTTTTTAAACATCCATCGGATGTCTGTGCTCCTGTACAAATTAATGCGTCACCCGAAGTGACCACATTTCTTTGTAGGCTTGTCCACGTTGTTTATTATTAATTGTTGATTCTAAGGTCATTTGGCAAAAGGCTGAAAATTAATACTGAACTCCATGGGGCCAGATGTAGGTAAAATCAGTTTAGCGAGTCCTTAATATCGATTTTTAGGGAATCGCTATTAAGGACTCTGCAAAATGCTATGTAGGTAGGAATCTCAATAATTTTAGCGATTCCTACACATTCCTTATTTGCGAGTCGCAAACTGCGGGTCGCAAATAAGGAATGAGCTTCCCATTCATTCCTATGGGCCAAGAGGCCCATTGGAATGAATGGGAATTACGCACGTAATTTCAAGGGTGCAAGGGTTGCACCCCTGAATTGTGCATGTGTGCAATTGTGGCGCACATACATGCCCTAAGGGCATGTATGTGTGCCACATGGCACTTTGAAATAAGCAAAAAGTGCTTTTTAAAGGAAATGCAACTTACCACCAACTTCAAGTTGGTGGTAATTTGCGATTCCTTAAGGCAATATCGCAATTTGCGATGCCTACTAGCATAGCATTTAGGAATCGCAAATTGCGATTCTCTAAATGCTTGTGCAAAATAAGGAATCACAATTTTTGCAATTCCTTATTTTGCAAATAGGTATTTGCCTACCTACATAGCACACAGCGAAATTGCGATCGCAAAAGCTGATATTCTGCGAATTTCAGCATTTGCGATCGCTATTTCGCTTGCTACATCTGGCCCCATATCCGTAGTACACAGCAAAGTATATTTGACATTAATGTGAAATGTAAAGCAATGGACACAGATGTGAGATGCTAGCAGTCTTAGGAAGACACTTAAAAGGATGGGCATGAATGAAGATCCTTTTCAGGACTACAAGTTTTGAATCACTGGGTGGACAGTCAGGCCACAAACGTGATTCCATGTGAACCTCTTGATGCATCTTGGACATTAAGGATTTGACCCATGATGAAGTTGGTACTGTAAAATGTCATGTTGTGGTATTGAGAGCATTTAAATTTCTTATTTTCATATTTGAATGTATGCCTGCGCTACCCAAGTACATTGCTTTGGGGTTTGCTAATTGCAGGTCTCTATGGATGCAATTTTTATTTTATTAAATTTATGGCACTGAGGGAATTTCACTTTGGTAAAATACATATTTGTGTCATTTCTCAGTTGGCAACGTGTATTCCTTTTCAAATTTTATTTACTGGCTCCCAATCTATTGGGGTCTTCCAAACTAGTTATTTTAAATGTCTGAGGTCTATGTAGTTTTCACAGAAGTGGTTTCTTGTATGTCAAAAAAGGCCATTGTTATAGATGGAAATACACCACTAGCCAGTGATTGTAAGAAAATAGTGTCCAGAAGAATAACAATTTTTAAAATTAACAATATCATTCAGTGCCAGTATTTTCAAAGAGATAAAGAAAGTCCTAAGTCCTCAGTGGGGCAGAGTTTAGATGACAAATTATTCACAGCTCGAATAATAAACACATATTAGGTATGTATGTTTATTTTTGCTATATGATTTTATGTTTGAGAAACAAACAAAACTATAAAGGTTTAGGTGATTTTGATGACCAATGGCTCTTTGGTCACACAACAAACTCAAAAGTAGAAAACAAGCCAGAGAGCAATTCATAAGCAGAACCAAAAGTTAATTTGTCCACAATAAGAGCAGCTACAAAACAAAACCAGTGTCAAGAATAGGATCAGAACCTGAGCTGGTGGGCTGAATGTTAGAATATTGTATATGACAGAAAATTGTCTGACATAAGTATTGTATCTTAAACATAGTTTATACCAATATCTTCCCTCTTAGTGTAGATTTTCTAATTTTTATTTACCTTTAATTGGCGTTTGGAACATGACAGATGGCATGAGTTATACCATGTGCTAAGGGCGTTGCTAATAATAACTGGTGATTTTCAGTAGTTTGACAAATTTGAGCCCGAACCATAACTCACTTTTGAACTGTTTTTATAATTAATTTAATTTTGAACCCCATTGTGCACAGACATTTGCTGCACTTTAACATTGTCAGGGCTACTACGATTATGTAGCTTGAAACATAAAATATGCAGGAACATTATATAAATTATGCAGCAAAAGGTGAAAATTATATGGTATGTTCCCTGTCAGTATGATTGTCAGCCTTCTGAGACACAAACAACATGCTTGGGGGAAAATGCAAATTTTGAAGTGTGTGTGTCAAAATATTTCGTCAATGCAGTAAATCCATAGTGATTAGCGATGTGCAAAATATGCATAATTTGCTTGCCCGTAATTACAGAAACATTTTGGCATAATTGGGCAAAATTAAGCATAACTACGTAAAAATGGAAATCCATCATTTTGCACGAAATGTGCCCCACCATCAACTTTTGGTGCAAGGTCGCATTTTGTGCTAAAGAAAATTGCAAACAAACATAAATATTGTCAACAACAGCCACTTGAGATCTGTTATTTTCACGCATTCGCTATTAATTTTACCAAGAATGGAGTGTAAATACATGAAGTAGCATAATTTGGGGTAATTTTTCATATCATGGGTAACACGTTTCCCAAAATTACTTTGATTACACCAGTGTAATGTACATTTTGCTAGGCCTACTAATCATGTGGCAAATGCTGCAGCCATAGAATCACCTAAATCCATGGAGAAGCAGTATTACCCAATGTTTTAGTACAAATGTATTTAAGAAATGTAAACGAAGTCTTAAAACTCCAATCAGTGCCCATTGTTAGATGCACTTTGTATTTTTTCAAGATAACTGCAGCATAATAAACATTTAATATTAACCGCTTCGCCGCGATCGGAATTCCGCCCAGGTGCTGGACATTCCGATCGCGGGTGTGGTCGTGACGAGCTCAGCTCGTCATGCGCACACGCCCACCGCGCACCATGACGAGCTAAGCTCGTCATGAGCATTGAAGGGGTTAAACGAGCATTTACAATGCAATCGTTCTTGCTTTCGGGACCTTATAAGTGTTTAGCAAGAGCTATTGTCTCTGCTAATGCACAATTGGGGTTACAGAAAGGTTATGTTTCAGGGCACATCTGGGGCCCTCTTCGCACATACCCATACAATCAATATAGTCCGCACTGAGCCTGTGTTTATATCTGTCATACATTGTCCATGGTGACCTTGAGCCCCAGGAGAGGTAAACTGCCCGGACTATGGACCGATACGTAGTGGGAACTTTATTGGCACGCCACCTGAAGCCACAACACTGGTGTTAATTGTCTTCATTTGTAATCTGGAGCGAGAATAGTTTATTCCTAATGCCTCATTGTACTGTGAATGCTCTTGCTACCTAAAACAGAAAAAAAATTCTTAATGTCAGGTGTGAATAGAAAAAACACACAATCAAGGATTCTCAGTCTCAGGGGAAACACCTTCCTACACAGTGTGGAGTACATGAGACAATACACTGCGTAGCAACAGCACAAGTGCCTTCACAGCTTCCATACCTGTACTGGTGTGGGTCTGCACTCTATACATCCACGGGCATGCCTACAGTTATGCGCATACATGACAAGCACAGATAGTCAACTGTGTTGGCATTATGGACCAGAATTGCTCGTGTTTCAAAAAACATTTTACCTGGGATCCAGAGTCTGGTCAGTCAGTTCCTCCCGCTCATTGAAAGACTAGACAAGGTTAACTTTGTAGATCTCAATTGAAGAATTGGGCCATGTTATAAGGTGACACAAGAACACAGAGCTTTTTAACTGTGCCAACAGCTGCCTAAATCCCCCTTCACATCTGGCACTCTTAAGGCAACAGTGAAAATCAAAACACTACAGAGGCTCACTATGCCACCTGGGGGGATCGTTGCAGACTTCCATCTCCTTGACCCCCTCTTGCCTGCCAGGTGCACACAGGTCTTGCTGGAGAGAAATTGCACACTGAGTAGGAAAAGAGGGAGACACACAGACAAGAAGCCAAGACACAGGGAGATATGAGACGGCGGGGAGGTAGGCAGAGAGTGAAGGGAGGCGATTTAAGGTAGAGAAAAGGTGAGGCAGCAGTGCACTGATGGAGAGAGCAAGGAGAGAGATACAAAGTCCAAATGGGATCAGGAAGCCCTCCTTCAACCTCTTCCCAACACCTGTGTAAAACAACAAAGAATGACAGGCATGCATTTCATACATATGTATACATGAACCCACAGCCCTGGCACTGAAGCACGAGTTTTCGGGCAGTAGTGGGCACGTCATCACAGAGCAAGACAGCCAATGGATGAAACAGGCTGACTCATTACTCCATGCTGTAACGGCAGACAGAAAAGGTGAACAGACCAATGTTTCAAAAACAAAAAAAGGGCATGCACTACGAGACTGGTACTGCATTCCATTTTTTTTGTTAGATTCAGTTACTTTCTTACCTGACTTCACCAGGTCCTCACTGCTCCAGAGAGAGAGACGCGACCACAGCAAAATCCTCGTGGGAGACAGGGGAAGGCTGTTGGCACTATCCATGTCATTATGTGGAAGCAGGGGAACTTTTAGGCCCTTTTCTACGTAATTACTGACCGCCTTGCAATGGGGATAGACACAGTTGCAAGCAAGTCAGTATTGCCATAGAAAAGAGCCTAAATGTTCCCCCTCTTCCAAATAACCACATGGATGGTGCCTCACTCATGCACACGGAAAGGGGGGGGTTGAGAAAAACACAGCATTCATGCTCGGAGGGGGGAGGGCTCAACGCGATCTGGAGGGTGAGATCTTTGCAGCTCCAAGGTGGGCTACTGTGGTGGCCTAAATAAATTTTAAAATGACGCGGCCGGCCGAACAATTGGAAAGGCAGCCATTAGGAGCGCTTAGCAAGCATGGAGAAAAGATCACTATGCACAATTTTCCGCTTCGTCTGAAAAAGGAGGAGGGGCCATCACACGCTATACAGTGTGATGGCCAAACAAATTGCTCTCTAAGTTAAATCGCCAGAAGCAAATCTGAGCACACAAAGGAGGGACTGTTACTGAAATGCAGCAATAACAAAGCTGCATTTCTGTTTGAAACAGACAACAGCCAATAAGAATTGCTGGGTTTGCCACAAGTCATAGAAAAGGATACAACAGGTCTTGCAGACAGCGCATGCGCTGTCTTAGGCTCGACCCAAAAAAGAAAAACCATAATGGGTACCATGTGGCCCTCTATGGTTTTGGTGACATTTACAAAGCACTTGGACTTTGGCCTCGAGGTTTAATATGGCAGCACTAGACTATATTACAAAGTATATATATTATATTCTACTGGTGGTAGTTATAGTTAGGACCTAGTTTCCATAGGAAAAGCATTTTTTGACTTGGCTATAATTTTGGCGTCCTTTGAACAATCTTCTTGAAATTTTCCAAAGAAAGTGTCAAAGTAGGTTCTGGTTGTCATGGATCGTGATATGTGCAAAGGGGACTGAGAAATAGGGGCGCAAAAAAAGAGTGCTTTTGTAATGTTAATTTCCATAGGAATGCATTGTCGAACCTACAGCCCGAACTGCTGGACGGAATTATACTAAATTTGGCAGAAAGGTAGATGTTGTTACGCAGATTGTGCTTTTTGTTATTTGGTGCAAATCCGCCTAGTAGTTTTTGAGAAATGTAATCCAAAAATTATAGATATCTCTTTAGCCGTGGATATTTCACGAAGGTTTCGCAATAAATCGCGGATGCGCGCACCAACAGAAATGCTCTGATTGGCTGGACGCAACCTGAACAGAAAGTTGCCATTTTATAACCCGGGAATGGTTCGGGGGCTGAAAATTTATGGGAAACCTAATATAAGGGGTTAGGGTGGCAATACTCTGACCCTATGTTTGAGAAATGGGTGTGATCGTGACAAGTTATGTGTCCAAAATTGATTTTTTTTTTTATCGTGCCGGATATTCGCGATGACATCGTGACCGCCAGCATGTATTGTCGCGGGTCGTCTCAAATATCGTGATGTCCTCGCGAGTATTGGTGGAAATATAAAAAAAATATATCACTAAATCATTAATACGCATTGTTATTGAGACATTGAGATTGTGATATATGTTTTTATAGAGTTATTTAGATAGTGAGTTATCTAGTGTGATGGTTAGAATGAATTATATATTTATAATTTTTGAATGTGTTGGTGTCTATTGAATTCTTGCTTTTGCTTTCCGTTTTCGCAATGTAACCGCGGGGATCGCGATGCCCATCATTATCGTGATCTCCGGCCTCACCGCAAATACGGCTTATAGGTTTTAGAGATGGTTGTTCTTCAAATACACTAGAAAAACATGAGTTTGAAGTGCACAGTAATAAACCTCTAGTTTGTAAAATACTGTCATATGTGTGCATATATGTGTTTTTCACTTTATGGCAAAGGCGCGATCGTCGCGGTTAACGGCGATGTCCCGATATCCCGAATAACGGCAAAAAGGGAAAATAGGTCTTAAAGATGGATTTTAAAGAAGCTTAGTACCAAAACATGAGTTTAAACATGTGTTTAAAGAATTATGTATATAGTAATATGTGTAGCGCAATGTTTTCAATGGAGCTTTTTAGTTAATATTTTTAGATGAGCTGGTGGCCATTGAATGTCTGCTTTTGTTTTCCGTTCTCGCGACGTCTCCGCGACCAGAGCCACATCGTCACGAAGATTCCCCAAAACTAACAAAAAACTATCTTTTTAAAGAAAATTAACAATATTTCAGGTGCTAGAGTGGCTCTGGCAAGATCCTTTGTGTTGATCGTGTGTATATGATAGCTGCACTTAAGACCAGATGCAGAGTTTCAAGTATCTTAGAAACACCATGTTGCCTTCGTCTGTAAAGTGCACCCCATCATTTCTATAAATTGCATGCATGTCAAAACGCAGATTGTTGTTATAGATACAGCCCGTGCGATGGTCTCTGAGGAATGCAGAAACAGTTTTATTAATATGTTTTCTGGCTTTATCAATCTGTGCACAGAATTGATTTGACCACTTCCATTTCTGTCTTTGGCATATATTAGAGTACACCAAGACAGTGTGAGGGAAAAGCGACACCAGTTCTGCAAAGGTATCTTTCATTAGGATTTCCAGCCCTACCCCAGTCAATGTGCCTAGGCCATTGCCACCACAGTGCACAATCATGAGGTGAGGAGCTCAGCAATCTAAAATGGATTTAACCAAAGCCAGAAACTGATGAAACTTTAAGCCTCTCTGGCCAAACCAAGTAATCTCCACATTTGGCAAACCCAAGTCCCTGTCAATACCTCTGTTTTTTGCAGCCTCCTTAGCCCAATAGACATAGCTGTGGCCTACAATCCACACTCTAAGCATTTTGAAGTGAAGGAGCAATAGCAGTCAGGAGAAGGCTGGAGCTGAATGAGGTAGTTTTACAAATAAGTAAAAAGCAGGTAAAATTGAGTTTTTTTTTTGTTTTTTTAAAGTTATATATCATTGGATGCTGTCAGCATGAAAGTGAATAAAATTAGGTAGTGTGTTGGATGCCTTAGCAAGAAGTCTTATTATTGGCTGTTGTTTTAAAAAAAGAAATGTAATACAGACATGGATATGCTTTTGAATCTGTGGAGTAAAGAACACCTGTTGTACCTTATTTGGAAGTAGCATGTTCCTTCTAGAATGTGCTGTGAACTTGTGACCTACTGGTTCCACGGGGTTGCTAGGTACTCTGAGCTAAGAGTGTACTGGGGAAGGGTGTTAAAGAGACAGAACATTTTTTTAAAGTTGAGAAGTTATGACACAATTTAAGTAATGGCAAACATTAATTTCCAACTCAGGACTATATAATAAACTGTTGTTCAGTATTTAAATTTTTAAAAACTAAAACTAAATATCGGTTTGGACTCCAGTTTTTTTCTTGATTTCCCGCGATGATCGCAAAAACATTGCGTACATGTGGAGACAGGAGCCTCATTTTGAAAGAGAGGGGAAGGATTAACAGATACTAACCATTCACAAGTGGAGATGCAGTAGTCTAAAATGAAAGACATGATTTCATTTGCTGCCTTTCTCATGATCATAGAGTGGAAAGCTGAAGAGGTTGCCATTTTATAGTAGCTTCCTATGAGAGTGGTGTTTCATTCTTGTGCTTAGTTTTTACAAATCTTAACAGTGTCAAAACTTTCCAGAAAGAGCTAAAACAACAATATAATCTACAAACTCAATTCACTGGTATGTATATAACTTTTAAATTATTTGAAAAATGTACACTAGAAATGAAGATGTATATGGAAGTTTGATTAAAAGTAGAATCACAGTGATGTGAAAAAAATATATCAGATGAACTGTATCTGGCAGAGGATATGTGTTTAAGATGTTAGTACGGTCTAAAGTTACCATGAGTAATGCCTTTAAAAATGACAATGTTTTAAATGTCTAAGTATCATGTGCAGAACAGACACAGCCATGTTATTTGCATATTGGGAACTGTAGTACTTTTAGTCACATTATTAAATAGCAGTAGTGTAGTCATGAATAAAACATAAGCAAATATGCTGTGCCTGTATATAAATTATAAAGTAGCAATACTTGTTAGGTATGTATTAGCAAGTACTAGAAAAAGCACACTGGCAAAGTGGGCTCCAAATGGCGCACTGGTTTGTAATTAATACCAATTCTGTTTCCTCCAATGCTCTACTTTTGTGACCCTATTGCCAAGAGGCCACCCCAACACAAGGTCAAGAAATAACAAATGAAAAGGAGCATTCAATTCTATACAGGATTATCTGTTACAACTTTTCTCCTGCAATAGATCAGGTAGTCATGATGTGATGAATAAAAGTTATTCAGGGGTCTTACGAGTTGCTTTGATTCCAATTTTATTTAAAAATGCCAAATTGACAGAAGCAATCCATTCGGCCCAGCCAATGTGTTTCGCCCCTGTGGGACTTCATCAGGGCCTAAAATTTAAAACATATCACCAATGATGTTTTAAACATACAAATTGTACTACACTACCCATTTACCCATTAAGCAAGACTCCCTACCTATATACATACTAATATAATCCATTCACTGGGTGTTTCCACCATCCCAGTGTGAGTCATAGTCCATATCGAGGTAACCATCTTGAAATAATTAAATTGACAAATTCATTAGATGATTTCATCAGTGGCCTAACATCCCACAAAGTTCCCATCATTAGGAGACGTTTGGCCTAAGTATGGAGATCAGGTGACAGTGGCCTTACATATCGTAAAGTTCCCATTATTAGGAGACATTTGGCCTGTGTATGGAGATTGGGTAATATCATGATATCCTTGCAAACCCGTCTCTCCCAATTCCAGAACACACCGTTAAAAAAAATATTTTTAAGGATAAACATAATCTATATTGTCCTCCTTCTTCCCAGGTAAAAATCCCCGGCCCGAAAATTGTATAACTCACTTGATCAATACCCCAATGTTGTCATCCACCCAGTGTTGGCTCCTGTTATCTCATAAATCCTCATAGATACAATTTTGTACCACTAGATGGCGTGTTGCGCTCCCATCTTATCTATAACAAAAGGATTTAGTTCAGTATCCTATTTAATACCCTCAATGACAAAATTCTCTGCATCAAACAAATATATTGATTCAAGGACCCCCATACCTTTCTAACTAACCCTCAATTACAGAAAAAAAGAAAACAAAATGTATAACAAAAAACACATAAATTTCTATTAGTCTATTACATAAATTCCTTTCCAAAAAGAGTAAGCTAGTAGCCGCATTACTATTGAGCCCCAAGCACTATTGGACCTCACTTTCACCAAACCATGGGTTTAGGAACACCACTAAAGTATCCTCCAGTCAATAGTATAGGCAACCAACTCAGGGTGATATCCTTCCCAGTACTGACCTTCATCCTTTCTGCTTCCTGGTTCGAATGTCCTATGAGTTCACACCTAGCTTTCAGGTTATCTAAGCCACCTTATTTATACCTGTTTCTCAACCAATCACAACATTCTGAGAAACACGTTCCCTCTCTGATCCATTATATGAATGTACCAATCACATCACTTGTTTTATCGAAGCCAAAATCCATGCATATATTAAAGAGTGTCGACCGCCCATATTTATGCTCAGCCCCTCATTCTGGCCGATCACTGCCAAGCCGGACCAGAGAGGAATCCCTGCATTATACTAGGACTAGCTATCCTCCAATCCGATGCCGATATCACCAATTTGAACCTCAAGTGTCTTTTATTATGTGTGTCTTTAAGTCGCTTAAAGGCGGAGCCCTCCGTAGGATATCCTGTCACATATACATGCTATATATCAAGTGTGATATCTAGACTTATTCAATCACCCAGGTAATACACATGCTCTCTTCCAATCACACATGCACTAATTATGTATTCATTGAACTGCGCAAGCAACACCCATGCCTTCATCCAATCACCCAGATAGCAGCAATATAGTTATGTGACTACACAGGCACTAACTATGCAGATATGGAACCACTGATGTAGTTCCTACATACCCAGGGAATCATGCAGCCACTACCTATACTCTGAAGGAATCACCTAGGCACTATCTATGCACTCATCCAGGGAGTATTGTTGTACTCAACCAGACACACATGTATTTACAAGTTTTAGTGAGGAATATGTACTCTTTTAGAATCATGTGGTGAATTATATATGTAACCTGTCACACACTGTTTGCATGTACTCAGAAAAGTTAGTAAGCTATATGCTGTGATACAGATTAATGTGCAGATTTTTATATGCAGTGTTTCTCAAAATTTAAATCTGACACATCTAAGTAGAAAAGTATTGAAACACTAAATCTACCAGTGACACAGTGGTAGAGAGGCACAGAAATAGCTCTTATGTTATGTTATTGAAAGCTAGTCACCTCCTGCATTTTGATGTTATTTGTTTTTTGTGCTTTATTTTGTCTAGTTGCACGGGTTTGTTTGCCAATTTCAGTTACTGATAACGTTTTTTACGAGGGGTGTTTTGCTCGGTCCCAGCATTTTTTCAACTTGCCAGAAGGGGGCATGGTCTGTACGCGGGGACGGCGGTTACGTCTTGTGACGTGGCCGACGACGACAGTTTCCGACATAGCGATATTTACTTAGGGGCGCTGGCAGGTCGGAGCCATTAGCTCTCTGAACGGGTCTCCGAGTGATACCACATTGCTCCTGGTTGTAGAAAGGCCTATGACAACTCTGGATAACGCACACATGGATCATTGATAAATAGGTATGTGGCCATTGTTTGACATGATTATTTCTCTCACCATTGTGATTCTATTTTGTGGGACACACGGTGCACTGGAACTTATTGGGTTGTTAGGTTGGTGGATCACGCCTTCTGTTACACTGTTTTACTTGTTGCTCTTCCATGCCTTTCTTCCTCCTTGCTTTCTTTTATTTATACACCTCTCTGCTTTCTTCTTTTTTGAGTTAAATTTTTATTATATTTTATATGTTACAGCATTTTTTTTATTTTTTTTTTATTTTTTTAAATTCTCTTTCCTGTTCATGTCTGGTTTTGTGGTGGTCTCACGTATAGGCCTGAATAGCTTGTGTAATTCGTTGGTAACAATCTTATTGTAGTTTGTAAACTCACAAAGTCTCAATATGTATTCTTGTTGCTGTTTTTTTGGCATGCACCTTTTTAACAGATCATTCCCAGTGAAACAAATGCTTTCCTGTGCCAGTAATGTCCATGTTTACATGTGGTCTTTCTCTAGTAATAAATGTATTGTCTTATGAATAGTTTTGTCATGTAGGTTTGTCGATTTTAATGTGTTTTTGTGGTTGGACATTTCAATAACATCGTGTGACACCTGTTTTTAAAATCTGTTTTTATGTGTAGATGTGTTCACTATGTGTATATTTATGTGTTTATGTATGTATTGTTCACAGCCCTGATGAAGTTCAAACGACCTTTCTGAACGAAACGCGTTGGCTGGATGATGCTTTCTTGTACTTATTGAATAAAACGGATGACAAAACTGGATACTTTGTTGGACTCTTTATCTTGATAGTGGTGAATACATCACTATCATTGGTGCACCATTCCATTATTCTCCCAAGAATAGGAAAGAATTTAACAAAGATGGACACACCTTAACCAGGAAACAGAAGCAGTTTAAGGAAATCAGAGCCAGGATGATTCGTAGTAGAGTAGTTATAAATCAACTGAGAAATATGAAGAAGTATGAAGAAGGAGAGAGGCACTGAAACAGAAAGAACAAGTTGAGAGGGTAGTTGATAAGGCCTTTGCTTTGAAGAGGAAGCTTTTCATTTTGATTATAAATAGAATGAAGACTCTTCACAAAATGGTGTTGTGCATGAGGAGATAAAACCAAAAAAAAGATTAGTGAATAGAAGTAACTTGTGTACAGTTTTTAGTGGAGAATGCATACATGGTTCTAGCACCGAGGGTTTCTTTAATGAAGAAAGATATCTCAGTATAATAGATTAGTTCATGCTATTGATTAAGGAGGATGATGTTATGAAATGAAGAATGGCACTCCTATAGCGAAAGAGGTGATGGTATCTACAAATGTAGAACAAGTTGTTGGAAAGCAGGTTCAAGGAAGGCGGAGTCAGGCGCCTGTATAGAAATGGAATTGCAGTAGTGTTTGTAGTAATCGACAGCAATAATTGATATATTAAGGACATTGCTACATATCTTTTCAAGGTGAAGTTTAAAACACAAAATAAGATTAGAAAGCATAAAAATTTTCAGGGACACTCACTAGCTTGTTTATCAAACAAAGTGTGTCATCATTTCAGGATGTTAGTTGTACACCACTCAACAATGCAAACTTTAGTTAGGAGGCTGAACTATGTGAAAACTCCTCCGTTATGTTCAGGAGAAATGAATATAGCACTTTTATATGGTGCTGTGGCAGATGTATAAAAGGTTTGTGATGATGTGCAGTTTCGTTTCTATGGTCCTCTGCAGGATTCTGGGGAAAATGAAGAGTTGTTAAGAGGAGGAGTTGTAGAACAGGACACAGATATTACAGTTGATAGTTTTGAAGAAGAGATTACAAAATTTAACACAGTGTGGTCTCAAAAACCAGAGCATGTTTTTATATGTTGTTGACACACTCATAAGAAGATTTAAACACAGACTGTTGACTTGTGTTTAAAAAGTGAGAAAGTAAATAATGATAACTGGCAAAAGTTAGCTGTGTATTTATTTGTAGAAAAATGCATTGACTTGTCCTTACAGCAAGTTATATGTAAGTAGTGTTACAATAAATTAGAAGATAATAAAATGAACAACACATTGATATTAGATACCCGTTTTGTAAGATATTAAAATGCCTGCTAATGTAGAAAAACTATGAATGGCCAAAAATAAACAAAAACATCAAAATATATGATTCTTTGCAGCATTGCAAAGGGCTGTTATGGACTGCTAACCAGCACTCACTACAGCTCCACAATCCATGCAGTATGATGCCATCCGGGACAACTGCGGAGTCAAATGTGGAAGTTGACATTGGACCTCTGAAGGGACTCTCTGCCCCAGTGGTGTTGTGGCTGGTATTGAAGTTCAGGGTCCTTCAGCCTTGCGTTGCATTCTTGCTGCTTTTACACTATTGCTTTGTAATGTTTCTAGATGGTAAAGCATGGACGCAGTCCCGGAAAAATATTTTTTGCTTGTACCCCTTAACAATGTCTTGTGACATATTGTGCATTGCGTTAATCTGCTCACTATGAACTCCTCCTAAAGAATGTTCAAGATAGATGGATAGATAAATGGGCGTGTTCTTCTTATTGTTTCAGTTGAAAAGTGTATTATCCAATGATATTCCTTTATTTCCCGGAGACATGATTTTCTGTTTTGTTTTTTAATTCTTTTTTTTGTGGTTTTGTAAAATGTTTTTGTTGCTTTTATGGTTGGAGACGTTTTCTATGTTAGGTTTTAAGATGATAGAACATGGATGTCATCCCACATGAATATTTTTTGTTCATCCTTCTAGAGTGGGTCTTTTCATAGAGTGTGCATTGCACTACTTTTGGAGCAGTTTTTCATTCCTGTTGAGTTTGGGTAAGAATGGATAGCTTGATGGGTGTTTTGTAATTATGTTCTATTCGTGAGTTCAGATGTTGAAAGTTATTTTTTGAAATTGTTGTTTTTGTTAAATGTGTTTTCTTAAAATAAAGTTAAACAATTACGTTACTAAATAGCTAGACTCAAACTTTGTGTAAAGTATGTTTATATATCTGTTTTACATTTTTCATTTTTATTTGTGACGACTGATGTCATTGCGACCTCCGGTGTTGCTGTAAAATAGGAAAATGCATTTTTGATGTAGTTATTTTGACAAATGAATACATAGGGGAAAGTTAAATTAGTATCTTATAAATAGCTACACTGAAACTTTATGTAAAATAGGTCTATATATGTGTTTTACACTTTGTCAAAAACACCCGGTATTCACAGTGTGTCCTTGGCAATTGCACTCATAGAATCACACAGGCACTACCTGTGCAATCATAAAGAACGTTCTTTCTCCACCACTCTGCAAATGCACCTCCTGGCACACTACTAGTTGGGGGATGAAGTCCCCTTGGCTATTGAGAGTCGTTGCGGGGCAACTACTCCTCCTGTTACCTCCAACAAGTCCAACAAAAGGCCAAGCCCTCCTGGTACTTTCTGTAAGTCTTACACAGCGGATTTCCTGAGAGCCGGTCGGAGGTCCCGCCCCTTTCCCCACCATTCTGCAAACACCATTGCTACTTACAAAACCATGGAAATTCACTGAAAAAAACACAGAATACAGGGACGTTATAGTTAGGAATTAGCATTTATAAAACCTTAGTAATTCACTGAAAAAAACCTAAGGTTACAGGGACGTTATTGTTAGGAATTAGCATTTAAAAAACCTTAGAAATTCACTGAAAAAAAGGTTACAGGGATGTTATAGTTATGAATTAGCATTTAAAACACATTAGAAATTCACTGAAAAAACAAAAGGTTACAGGGACGTTATAGTTAGGCTGACATTTCACTCGTACAAAACCACAGAAATTCAGCAGTTATAGTTAGCTGAGCTAACTATAACTCGTGCCCCAGCAATGCACTGCTTATGACCTCACATATTACATCACTCATGACATGGTCACTGACATCACTGATGACATCTCAAATGACATCACTGATGACATCATCCACAGAATCTCTGATGCATCCACTCACACCCCAATATAACCTTTTTATACAACCATTCCAACTTCTACAATAGCAGTCTCAAAACCATTGACACACCCATACCAGTACTTACACACACACTCACTGATTCATAGGTCTACACACACATCCACTCAGTTACCCATACAGCCACTCATACACCAACTCACTCACTAATACAGACACTGATATATCCAGTCATACACCCATACAGTCACTCACACAGTCACTCATAGAGCTTACTCACACACCTACTTACTCACCTACAGAGTAAATCACATGGCCATTTACTCACCTATACAGTTATACACACACCCACTCATTTATTTGCACAAATACTACCACATATTCACTCACCTATACAGTCACTGACACAAGCACACACTCATATACTCCAACACTCACCTGTACTGCCTTTCACATATGCAGTTACTCACCCATATACCACTGACACATCCATTCACTCAATGACACAGCCATACACATACTCACTCACCCATACAGCCCCTTACACACACACTCACTAACCCTCAGAGCCACTGACTCACCCACTCACTCATCCATACAGGCAGTTACACACCCCCTTACCCACCCACACAGGCATTGAGACACCCATACACATACTCGGACAACCAATCTCTCACCCATACAGAAACTCATGTACCCACTCACACACCTATACAACCACTTAGACACCAACTGACAGACAGATACAGACATTTACACAAGTCACTCACACATACATTCACTGAGACACCTAATCACTCACTTATACAGTCAGTCACGCACCCACTGAATCGTCCATGCAGGCACTCATACACACACTGATTCACCAATACACCTTGGTGTATATATATTTAACACTCATAAACATTTTAAAAACACAGTCACTGGATGATGTTATCAGTGATGTCATTTGAGATGCCATCAGTGATCATGTCATGAGTGATGTAATATGTGAGGTCATAAGCAGTGCATTGCAGGGGTGCGAGTTATAGTTAGCTCAGCTAACTATAACTGCTGAATTTCACTGGTACAAGTGAAATGTCATCCTAAATATAACAAGCCTGTAACCTTTGATTTTTTTCGTGAATATATACATGTGTGTGTGTGTGTGTGTATATATATATATATTATCTACTGGTGGTCACCAGTAGATAGTTATAGTTAGGACCTATTTTCCATAGGAAATCCGCAACATTCTATTTGAAATAACTCTTGCGTCGGTTGACGAATCTTCGCGAAATTTTCAAACTTTGTGGCCCGCTCCGGTCTGCTCCTATCCTGAAAGACTCAGGGTGATTCGTCAAGCGGGGGCCGAGAAAAAAGGGGGGTCCCAAAACGTGTTTTCCCCATTCATTTTCCCATAGGAAACTTTAGCCACGGCTACAGCCCGAACTGCTGAACGGAATTACACCAAATTTGGCAAAGAGGTAGTTCTTGGTTCAGAAAGAACCCTTTTGTTAAATGGTGTAAATCCGCTTCAGTAGTTGCTGAGAAAATCAAAAGTAAAAACACATATATATCTATGGCCGCGGAGGATCCGCGCACCCTCCTGATGACCAGCTGTATGCTAATTGGCTGTCAACACTCCAAACCAGGAAGTGTTGGCAGCCATCTTGTGCCTCGGTAGAAACGAGGCACAAGAAAAGAGAAAACAGACGCAAAAAACGCAAAAAGGGGGCAGGGTAGAAACACCCTGACCCCCTAGGCCTGCTCAGGGTAAAAAAAAAAATGTTTTTTTTAAAAAAAATCGGCAAAAACGCGCTGGGTGCGCGGATCTAGCCGATAAAAAAAAAAAAATTATCGAAGCGCGGTCTCCCGCGCTCGATGCTATTTGGCCCCGAGTGGCCCAAGTCCCGGGGGCATGCAGGGTTTTTATATTTATGTGTGGGGGGCCTCTAAGGCTCCCAAGCCCGGGGACCGCCACCCCCAGGGCTTTAAAAAATAATGGTGCGGGAGGGCTCTCGGCCCTCCCTCAGCCCCGGGGACCGCCACCCCCGGGCTTCTTTTTAAAAAAATAAAGTAACATGTGTGGGGGCTTAAGCCCCCACACGCCCAGGGACCGCCACCTCCCCGGGCTCTAACTTGTAAATTAGGGGTCCGTTAAGGACCTCCGAGCCCCGAGGACCACCACCTCCCCGGGGCTGTGCATTGGCTGGGAGGGGGCCACGCGGCCCCCTCCTGAGCCCTTGATGGCCCTGGGGACCACCACCCCCAGGGCCGGCTCCTGCAGTGTCCCGGGGTGCCTACCCCGGGACACTGTAGTTTGTTATGACAGGACGGGAGCCTCGCGGCTCCCGTCCTGTCATAGCAAGCTGCTTTGGTTTTGGAAGAGAGCAGGGAAACCTGCCTCTCTTCCAAAACCAAGCCGATTGCTTTCTCACACGGGGAGCTGCATCTTAGCAGCTCCCCATGTGGAAAAGCAATGCCGGCTCCCGAAGGACGCGGGAGCCGGCGGGACCGTGGGGGATTGGGAACCCCCACGGTCCCCAACGGAAGGGCCAGCCCCAGGGATGGGGTCCCCGGGGCTAGTAGTGGCCCTGAAGGGGGGCCACGCGGCCCCCTCATCTACAAATTAAATTTTTTTAAAAAGAAAAAAAACAACGTAAAGGCCGGCTTCGGGGGATGGGGTCCCTGGGGCCTTAAATGGCCTGAGGAGGGGGGCCACGCAGCCCCCCTCCAAATATTTTAATAAAAAAAAAAAGAGGGCATGCCCCGGGGGATGGGGGCCCCGGGGCCAATAGAGGCCCAGGGAAGGGGGCCACGCGGCACCCTTCCCGTTTTTTTTTATTTAAAAAAAAAGAAAGAAAATCCTCAGGCCCCGGGGATGGGGTCCCCGGGCCAAAAGTGGCCGAGGGAAGGGGGCCACACAGCCCCGCTCCCATACAAAAAAAAAAGAAAAAAAAAAGACCGGCATCGTGCCGGAGGCCCCGCCCCTCCCTGCAGCAGTCTGCAAACACGCCCCTGGCGCGTTTAAGAAGGGGTAGTAATTCCCCTTGAATACTGGGGGTCCCTGGGGGCCAACTAGCCCACCAGGAACCTCCAGTATGCGCCAGGGGCTGCGTTGCAGAGAGGTGTACAGAGGCCACGCCCCTTTTACACCTCTCTGCAACGCAGCTCTGTGGCGCTTACTGGAGGTACCTGGTGGGATAGTTGGACCCCAGGGACCCTCAGGATTCAAGGGGACTTAATCCCCACAACTTAAAACGTGCCACGGGGCGCGTTTGCACAGTGGTGAAGGGAGGGGGCGGGTCTAAAGGTGACAGGTGTGCAAACAGGCCCCGTGGCGCGTTTTAAGATGGGCAATTAAATCCCCTTCAATCCTGAGGGTCCCTGGGGGCCAACTAGCCCACCAGGTATGTCCAGAAAGCACCACAGAGCTGCGTTGCAGAGAGGTGTAAAAAGGGGCGTGGCCTCTGAACACCTCTCTGCAACGCAGCTCCCTGGCGCATACTGTAGGTACAGGGTGGCCTAGTTGGCCCCTAGGGACCCTCAGGATTGAGGAGGAATTAATTCTCCAACTTAAAACACGCCACAGGGCGTGTTTGCAGACATGTCACCTCAGGCCCCACCCCCTTCCTTCACCATTGTGCAAACATTCCTCTAAAATCAGCCGAACTACGAATTCCAATTTACTAACCTGTTATTATCAGGAGAGACCTCAGTGCTGCATCTTTGAGCCCAGTACAGATCCTGAAAAGTAATTCTAACCGTACTTACCAGTAACTTGAATTTCCTTCCATAGGCTAACATTGACTGGTTTCACTTGAAAATTCTTCTAAGTGTGGAGTTTTGGAACTTTATAATATTCCTCTAAAATCAGCCGAACTACGAATTCTGATTTACTCACCTGTTATCAGGAGAGAACCCAGTGCTGCATCTTTTAGCCCAGCACTGACCCTGAAAAGTAATTCTAACCGTACTTACCAGTAACTTGTATTTCCTTCCATAGGAATCCATTGTCTGGTTTTCAGCAGAAAAGTTTCAAAGTGTCGATTTTCACAAACTACAAATATTCCTTAAAAATCGCCTGTATGACTTAAACGCATTCTTTCAACTGTTTACAGGAGATGCACCAGTGCTGGATCCAGGATCCACCACTGAGTAAGAAAAGTAACAATAACACTACTTACCTGCTAAGTGAATTTCCTCCCATAGGATAACATTGGTGATTCTATGTGAAAAAGTTTGTGTCAACTTTTAAAATACAATAATATTCCTTAAAAATCACTACTGTAACCAAAACGCTTTTACTCAACTGTTTACAGGAGATGTCCCAGGACTGAATCTAGGATCCAGTCCTGTAGTTAGAAAAGTAATCCATAAAGTAACTAATTGCATTTAACTAGAAATTCACATTGAGCTCAATGTTGCATTGTGTTTGAAATTGTGTTGCCCATTGCAACAACTGTAACTACTGTACTTAACCGCTTAACCGCGGCGGCAATTCCGCCGCGGTGCGGCGGCAATTCCGCCGCGGTGCGGCGGTTTAGCGGAGTGGGCGGGGTCGCGTCGGCCAACGGACGTTCGCAGCACTACAGAGGTAGTGCTCGTGACGGCCGTTGGCCGACAGACGCACGCAACGGGTTAAAAGTCTATTGCCTATTTGCAAAGTATTTAAACTAAAGTAATTCATTCTGAGAAAGTATATTTTGTAATGTAATGTAGAATGTAATTACAATGTAATTTAAAAAATAAAATATCTAAAAATAAATAGTGTAAAAAAATGTAGTAAATCAGTATCAAAAAATAAATATAACAATTAATACATTTAAAAATTGTCATTTACAAAACCTTTGAAATTCACTGAAAAAAAACATAGGTTTCAGACATGTTATAGTTAGGAATTAGCATTTAAAAACCTTTGAAATTCACTGAAAAAACCATAGGTTTCAGGCACGTTATAGTTAGAAATTAGCATTTAAAAACCTTAGAAATTCACTGAAAAAACCATAGGTTTTAGGGACAGTTATAGTTAGTTGGACATTGCACTTCGTACAAAACCCGTGAAATTCCCCCGTTATAGTTAGTTCAGCTAACTATAACTAGCGCCCACAATGCACTGCTGATGACGTCACATATTACATCACTCATGACATGGTCAGTGACATCACTGATGACATCACTGATGACATCTCAAATGACATCACTGATGACATCACTGATGACATCATCCATGTGATAATTTCATGCATCTTCTCACACCCTAATATAACTTTTGATACACCCACTCTAAATTACAGACTGCCATTCTCAAAACCATAGACACTCCAACACCAATAACTACATACCCACTCACTGATTCTTAGGTCTACACACACATCCACTCACTCACCTGTACAGTCACTCATACTTACGGTCACTCAGTACAGGACTATCATATGCACTCATACACCTACATAGACACTGACACACCGCCACTCATCCATAGAGGTACTCACACACCTAGTCAGTCATGCAAATAATTAATCACACTGCCATTTACTCACCTATATAGTTATACACACACCAGCTCACTTACTCATACAAATACTAGCACATTCTTATGCTCTTATACAATCACTAATACAAGTACACACTCATCCATACAGCCACTCTCACAATCACACACTCTCACTTATACCCATTTATATACTCCAACACACATATATACTGCCTTTCACATATGTAGTTACTCACACATGTACCACTGAGATATACATTCACGCACTAACACACCCATACACACACTCACCCACCCATACAGTCCATCACAGATGCACTCTTGAAACCATGCACCCAGTGAATCACCCACTCACACATCTATGCACAGAGTCGCACACACCCCACCCACACAAACACTCAGGCACCCATACAGATACTCAGATAACCAATCAATAACTCATATAGACATTCATGTAGCTATTCACAAACCCATGCAGCCACTTACACAGCAACAGACAGACGGATACAGACATTCACACAGTTTAGTCACTAACCCATGCATTCAGTAAGATACGTTTAATCACTCACTTATAGAGTTAGTCACGCACCTAGTAAATCATCCATTCAGACACTTATACACCCACTCATTCTTCAATACGCCTTTCCTATATATATTAAACATATTTAAACTTTACAGAAACACACAGTCACTGGATGATGTCATCTGTGATGTCATTTGAGATGTCATCAGTGATGTCATCAGTGATGTCACTGACCATGTCATGAGTGATGTAATATGTGATGTCATCAGCAGTGCATTATGGGGCGCGAGTTATAGTTAGCTGAACTAACTATAACGGGGGAATTTCACGGGTTTTGTACGAGTGCAATGTCCAACTAACTATAACTGTCCCTAAAACCTATGGTTTTTTCAGTGAATATATATATATATATATATATAGAGAGAGAGAGAGCGAGAGAGAGTTAGAGAGAATGCATAACAGGCAACTGTGTATATATATATATATATATATATATGATCTTGATTGCCTCGACCGATTCCTGGATCACTGCTTCTGCCGGTCCACGCCTTTGGTCGCCTGCCCATCCATTGCCCCTGGATGGCGCCCAATGGGACGCTCTCTCCCCCCCAGTCATGAATGACCACTAATGAAGCTCACGTATCTCTCCCCCTCCCTGTTGGTCCCCCCACATTGCCAAGTGACCCCATGCGGTGTTTTGAATTTGGCGCTGGACTTAGTGACTATGCGAACCCACCTAGGTTATGGTTCCTCCTATTCTAAATTTTTGGGCCCCCTTGAGACACTTTTCTTTCACTGCCGGTCTGCCAGATCTGATCTGCTTCCCAGCCCCCTGTTTCTACTCCCCTCCCCCATTCCCTCTATCCTCTATTGGGGACTTGTTCTTCTATGTTTGACTATGCTTCTTTAGCTAATGTAACTATGCAAAACTACTATTCTTGTTATTCCTGACCGCTGAGACCTGAGCAACATGGCTGATGCCCGGTGGAGCTGCTAGACATCTATAGAGGAGATTGGCCCTGGTTCACCCCATCGGCCGTCACCTACCCAGCCAGACATTGGGCACAGTTCTCCTCGTCTCCCCGCTGTGGCTCCTTCCTCGTCTCCCTCCTATGTATTACTGTAACATTGTTTTTTGTTCCTGTGCTTTACTATGCTCTTGTAACGGATGTAACTTGTAACTTGTAACTTAATGATCCTCATGTAAAGCGCTCTGATACCTCCGGGTCTAGCCAGCGCTATATAAAACTCATCAAATAAATAAATATATATATATATATATATATATATATATATATATAGTAACATTCGAATGCAAGTGCAATATCTGTCTCTCTAAATAAATATAACCGGGTACTTCTAGTTAGGACCACATTTGCTAAGTAGCTTGGCACAGTTTGACAAACCTTCATGAAACTTAGTCAAGAAAAAGAAGTCATTCAGCTCAGCTTCTTCCTGGAAAGCTTCAGGGTGATCTGTCAAGCAGATACTAAGAAAAAGAGGAGGGGTCCCAAAACGCGTTTATAGGAAGCGAACAGCGATATTGCAAAAACAGCTGAATACAATGACATCGAATATGGCAGAAAGCTAGATCTTTGCCCAGAAAGTATGCTTTTGTGATTTGGTGTAAATCTGTTCTGTATTTTTTGAGAAATGAAGGTTTACAATGTATGTATATATTATGGCACGGAGGATCCATGGAGCTGAGAGATCTAAAGATAAGATCTGATTGGCTGCCACCATATCAACAAAGATGTTGCAGCAGCCATTTTAGGACTCGGGACTCATTCCCCTATCCTGTAAAAAGAGTAAAAAAGCATATAGGGGGCAGGGTAGGGATTCCCTGCCCCTCCCCTCCCTCCCCAAGGCCTGGTGCACTGATCCACTGTTCCAGTTAATCAAGAAAATACGGGCGTCCACCCTTTTAATGTATAAGACCCCCATGGTGGGCCAGGGCATTGGGTGGGGGGTCACCACAATGTATTTTATTGGGGAGGAGGGACATGCGCCTCTCTGAGCCTTCTGGAGGCCCCATAGACCCTATCCCCTGTGGCCAATATGTTTAATTATTGGGAAGGGGATGAGTGTAGCCCCTTTCCCCAAGTCATTTTGAGACAACGAGGACTCCACAGTGGGCCAACTTTGTGTTTAATTGTGAGGGGGGGCGCAGCCCCGCTCTCCCATCCAGTTTGAGGCCTCAGACCCCATGCCCCAGGGCAGAAGTTGCTGTGGGTACCCTGGTCTCACCCAGGATATTAACAGCAGTGGCAGCCATTGGAGCTGTGGAGGGTGCCCCAGGGCCCCTGCAGCCCATTTCAGTTCCACTGCCTGCACCCATCGTGGTGTGGTGAGAGCTGGCTACATCTTTTTGCTCCCTGGTGTGCCTCATCAGTGATTATTTGGTCTGGGGAAACCAGCTTAGACAGGATTATGGTTTTGTTGGCCCATGTATCCTTTTAGAGCCTGTACTTCAACCCCATTGGTTCTTGGCCACTGCCTATACTTTTCCATACTCAGGGACCAGTAGGTCAAGGGTTCAATTTCCTCCCCAGCCATGGAACCTAAGGCGTCCTCTGTGTACCCTTTGCAATTTTCAGGGAAATCCTCCACCCCCATCCCAACACTAACAGTGCCTTTAGGATGGTTACCAGTGGGTGACATTTTGGCGCACACAGCATCTCCCCTCTTGTGCCCTGGCAGCTTACAATCAAAGCGCATCCCAGACTTTAAAGGATCAGAATTCTTTCCCAAATACCCCTCCCTTGGAATGAGATGTGGCTTTGGGCTCCCCCTCATTGGCATCTTTTGGGGACTCTTTGGGAAGACTCTTTTTTTCTATCCTTGCCCCCCTAGTCACAGGTGGTTGTGCTACCTCACAGTGCAATACGCTGACAATAACAAACTGGGTCCAGTCAGGCTCGTTTAAAAGGCAAAGTCAAGTTAGCAGTTTAAAACTGCTCTGCCAGTTTGCAATTATAGGCTGGGAGACATGTTTTCATGCTGTTATGTCCAGAGTGGCACAATAAGTGTTGCAGCCTTAGTGGGACACTTTAACGTACAGGCCCTGGGTACTCATGGTACCATATAATAGGGACGTACAATTAAGTAGAGTTATACCAAATGGGTATAAGCTAAACAAATATATACTTTTGAAAGGTCAGAGCACTAGCACTGAGGTCTGGTTAGCAGGCATTAATGTGCACTCAGTGGAAAAATCTGCAGCATCAGTCCAAAACTTTGGGGTGATCATGCAAAAAGAAGCATTGCCTTACATGATTTGTTTATTGGGTTTATCATATATGCAAATTAAGTTGTGCATATATTATCATATAATGTACAACACACTTTTTTCTTAATGTTACATCAACTTCTAGTAAATTGGGATATCTTCTCAGCTTTCAAGCATGGGGGCCTATATGTTGTTGAAAAGTTCTAAGAAGTTTTTTACTATATAAACTATCCTCTCATATGAAGGAAATTGAAAACGTTCTATGAGCCATTCTTCATGCATGGGGGTATTCTGGTTCTCCAGTGGCACAGGTTGCAAAATGTTGGTACTATTAAAGGTGAGGCTATCCACCTTCGCCTTGAGGAAGGTATATCTGGGATGTCAATTAAATAATGTAATAGTGCTAATTGCATGGATTGTTGGATGGGCAGGAGAGTATATGTACATAAAGTATTCCCTATCTCTGACCAAAAGGATGAGATAAACAGACATGCCCATACACTATGACATAGTGTACCTTGTTCACCTCCACATCTTCAGCTTTGTGAATCATGTCCTGATCCTGACTTGGGTGAGATGGTGTCCAGTACCAGTTGATTAATCTTTTCACACAATGTGAATATCAGTCTTGGTTCACTCTGTCCTTTATCGGTTGCTTTTAATAAATTGGACCATCCCTCTTCTGTATGGTCAATGGAAAGGTCATTTGACATTCTGTCAAATAGTCTTCATTGTGGCGGTAGAGGATAATTCTGTAAACATGGTACCCTATATTTTGAGATGTTTCTGCACTGGCGAAGTTGTTAATCCTTATATTTGTTTGTGAAGTAGATACAAAAGGCTATGATTTAATTGGTGATAGAACTAGCTCAGAGTTGTGTCTAAACCATAATTTTCCTTCAGAGTATGTTATGTTCACCTGTACAAATAGGTGGCCACTGTTCGTAATTCCTTTTTCGGTCCATTCTTTCCAGAAAAATGGAACATCCAGCTATTTTTATTTTGTCATTGTTCCAAAATGGGGCATCTAAATACATATGGAATTCTATTTTTTTTAAACTTTTGGGAGCCACTAGCAACTTTGAAAATAGTGAATGTATTATTAAGCTCATCTTTCATGGGAAGGGCAGTGTTGCTATATGTAGGTTCTCAGTGTTATAATACTTCAATAGTGCATTGCGCTCCAATTTAGTTCATTAGGATGGGGATATAGGTTTGTGTAAACTGTGGGTCAGTAAGGAAAAATATTGGGGCTGTGTGGTACGTTTCTGTCTGTGGTAATCTCGATCCACCTGCTACTGTATGAGAGAATAGTTTAGCAAGTTTTATATAGGGTTTGATCTTGTTCCACAAGTAAAGTTTTATGTCTTGATCAATGGGACTTAACGATCAAGGGGAGGGACTTCTAGATGGATCATACTCAGTACATCATTAAATCTTAGGGCCACCATCTTCTCTATTACTTTAAATTCTCCCCATAAAGACAGACTCTGTGTCATTTATCTATGAAAATCTTGGTTCATTTGGTAGAGTTGAGGGCTGAAATAGTCAGGTTTCATGTAATTTAAAACAGGATTTAACAATATACCCAAGTATTTAAGGTTACGTGAGACCCACTTAGAATTGTAGTAGTCTATTGTTGCTCTAGTGATGGACTGGACATAGGGAGTGCTTTGCATGTTTTCCAGTTTATTTTATAGACTGCTACACTGGAGATTATTTCTATTAGGGTCAGGGTGATGGTAGAGAAGTTTCTGGTTTTTCCAGAGTTAATATGTTGTCAGCATACAAAAGGGATTTAGTCTGTCCTAATGGAGTTTATCTGCCTGTGATATTTTGTGTTTTCCGTACTGCTTTTGAAAGCGGTTCTAGGGCCGGTAAAAAACGAAGCCATGAAAAAAGTCAGCTCTGTCTTGTTTCTCTCGGTATGTGGAACGTTTTTGACAAAAATGAGTACCATTAAGTTGGGTAACAATAAACTTCTGTTATTCAGTGCCAAGAGGCCTACGGGTGAATGTGCACTTTACAAATACACGTTATATTATAATCTTCAACTTGAGCAGGTGGGTTGGTATATAGCCAGTAGTCTTATCCACGAGGTTGAATTTTTTGAGGATTCTGAAAAGAAAGTGCCAACCCACTTGATTGAAAGTGTTCTCCACACTGAGGGCGAGGGCTATTGTAAATTCAGGAGAGTAATTTATAATACATATTAAGTGGGAAAGAATGACGAGATAGTGTCTGGGTTTCCTACCGAGTGCAAATCCTACTTGCCATTTACAAATTAGTGAAGTGGTGACTCCATGTATCTGCTTTGCTAGAATTGTAGGTAAAATCTTCATGTCTGCATTAATTAATTATTATGATTGGGCAGTAATTGACAGAGTAAAAGTGATCTTCGTCTGGTTTAGTAGTCATAGTAATTATTGTTTTATTGGAGAAAGAGTGACAGAAATCAGTATTTTCAGCTTCTTTGAAGGAAGTATATGGTGTTTTGGCTGCGCGTGAGATGCGATTTTATAGAAATCACTGGGGAAGGCATCTTACCCTGGTACTTTGTTATTGGGTAAGGTAGCAATTGCTTTCTTTAATTCCTCTAAGGAGTTCACCCTCACGTAATTCTCTTCCTGTATCTGAAAGTGTAGGTATTGGGTCTGTATTAAATGATTTCTGTTCCTCACTCAGATCAAAGTCTTCCTTTTCTGAACAATATAAACATAGCAGATATTTGGTGATGGTGTTGACAATGCTCTGTGGGTTTGTGTAATTGATCTTCTTCATCTTGGAAAGGTATGAACAAAAAATTTGAAATCCTGATGCTTTATTTGAATGGCCAAAAGTCTGCCCACTTTTTCACCATGTTTGGAGTGGCAGTATCTTAGTTTGTGTGAGGTACATTCCTCTTTATCAGTGATGGAGGTATTCAGGCTGAATTGTTCCTTTTCTTGTTTTCTCAGTTCCTTTTTAGAGGTGTGTTTTATTGACATGAAAGGGTTTTTATAACTTTTTCCAGCTCAGTTTGGTTTTGCTTGGCTTTTCTGTGAAATGGGCACCAGCCCTCATTAAGACTCCTCTGATTTTCGCTATACTCGCTGCTCATAGTGTTTGTAAAGAGACCATTGTTCCATCATTATCATCTATACGTAGTTTTATATGGAAGCATAAATGTTTTTCTTCTCCAGTAGCCTATATTGTGAGGTGTTCATTGGCCATGTTTTAATGGGTGGGTGAGCCTTCTTCCATCTGTTTTGAGTAGTATGGGTGTGGAATTAGAGAGGCCCTGTTTCAGCATCTAATAATTTAAAATCCTGGAAGTAATGGAACCCATGACCAAGAAGTAATCAATTCTAGAGAAAGAACCATATACACATAAGGGAAGTGTGTATTCTTTGTCTCACCTGTGGAGTAAGCACTTGATGTCTACATGGTCTTGGAGAAAATCCTTTTATAGTGATCTGTTAGAGAGGTTGCCCCCATTCAACTTTCCTATCCTGCCCAGATTACAATCTCCTCCTCTTATTGTGTGTGTTTACAAATTCTAGAAGGAGATGATATTGGATGTTTAAACTTTGGCCATCCAAGCAATAATTAATATTTCATTTGGTATTTTAACTTTATTGAACACATATCTGCCATATGGGTCTTTCCACTTCTTCAATACTTTAAACATGTTTATTGAACAGTATTGCTACTCCTGAGATTTGGAATATATGATTGATCATTGGTGTCCTTTCCTACATAGCTGATACTAGCTACTAGTCCTACTCAATGCATCCTTAATTTGGCTGTTTCTGTTAGTGATAAATGTGTCTCCTGTAGCAGTGCTATATTATTTTATTTTGTAGATAAGTGTAATATTTTCTTTTATCAATGTAACGTGGTACTCCTCTAACATTAAGCAATTCAATATTTAACAGTTTGTTCTGTTATATCATTGTCATGGTGGATTAGTGGAATGCCCTCCGTGGTCTCGTTTTTTTTATTTATGTTTAATTGATGAATGCTATATGTATCATTATGTATTTAAATTAGTTTTACTGCACTTTCAACACAAATATCAATGTCAAGAAAATCCAGCACAAAAAGCAATAACACATACAAAAAGTAAACAAAACATCAAATAAACCCGGCAGGTGGGTGCTAGCATGACAACAGTATGATCTGTACGTACCCTGGCACAGCGGGTGTCCCAGAACGGGTAACGACAATTATCAGACCGGTACCAAACAAGGACCAATCAAATTAATCTGTTGACAGGGACCTGTAGTGCCCCCCCAGGCTGTAAACGTGAGGCCTGCATCAACCCCCCTCATCCAATCGTCTGATGCAAGCGCATGTCTCATACAGCACACACACATACTGAGCCTACATAGCCTAGTGAGATTACTAGGAGGCAGCAGGAGATACGGAAACAGGAGGTTGTTGCGGGAGAGGGGAAGCAGACGGTGATAGCCCCACGTCTCAGATCCTCCCCTGACTGTCCAAACCTGGGCAAGCAGCCAGTATAACGTCCCATGCAGGGAGGAAGGGAACACTTCCAAACCCTCTAGCCTCCAACCTTCGCAACGCCTCCCTTTCACATTCCACCCTCCTACCTACTACCCCAGCAGCCCAAATCAGGACCAGAGGCGAACTTCCAACTCATGGTCAGTTGTCTCCTGGCCAATATCAGAGCCAAATCCATAAACAAAGTCAGTCACTTTCCGGGCTGTGCTGCGCGCATGTGGGCCCAGCAAGCAGAGCTGCAGGGAGCAGTCAAATTGTTTATTGGTGGACCTCTGTATCATTATGGAAGCCCAATACGCTGTCAAACCCGGGCAGGACCATACCATTTGGAAAAATCCGGCAGCTGGTGCACGACAACGAGGGTAGTCCGCTGACATCCCAGGGAACATAGCATGTAATCACCGTGGTGTGAGATACGCCTGGTGAAGGTAGAAAAACTGGATGAGTTTGACCCTAGTATTCTGAGATACCTTGGGGAAGGAGGTCAAACAGACTTCCAAGCAGAGGGCACTGGGCCCAAATCCGCCTCCCAGCAGCACCATAGGGGCAAGAGATCCATCTGTGAGCCCCGGAACAGCGCGCAATACATTAGTGTAATGGCCTTGGTCCGTCCCGAGATGAGAAACAGGTATCGGAGGCATTTGTGTTCCGGGGGCCCCAAGGAGCCCATTTTCCATCAGTTACGGCCCCATGTTTAATCCCTATGTAATAAAAAGTGTCCTGCCGTGATGTTGTATGATTCTCTAAGATCCGGAAAAAACACTCAATTTGCCCCTTGTGAACAAGTCCACCATAATATTGGCAACCGCATCAGGCCAAACCTCCAACCCAGCCGAGCCGCCGGGGAGCTGGCAATAATGGGTAATCAGCAGGGGGAGTTCACAAGAGTATCCAGCCCTGGTACGTTTCTGCTGCAGTGCTCGAGCCTACGTATAGAGCGCTGTACGGATCAGGACATTCTCCCCACGTGTCAGTGGGACAGGGGTAAGGTGCATCAAAATACAAGTTAGGAGAGTTCTATAAGGCATCCCACGCTTTCGAGTGCCTGCTGCCTCCCAGAGCATCACCCTGCAGCGAGCAACCCACTGTAATTAAGCAGCTAAGTAGTACAATTCCAAATCAGGTGCAGCCATCCCACCCTCGTCCACCAGCAGTTGCAACTTTCGAAGGGCCACTCTGCGCCATGATGTGCCCCAGTACAGCTTGGTGAGCATTCTATCCAATTCGCGGAAATAGGCCCCAAGGTGCTCGATCGGAAGTGTTGCGAAAAGATATAAGAAGCATGGCAATAGGACCATCTTGAAGATCACAATCCCACTTGAAGCAAAAATGGTAGGGTGTTCCAAAAGGTTTTCGAGCTCTATGCCGCCAACAAGGCCCTGGTAAAGTGGTCCATCCCGAAGTAGCCCCGTTGTTCTATAAACATCTACCCCTAAGTAACGAAAGGAGTGACTCTCCCAGTGCAACTCCGGGATGGCAAAAGTGGGCCAGGCCTCCTCCACACCGGATCGAAAAGGGAAGGCACACGTCTTGTGCCAGTTCACCTCCAGACCGGACAGTCACCCAAAACTCAACAATGCCGCCCCTCCACATCAACAGCTGACCCGCGCATATACAAGAGCAGATCATCAGCATGAAGAGAGATATACACGAGGTCCCCAAACAGCTGAAACCCCAGCAGTGCCCACCTCGCCGGACCTCCAGCGCCAACACAAAGAGTAGCGGGGAGAGGGGGCATCCTTATCAAGTACCGCGTTCCACACTACACACCTCAGAAAATTGCAGAGCCTGTCCGAACCCTAGCCAGCAGCAGGGAGTACAAGACTTTAGTCCATCTGACAAAGGAGACTCCAAATCCGATCCCCAAAAGAACAGCATATAAAAAGTCCCACCTTAAGGAGTCAAATGCTTTCCGTATATCTACCGCTAGGACCACAGGTCTTTCGGAGGATGCGGAGGGTGTTGAAGCACCTGTCGGGTCATGGAGAGGGAGGAGTCGAGTACGATGCCGAGGTTCCGGGCATGGTCCATGGGGGTGGGAGGGCTGCCGAGGGTGGTGGGCCACCAGGTGTTGTCCCATGCGGAGGGGGAGGGTCCAAGCACAAGGACCTCTGTCATCTCTGAGTTGAGCTTCAGGCAGCTGCTGCTCATCCAGGATGCGACGTCCTTCAGTCCTTCCTGGAAGTTGAACCTGGTGGTGATGGGGTCCTTGATGAGGGAGAGGATGAGCTGAGTGTCGTCGGCATAGGATACTATGCTGAGTCCATGCTGTCTGACGATGGTGGCGAGGGGGGCCATGTAGATGTTGAAGAGTGTGGGGCTGAGCGACGATCCTTGGGGTACTCCGCAGTTGATTTCCGTCGGTTCAAAGAGGAAGGGTGGCAGTCTGATTCTTTGGGTTCTGCCGGTGAGGATGGAGCGGATCCAGTCGAGGGCGGTTCCCTGTATTATGGCGTCGTGGAGTCTGGCGGTGAGTGTGCGGTGGGAGACGGTGTCGAACGCTGCCGAGAGGTCGAGTAGGATCAGGGCCACGGTGTGTCCTTGGTCAAGGAGCATGCGGATGTCGATGTGTAAAGTATTTGTACAGACACACAGTGAAAACACTACAAAAGGACTCCACACAAGTTTAGAAAAATAGTCAATATTTATCTTGTCTTGTGGATTGTTACTTGCCTTGTTATGTTGGCCTAGGCCTGGCTGCCATGCTGCTTTTCTTTGCGCACGTTACACTGAGCCGGGCCTGCCTCGCCTTTGCTCGTGCCAAGTTCTTTTGCACTGTCTGCATCTTCTGTTGTTCACCTTTTTGGGCTCAGTCTGCACAAACATGTACAAGGTCGCATAACAATGTATTTTGGTTCTTCCTGATATGGCCAGTCTCGCGCACCCAGACATAACATTATGTACAATTGCCATGAAGAACTTGGTATGCTTTTAATACTGTGGTTTACTAGCGCTTAACACACTTGGAGAAATCCCTTTCAGTGAGAAGAGCTATGATGTCCTGCTGATGTAATTCTGCATCTAGAGACTGAGGTATGGGGGTTCGCTAGTCAAAGCCCAGAGGTCTTCTATTATTATAATAAACTATCTTACTGCAAGGGGAGGGTGGTAATGTTATTTATACGTTTATCCACTGAGCTCTGAGATGCTTTCCCCGTTTGTATTCTATGGAATTGTAACCATGCTGCTTATATTAGTAATATGCATTATGCTATTAGTACTGACACGTGTACTGTACATTAGAGCACGTAAGTTGGAATAAACATTTTAACCTATCCAGTGTCTCTTCCTACGCATCTTGTGGACAAGTACGAGTGAGTGACGAAAGAGTGTTCTTGCTTCTGCGAGTCCTGAGATAAAGATACCGTGTTCTGGGTTGTCCAAACATTAGTACTTGGGTGCTAATGGGATGCTAAGCTAGTTGGGTTGGGGTTTTTGGGTGCTACGGTATATGGTGGCAAACCACTGTATTCCGGGGTCCCATTTTCCTGTGCATAGCTCTGTGTATGTGCAGAAACCTTATGACATGGCGCCCAACGTGGGGCAGCTTATCTGCGAGACGCTTGAGTAGTGCTTGTGCTTGTCCACAAACCCTCGCGTACGCTTCCGGAGGCGTATGTGACGGTGATACCTCCTATATTGAATGTTTTATAGGTTCTTTCAAGCTTGATATTATTAAAAAGGTTAGTTAATAGACCCATTTTTGTGCTCCCTGTTAGGTTGTCGAATATATTTGTTTAGTCATGGCTGGTGTGGCGATAGCTGCACATAGTCGAGGAGCACTCCGAGACCACTTAGCTGTGTATGGAGTGCCCGATACTGGGGTCGAGTTGGTCTTTGTGGTTCAAGCCGATGCGGCTTATCACTTTGAAGTGTTTTACACTTGGATCACTTTTGAAGCGGTGGATGCAGGTGATAAGCTGTTTCATGAATATAAACCCACCGCAATTCCTGCTGCCTATCGACCCTATACTGCTCTTGAAGTGCCTCTCACGGCTTGGCAGCACCGTGTTTGGTTCAATGGCGCCCTACCACAACCAACTACCGCAGTTCGTTTAGGCCCCTTATCAATTCAGGGGGCCACTTGGCCTGTATTGGCCGGGTATACCCCGCATCCAAATTATCTGGCATTACCGCTAGCGGAATTGCGCACTATGCATACCGAATTGGTGCGAGTGCATCGAGCCTTAGTGACATACGTTACAGGTAGCCTCCATGGAGCTGCTCCTGTAGTCGCAGGCCAACCAGCTATTGCAGCTGGAGTGACTATAAGTCCTGTCATGGTAAATTCTGTGATGGGCAAACGTCCACAAAACAAGGACGACTATCCTTACTGGCTTGCAGAAAAGTTCGATCAGATAGAAGCAGTGTTTCCACATACGTCCCCAGTGGATAAACATCGCATCCTTACGATAAGTTTGCCAAAAGACTTAATCCCCGATTTGACATCATGTGAAAACTGGGGTAAGGTATTCGCAGCAGTTTATTCAAAATGTTTTGGAACTCCTTCCATGACGGTTCTACCCTCTGTAATTAAAAAAGTACAGGATGAACATGGCCCTGAAGCGGCTGTGGAATTAGGGATGAGACTAGTGGGAGTGTTTGATGTAGTAGCAGAGCTGATCCTTGGAAATGTCAAGGGCGATGCTATGAACTTTCAAGTAGCGAATGCTTTGGCTTTAGTCCCAGAGTTGGACAGGCCTCGCGATTACCGAAAATCATTGCCCGGGCTTATAAAACAATTGGAAGAAATAGCCTAGGCAACAAGCCTTTTGTAAAAATGCAAACTCAATCGCAAACACAAGTTATACAAACAAAAAGTGCATCTGAGAAAGATGATAAACCGGTCTTCACTAAAAAAGTTGGAGACAGAAAAAACAGGGTAAGCAACAAAAGAAGCCGGGGTCGAGAGGCGCTTCCCCAGTTTCGGTTTCTTCTGAACGTACTTATGATTTACGTGATAGGTCAAGGATTAAATCACCAGAAAGGTTTCAGAGCTCTGATACGCGTTCTCCTCGTTCTTCACAGGCCCAGACGTCGTCACAGGCTGGTGGAGGAGGACGGCAAGATAGAGGAAGGGGCCGAGAGGCTCCCAGGAGCGAGACCAACCTCGACAACAAGTCAGAGGGAAAGCAGAAGATTTTCATCTTCCTCGACCGCAATTTCAGAAGAAAAAGGTTGCCGCTGTCACAGCGAAATATGCCTCAGACCGTGAGAACGAGACTCCAGAATTGGACGTGGGCAGTGACCCTCCTAGACAGCGCCGCGGAAGTTACCATAGTGCGGGAGGCGCTACGTCCTCATATGGAGGCGACAGCAACTGAAACATTCGTTACTGTAGAGACAGCTGACACGAGAGTGGCACCCCTGACAGACTATATAATATAGTTATACAAATTGAAGGTGACATACCGCGTGAAATAAAAGGGATTTTTGGGAAAATCTAACCTCTTCATATGACATTTTGTTAGCAGAGGTGGATTGGCCACCCCCATTCGTTTTAGCTGCACATAAAGGAGAGGAGGTAATCCTTCCAAGCTTATCAAGGCATGTCCCAAAAGACAAAGCTGAAGCACTTGCAGCTGAGTGGGCTGTGTACCTGGCACCAGCGTTATACCGCAACCATGTGGGATGGGATGAAGAATCACCTCCTCATGCAATACCTTTGCGGTCACTACCGCAGCCACAACCCCAATATCCCATTAAACGGCAGGCAAAAGGCCCCGTCTCCGAAATTCTGACACAGTTGGAATATCAGGGAGTAATTGAACCATGCGTATCACCTATGAACAATCCCCTTTTCGTGGTTTCTAAACCCGATGGATCGTACCGCTTAGTTTTGGATTACCGGCATTTAAATACTCATTGTCGGAACTTTGCGGTGCAAAATACACACAGTTCTGCGCTTGTAGACAGTCTTGTTACGTAAACAATACAAAACGACACTTGACCTTTCAAACGGTTTCTACACGCACAACCTAGCCCCGGAGAGTGGTCAATGGACCGCATTCACATCCGGTGGTAAATTATTCCAGTTCCGGCGATTACCCATGGGCTATAAAAATAGTCCGGGTATATTACGCCGCCCGTGTTGTTTCTTTGTTAAATGACATTGATCAAGACGCATGTTCGTACGTTGACGACATCTATCTGACAGACGACGAGTTATATCAGCATCTGTCCCGTGTGGACCGCATTATTCTTGAATTTGCGGAGCAGGGTTACAAATTTAACTTTGCTAAGTCACACATTGCTGAATTTACCGTTCTGTTCTTGGGCTATGAGCTCAATAACGAAGGTAAGGGCTTAGCCCCCCATTTCTTGGAAAAATGTGCACATTTGTGCCCCCAAATACTCTGAAGAAACTTCAGTCTTTGCTGGGTTTCCTGAATTTCGGGCGTACTTACATTCCCGAATATGCCCAGCGTATCAAGCCTTTGTATGCTTTGATACAACCTACTTATTCAAGGTCTTGCTGGCTGCCGGAGCATACCTCAATTCTGCAGTCTTTGCAGACAGACCTTTTGGAGTCTAAATATCTTTTGACTCGTGATAACCACACCAACCTGGTGATTAGAATAATTCCGGGGCGGTGGGATTCACCTATTTAACCTTTAATGAAGGTGATACAGTACCTATCGCATACAAGTCACATCTGTACACTTCCGCTGAATTGCGCTTTACATCTGTTGAAAAAGTTCTGACTGCAGTGCAAATGGCGATTCTAAAAGAACGCGCACTGGCACAGGGTAAGCGGATTCTGGTGGTAACACCCTGTCCTGCCCTGGAGGCAGTAACAAAGGCAAGTGTACCGAACTCAAAAGCAATGCATCCCCGTTGGATACAATGGGCTACATCTTTGACGTCTTCGGACGTCACTTTTGTCTTTGATTCTTCTCTTCAGACTCAGGAGTATTTACAGTATGAATTCGTTCATCCTCCTCCTTTGTTTTTAATGCCACTTGAGGATTACAAATGTGTGATCTACACCGATGGTTCGGCGCAACCGGCCACTGGGTCCAAGCACGCTTATTCTGCTGCATGTGCTATTGTTGCGGGTTCCTTTGTGAATGGAACGTTCAAATCCTCTGTAGTGCACACTCGCACACTTGGAGATAGCACCGCACAATTGGCCGAGCTGCATGCATTGCTACTTGCGCTTGAGTTCAGCTTCACAGGATGAGACCACTCTTATTGTATGTGATTCTTTTTACTGTGTACAATCTTACAATGACAATCTGTTTTTCTGGTCGAAAAACTGACTACAAGACGCAAAGGGAGCACAATTAAGCATAAAATGCTTTGGGTTCGAGTGGCAGAATTGCAACAACGTCTGCCCCTCACACAGGTGGTTCACACCTTAGGCCATCAGCGGGTGGGCGCACACGCTATTGGTAACGATCTGGCAGATGAAGCTGCCCGTTCAGCAGTAGTCACGTGTTCAGTAGCAGCGGTTACCAGGTCCATGTCTAAAATAGACCCTGTAATATTAGCAGCTATTGCTGCAACCAGGAAGGTAATAATTACCCTACAGGTTTCCCTTCCAAGTATTCTTACACATTAAGTCCCGATCAGGTTCCTTATGTAACTATACCTGACGTTGGAGATCGGCTGATCCCCAACGCGGACCGCAGAAGTGCCTTGATATCAGCTGCACACGAAGGCATGGCTTCTGCTCATGCAGGTGTATCAGCTACGGTTTCCATCTTGCAGCAGCGTTATTGGTGGCGTGGGTTATATAAAGACACCCGTGCTTTTGTGCTTTCTTGCGATGTTTGTCAACAGATTAAGCCTTCCACGGTAACACGTCCACCACAAACACCGCTCTGCATTGCTAACAGACCCTTTGGGTGTGTTTACTTGGATCACTGCGGTCCATTCTCATCAGACACTGCTTATAAATACATCTTAGTGGCAGTGGACTCGTGCACACGGTTTCTCTGGGTCTGGCCACAACGGAGTGCTGACGCCCGAAATGTAATCAGGGATTTGCGTGTCTTTGTGGGAATTTTCGCATGCGGCACCTTCCATTCGGACCAAGGTCCAGCGTTTGCCTCTAGGGCTTACAAGGATGCAATGGCTTCGCTTGGGGTGCGGGTGAAATTTTCGTCTCCGTATAGGCCTGAGGGCAACTCTATCGTTGAACGAATGAACCGTGACTTAAAGCAATCCTTAACAGCTAGGGTTTTAGGTACTGGCAGGAACTGGCTGGCCCATTTGTATACCGTTCAGCGTGCACTTAATAATCTCCCTAGAAGACCTCTGGGTGGGCGGACCCCATACGAAATGCTCTTTGGCATAAGAATGTTTGTGCCTGACCTTGAGGGTCCAGACATCGCGGCGCAATCCGCCAAGTTTGATGTAGATAACCATTCTGCTATGTTACAGGACTTACAAGAAGCCCGAGACAAACTTGCAACTACACATTTACCTTCAGCCACAGATCCTGCGTTGCAGATTCCGGTAGCCGGCTGGCTTCCGAAAATTGGAGAACTGGTTCGAGAGAAGGTTGAAAACAAAAAGGAATTTGGCCCCTCTTTTCGTGCACCGGTTCCAGTTCTTGGCCTGAAGGGAACACGTACAGTCATTTTACCACCGCTTCCTGGTCGCAAAGAGAACAGATACATCTCAGTTGAAAATGTCAAGCTACAGCGCCTGGCCGATCCTGAATAGTGTCACACCAGCGGTCTCTTGTCCTGCCATTTATCGGACATATGTTCATAGTCCATCTGCACGAACGATCGCTGATGCTGTAATTGAGATGGTTGATTTGCCTGAAACTACGATTGATCCCCAACTCTCCACCAATATCAACGAGGACGAGTATACTTATCCTGCATCAGAATCGGTGGCACATCAACCAACAACGCCACTAAGCCCGACTCGTTATTCCTTTGATTCGGATTCCACATCTTCAAAAGTTCCATCCAAGTTCAGTATTTTTATATCCTGGTTTAGAGACAATTTTTTGATTCCCCCTGGACATACCTCTGGTTGGTACTTTTCTTGATATTTTTGTTCATGTCCATTGGCTTTGTCACAGTGTTTTTCTACTAATCAATGGTCACTATTTACCTGAACGCTCTGCTGTAGACTATGTTTCTGGAACTTTGGCTCCTCATTCCTCGTCTCACATCATGAAGCGTGACCACACATTTGTGAACATTTCAGCTTTCCCCGTTGCTGATGGCATCGTATGGGATGCAGTGAACTATCAAATCCATGGTCCGACGGAAATTATTAATGTACCTAATGTCCTTCGTGTTTCAATGGGTGATGTAGTACAAAATAATATTCATTCTGATGATTGGGATGTGCATGCCGTTGAAGCATTGTTTGCCGATTTAAAATATTATGCATCTTTTAATGCTGAAGATTTATATATGAATTCTGCTAATTATGCCGATTTGTATTGTTACCAACATTGGGGTAATCATTTTCTCCATAAGCCCAGTGCCCTGCGTAGTTCTGTTAACTATACCCAATGGGAACATTGTCCGAACCCCTTGCCAGGTAGCTCTCAAACTCTTCGAAATAAGTTTAATTATTTTACTGATTTTAATCGGTCGAACCCTGCATCCTATTATTTTAGACTTAATAACACATCAACTCAGAAAATTATGTTGACACACACCAAATTGCTATATTCAGGTTCCTTTCTGAGTGCCCTAGCTGTGGGTGGTTATGAGTACTGGGATAATACAGTGGATTTAAAATCTATTTGGGGCTCCAAGCCATGGCAGGTACAGGGAACCGAGGCGTTGCATCGTGCTTGCCTCATCCCTACCCAAATTATGTTCCTAAACGCTTCCATCTATCAGACTACATGTTGGGGCTTAGCAACCACTAAACAATTGAATACGCCATCAATACCATCCCTGTCGAGTTTTCCAAATGAAAGCTCACGATTCAATATGTCCCTCGTGTCCCTGCAGGCAATGTTACAAAATAATTCGTTTAATGTTTCTGAGCTGGTTCAGTCACCCTGGTTAGTATGGCCTATATCATCTAATGCATGTCAAATACGTTTTCATGATACTGGTGCTAGCTACACACAGAATAGGCCTGATCCGAGGTTTACTGATGCCCGTACTGTCACTACATACTCTGTTGGTAAATTATGCAAACAATGGCTGCAACATTCGTCCCTTGATTCTGTTAAACAACATTTGTCCCTCCTTACAGGCAATATTGATCTGTCCGACTTTGTTTTGGGACCTCGTGGTCCCCGACCTAAGAGATTCATTTATGAAACGTATAATGAACTCTGGAAGCTATCACAAATGGAAGCTGCTTCCCGTCTTCGGGAAATAGATCAAGCAAATATGGAAAAGGTGCTTGCTGTTGTTGACAATAGTATTAATACCCTGTCTTCTCGCATTTACACTTTAGAGAATATTGTGTCCTCTGTTGTTGATATTGTACAAGATGATGTTTCTGTGTTATATCATGGTCAGAATCAATTGCGCTCAGTTATGCAGTTTGCATGGACTTTACAAACACTTAAGTTGGGTAAAGTGCCTTGGCATTTCTTGAACACCTCTGCCTTATTTCTACCTTTTAACTTAACTGATAAACAGCAATTTATGTCCATGAAGGATGCAACTTATAATCTATTACATATCGAAAAGGTGGACCCATTGCCGTTCTCTGTTGCAGAACTCGATTCTGCTGTATGGCTAGTCCATGGGGTTATAGCTTTACCATTTTCCTTGTTTGAATTTGACTCGTGCATGAAACATTATCCTGTGGGCCGTTACCGGCCATTGGGCAGTGCTTTCCTGCATGAACTCTGGTCCTTGCCTTTCATGTATAAATGCCTTCGGGACGGCAAGGAAGTCTTTCTCACGGGGGAGTACTGCGACTCGACTATAGGTCATTCGCTTATTTGTAAACACATTAAATTGCATGGCTCATGCAGCGTTTCCTCTCCTAATCTTGCTTGTGTGCTGAAAGGTATTCCTGCTCCTGTTATTTCACCTACTTTCACTCTCCTTTCCAATGGTAGTTATTTACTTTTAAATAACGAAAACTGTTGTGGCCTGCAGGCGGGCATTCCTTACATTGTAACAGTTTCGCACAGGGTTGTCTGCTGCAAAAATGTGCTGTTTCCTCCCCCTCACGGCAAGGTTGATATCTCTATTTGGCCTTCCATCCCTACCCTGGAAGCAGATTTCAATAGACTGAGCAGAATAAAGGCACTATTATTAAACGAGGAAGTTATGCTCACGTCCGCCCGGGAGACATTCATTCTCCAGGTGGCGAGTACCCACAGTGAAATACAGGCCCTTTTAAACACTAATCTCCCCCAACATTTTGGGGAGTTAATACATCGTATTTTTAACGCATCTAACACTGAAGGCCTAGTGCACTTTTTTAAGGTCGTGGGGTCGGGCTTGGTGTCCTCCTTCCAAACTATTTTTGGTGTCATCCCGGCTTTCATACATTCTATTTTTTCCAGTGTCTTTGGCGGTTTCCCATTGATCCTCGCTTTAGCGGCTGGTGTCTTGCTCTTAATTTGCTTTCTGCGCAATGGCTGCTCCCCGATGGGACCTGCTCGATCCAGAACGCCTCCAGCTGCTCCGTGAGCGCCTTTTGGCTGGTTTTGGTGTCTTGCCATTGGCGACACTGAGTGTGTCATACACTCTTTCATTTCGCTTTGCGTATTTCACTTGCGTGCAACCTGTGATGACTTGTGTCCGCTGTCCTTTCACCTGGACTCTGGATTATTGCCTCTCCAATTCGTCATTGTCTGTTCCGGATTTTGTTCAGTTGATGGGTCCCTTAGAGGCCCATGAGCAGGACTGTTCCGTCGCTGGCTGTATGGCGCGTGCGGCTGCACTGGGGATTTTGGCGCAATGGGATATCTGGCGGCTGCCCAGGATCTCCTACAACGAAGCTGTTTCAATTATCACGCAAGCTGTCCCGCATTGCTTCTGGATGCTCCCTTTGCTGAGGAGCATTCCTGCTCTTTTGAACTCATGGATTGGATGGCATCTATGTTTTTGACGATTCCAATGATGAACTCTTGGAGGGTATGGCTTTTTCTGTACTTTCACTTTCATGGATTGACCTGCCCTTCGCCGTTTGGGCGCTCCCTGTGCTCCGACGGCTATTTCTCTCCTCTGATGGGCCTCTGTCCTGGCCGCCGGACTGTCCAGGGAGGGTGTCTTGTGGATTGTTACTTGCCTTGTTATGTTGGCCTAGGCCTGGCTGCCATGCTGCTTTTCTTTGCGCACGTTACACTGAGCCGGGCCTGCCTCGCCCTTTGCTCGTGCCAAGTTCTTTTGCACTGTCTGCATCTTCTGTTGTTCACCTTTTTGGGCTCAGTCTGCACAAACATGTACAAGGTCGCATAACAATGTATTTTGGTTCTTCCTGATATGGCCAGTCTCGCGCACCCAGACATAACATTATGTACAATTGCCATGAAGAACTTGGTATGCTTTTAATACTGTGGTTTACTAGCGCTTAACACACTTGGAGAAATCCCTTTCAGTGAGAAGAGCTATGATGTCCTGCTGATGTAATTCTGCATCTAGAGACTGAGGTATGGGGGTTCGCTAGTCAAAGCCCAGAGGTCTTCTATTATTATAATAAACTATCTTACTGCAAGGGGAGGGTGGTAATGTTATTTATACGTTTATCCACTGAGCTCTGAGATGCTTTCCCCGTTTGTATTCTATGGAATTGTAACCATGCTGCTTATATTAGTAATATGCATTATGCTATTAGTACTGACACGTGTACTGTACATTAGAGCACGTAAGTTGGAATAAACATTTTAACCTATCCAGTGTCTCTTCCTACGCATCTTGTGGACAAGTACGAGTGAGTGACGAAAGAGTGTTCTTGCTTCTGCGAGTCCTGAGATAAAGATACCGTGTTCTGGGTTGTCCAAACATTAGTACTTGGGTGCTAATGGGATGCTAAGCTAGTTGGGTTGGGGTTTTTGGGTGCTACGGTATATGGTGGCAAACCACTGTATTCCGGGGTCCCATTTTCCTGTGCATAGCTCTGTGTATGTGCAGAAACCTTATGACAATCTGAATAAAACGACCAAAGAGACAACAAACACAAGTCAAGATATGAATTTTTAAAGATTAAATAAAGTTGTAGTTCTTAAAAATCAATGGTTGAGCTTGATCAGGACAAAGTACCTTACATGTGTTGAAAAAAATCAAAGACGATGCGAGACGCAGAGGAGGTGAAGCGTCGAAAAAAGCAGGTGATGCATTGGTTCCTTACTGCTAGGCAGGAGAGGTAAGTCGTTTGCGGGCACAATACCTCGGTTCCTTACTGCATTGCAGTGTCAAAGAAACAAAATTGGCACCTACAGACGTTGTGTCAAAAGTGAAGTCGCGCTGCGTTGATTCCACAGCATTGAAGCAGGCACTGCGTCAGAGTTGGGGCGATGCATCACGGACTTGCGATGAAAAGCTGGAGCCTGCGCTGTAAGCCGCGGTCATAGTGTCAAGCAGTGACCAAGCTCCGGTGCAGACAGCGGCGATGCATCGAGGTTTGGCGATGCTTGGAGTCAATGAGTGGATTTTCTTCTTTGTATCACCAGAACTCACTTCCAAAGGCCCGGGAACTGTTTTTGGCGCCACTGGGCAGAGTAGGACTCACAGCAGCAGAGTCCAGGTGATTGCAGATGAAGTCTTTAATAGCCCTTAGACTTCTTAACAGGGGGAAAGCTGAACCTTGAAAGCAGGATGTAGAAAGCAAAGTCCAGTCCTTTTACTCCCAGGACAGAAGTAGCAAGCAGCAGGTCAACACAGCAAAGCAAACAGCAAAGTGGCAGTCCCTCCTGACAGCAATCCATCTCTTCTTCCTGGCAGAATGTCCTCAACCCAGAAGTGTTCTGAGTATATGGTATCAGAAGTCCAGTACTTATACCCATTTCAGCCTTTGAAGTAGGAAAACTTCAAAGAAAAGTCTTTGTAGTGCACAAGACCCTGCCCTTCCCTGCTCTGAAGGCAGACACACTACAGGGGGTGGAGACTTCTTTGTGTGAGGACAGGCACAGCCCTTTTCAGGTATCAATGTCAACTCTTCCTACCACTCTAGCTCAGGAACACCCCCTCAGCCTGGTGATGGGCCATCAGGATATGCAGGACACACCTCAGCTCCCTTTGTGCGACTATCTAGAGTAAATGCACAAACAGCCCAACTCTCATCCTGACCCAGATGTATATTCAGAGACAGGCAAAGGCACAGAATGATTAAAGTAAGAAAAAGCCAACTTTCTAAAAATAGCATTTTCAGACATGCAATTTAAAAACCAACTTCACTAAAATATGTATTTTTAAATTGTGAGTCCAGAGACACCAAATTTCAATTTTCTATCGGCTTCCAATTAGAAGATACACTTGCACAATGTTACAAGGCAGCTCCAATGCTAACATATGGGAGAGATAGTCCTTGCTGTAGTGAAAAACTAATTTAGCAGTTTTCCATGTAAACACAAGACATGTCCTACCTTTTAAATACACTGCACCCTGGCCATGGGGCTACTTTGGGCCTACCTTAGGGGTGTCTTATATGTAATAAAGGCATGGTTTGGGCCTGGCAAGTGGGTGCACTTGCCAGGTAGACATGGTAGTTTAAAACTGCAGTAGTAGGTCTGAGACATGTTTGCAAGGCTACTCCTGTGGGTGGCGCAATCAGTGCTGTAGACCCACTAGTAGCATTTGAGTTATAGGCCCTGGGCACACATGGTGCACTGTACTAGGGACTTACTAGTAAATCAAATATGCCAATCACGGAGAAACCAAATACCATTAAATTTTAGACAGGGAGCACTTGTTAGCAGTAGTAAAGTGCCCAGTCTTAACACCAGCAGAAACTAAATGCAGCACACAGTCAAAAACGGGGGTCAGAGGCAAAAAGGCAGGGGAAACCATGCCAAAAGATAGCAGGTCTTACTCATGTCCCCCCAGCTGAAAGTGAGGAGAGCTACCCAACCCCTTGGCAGTTCTCATCACTAAGGCGGAAGAACCTGGAAAGATCATCAGCGTTCGTGTGTTCTATTCCAGGGCTGTGTTCCACTGTAAATTCCATTCCCTGTAGGGAGATGGACCACCTCAACAGTTTAGGATTATTATCTCTCATCTGCATTAACCATCTGAGGGGCCTGTGGTCTGTCTGAACCTGGAAGTGAGTCTCAAACAAGTAGGGTCTTAGCTTCTTCAGTGCCCAGACCACATCAAAAGCTTCCCTTTCTATTGTGCTCCACCTTTGTTCCATGGGAAGTATCCTTCTACTAATTAAGGCTACTGGTTAATATAGGCCCTCTTCATTTAGCTATGAAAGCACAGCTCCCACACCATGCTCTGAGGCATCAGTCTGCACAAAAAATTATTTGAATAAGTCAGGAGCCTGTAACACGGGTGTGGGGCAAATGGCCTACTTCAAGGTGTCAAAAGCTGTCTGGAATGCCCAAATCACCTGAAGGGGGTGCTTCTTGGAATTCAGCTCTGTCAAGGGGGCAACAATGGTGCCATACCACTTGACAAATCTCTTAGTGAGACCTAAAAATGCTCTCACCTCAGTCTGGGTTTTGGGGGGTGCCCAAGCCAGAATGGTATCAATTTTTGGGCCATTTGGGGCTGCACCTTGCCGCTCCCTAGCTGGTATCCCAAGTATACCACAGACCCCTGCCCTATCTAGCATTTACTGGCCTTGGTAGCAAGGCCTGCGCACTGCAGGGCCTTCAACACCTCCTGAAGATAGTACAAATGGTCCTCCCAACTGGAGCTGAAGACTGCAATGTCGTCAAGGTAGGTGGCACTGATGTTCTCTAACCCAGCCAGGACCTGGTTGGCCAACCTCTGGAATGTGGCTGGGGCATTCTTCAACCCAAAAGGCATGACTGTTAGTGCCCTTCTGTCGTTGAGAACACTGACCTCTCTTGTGCCCCCTCAGTCAAGGCAATCGGCCAGTACCCAGGCGTTAGATCAAACGTGCTGATGAACTTGGCAGCTCCAAGCCGGTCAATTAGCTCATCAGGTCAGGGGATGGGGTGTGCGCCAGTTTTAGTGATGGCATTGAGCCCAGGGTAGTCAACACAGAACCGCAGTTTAGGTGTGACACTGGGGGGGGGGAGCCTTGGGGACTGAAAATACTGGGCTGGACCAAGGACTGTTTGAGGGCTCAATCACCCCTAACTCCAGCATCTTAGAGACCTCCTCCTTGATGCTGTTTCTCACTCTGTCAGACAACCTGCAAGACTTGTGCTTAACAGGCTGGCTGTCCCCAGTGTCAATGTTGTGGGTGCACCATTGGGTGGCTCCAGGGATGACTGAGAACAGACAGGCAAATTGTCCCAGCAGCTGGCAACAGTCTCTCTGCTGGTCTAGGGTCAGAGTAGGGGAGAGGATCACACCCTATACTGACCCATCCTGCTCTTTGGAAGACAGGAGGTCGGGGAGAGGTTCACTCTCCTCTTCCATCCCATCATCCGCGTGCAAGAGCATGGGTCAACTTAGGCTTCTCAAAATGTTGTTTGAGGTGGTTCATGTGTAGGACCCACAAAGGGTTCTTAGGAGTCTGCATGTAAACCAGGTAGGTGACCTCACTTTTATGCTCCTTCACCTCAAATGGCCCAGACCAGCGGTCTTGTAGAGCACGGGGCTCTACTGGTGCCATCACCCACATTTTCTGGCCAGGCTGGAACTCAATCAGAGTGGTATTCTGGTCATACCAGCATTTCATGTCCTCCTGGCTAGCTTCCAGATTCTCCTGGGTGAGTTTTCAGAAGCGGACTGTCTGGTTTCGGAAGGCCAACCTGTAACTGAATACATTATGGGGTGGCTTTCTAGGAGCTTCCTCCCAGCCCTCCTTTACCAAACTGAGAAGTCCTCTCACAGGGTGCCCATACAGAAGTTCAAAAGGGCAGAAGCCAACCCCCTTCTGCGGTACCTCCCTGTAGGTGAACAGAAGGCATTGTAAGAGGACGTCCCACTTAGGCCTCATGGGTTCTGAGAGACCCATAATCATGCCCTTTAGGGTACGGTTGAACCTTTCACTCAACCCATTGCTCTGGGGGTGGTGAAATTGTAGGTAACACCACATGCCTTCCACATGGCCTTCATGTACAGAGACATGAAGTTGGTACCCCGTTCAGATACCACCTCCTTGCGGAAACCCACAAGGGTAAAGATCCCCATCAGTACTTTGGCCACGGTGGGTGCAGACACCGTCCTCAGAGGGATAGCTTCCAGATACCGGGTGGCATGGTCAACCAAGACCTGGATGAACCTGTTGCCAATGGCTGTCTTTGGATCCAGAGGCCCTACAATGTTAATGCCCGCCCACCCACTCAAAAGGGGTGCTCACAACAGGAAATAGTTGGAGAGGAGCCTTGCACCTCTTCCCAGATTTGCCACTCACCTGGCAGGTTAGACAGGACCTGCAAAACGCATCTGAGGCCTTCCTCATTTGGGACCAATAAAAGTGGGTAATAAGCCTGTCAAAGGTCTTGTCCTGCCCCAAATGACCTGCCAGAGGCACATCATAAGCCAAACCCAGTAGGAAGGCTCTGGAACACTGGAGTCCCACCAGCACACAGGCTGCCTCAGGCTCAGCAACCTTAGGCTCACTATACAGGAGATCATTCTCCCAATAGATCAGGTGAGATCCTGAGGCATTACCAGCTGCCTGGTCCTCGGCCTGTTTCCGAAGACCCTCAAGAGGGGGCACTCTTTCTACGCTGTGCAAAATTCCTCCATGGTGGGGCCTCCTTCCTGCTGCCAATGGGTCAGCTCAGGCAGGTCCCCCAGTTCGGCCACATCTTCCCCTTTAGATTTTGGAGTGCCCCTATCAGGTTCAGCCACCCGGACTGTGGGAATTTCAGGAGCTGATTTCCCATGCCCCGTGCCCCTTCTCTTACTGGCAGGTACCTGGGCCACTGTTTCAGGCTCCAGGTCCTTCTGATTACCCTCTCTGGCTGCCATGGACAGGCAAGCCCACTCTGGCAATCCCAAAATCTCCAAGTGCGACTTGAACTCCACCTCCTTCCAGGCGGTATGCTCCAGGCCATTGCCCAGCAGACAATCAACAGCCATGGATGAACTAACAGCTACCCTCAAGGAACCTGAGACCCTTCCCCCACTTAAAGGAAACCTGAGCAACCATACACTGGTGCTCACTGTTGTCTACAGCAACTACTTTGTGGACTACATTATGGACTACCTACTCTTGAGACACTAGATGACATAGGAAAGTTGTCTTACTGGCTCCTGTGTCTCTCACAGCCTCCACCCGCCTCCCATTGATGGTCACCCCGTGCCTGTACTTCTTGGTATTATCAGGCAGGAGGTTTCACTGGACCACCACACCCTCACCCAGGGAGACTAGGGTCATCTCAGCTAGCTCCCCACCACCAACTGGGACCAACCTCTCCCCAAGCATTACACTCACCATCCCCTGTGACTGCCCACCAGTGGGGGGCTGTGCCCGCTTGGGACACTTGGGAATCCATCTAAAGTGTTCTTCCTGGCTACAGTCAAATCACTTCCAGGGTCCCTTCCCTCCAGACTTTCCTGAAAGGAATCAACTCTTCTTCCCAACAGGGGGTTGGGAATCCTTACCCCAGGAACTAGTTTGGGGCCCTTTAGAGAACTACTTACTCGTTTTGCCCCCTCTCTTCTGTTGGGGACCCTACCCACCCTTTGCTGAGTCTCCCTCATACAACCTCTTGTGGACCCTGGTGCTCAGCCAGAGGTCCGCCTCCAGAGGAAGCTTCCTGGGGTCAGTAAGCTTACTGTCAATCAAGTGCTAGTGCAGCTCTGGAAAACAAAGACAGGTAGGGGAGCGATGGGTGTAAGATTGGGAGATCAAGGCTGTGAAGAGTGATGGAAAGTGAGTAGAGCAGGGAGGGTGGCATTGGACAACATAGGAGGATCTAAACGAGCAAGAGAAGGTAAGAGCAAGGGGCAGAGAGGGGGATGAGAAAGGGCGAGGTGGATATAATGGGGGAGCAATGAGTAAACATATGAGGCTGGGGGGATGAGCATTGAAAGAGTAGGACATGGAGGAGAGACATGGATAAAAAACAGAAACCCCAAACCGGCCTCAGTATGCTTCTTTCTAGTCCAGGGGGGACCTGCCCTGGCAGTTGGGGCTGGACTTTTCCCATTGGGAGTAGGGTCAAGACTGATACGCATATGGCTGTGTCCAAACTGGAATGGGGTGGCGAGCAAAAAAAAAATGGATTTAACACAGATCTGTGACTGGGTAGTGAATGTTTGATCTGTTCAACATTCCGTTCATCATCTGTTCTTTTTGCATTGGTCACCCTAAATGGGAAGGGTATGCAAGCCCAGACGTGGGTCCCATGCTCGCTACACCACTGGAGTCAAGCTAGCCTGGCTGATGAGGGGTGATACTCCAAAACTGGTCCCAGGATGTTTGTTTCTGGTCCAGGGATGACCTGTCCTGGCAGATCGTGCTAGACTGTTCCCACTGGAAGCTGGGTCAAGACTGATTTGCATATGGCTGGGTCCTAACTGGAATGGCATGGTGAGCAAACAAACAATGAAAGAGAGAAGCAGCAATAAGAGAAGACAGGAGGAGGGAGATTGAATGGGAGAGGTCTCTCTAAGAGGGATGGAACTAGCAAGAGAAAAGGCCAGGGGAGAGAGGTAGAGGGAGAACTAAAAGTAAGCTTTAGAGGTAACTGCTGGGGGAAGATCACAGGCAAAGGAGTAGAGCATGGATGGGAGAGGTGGATGTAAGAGAGGCAGATTTACATGAGACTATAGGAGGCTGGGCAGAAATTATAGGTATAGAATAGAGTGGAGTGAGAGAAAGGTTGATGTAAGCAGGGCTGGAAGGCAAGGAGAGGGAAGAGGCTGTGGGTGAGAGAGAGAAAGAGGCAAAGAGTGAATATATGGGTTATAGAATAAGCAAACAAAAAGGCAAGAGGATGGTGGAGAGAGAAAGGGAAGAGGATATAAAAGGGGCAGCAATCAGCAACAGAATTTTATTAAGAGGCAGTGAGGTGAGAGAAGGAAAAACAAATTGTATATTAAATCAGAACAAGAATGTGCAGAACTATATAAAAGCAATCTTCCACCTAGCATTCGGTTAAACAGTGATTTATCAATTAATCTTCTTAATACAACATCATCCCTATCCTTTTTGTTGCTGTCCCCTCTAAACTCCATGAAAATGGAGTCAACTGCTTCTTACCTGTGTTCAAGCCAGCTTCTGTTCAGGCAATGAGATGAAATGGCTCTTCTTACAGTACCAGACAGTTTGTACCCACATCATGATTAAGGATGCAATTCAGCCTTGATATTACTAGATCTAAAATGGCTCTTCTTGCTGTATCAGAGAGTTTGTACCCACATCATGATTAAGGAAGTAATGCAGCCTTGATATTACTAGATCACGGTGTTGCATTTCCCACCTGGTGCTTATTAATCAACTAGAACAATGTAGTATTCAAGTTTCTGCCCTGGTGTGGCATACCTCTTCTTTATTTAGAGGTCACAAACAGTCCACTTCCACCCATTTCAGTCATGTTCTAAACACCTCAGTTGTGGCATTGCTCAGGGCTTCTCCTTGTGCACTACTCTATTTACTCTTTATCTTACCTTATTTACTTTATTGATATGATCTTTTGGTTACTTTCTGATATTGTAGGCAGATAATACAGAAAGCAATATTTCCTTTCAATGAGCTTTGCGATGATCTGGGCTCTGCAAAAAAAGAGAAATTATGGTCTTGCATCCAAGAAGTTGCCTCCTGCATGGAGACTAATTAAAGCTCAATACTAACAAAAACGAGGCCCTCATCTTTAGAGGATATCCTAAGACTAAGATATGGTCTACTCTGTGGTGGCCAGTGTTGCTGGGCCGATTACCCATGAATATGCCACGTTACAACGCATGCATTTAGAACGCATGCCATTACAACGCGGTCATTACAATGACCGCAATGTTACATTGCAGACCATTACAAAGCAAGTCATTACAACGACTTGCTGTGGGGGGGTGCTGGATGTTGGAATAGTATAATTTACTATTCCAACTCTAGTCTGTGCAACAGTAGGGAAGGTGTTGGATTTGAAATCCAACACCTTCTGCCCCCTAAAGCAAGTCGTTGTAATGGCTTGCGTTTTAATGGCATGCGATGTAACAACGCAGTCGTTGTAATGACCGCGTTGTAATAGCATGCGATGTGCAAACATCGTTGTGAACGATGTTTACCATTACCCACCCCAGTTGAGTCAATAAAAAATCATGGATTCATTTTAGATCATCTTATCTTAGTGCCTGGATGCCCGGTTATGACAGCAGTACGCTTTCAAATGATTTTTTTCATTCATTCCAGTCAATAGAACAATACCTAATCCATTGTGCTTAAATGCTATGTTTCATATAGGTACCCTAATATAGGCCCGGGTAATATCATACACCTTCACCTAAATTATCTCCTTACATTACACAGTAACGAGCCTTTAGGATTGAACCTTTACCTAGTTCTAGTCCTGGGCGCAGAAGGAGGGTTTTCACTGAACAATAGCGTCCTATAACTCTATCAATGGACTCATACAGTATGAATGAATATTCATGAGGGTTCTTGGAAACCAGGCAGGGGCTACACCACCTGCATAATATCTATGTACACGGTTCATCCCATACTTCATCCTCAAATCCAACAATGGCTAATACAAGAAACAAGGGACAAAGAAACCCTAGATACTTTTTGCATAAATACAGCACATCTTGCTAGGGTTAGTAGAGGGAACCGAGACTTCCAGGCCGACACACTGACCAGAGACGCTGAGACTCCTGCATGCAGACGTTCCAGCTGACAGTGGTCTAACACATCCCTTGCGGGGTGTCCAACTCGAGACCAGGACATGGTCCCACACACTCTCTCTCCAGGTAATGGGGTTCGACCAAATCCTAGAGGGATTCTTGGCTTCACACCTACTCACATGCTAGGTACACTTAGGTACATCTAGATAGGCATCGTAGGAGTACGCACATTTTATCAAGCATTTTATATTTATGTATGTATTCATGATTATTGCAAGATGGTAGAACTGTACTATCCTTTTATTTTCACTGTACTGCTAATCATATATATCTGCTACTGTCTAACGGTTGTTGCAGCACATATACTTTACACCAGAAGAACAACTGTGCAATAAATTCTTATTGTAAACACGCCCGACTGTTTCTTCTGTGTAAACTCTCTGAGACCGAATAAATGAGCACGAGTGACTGAGCGAAAAGTAGTATATTGTTTCCACGATCCTGAGGGATCAGGGTTGTCATGTTCTGAGGTTGCCTGAAACTATTCTCTCCCCGATAAGAGGAGACACTAGTGGCACTGTGAGCTAGCTAATGCAAGCAGGCTAACATTCTCGGTGGGGGTGCTCAGAGTCAGTCTGCCACCAATCCTACAGTTTATGTTTTCCAAACGCACAGATCCTGTATGGGTAATATAGGAACTACACAACATGGCGCCGCCAACGTTGGTTGGGTACTTATTTAACAGTAGAATCTGAGTAGTTCAGTCATGCTAGTCTCAGAGACCCCTACTCACAAAACACCAGAGATGTCTGGAGTAGGTATGCACAAACTCCGCCACAGCTGAGTAGGCGAAAACATCCTATTTATTAGCTGTTGGTTAATCAAGCTTGAAGGACACAGTGTTCCTAACATTGTGCATAACACCTTATCTTAGTTCCCTTGAACAAACTTCTTCTTTACAAAAATGACTGAGACAGGAGATAACCCAGTAGTAAATCTACACATCTCAGACGGAGAAGAAGATTTAAATGCAATACAAATTGCACCAAAATTCAGACGTACGATCACCCTGAAACTGTTAGAAAATGGTTTACCAGCTAGGGGTGGCATAGTAGTTTTCATGATTGAGGCACACGAATCAAACAAAACAGAGGTATTTTATTCGTGGGTTACATTCCCGGAAGCAGATGCAAGAACACAGGCATTTCACTACTATACAGAAGGAGATGCACCAGTGGAATATGGTCCGTTCGAGGACATAGAGGTTCCACTCACGTACCAGGAACACTTATACTGGTTTAAAGGCACCCTACCCCACCTAAGAAGTAGAGTAAGATTAGGCCTGCTCGGAGGAGAGGGGGCAACATGGCCGATATTAGCGACTTACACTCCACATCCTGACATTGACACAATGCCACAGGTAGACTTACTCACACAACACAAGGATTTAATTAAAATCTACAGAAACTTGACACAATTCGTCATGAGAACTTTCACGGTCTAACCAGCAACAGTTGCAACAAATGGTACTCAATCTCAGGGTACAGCAACTAAAATCACACCACAAACATTACACGCGGTAATGGGTAAAATGCCCACAAAATGTGAACAAATACCATTCTGGGTAGCTCAGAAAATAATGCAGCTAAAGGCAGTATTCCCAAATACTACCCCATATGAAAAACACAGAATGCTAACAATCTGCTTGCCCATGGGGATAACACCACAATTGGAGATTTGTACCACTTGGGGTACAGTCTTTGCTGCCATTTATACCAGAACTCATGGTATCCAGTCATTAGCAGTAGTGCCTGATTTACTGAGACAAATACAAAACGAGTATGGAGCAGAGCCTGCCCTAAACTTAGGGATGAAGTTACTAGGTAACTATGATCAGGTATCAGCCATAATACTAGCTAATATTAAAGGGGAAGCAGCCTCAGTGGCAATCCGCCAATGCCTACGGGAGTTCAGTCCTATAGATCAACAACACGAACTACCCAAAATAATTGAAACTGCATATGCAGAAATAGGCAGAGACAGTTTAGGTGGGAAAGCTTTAAAACCACAACTGATGGGCAGTTCTGGAAAGGGCACTACCAAGCAGACACCTGCTTCTTCTAAAAAGAAGTGGAATAATAAAAAAGAACAAAAATTTAAAGGAAACAGATCTCAATCCCGAGGCAGATCTCCCCCACAGGAGCCCTCTGAAAAGAGGTACAACCTCAGGAATAGGGATAATATTAGGAAACCTGACACGTATCAGGATACTGATACACGTACCTCTCGTTCCTTTCAGGGCTCGATGAAAAACTCAGAGACAGAAGGACGGTCATAACACAAAGAAGAGCGTACAAAGTCCAGGGACAAGCAGCACGCTCAAGGCTATACTTCCAAAGAAGAAGAAAAGCCAAAATCAAAACCTCAGTTTAAGAAGAAGAAAGTTGCAGGTCTAAAGATCAGACATGCCCAGAATTCTGAGGACACAACTTCTGAACGGGGAATGGGCTCAGCCGATGCGAGACAGTGCGGCAGAAGTAACAATAGCTCGCCAGAACCTGATGGAATTTCTGGTGACAGCGGACTTGAATGATTACATCACGGTGGAAACACCAGATACAAGGGTGAGCGTCCCACATAAGTTACACGAAATAACACTCCAAATGGAGGGGGACAAGCGCAGGAAAGTTAAAGGTCTCTTTTGGAAAAACCTATCATCTGGTTATGACATCCTATTAGCTTAACAAGATTGGCCGCCAGCATTCGTTATGGAGTGCCCTAGGGGAGAAACGGTAATTTTTCCAGTATTTTCTGACCTCGTTCCCATTCATCTTAAACATGCATATGCACGGGAGTGGGCAGTTGCCCTAGCTCCAGCATTGTACAAAAATCATGCCGGATGGGATGAAGATTCAACCCACCACGTGATCCCGTTAAAAGTTTCACCAAATGCACAGAGACAATATCCAATAAAGCAAGAAGCTAAAAAACAGGACAGGGAGATCTTAGATCAACTTGAATACCAAGGGGTGATTGAAACATGCACCTCACCAATGAACAATCCTTTGTTTCCCGTATCAAAACCGGACAACTCATATCGTCTAGTTTTAGATTACAGACATTTGAACACTTGCACTAAGACGTTCGCTGTCCAAAACGCACACAGTGCTGCATTAATGAATAACATTGTGCGGAAAAAATACAAAACTACACTTGATATCTCAAATGGATTTTTCTGTCAAAATATAGCGCCTGAAAGCAGGTATTTGACCGCATTCTCAGCGTTGGGGTCCCAGCGACAATTTTGTCGTCTCCCCCAAGGGTATGAGAATAGCCCGGGGTTATTTTCAGCAAGAGTAACTGAGTTACTCCAAAATTTTGATGAGGAAGCATTGTCCCATGTGCATGATATTTATCTGACGGACGATGACTTAAAGAGTCACTTGACCAGGGTGAGCACCATAATTATGGGATTCGCCTCTGAGGGCTACAAATTTAATTTAAAAAAAATCAAAGATCGCCCACCTCAATGTCCTGTTTTTGGGATATGAGCTTTCAAGTGAAGGGAAAAGTCTGGCAGCCAACTTTTAGAAAAGTGTGCGCTGCTCCAACCTCCAAAATCATTAAAAATGTACAATCAATACTGGGATTCCTAAATTTTGGCAGAACATACATTTTGGATTACGCAGAAAGAGTAAAACCTTTCTACTGACTTAATAAAACCTGACTTTTCAGTTAGACAATGGACACAGGAACACACAAACATCCTACGTTCACTACAAGAAGACATGATAGCTTCAAAACACTTACAGACAAGAGTAAACGTACGCCACTTAGTGATCCGTGTAATAGCGGGTCAATGCGGGTACACCTACTTAACCTTCAATGAAGGCGAAACAGTACTAATCGCTTACAAATCACACCTGTACACAAACGCAGAGATGCGTTTCACTTCAACAGAAAAAATCCTGACAGCAGTTCAGACCGCTGTAGCAAGAGAAAGAGCACTGGCTCAGGGAAATTTTATAATTGTCGTAACACCAGTACCAGCTTTAGAAGCTGTTACGAAGGCTAGCATTCCAAATGCAAAAGCCTTACATCCGAGATGGATACAATGGGCTAATTCTCTTACTGCAACGGATGTTGAATACCGATTTGAGCCAAGTCTAAAAACACAAGCATTTCTGCAATACGAACAAGAATATCCTCTGCCGAATGAAATCTTGCCTCTAGATCAGTATGAATATATAATTTACACTGACGGATCTGCTCAACTGGCCATAGGGAGTAAGCAACAATACAGCGCAGCATGTGTTATCGTTAAAGGGCACATGCGGGATGGAAAATTCCTTCCAAGTTGCACTAAAACGCAATCTCTAGGAGACTGCACGGCTCAGTTGGCAGAATTAAAAGCACTAATACTAGCACTGGTGAATACAGATCACGAATTCCCCACACTTATAGTGTGTGATTCCTTTTACTGTGTACAATCATACAATGAATATTTACATCATTGGGAACTAAACGGGTTCAAAGACGCAAAAGGTGGCACAATTAAGCATAAAATGCTATGGGAACAGGTAGTTGAGTTAAGAAACGATTTACCAAGGGCTCATGTGATACATACACTGAGTCATCAGTGTGATGGCGTTCACGTTGAAGGGAATTCATTGGCTGATGAAGCCGCGAAGGGGGCTGTATGCACAGCTTCCATAGCTGCAATCACTCATTCAAAAACGAGGATAGACGGTGAGATTATGGTGGCTGTTATTGCTTCAAGCAAAAACAGCGGAGGAGTACCGAAGAAATTTCCACTCAAGTTCTCCTACAAGTTAGATGCAAACAACATTCCATATGCTCAGATTCCTGGAGTGGGGGACAGAGTAATACCAAATATGGATCGTAGACAAGGGTTGATTATTGCAGCACACAAGGGTTTGGGCTCTGCGCATACAGGCGTTACAGCGACTATTTCATTGTTGAAACAGCTCTATTGGTGGCCCGGTCTGACAAAACAAACTAAAGTCTACGTCTTGAAATGTGACATCTGCCAGCAGATGAAAGGCTCCACCATAGCACGCTCGGCACAGACACAGTTATTAAAATCAGACAGACCTCTCGCTTGTGTATATCCGGACCACTGCGGCCCCTTACAATCAGATGGGGCTTACAAGTATATCATGGTTGCAGTGGATTCATGCTCAAGATTCCTATGGGTTTGGCCTCAGCGCTCGGCTGACGCTCGAACTGTTATCAAAGATTTGCGAGTCTTTATCGGGACATACGCAGTTGGCACGTTACATTCTGACCATGGCCCGGCGTTTAGCTCTCGGGCTTACAAAGAGGCCATGGAAAGTATGGGTGTAGCATTGCGGTACTCCTCTCTGTACCATCCTGAGGGAAATTCGGTTGTGGAGAGGAAGAACCAGGACCTAAAGCAATCTTTAACAGCTAGGGTATTAGGCAAGGGCGGTAGTTGGGTCAATCACATATATGGGGTACAGCGAGCTCTCAATAACCAGCCAAGAAGTTCTCTAGGGGGTGTCACTCCTTACGAGGTCCTATTTGGGACAAGAATGTGGGTACCTGATCTTGATAGTTAAGGCAAGGTGGCGGATGAGAAACCATTTGATATCCATGATCATTTGGCTGTTTTACAGGATCTAAATGAATCCAGGATACAACAAAGTAATGTCCTCCAGAAACAGACCACCACTGGGGAAGTCAAGGCAAACACGGCAAGACCTGTCTGGATCCCAGAGGTCGGGGATCTAGTCAGAGAGAAAATAGTGGACAAAAAAGAATTTGGACCATCATACAGAAAGCCTGTACCTGTCCTAGTAGTTCAAGGAACAAGAACTGTACTTTTGCAACCTCTTGCCGGAAAAAAGGAGAAAAGATTTGTCTCAATCGACTTAATCAAACCGCACTATGTGGCCGATACTGAACACTAGTCCTCGTGGACTCCACAGTAGCAGACGCCCTCCTCTAGCTACCATCCAAGAAGTTCAAACAGAAAGACTCATCACGTTCAAAGAGCCTCCTGTACGGAATGAAGGACTATGCAACAATGCTATGGAACTCGTTCCCCTTGAACCAGAAGTTCATCTTCAAAATTCAATTCAAAATAACACACAAGTTGCAATTAGACCAAATAATGACGTCTACGTCAACATGCCCCGACAAGAGCAAAATGCGATTTCAACAAATCCCGATGCAATTCCTACAATTGATCGAACTGCTTCTGGCTACTTGATGAACTTTGATACGTTTTCTTTGGCTCCCAGTGAACCTGAAACGACGCCAGCCCAAAAATCACGCAAACAACAAGCTAAAGACTTTCTGAATTTTCTCAAAAAGACTTACCTGGTATCGCCTTGGGTAGAACGCTGGGTAATTACTGGGATACTATTTTTTCTTTTCTGGCTAGGCTTAGTTATAACTTTTAGCATGCTTATTAATGGACGATACCTTCAACAAAGACCTGAAGCCGAGAAAGTGAATTTGATTCTGAAACCACATCAATCTTCTCATCGTGAACAAAGAGACTTGTCATCAGTGAACATTACAGCAGTTCCTATACCGGATGGTATAGTTTGGGACAAGGTTGATTTTGATGTATTCGGACCTACTAAACTTTTAAAAATTTCTCATATATTTAAAATTTCATTGAGTGATATCATTACCTCGAGTACATTTTCTGATGATTGGGACTCTGAAACTGTTAATGACATGTTGTCTGATTTAGAGAAAACTGCTGCATTTCCGAACACTGAAATTTTAGAAGGTACTTCAGACTATGACACTTTGTACTGTTACCAACATTACGGTCATCATTTCTTGCACAAATCTATATCACCTAGAAATGTGTTTGAGTACCAACAGTGGGAACATTGCCCTACACCACCAAAAGGTAGTTTGCATACATTTGCACAGAAGTTTTCATATTTTTCCGGATTTAACACCACTGACCCGACCTCGTATTATTACAAGGTTGCACCGACATCAGCACTGAAAATTATGTTGACAAACACCAAACAAATATACTCTGCTTCCTTTATCACCCAATTGTCTGAACAGTGTTTTGACCTATGGAAGGACACAATAGACTTAAAATCAGTCTGGGGTTCTAGAGACTGGCAAGTCCAGGGAACAGAGGCGCTATTTAGAGCGTGCCTCATTCCACAGCAGATGATATTTCTAAATGACACTGTGCAACAGACGTCCTGTCTTGGACTAGCCAAAAACAAGGACCTGAACACACCTCTGTTTCCAACACCATCACAGATGGAGGGTTGGCAAAATTCAACTTCACTGGAAGGGGCAACAGTAGATGAAATTTTACAGTACAATAGATCAGACCCTAATTGGAAGAAATGGGTGGTTTGGCCGTTAGACACGAACCACATGTCAGAAAAGATTCGGGGGTATAACCGAAGGGTTCAATATCCACAGGCCAGACCCACGCTATGTACAAAGAGAACATCCAGGGGTCGTGACATCCTACAGTGTTGGGAAGTTGTGCCTTGATTGGCTAGAGACCTCAACACTCACAGAAGTAAAACAACACTTTACCTTACTCACACAAGACATGGATCTTAGGGATTTTTATACTATGTCCCAGGAAACCCCGTCAGAAACGTTTCATATATGCTGGCATTTATGCTGCCTACAATGAAAACTGGAAAATATCCCAACAAGAGGCCTCAGAGAGAATACGGGAAATAGACCGTATTAACTTAGAGAAGGCATTAGCAGTAGTGAATAACGGGTTAACAACTTTGACCTCCAGGATCTATTCCTTAGGCAACATTGTATCTTCTGTGATAGACATATTTATTTATTTATTTTAGAGGTTTTATATAGCGCTGGCTGGACCCGGAGGTAAAAGAGCGCTTTGAATGAGGATAGTAAAGGCAAACAACAATAATTCGACTTTATGGATTATCAAAACAGGTGAACAGAAGTGAAAACAGCTAGAGTTAACACATATCAAATAGACAAATGAGAGGAGCAGGGGACATGAACATATATACCATGGATAGGGAAATCAAAATTTTGTATAAAGATGTGGGACAGGAGAATGATGCTAATAAGCGGTACAAACAAAATGTAAGCAGCCCGGAGTAACAACAGGATTAATAGAAGAGAAACAGTTTGGGCTAACACATATTGGGTAAGCAGATAGAGCAGTTCAAGGTGCAGTAGGAGAGTAGGGGAGGAACGGAGTAGTGGACGGTGAGCGGGTGAAATTAGGGCGTAGGTTAAGATCCCCAATATTTGTTGAGGAGGTGAATTTTGAGCTCTTTTTTAAAGCTGATGTAGGAAGGGTTACATCGTAGGTCTTTGGGAAGGGCATTCCAGATTTTTGGGGCATTTCCTGAGAAGGAGCGGGATTGTGTGGATTTCTTTTTGTGCAGGGGTGGGACTAGCAGGAGAGTATTGGTGCTTCTCATTGGTCGTGCGCTTTGCAGAGTTTTGCAGAGTTTGTTGGCGAGGTACAGCGGAGTATTTTGATGGAGGGCTTTGTGTGTTATACATGCAGTTTTTTAGGAGGATCTGCCTTCGATGGGGAGCCATTTAAGAGTTTTGAGGGCTGGGGAGATGTGGTCGAAACGTTTGCCGTCGATAATGAGCCTGGCTGCAAGGTTGAGAACAGATTTGAGAGGAGCAAGGTGGACCTTGGGGATTCCGGAGAGGATGGCGTTGCCATAATCAATTTGCGAGAGGACCAGCGATTGAACAACTAATTTAAAGTCGTCAGTTGGGATAAAGGGTTTAATTTTCTTAAGATGACGGAGAGTGAAGAGGGCTCCCTTAGCCGAGTTTTTGGTGTGGACATTGAGAGTTAGGCTCTTATCAATGGAGATCCCAAGAGATTTTACGGAGTTGGACAGGGTGATTGAACAGTTGCGGGCGTTCAGGTCAGAGATCCAGGTTTGGATGGGGAGAGGGTTCTTTTTTGGGGAGAAGAGCATGATTTCAGTTTTTTTAAGGTTGAGTTTAAGATGATTTGATTGGAACCAGGATTGAATCTTGGAGAGGGTATTATTAAGATGAATGATATCCGAGCGGGTTTTGATCTTGTAGTAGAGTTGGGTATCAAAGGCATAGAGGTGGTATTGGATTCCGGCTTGTTTTAGAATGAGGGTGAGGGGTTCCATAAAGAGGTTGAAGAGAGAGGGAGAAAGAATGGATCCCTGAGGGACTCCTAGGGAGACCGGAGTGGGGTTAGATAGGCAGTCATGAATTTTGATTTGCTGTGTTCGGTGCTGGAGGTAGGAGACGAACCATTTATGGACTGTATCATTGAGGCCGAAGCGATCTCTGAGCACATTAAGTAGGGCAAGGTGATTGACTGTGTCAAACGCTGCGGAGAGGTCGAGGAGGATAAGTAGGCAGGACTCGCCGTTGTCTAGGGAGTGGTGGATGTCGTCAACAATGTTTAGCATGGCAGTTTCGGTGCTGCAGCCTTTCCTGAAGCCTGATTGTAGGGGGTCTAGTAGGTTGAAGTTTTCAATGTGTTTGTCTAATTGGAGCAGGACACATTTTTCAAGGGCTTTGGAGAGTAGGGGGAGGTTAGAGATAGGGCGGAGGTTGTTAAGGTCATTGGGTTCGGCATTTGGGTTTTTGATGATGGGGGTGATTTGACCAAGTTGGAGGGAGAAAGGGACACACCCCGTGGCCAGGGAGGTGTTGATGATTTCAGTCCAGAATGGGGCAATGATGTGCATGAGGTCTTGGACAAGTTTGGAAGGGAGGGGGTCTTTAGTATGAGATGACGGTTTTAGTTTAGCAATGATGTTGGAAACTTCGAGTTCAGTTACAGGGTGGAAAGTGTGCCAGGAGGCATTGTTTTTGAGTTGGGGGTCGGGGGTGTTGGATTCAAGAGGTGCCATAGTGGGAAAGTGTGAAGAATGGTTCAGGGGAGGTGTGGTAGTAGATAAGTATGGGGGGTAGTTAGGAGGAGGTGGCGAAGTGGGCAAGTGGGTGGTGGGATCAGGGGATGTGAGGACTGTGGAATGAATGTTAGAGGTGATGTCAAGAGAGTGTAGGGAGTTGGTTGGGATCTGGGATGAAAGGAAGGTTTGGTCAATTTTGGCGATTTTTTCCGAGAAGAAGTGGGGAATTTCTTCACATCTAGCAATAGAGGCAATCGGCTTTGGAGGAGCGGAGGAAGTTTGGTTACGAATGATGTTGAACAATTCTCTGGGTCTGTTTTTGGCCCAATCAAGTTGAGTACGGAAGAAGGAAGCCTTTTCGTTAAAGATATGTTTTTTGTATGTGGATCTAGCTAGTCTGAGGCGTGCCAGATGTGAGGGCGAAGGATGCTGTCTCCATGTTCTTTCCATTAATCTTAGTGAGCGTCTTTCGCTGTTGAGCTCTATATTATACCACGATTTGGATGGGCTATTTCTTTGATTTTTTAGTTTGGGCGGGGCCATTAGGTCTAGGACATCAGTGACTGATTTATTAAAGTGTTCAGTGAGCTCATTTGCATTTTGGGGGAGAGGAGTGAGGAGAAGCTGGGCTTGGAGTTTAGACTCCAATTCTCCATGGGGGATAAGCTTTAGATTTCTGATCCATTTCCTAGGTTTAATGATTTTAGTGGGTGTTGGGGGCCCCATGGTAGCTATGGTGAACAGTATGAGGTGGTGGTCGGACCAGTCTATGGGGATGATATTGGACAGGGAGGCCAAATCCTTCTTGGTGATAATGGCGTCTAGGATAGCTCCTTTGGTGTGGGTTGGGGACTGGCAAAGTTGTTTGAGGTCATTAATCTCAAGAAGATTATTGAGGAGGGTGGTAGTGGGATCATCGGTATCGTTCCAGTAGAGGTTAAGGTCTCCAAGGAAGAGGTTATTGGAATTGGAAATTGAGGATTGAGTTAGAAGGTCAGATAGTTCATCAACGAAGGGAAGAGGATCTCCAGGCGGGTGGTAGATATTATGTAGACGAATAGAGTGGGAACCTTGCAATTTTAGTTCAGCTACAAGGTATTCGAAGGTAGTGTGGTCGGAGTTGTTAACAAGGGAGAGCTGAAGTTCATTTTTGAAGATTATGGCTAAACCACTCCCTATTCTGATGGGTCTGTCTTTTCTGAGGCTAGAGTATCCGGGAGGGGAGAGTAGGTCGAGTATGCTCGTTGAATGGTCATTAAGCCAGGTTTCCGTGAGGAAAGCGATGTCAATGGATTCGCTAAGGATAGTTTCAGCGATTTCAGTCGCATGTCGGACGGTGGGTCGACAGTTAACGAGCATGCAGGCGAGAGGTTTGGTGATACTTTTGGGGGGTGGGCAGGACTTACTGGAACAGGATTTAGCCATATTACAACAAGGGCAATCTCAGTTACGTTCTATTATGCTGTTAAGCTGGACACTGCAATCTTTGCTTGAAGGCTATGTGCCTTGGCGTTTTATCAACAGTACGTCTCTGTTTTCTGAATACAATCTAACAGCAGATAAACAGGTAGAAATGGCACAAAGGGGAGCAAAAGATACAATGTTGCGCATTGAAAAGCTGGACAGATTACCATTTACGGTAGCGGAATCACCATCAACGGAATGGCTAATCCTTGGCCACATAACTCTACCGGTCACTACTTTTCAGTTTCAGTATTGCCTTGAGCAAAGGAAGGCAGGCAAATATGAAAAATTGGGTAAGGAATACATTAAGGAATTTTGGGAATTACCGTACAGATTTTGATGCCGGAGTGGGGATCGAGAAGTGTTTCTAAGCGGTACAAACTGCAAGAACGCTTTAAGCGGTTCTCTCATGTGCCAGGATATTTCCCTGCACGGAGCTTGTAATGGTTCAGTAGCGAACTTGTCCTGCCACATGAAAGGGACTCCAGCGGCCGTGATTACTCGGGTATTCAGGCTGCTCTCGAATGGGAGTTATTTGATGCTGAATGATCAAGGTTGCTGTGGGATGCTTCCGGGCATTGCCTATCTGGTCACTGTGAACTCCAGGGTTACTTGCTGTATGCAAGTATTGTTTCCCCCAGTGAATACAGTCAGGGAGGCGCCGTTATGGCCTTCGTTGAATGTTTCCTTTCTACAGTTTGATACTTTGAGCAGACTGAAAGCCATGCTTTTACAGCAACCCGTACCCTTAACCTCCGCTCGAGAGACCTTCGATCTTCAAATCGCAAGGACCTTGACTGAGATACAGGCACTTATACGTACAAACTGCCCCTTTCATTTCGCAGAAATGGTGGGTCGTATCTTTAATATGTCTGATATGAGTGGTATTGTACACCTATTTAAGACCATAGGGTCAGGATTTCTAAGCACCTTTCAGACAATCCTCGGAGTTATTCCAAATTTTATACGCTCCGTATTGGGAAGCGTTTTTGGAGGTCATCCGCTGATCCTGCGTTCTATTGCAGGAATCCTGATTGTCATTTTTCTGCTCCGCAATGGACGGCCCAAATACCAACGAGATGAAAAAAGTGCTCCTGGAGCGTAAATACCGTGAGCGCATGGTTCAACATCTGGGCACACCTCGCCTACGGGAACTGAGTGCCTCTTGGTTCCTATTGTTTAGACTGATCTGGATGGACTGCATCTTACCTGTTCTTCGATGCCTGTTTTGCGGTGAAGAATGCGTGTTGGATCTCTGTCTGACACTTGCATCGGACACGCCTGTGGACTTGAATACCAAGCTGGAACCCCTGAGGGCCCATGCTCGGCAATGTCCCCAGCGTATTCCCATCTTGATGGCTGCATTCCTCGAGATTCCGCAGGTGCCTTTTACAACTGGGTTGAGCATCAGCTCTTCCACTAGCACTCAGGTTTCGACAACAGCACCGGCTGCCTCTACACCAGTTGTTGGCAGCTCTGAATATCATTTGTGCTCCATTTACGTACTCTGCGAGGTGTTACAAGGACCGTCCTCTGCAGCGGCAAGCAACAACGACGTTGCTTCTCCCAGCCAGGACACTTAATCTATAATTGGCTCATCGTGTGCTGGGAAAGTATTCAGAATTTTTTTTTATAAACCTCAGCTAGATTTGGAACACTTCCTCAAATTGACACTTTCGCTGGAAAAGCATGGCCTTCTGACGCTTGTAGTGGTTCGACTTATATAAACGAACTCAACTAGGACTTTGGCTTAAAGTGACATTTCCAATATTAGCTTTCGAAAATAATTTTTTCTTCGCCCTGATTAGACTGTTTTTAAGTGGTTTTAATGACAAAATTTTATGAAGCTCACTGATAGTTGTATGCGCTGCTACCTAGTAAAATCAGTAGTTCGCTAGCATTTTTATCATTGTTGACTGTTTGGAAGAGGAGTGGGTGCTTTGTTTCATATAGGTACCCTAATATAGGCCCGGGTAATATCATACACCTTCACCTAAATTATCTCCCTTACATTACACAGTAACGAGCCTTTAGGATTGAACCTTTACCTAGTTCTAGTCCTGGGCGCAGAAGGAGGGTTTTCACTGAACAATAGCGTCCTATAACTCCATCAATGGACTCATACAGTATGAATGAATATTCATGAGGGTTCTTGGAAACCAGGCAGGGGCTACACCACCTGCATAATATCTACGTACACGGTTCATCCCATACGTCATCCTCAAATCCAACAATGGCTACTACAAGAAACAAGGGACAAAGAAACCCTAGATATTTTTTGTGTAAATAAAGCACATCTTGCTAGGGTTGGTAGAGGGAACCGAGACTTCCAGTCCGACACACTGACCAGAGACGCTGAGGCTCCTGCATGCAGACGCTCCAGCTGACAGTGGTCTAACACATCCCTTGCGCTGTGTCCAACTCAAGACCAGGACGGGGTCCCACACACTCTCTCTCCAGGTAATGGGGTTCGACCAAATCCTAGAGGGATTCTTGGCTTCACACCTACTCACATGCTAGGTACAATAAGGTACATCTAGATAGGCATCGTAGGAGTACGCACATTTTATCAAGCATTTTATATTCATGTATGTATTCATGAATATTGCAAGATGGTAGAACTGTACTATCCTTTTATTTTCACTGTACTGCTAATCATATAGATCTGCTACTGTCTAACGGTTGTTGCAGCACATATACTTTACACCAGAAGAACAACTGTGCAATAAATTCTTATTGTAAAACGCCCGACTGTTTCTTCTGTGTAAACTCTCTGAGACCGAATAAATGAGCACGAGTGACTGAGCGAAAAGTAGTATATTGTTTCCACGATCCTGAGGGATCAGGGCAGTCATGTTCTGAGGTTGCCTGTAACTATTCTCTCCCCGATAAGAAGAGACACTAGTGGCACTGTGAGCTAGCTAATGCAAACAGGCTAACATTCTCGGTGGGGGTGCTCAGAGTCAGTCTGCCACCAATCCTACAGTTTATGTTATCCGAACGCACAGATCCTGTATGGGTAATATAGGAACTACACGATACTAATCCATTGTGCTTAAATGCACTAATTGCCACAACTGTTAAAAATATCCTAGGATGGGGAGGAAGCCTGTACTTCGAAGGCCTATTAAGCTGAGATCAAGTATTCTGACTTAGAGTGTTTTACAGTGAATCATTTGCCACTAATTAGCCAGGAAACTCAAATTAGAACCAAAAATGCTACATCAAACTAAATAAACTTGTTTAGTATGTGTTAAAATGCAATGTTTACTATTTGTTGTGCTATAATTCCTTGAACACAATTTGTGAATTTCCTGTAAAAATTGTTAAGCACCGTTACACTTAGACCAATGTTAGTCAATCAATCAAACAGGATTTATAAAGCGCACTAATCACCCACGAGGGTATTTGGTTGCTGAGATCCAAGATGCTCGAGTGGCATCAATTGAATAGCCAGGTCGTCAGTCCCCTTCTAAACTCCTGAAGAGAGGAAGAAGTCCAGAGATGGAGGCTGTTCCAGGTCTTTGCAGCAAGGTAGGAGCAGGAGCATCTTCCACTGTGCCTTCGGTGGATGCGGGGGCTGTGAGCGAGGGAGAGGTGGGAGGATCGCTGGAGTCTGGAGGGTTTGTGGAAGCTCAGGCAACGGTTGATGTATGCTGGTCCTTGGTTGTGCAGGGCTTTGTAGGCATAAGTCAGAATCTTGAATTGGCATCTCTTGTGGACGGGGAGTCAGTGGAGTTTCTTCAGGTGAGGTGTGATATTGGTCCATCTGGGGAGGTCAAGCATGAGTCTGCCAGCTGAGTTCTGAATGGTCTGTAGTCTCTTTAGTAGGTGTGTGGTAATTCCTGCATAGAGTGCATTGCCAAAGTCCAAGCGGCTAGTGATGAGGGCTTGAGCAACGGTGCGTCTGGTGGAGACTGGGAGCCATTTGAAGATCTTCCCGAGCATGCGCAGAGTGAGGAAGCAGGCGGAAGAGATTGTGTTGATCTGGGTCTTTATGGTGAGTTTGCTGTCCAAGATGATGCCGAGGTTCCGGGCATAGTCCGTGTGAGTGGGAGAGGGTCCCAGTTCCACAGACCACCAGGAGTCGTTCCACAGGGAGGTATTGTTCATGAAGATCAATACTTCTGTATTTGTGTTGAACTTGAGGCAGTTGTTTTGAATCCAGTCAGCGACGCTGGTCATGCACCAGTGAAAGCTGGCTCTTGTGGTGGATGGGTCTTCCAATAGAGAGAGGATGAGCTGGATGTTGTCCGAGTAGGAGATGATGTTCAGTCCATGGTTTCTGACAATGTCGACCAAGGGGGTCATGCAGGCGTTGAACAGAGTAGGGCTGAAGGATGAACCTTGAGGGATGACACAGATGATGTTCTTGTGCTCTGAGGGGAATGGTGGAAGGCCGATTCTCTGTGTTCTTCTGGTAAGGAAGGATGCGATTCATTTGAGGGTGTCCTCTTGGATTCCAATCAGGTGAAGCCTCTTGATCACGGTGTGGTGAGACAGTGTTGAAGGCCGCTGAGAGGTCGAGGAGGATCAGGGCATCCGCTTCTCCCCGGTCCAGGAAGGTTCTGATGTCATCAGTGGCTGCGATCAGGGCAGTTTTGGTGCTGTGGTTCGTGCGGAATCCAGATTGGGATGCATTCAGAAGATCGTTGTTCTCGAGGTATTCTGTGAGTTGGTGGTTGATGGCCTTTTCAAGGACTTTGGCAGGAAAGGGGAGCAGAAGATGGGCTGTGACTTAGTGACTTGGAATGCTTTAAAATGCGCTGTTTGCCATGTAGCGTCTGAAAAGGACTCCTGTGCATGGTGCCAATACAGTGTTGGGATCACCAACAGGTAAACTTTGACTCGGTCTCTGAATGTGGCTCCGCATTTGGAATTTGAAACGTTTTAGGCCCCCGCAACCCCTTTGAAATTTGGGTCACGTTGTGCCCCTTGTCTGTACTGCTTTTGGAGTGCAGCTCCAGGGGTTCACTTGGTGATGTAGCTGGTTTCTCCCAGGAATGGGGATTCTGAGCTCTTGGACGGGGAACTGTAAACGAAGGAATCACCGCTCCCAGCTGGCGCTTCCTCAAATATTGATGCTTTGAAGAACGTTAAGCATTCAGTACCCAGAACAAGATGACTGAGGCGTGGCTGGTGACAAGCGGACTCGAGCACTCTATTTTCGCTGGTGTTCTTTGTTGATTTTGGTCCTGATATTATTGTGTTAACGGTTAATTAAAGGGAAACAAAGTACGTTCAACTGAATTATCGGTCTATCGAATGTTTGAGTGTAAAGTCCCACCTGAGTTACCTTCACCTGGCCCTCCGCCGTCTAATCACAACTTAATTACCCATGGGGATCAAATCTCACTGTAAACCATTTTATCCCTGCATATAATATACCCCTCGAATCCTATCACAAAGCCCTTACGACCATTTCAGAATGGCATTCACTAAAATTCAAAAAAATATCTAAAAGTAATTTAAATCCACTCACCCAGTAAAGTCATGGCAGGGCAGGATTATTAAAACTGAAAAAATGTTTTAGCAGTAGTGGGTTAAGGCCGATGATGTTTATTTAAATCATCTATACGGCTGCTTACCCCCCATACCACCGTCTACTTCATATTCAAATACATCACATCCATAGACGATGACCTTGGTAATACGACGCGAATGGCAAATGACTCGCCCCCTAATACAATATTGACTGTGATATTTCATAGTCGATAATCCACGGCGGCTCGACTGTCAGCATTTTGCACACTCGGTGAAGCTGCTCGAGGCTTCGCTCCTGGCGACTTCCTGCTTAATTCATGCATTGTGAATGGCAGATTCCTGGGCGGTGTCGAGTTTCCCGTCGTCATGGCAACTAACGGAGAGGCATTTTCATTAATCATTCAGAGCACATGAAGTCTCGGCCAGTCTGATTGCGGCATATAGAGTAACATCCTAGCGCGCTTGGGACTCTGTTGAGTTGAATTAAAAAAGATTAGGCTGCCCCTGGCCAGCCCGGCATCGACAATTTAGGATCTCATGTGTCAGTGGTCTCTGGAGCCACGCGGATTAGGGGACTGAAGTTATGCGTTTATTTTACAGGGCTCGAAGAAACATTAGACGACTGCAGGTGTCTTAAGGGGGGGAAGGACACGAATGGCAAACAGGGTTCTTCATACTCGCTGCTACTCTTTTCAAATATGAACTCGCGTTAATTTATTTTTGTTCCAAATAGCTGCAACCGCTTTTCCTTCGATCGTGAAGCGGTAGTTTCCAAAATGTGGGGGCCTCACCTGGAATGTGTATTTTCCCTTAATGTGTTCACTCTAGAGAAACAGAAGCAACGCTCTCCGGTTTCCCTGTCCCGTGTATAAGTAGCTCTTCCAATTCAGGAATGTTCTTAGAATTCTAAAACGTAGTCCAAGGTTAATAATGGATTAAACAGGACTACAAATCCCAGCATGCAACAAAGAAACTTGGCTAGATGACCTACTTATGCATGGAACTGGGTAACTTGAGAGCTCTAAAGTAAAGAATGAGAACGTTGTGTCCTTTTGACAGTCGGAAATGAATTAAGTATAAGACATCAATATTGATTTCTTTGGGTGAAGATTAATAGCTCCCGTGAAGTAAAAAACACAGACAGCTACAAATAACGGTGTCCGAGAAGCCTGTGCGTGGCACTATATGTACCACAAAATAGGTATCACCTTCCACGATTCCTTCGAGGACGCCTTTAATATATATGTCTCTACAGGACTTCAAAGACCGCCTGTAACTTAGCCCAGACTATTGTATGGCTTCAAAGGAACGTAGACGTTTCAGGGGAATGTAGAAAGCTCCCTTTTTTGGCCGACCGGTGAACCCTGGAGGGCACACGAAATAGCAATTAAAACGTATTGTATATCTGGGATTCAGGAAGAAACCTTCGAGGTCACATTTTCACAAGTTTCATATATAAATGACATGTACTTCTAGGCTTCTGAGACAAACCTGCGAAGGTAGATTTTCCCAAGTTGTAATTGTATAATGTAGAACAAGTATGGCACCTCCTTAGAAAGATGAGCAGGACGCATCCTTATGACAGTCCTAAAGCTTTCGTATAGTAATCATATCTTGATAAGATGAGCCATGCTGTCAAACTACTTTTTGCAAATTTTCCGTGTTGTCCATTTTGCTTACTTTTAGAGACGATTAACAATTGCCTTGCTGTGTTAGTTAATACATATTGCGCCTTGTGTTATGTCATAGCGATACCAAAGGGGATGATGGACGGAGCGTTAGAGCAAATCAAACACTCACCCCCAGTCAACTGATCTGGGTTTAATCCATCATCATTCTTTAGCTCACTCCACCACCCCAGTTCAGACATGGCCATATGCAAATCAGTCTGACCCTGTGCCTCATGGGAACAGTCCAGCCCGAACTGCCAAGCCATGTCTTCCCTGGACCGGAAACAAGCATCCTGGGACCGGTTTCGGGTTCAAAACCCTCATCAGCCAGGCTATCTTGAATCCAGTGGCAAAGTGAGCAAGGGACCCACGTCTGGGCATACCCTGCCCACTTAGGGCGAACAAAGCGATACCAAAGGGGATGATGGACGGAGCGTTAGAGCAAATCAAACACTCACCCCCAGTCAACTGATCTGGGTTTAATCCATCATCATTCTTTAGCTCACTCCACCACCCCAGTTCAGACATGGCCATATGCAAATCAGTCTGACCCTGTGCCTCATGGGAACAGTCCAGCCCGAACTGCCAAGCCATGTCTTCCCTGGACCGGAAACAAGCATCCTGGGACCGGTTTCGGGTTCAAAACCCTCATCAGCCAGGCTATCTTGAATCCAGTGGCAAAGTGAGCAAGGGACCCACGTCTGGGCATACCCTGCCCACTTAGGGCGAACAAAGCGATACCAAAGGGGATGATGGACGGAGCGTTAGAGCAAATCAAACACTCACCCCCAGTCAACTGATCTGGGTTTAATCCATCATCATTCTTTAGCTCACTCCACCACCCCAGTTCAGACATGGCCATATGCAAATCAGTCTGACCCTGTGCCTCATGGGAACAGTCCAGCCCGAACTGCCAAGCCATGTCTTCCCTGGACCGGAAACAAGCATCCTGGGACCGGTTTCGGGTTCAAAACCCTCATCAGCCAGGCTATCTTGAATCCAGTGGCAAAGTGAGCAAGGGACCCACGTCTGGGCATACCCTGCCCACTTAGGGCGAACAAAGCGATACCAAAGGGGATGATGGACGGAGCGTTAGAGCAAATCAAACACTCACCCCCAGTCAACTGATCTGGGTTTAATCCATCATCATTCTTTAGCTCACTCCACCACCCCAGTTCAGACATGGCCATATGCAAATCAGTCTGACCCTGTGCCTCATGGGAACAGTCCAGCCCGAACTGCCAAGCCATGTCTTCCCTGGACCGGAAACAAGCATCCTGGGACCGGTTTCGGGTTCAAAACCCTCATCAGCCAGGCTATCTTGAATCCAGTGGCAAAGTGAGCAAGGGACCCACGTCTGGGCATACCCTGCCCACTTAGGGCGAACAAAGCGATACCAAAGGGGATGATGGACGGAGCGTTAGAGCAAATCAAACACTCACCCCCAGTCAACTGATCTGGGTTTAATCCATCATCATTCTTTAGCTCACTCCACCACCCCAGTTCAGACATGGCCATATGCAAATCAGTCTGACCCTGTGCCTCATGGGAACAGTCCAGCCCGAACTGCCAAGCCATGTCTTCCCTGGACCGGAAACAAGCATCCTGGGACCGGTTTCGGGTTCAAAACCCTCATCAGCCAGGCTATCTTGAATCCAGTGGCAAAGTGAGCAAGGGACCCACGTCTGGGCATACCCTGCGCACTTAGGGCGAACAAAGCGATACCAAAGGGGATGATGGACGGAGCGTTAGAGCAAATCAAACACTCACCCCAGTCAACTGATCTGGGTTTAATCCATCATCATTCTTTAGCTCACTCCACCACCCCAGTTCAGACATGGCCATATGCAAATCAGTCTGACCCTGTGCCTCATGGGAACAGTCCAGCCCGAACTGCCATAGCTACAGAGCTATCTTCTATCCCTTAGGTTGAATTTTTGCAAGTCCTAATTTTTTCAGTCAACAGAAATAAACATGGTAAGAGTTCTAGTTTTACTTTCGCTATAATAGATAGAGGTCTACAGGTCCCAGCTTCCTTAGTGGTAGTGTTTGGGGGGAAAAAAGCTCGACAGAAATTCACCTATATGAGATGCGGAAAATTGCCAATCGTTTTGTTTTGATTTTTGTGTCTTTATGAGGGGAAACTGCTACACAGGGTCTGAATTAGAGTTTAGTGTACAAGTTACAACATTGCAACTTCATGGATAACCCGTCCACCTTATTACAAGTGCTTTGTATCCTGTGGCACTTGCACTAAGGTGGACAGGATATCCATCACATTGTGACAGATTAACCCATCTGCCCTACTCTAAGTCGGGCCCATAGTTCTGGATCTTGGGAACACTGTGTTTCCTGAGCTGGGTTGTTCACTAGCAGATCATTATTATCCGGTGCGTCATTCCAATTAGGTCAATGAAACTAGGAGTACAACTCCGAAACTGTTGGAATGTCAAACGAATCTCAGAATATAGGGTGGCCACCTCGCTCCATGTCATCACAGAGACAATGATTCCTTTGGTTTCAAACCGTTGCTATTAGGTGTGTTCAAAGTAGTTCAAAGGAATCAATACAAGACTGTAACACCCAGAATGCATTAGGCTGCCATTCGAAAGCCCAAGAATGAAGTATGATGTCTGTGATATGGAGTGAAATGGCTTCCCTTTCAGGGTTGTAAATATTATGTCTTTACAACTTTGAGCTCAGTGACAAAGCCACAATTTTTTTTTTTACAATGACTGAGGACCTTTGTGAGAAATTGGGTGGTTGGTTGAGGGGGTGAAACCCTACTCCAGAAACAGCCACAATCCTTGCCAGGGTGAACCACAAAAAGTTAACCTGTCCTTAACCCTCTGGTAGATTGGCACAAAAGCACTCAGTCCTAACTTAGAGGCAATGTGTTAAGTATTTATGCAGTACTCAAACAGTAATAAAGTGAAAACATAACATGACAAAAATCTCAAACCAATTTTGAAAAATAGAGTAAATTATAATAAATTGTTTGATGCCAAACCGACAAAAATTGAATCAGTAGAATCAGAGATTTGCAATTTCAAAGATTTAAGGTAAGTATAGTGCATACAAGCACAAAGCACAATTTGCAGTTATCCAGGCATGCAAGACCAGGTGAAAGTCACAAGATCAGGCCAACCGCGATGGAGCACGGGCCAGATACAGGGAACAAGTTAGTCCCACTGAAAAAGTTACCATCTAAAGTCCACCATGAAGAGTTCCGTTTACGGTGGAGGAGGATGCGAGGAGCAGAGAGAGCATCATGGGTAGTCGTCACTGTAGCGCAAACAGCAGGTCAGGTGTCACAGATGGTCGTCGCTGAAGTGCGAAGATCCTGTTGGGTGTCGCAGATGGTAGTTGCTGGAGATTCACATTGGCGATCACTGCGGGCTGTCAATACTGTAATGCGAAGTGCAGATCTCGCTTTGCTGGTCATCACTGGAGGTAGTGCTGTGCGAAGAGACAGGTCCAGAACAGCAGGTCAGTTGCAGGAAGGCCTCTGGAGCTTGTTGTGTCCCTGTAGCTCAGAACAGGAGGTCAGTCAGCTGAGCCTTGGAGTCACTTCAGCCTGGGATACACGGTGCAAGTCCAGTCTTCCTTCTCAGACAGTAGGGCAGGCCTAAAGCAGCAGTGTAGACCTACTGAAGCGCAGCAGTCCTTTTTCTGTAGTATCCACAAGTCCAGGAGTGTACTGAAGAGTTAGCCTGTGGATCCGGTTTTTATATCTGGCACCCACTTTGAAGAGGAAGAACCTTCTGGGCCCTACCCCCTACATAAGTGTCTGGAATTTCCTGCCTCCCTGTCCTGGTCCCAGTCTGTCTGTAGGCGCCGTAGGCTACTAAGAAGTAATTTGAGTGTGAGCTGAGGCACCTTTGCCCCCTCATCAAGTCAGGATGGCCTATCCTGCCAACACCCAGATCCTCTACTGTGTGACTGCCTGGGAGAATACACAAAGGGCAGCTGCCAACTACACCTAGTCATGTGCCTCAGGAACAGAGTGCAAGCACTAAATGGTTAGGGCAAGAAAATGCCAACTTTCTAAAAGTAGTAAACACAACAAGATGATGGACGGAGTGCTGAAACATTTCAACCACTCACCCCCAGTCAAAATATCTGGGTTTAATCCATTGTTCTGTTGCTCACTATGCCACCCCAGTTTGGACCCAGTCATATGCAAATCAGTCTTGACCCTGCTCCTCATGGGAACAGTCCAGCCCGAACTGCCAAACCAGGTCTTCCCTGGACCGGAAACAAACATCCTGTGAAGTTATACTATCCTTGCAACAACATTGAAGAACTTTTGGAAAAAATATATATTACAAATAGATTAAATGGTTTAAAATTGGTTTATGGATATCGGTCTCCTGAAATGGAATACTTGTATAGCTGCAGCGGCTTGAATCTGGAGGGTAATTACCTCCCAGCTTGAACAGTAAACTTTCGGCAGTGCTACCAGGACAGAGCATGGGTCAAGCCAGCACGCTAAATCTTTGCCTTTGAGCAGTTGGTGAAAATGATTTTAACGAAGAAAACGGAGTGCATGCCATCATTCTGTTTGCTGAAACAATACTGCCATTTGGCGGGAGGAGATTTGCTTCCTGGAGAAGCCAAGGAGAGAAAGGGGGTCCGGAAGATAAGTTGAACTTCATAGACAGATGAACAGATGTCATAGGGCCCAGGCCAGCTCGAACATCATTGATTCCCAGCCAGATGGGAGCCCCTTTAATTAGATTAGGAGAGGGGCTGGAAGGGGAGTGTTGTCAGATGTGTTTGGGTTGGGTTGGGTTACACAGACACAACACACTCGAGAGATATTTTCTCCATTTTGATTTTTTGGAGAACAGCTCAGTCTGGGTCAAAAATATGCCACACTTCGCAGGAAGTGGTCATAGCAGAGGGAGTTAACTCCACCCCTATTGGTTGGGGTGTCCCCCTTCTTGCCAGACCAGAATGAAGGATAAACATGGGAGAGCTGCAGGAGATCCTCAGAACACTGCCTGGAACAACAGAAGAAGAAGGACTTCCCTGCTGGAACCTTAGACTGCACCACTGAAGGCCTGCACTCAGAACTGCACCTGCTGCACTCTTAAGGCTCCAGAAAGAAAGGACTGTGCCTGTGTAAAAGGTAAAGGAGTGGACTCCCTAATCAGTAACAGGCACAACAGAGCTAGAAGAAGTCACCGGCAAAGAAAAAGAGAGGATTACTCCAGCTGACTAGTTGCAACTGGATTTTCCTGGACTGTGCAGGTGCATTGTTTGAAATTGAGTCCTAGCCCCCAAGAGGCAGTCTGCCAGAGTCTCCAAACCCTTGGCCAAAGCTAGTGGACCCTTAAATTTCTCCAAGGGACCCTCCACAAGGAAGATCTGTTGAAAAAAAAAACTTTCTGCAAAGTTTTGCAGAAAAGCTTCAGGAAGAGACCGACTAGATGTCGAGAGTCAAATCACCGTCGTCAACTCGCGAATCGGCTAGACTACACTGGTTTGTCCTGCTGAAAGCTCCAGAGCTCCTCACCATAAAGGACAACGACTTCCAGGAGTTCACCAAGTCATTGTGCTGCAGTAAACTGCCGTCGTTGAATCAAACTTCGGATCCAAGAAGCCTGGGGACCTGTTGACGAGCCTGTCGACGAGAGAAAAGTTCCAAGAAAAAGACTAAGGGGCCGATTCCGATTCGGGCCGGAAATCTCTCCGACCGAGCCGGACCCGGAGAGATTTCCGACCGAATCGGACCCGTGGAGCCTGACCGAACGAGTACGATGCGTCCGTATGCTATCGTACTCGAGTCGGTCGGACTCCCATTGAAGTCAATGGGAGCCGGTCGTACAACGCGTACGCGGGCTCCCATTGCCTCAATGGGTGCGAGGCGAACAAGGGCGCCACCTACAGCGGGTACACGGCGAAGCGACTCGCGCCGTACACGCACAGGTAGGGGGGACCCATGGGTCCCCCTGTGTGCGACTCGCGCGGCTATGCGTACAGGGGGTCCGACACGGACCCCCGGCACGGCTCCGACTGCTCTTTCGAGCCGGACGGCGCGTGTCGGTCGGACTGCTCACGGCGCGCATCGTACTTACCCGGCCGGGGAACGTCTCCATTGCGCGGTGCGAGTCATGTCCGAGCGAGTCGGTCGGTGCGGTTAGACCCGGGAACGAGTCAGTCGGAGCGGTTGGGATGCCCGAACGAGTCGGTTGGCGATTTCGCATCGTACTCGCTCGTCCGGACGCGCGTACGAATCGGACGGGAAATAGGGCTCCGAATCGGATCCGGTTATGCTGAATCCGATTCGGAGCCCTACCGGCCGAGATCGGAATCGGCCCCAGAGTCAGAAGGTAATCTTGTGACCGGGACCCAGCCCTCAGCCTATCCGACCCAAGCTCCATCGTGGTTAGGCTAAAACTTTGACTTTGTCCCAGTCCAGCGTGACCACATAGACGTGAGTGTCGCTTTAAGCTTTTTGGTGCTAGAATGCACAATTGTTTATTTAATCTTTAAACATTTATATCTCTGGTTCCCTTCACTGGGTTGCTGTCATTTTGATGTTGTTTTAAAGATAAAAATATTCTCTATTTTTACAAATTGGAGTTGTTGCATTTTTATTGTGTTGTGTCTTTTACTTATTTACTGTTTTAGTGATATTAAATGCATTGCACATATCTGTCTCCTAAGTTAAGACTGACTGCTCATTTGCTAAGTTACCAAGGGTTGAGCAAAGATTAATTTATTAAGACTTGACCTAATAGTGATTGTGGTATTTTTACTAGTTGAAGTTGGAGACCCCCACCTACTAATAATCCACTTTCCTACAGAGCATGTTTAGAGCAGACCGCTACCAAAGTACTCTAGTTTTTCTATGAATTCATTATCTGCATGGATATACCCAACCAATTCTATTTCTCACCTGTTTCACTGCAAAATCCAGCAAACCAAAAACACCCTCATGCAAGTTAAAAGCACACATTTGTATCCTGGCCCACTGTGGGATTTGCAGGCTCATAGAGGAGAAATGATGCATCCTTACAGCTTCCTCATTTGAGAACCTGCAATGCTCTTATTTTTACATTTAGGTCCTCTTTGCATGTTACTGGCTGGGTGTAAACTCCACACCCATAATTACCATAGTGTAACAATCTGCCAGCACTGTACAATTAGGTGATAAACCCCATTGAATGGGGAACAACTGCAGTTTGACCAGGTATAAAACAGCATGGAATTTCCAATTCTATCGAGTTTAGGGCTCTTTTTTACACCTGCTCTGAGCAGGTGGCACATGGGAGCATGACCTTCCATGCAAGCCAGGGAAGGAAGGAGGTGAAGAGGATAGGGGAGAGAAGGGGTTAGAGAGTCATGGCAGGTTGGAGCATTACATGGTCTCCCCTTGCCAGAAAACTAGGTCAGGTAGGGCAGGGGTGCGCGGCATGAATGCTGGTGCAGCTAAGCCTAACGCCATTTTACAGGCATTTCCATTCAAACATTTGAGTTGCTGGGTTAAAGGTGCCTCAAAAGCTGTTTATGACTACTTGTTGATTAGTTGATTTTTTCAATTATGTACATATTAATATAGCTCAGCATGGTAAATTTATATATTACTTTGGCATTTTAGTGTATCTAAATTTTGCAAGACTGTTATAATCAATGCCCAATTCTCTCATGGGTTACTATGCATGTATCGTCCTCTAATACCACTCTATTGTGCATAGATATTGTAATATTTCTTATCACTTTAACAATATCATTTTTGGGAATTATATTTCTTGAATACTAGCTATTTACACCACTGAAAATGAAGTGTGACGCGAAGTGCTATATATAAGCAAGTTGTTATCAATATACGCAATTTTAAGTAAAGCAGGGATTATTTAAATAGTACTTCATTGGATTTCAGCTGACATCCAATTCTGTACCATGTACCATATCACTTCCTGTATGACTGTATGGAATTGTGTTTCCCATTATATGATAAACAGTAATATTGATTTACAAAGAAAAACTTTGTACATGAATTATTTCAATATCAAATAACTATAAATATTTGTTTTGGTAAACGTACATATTAATTGCAGCTCGTAGATTCCCATTTACTAAGTAAAAATAATAAAAAGCAGGGTGCTATTACTTTAAAATGAATGGAAGGAATATGCAAGGTATATAATAACACTTTTGAGTGATGAGGTTATTTCCGAGAATATTGTTCATCTTGTCTTAGTACTAAAGTTCAGTTGCCTGAATCTGTGTGGTTCGTTAACTGATTGCCGACAATACTTTGAATTAAACATTTAGTGACTGATTATCTCATTTGATGTGCACGGACAGTAGAATTGTTGTGTTCTGAATCATATTTTCCATCATGGGCTTCTTGGACAGTAAATATTTATATTTTTATATATATGTGCATGCACATTCAATTAATTATATCATGAAAATGTTAATATGACAAATGTTAGAACATTCATACAGAGTTTGAGGAGGTGTTCATCACAAATTTCCTCAAATTTTGAACATTGAAGCGCATAGCACTTGCACAGGAATTTGTCTGTGGCCTGTTAATCAGCAGTTCTGTAGCATTACTGAGTGCAATATGCTACTAGACTTCATTTGCTAGATTTTATTACCATACGTAAAGTCAACCCCCACCCAGCACATGGCCTTCTGCCATGTGCGGCGGGGGGTTGGCCAAGGAGCCTGGCCAGCCATGCGCAGCAGGGCTCTAGCCAACCCACCTGGAGGCAGCCGACCCCCTGCATGCAGCCAACCTGCAGGCATGGCTTTTCGTCACACACAGCGTGGGGTTGGCCTCAGGGCCTGGCTGTAAGCCAGGAGGCCCTGCATCCACTCCCTGTAGGCAGCCCCCCCGGAGGCAGCCAGTCCCACGCCACACACGGCCTTTGCTTGTGTATGGTTAGCCGCATGGCCTGTGTCGCAGCCAGGCTCTACTTCCAGCTCCTGCAAGCAGCCAAACCCACACTGCGCACAGCCTTTTGCCGTGCACAGCGGGGGTTGATCATAGGGCTTGGCCTGCCACCAGGCCCTGTGGCCAAACCCTGAGCAGGCTGCCAACCTCACACCGCACATAGCCTTTGCTGTGCGCAGCATAGTGTTGGCATTCGGGCCCCGGGGACCTCATCCCCGAGGGCCAAATATAATAAACAGGCATTTGCAATGCAATCGGTCTCACATTTGTGAAAGTTAGAGCTATAGGCGTTGTAAATGACAATGTATTTTTTTAACTTTTGTTTGCAGTGGAGTGATTATTTAGAAAATAAGTGCATGCTATACCAAAAAAAGGAACATTCTGAAAAAAGTGGTTGCATAGGGTTCTAACTTATGGTAGTATTTGGGGTTGCGGGTGGTAATTAAAAGCTGCAATTTACAACTGGTTTAACTCTACTTACACGAAATAGTAGAATATATATTTCTGGAATGAAAGGAGATGAGCACGGGATTGGGACTGGTTACCTAGGGTTGATGGGTTTCCTTGATTTGAACGGGTGGCACGCTAACGTGCAGCACCACAGAGAGGAGCAGAGGCATATTTCAACGAGTGGCTGATTTGCACAGTGTGAAACTGGAAACATTGGTATGGGCAAGAAATGCTCACACACACACTTAATCCTGCCAAATAGCATCACCTCTCAGCCTCAGGAACAAAACGCAACCAGCGGCAGCAGGCTGCTCCACTTTCCTTCATGCACCGGGGTTGTCCATGTTCCTTCTGTCCGTTTCAGCCTTGTTTGCTATGGATTGGCACCAGAGTGTGGGGAATGAAGGGAGAGTGAAGGAAAAAATAACGAAAAAGGCGTGGACGGGGGGAGGGAGTAAGTGAGCGGAGATACTTTACTGAGCCCAAGAAGAGGCCACTATTACACTTGGGAACAAGAGCCCTGATGTAACATGACATTTAATGCTGCACACGAGGAGATGCATACACACCTGCTTGCTTAAATCTCTTCTGCAACACTTACCAACGTGATAATGTCTCCAATGTCTCTATACATATGTCCTCTTAAAACACTTTCATTTGTGAATCGGGGGGGGGGAGTTTGCACCACTGATAAATTTAAACAAGGTAATGAATAGCAGAGTAAGTGTGAGCAGTGCACTTAAAGGGTTGAAGCAAGTTTGAGGTGTTGTTTCTGTATCTTAAAAACACACAATTTATAGCTTTAAAAGCAGTGCATTGTACTAACCATACGTGTCCGATGAAGGGCCTTAAAGAGATAATTATCTGGATGATTTAATTGGGTATTTGTCCTTGAGCAGTGAGAAGACAGGTGGGCCTGAGGCCTTAGTTTGCGCCACTGCAGAAAAACACATCCGATGAGAGTTAGATTGCTGCCCTTTACGAGGTGTTTTTTGAAAGACTCCATATATATGTGTTTTAGGCAAATAGTGTAGGAAAGTAAAGCAGTCTCAGGACTGCCACCAAATCTACAGGTGATATATAACACAGAATTAATTGAAGGTGTTTGCTTCTCAAGCATCCCTTTTAAAGTGCACTTCGGTACCCATTAACATATTTTTCACGAATAACCTGACAAAAGTGCACTGCAGGGAGCGAAGCTGGGGGTGCCCCGACAGAGCTCCAGGCATCCAGGAGTTACGCAGCCGTGCAGGCTGGATCCCATGATGTCACATGCCTCCTTGTACTTAATAATCAGTCACTCCAAGTGTAGGATGTCAAGCGGAGTGCAAACTCTGCGCACTGGATCGAGGACTGCCTGTCATGGAGGTGCCTTGTACCCAAGGGGAGCCAGGGGACGTGCGGCTACCAAGGACACGGTGAGGACATCCACCAGATAGGTAAGGGCACTGTGCCCGTAGTGCTGAGCCCTCCACCGGCCGTGTCTGCAGCTGAAAGTGAATGTAAAAGAATCCAGTGGGTAGGTCACCAGGGCTGCGAGTCTCAGAGCTACCGGCACTTGGTGGCCAGCAGCAGCTATTTTGACAGTAAAGTAATACTTCGCTGGGAATGTACACACTCTGAGTTATAACAAATATTTTAACATTTGACGGTGGTAAAGCTGTTAATATTTTAAGGGACTGTGGTGATTTTCTAAAGCTATATTAAGGTTTTTATTTGCTGTGCCGAGATACTATTAATGAAAAACGGAATTTGGTGGGACAAAGAACAAACAGAAAGCATTTCTGGTATTTTACTGACCTCTACTGGTGGTTTTCTATCAAGACAGTTAAATAGAGGCAGTTGAACAGAAAAAAAGTCCCTAAGCGGAAGCAGACAAGTCCTAGGGATGATCTCCAGAGCCCACAAAGTACATATACATTTAAGTATATACTAAAGTATATACAAGAGGTCTTGAATGCTCGACCTAAAAAGGGGATGGGGCTGCATGGCTTGCCCCTCCCTGAGCATAATTAGGCCACAGGGTTCCTATTCCCCAGGGCTTTTAGTGTTTTGAAGGGGAGGGGGACTACATGGCCCCCCTCCTGGAGCCTCATTAGGACCTGTGGACCCCATCGCCCAAGACTACATTTGGGGAGAGGGACGCGTGGGCCTCCCTCCCTGAACCTCATTAGGCCCTGGGGACCCCATCCCCTAGGCACTTAATTATTTTAAAAGGGAAGGGGCCATGTGGTCCCCCATTCTGAGCCTCATTAGGCCCTGGGGTTCTCATTCCCCAGGGTCTCTTTTTTTTTTTTTAAAGGAGAGGGGGGCCACGTGGCTCTCCTCCTCAAGTCTATTTAGGCCTTCAGGACCCCATCTTCCAAGGCTTTTTTTTTATAAAGGAGAAGGGAGCTGCATGGCCCCCCTCTTCAAGCCTTATGAGGCTTTGGGAACCCATCCCTCAGAGCCTTAACTATTTTAAAGGGGAGGGGTGCCACATGGTCCTCCTCTCTGGGGACCCCTTCCCCCAGGACCTTTTTTATAAAGGGGAGGCGGGCTGTGTGGACTGGCTCCCTGAGCTTTATTAGGAGCTGGTGACCCCACCCCCGTGGCCGTAACAATTTTAAAGGGGAGGGGGTGTCACATGGTCCCCCTTCCCAAGCCTTATTAGCCCCTGGAGATCCCATCCCCCATGTCCTTTTTTTTTTAAAAGGTGCATTAATTAATGGCACTAGGGCACTCACCATACACTCGTTGGAGACCACAGGGAGAGTCCCAGGGTTTTCCCGTCCCGAGCCGGCTCCCCGCATGCTGTGGGAGCCGGCATTGTCTCCACCTGTAGGGGGTAGCTATTTATACAGCTCCCTCCGGGAAGGAGCAATCTCTTGATCTGTTGCACTGCCCACATCAGTGCAGTCAGGGAAACGGATTAAAGGTCTGCTCCCATCCGGTGGGAGAATTTACAAAGGTCCCGCCCGCTGGGAGCAGACTTTCTGTTTGCTCCTGCCAGGCAGGAGCAAACACAGGTTTCCAGGGCTGAAAGCGGCCTTGTGAGGGGGGCTGCGCACCCCCTTCCCATAAAAGAATACTTCAGGTTCAGGGGGATGGGGTCCCTGGGCCGAAAATGGGCTGGGGAGGGAGGCCGCACACCCTTGTTCCCTTTTGTAATGCGGCACCAGGGGTGGGCTCCTCTGACCTACAATGTCTTGTGGAGGGGGACTGCATGCCACCTCTGTTTAAATAAGCAATGTTGTCCTGGGGGTGTGCTCCCTGGGACCTCTATTTGAAGAATGTGGCCCTGGCTGTCATTTCTTTCCCCCGATCCCGTAGGAGTCCTGCGGGATTGCAGCAGAAATGGCGGTTTGTTTTGTATTTTGGCCCGGTAGGGTCCCTCTGGGTCTCCCCAATGGGGCCTAGTGGGGCAGGGTAGACTACCCAGCCTCCTTATATTACTTTTTATTTTAACTGCAGGACAGGGGACTAAGTCCCCGAGCCCTGTAATAGCTGCCGCAGCATTTTTCAGCAGTCAATCAGCGTGCTTGCTCCCACAGGAGTATGACTCCTGGGGGCGCAAATTGGGCCAAGGGAAAAAAAGCTCCCTGGGCCAATCATAATGCTCGATTTTTAAATTGACTCTCGAGAGAGAGTCTCTCCCAACCATCCAGATATCCAAATATTTTTGACCCTAAATTTCTCAGAAACTACCGAACGGATTTACACCAAATCACAAAAAGCACAATCTGCGAACCAAGATCTCGCCAAATTTGGTGCAATTCTGTTCAGCAATTATTTGCTGTAGCTCTTCTCAAAGAAGTCTATGGAAAATGCATGGGTATTTTGCATTTTGGGACCCCCCTCTCTTTTCGGCCCCCGCTTGATGGATCACACCAAAACTTTCCATGAACAAAATGGTCAGAAAGTAGCACCTTTTTGGAAAGTGTTGTGGAGATTCATCAAAGAGGGCCAAAGTTATCAGCAACACAAAAAATGCTTTTCCTATCTATCTATCTATCTATCTATCTATCTATCTATCTATCTATCTATCTATCTTGCATTGTTGGCAGTGGCGAGAGTTATAGATACTTTCAGGCATGAGTTTTAGTTACTTGAAATAAATATAACTAGTGGAATTTAGTGGTTTTTTGAGTTTAAAATTGAAATCTTTCGTGGACATATTCACATAATTATATCGTCACTTTAACCTTTATTTTTCAGTGAATATCTATCTTTTGATAGAATCACAACTAAAATGTCATCTGCTGATGAAAGTGAGTGTCTCAGCACATAGTATTGAAATCACTGAATGAAAATGGTAGTGAGAGTTGCATTGAAACATGAAGTGCTAAAGATTTGCATTAGGTAGTCTTGCCACAGGGAGCCTCTGAAGGCTCCTGCGTGGAGGTTAAATGTGTTTTGTCCAGGGTTTGTTCAGGAAAGATGCAGCAAAAGTCATGTAGCACTTTCCAAATTTGAAGAAGTGGCTTAAAGCACTAGCAGGAAGGCCAAGGTAAAATTCCGCAGCACAATGGATGTAATCTAAATGAAGGTACTGCATCTTTAAAATGCACAACTGTTGAATCAGGAATGAGCCACCATTGACTAGTGGTCTTTGAGGCACATCCATGACTAAATCCCCTAGAGACAGGTGATGTATTTGGTCTATGACACAGTGACATCTTTTGAATGCTTTAAAAAATTCAGTTTTTCATCCATCTAATGACATAATCTCCAACTTCAGGGGTGAAGGATGGGCATTTGAAGCTGGAAATGTATGTTAACAAATATTGGCAAAACCAGTAAGCCTGGCTTAGTTTAAGTGTGTTTAGATGTTATATGTGGTGTACTGAAAATGCTGCAATTATGCAGACTAATGAAAAGGTGCATGTGTCAATGGGACTAGGAAAGGCCCCATATAGTGTTTTAGGATGTAAAAGTCCTCTGCAATGGTAAAGATGTGTACACCTACACTGAGTGCCCAACTGTACTGTTGTCTGGATCCCTAATGCTTACTTTTTTTCATAGGTAAACACGGATCATGCGTATGCACCATGCCATAGGCCTGTCTCACGTATTGTGGTCTTGTTGGACCGGGAGGGGCACCCAAAGCGCTACCCTCATAGTGGTAAAAGGATACCGCCTTTATCAAGAGTTAAGCAGCACAACCGCAGTGGTGGCAGCATACCATGTGGTGCTCGGCAGTAGTGAACAGGTCCCTTGCTCACTGTGCCACTGGATTCAATCTAGCCTGGGTGATAACCCGAAACTGGTCCTAGAATGCTTGTTTCCGGCCCAGGGAAGATCTGGCCTGGAAGTTCGGGCTGGACTGTTCCCATGGGAAGCAGGGTTGGGACTGATTTGCATATGACTGGGTCCAAACTGGGGTGGCATGGTGAGCAAAAGAATGATGGATTTAACCCAGATCTCTTGACTAGGTGTGAGTGGTTGAAAAGTTTCAGCACTCTGTCCATCATCTTGTTGGGTTTGCTTTTTTAAACTGTGTCACTGGAGTTAGGTCTAAAAGCTCACTCACTTTTTAAAAAGTTCTGCTGCTGTGTGCTTAACTCACCCTTAGACTACATCAGGGAGATGTACAGTGCTGCGCGGCACTGGAGTAGTGACTCTGCGCTGGATGTAGTGTGCCTGGGAAGGGTACAGCACAGGGATAAAGCAATACTGTGTAGTGCATGTGGGATTAGTGCATGTAAGTGTATGTTTGCCAGTGAGGAATACATGACATGAAAGATGTAGTGCTGTGTAGTGCGTACACAATCAATGCATGTGCTGCGTGTATGTATGCTTGCATGAAGTGCAATACATGAAGGGTGAAATTTTGTGCAGTGCACATGGTGTGTGTGTGTGTGTGCTGGCAGTGTTTGTGTTTGTAATTAGGTCACCCTGGTACAATACAATAAAGCTACAGTAAGTACGAAGCAGTGTGCACAGACTGAATGTGTGTGCTGAATGCATGTGTGTCTCTAATGGCACAATGATGGAGGTGACAGTACTGCACCATAAGGGTTCTGTGAATGTACACTGAATTAGTGTGTCTGCTTTGCTACATTACATGGAGGACCCTGGGTTCCATTTTGGGAAGTCCAGGCCTGCCTGGTGAAGACATGAGGAGTAGAGGAATCCCCCCAGACAGATGTGTGTATTGCTGCATTCTTGTGAGCCAGATGGGACATACTGGAGGAAGGGAAGAAGGGGACCTCCCTTTACACTTCAGAATATTGCTTTTTTATTTAGTGATAGCGGAAGGGGCTTGGACACATCTCAGGAAAGGAGATGGGGCTAATAAGGGAATCATAAGGAGTAGGGCTGGGAGCCTGGGATTAACTTGTTGATGCACACATCACTGTGGCTGGCATCCAAGTGTGAACTATGATCACTCCCATTAAATGTGTTGTGGGTCAATCGGCTTCAAAGTCATGCCTGCAGTGACAGATATCCTTTCATGAGGAAAGAACAAAAAGAGAAGTGGACACTTCAAAAGAAGCAGAACCCCAACATAAAACTTCAAAGTCTCAGACTCTGAATCACACTTTAGTTTCTTGGAATGGACTATGAGAAGGGTAGGTTAAGACAACAAAATGTTTCATCTGCCAAGCAGCCAGATGGGCTATGTGAGAAGGGGAAGCACTGCAAGACTTCTGACAGTGACAAGGACTGGGGGCAAATCCTGCTAATCACCCTGCTGGGTGAAGGAACATCAACCAGGGAAAACCAAGATCACCTGCCCTGGAGCACCTGCGCCAGCTGCTTGCCAAGATCAGTGTGCTATGCGAGGAAGAGGAGAGCGTGGGAGTGAGCGAAGTCCAGTGGGGAGCTCTATGGAGGGGACTCAGTGAGCGAGGTGTGAGAAGAATGACTGCACACCAATTCAGTTATTGCCCTGGTGCAGGAATGGTCTGGCGATCCCCGTTTGCCAGGAGAGGTGCTTTGTGAACAGCACCATGCGGGAAGCACCCGGCCGGCACCACCATGCTGCGGTGACCCTGTTTGTCAGAGGTGGCCATCGTTGAACTTATTTGGGCCAGGAGTGGGAGACTTGTGTCATCCGAAATCAGTGACTCCGTATGCCAGGAGGGGCCGCCGTATTCTGGGCGATCGCACCGGAAGAGTCTGCATCCGATTCTGAGTAACATGGCAAACCTGTATGCCAGGAGAGGTTGCCAGTACCACTGTGGGTAAGTGTTTGGGTTGTGGCCCGGACAAGAGGGTTACTGCAGTGACCGGCGAGTCAAGCTCACCAACCACAACTTACTGCTTCCCCGAGGATCACAGGAAGCCGTTGAAGATGTCACACCCTCGCTAGACCTCCAGTTGGGAGCCAGAGAATAATCCCCTCCCCTCCTCCCCCCGTTAGAGGAAGAGTGGTTTACCTTGTGTTGGCTAAGCTGGAGCAGCTCTGATCGCTGGGTGAGCCAGCAGCACAGCTCAGAGGAGAAAGCCTTTGTCTGCTGGGTGCTGCGGCATGAACTGCACATGGCCCGCCTTTGCCAAGCAGGGGCACCCAAGGAGAGGGCTCTTGTTGCAACACTGAACACTTCCATACTGGCAGAGCAGGTAAGACCGTAACTGGGCCTGTGGGGCCCTCGGAGACTCGCTGCTAACGGTACTACGGCACCATGGACACTTTTAACTAATAATCAAGGAGTCCAAGGGGAATTCTTGAGTACGGCCTACTAATACGCATTCCCTGGATGCAACCACCAGTGAATGGGGAGTAACCCTGAACACGTTACATGGTAGACGGTGGGACAGGGATTTGCCTGACAACTACTAGAGCTCGAACTCAAGGGGAGTGTGTTACTCCATATGAGTATTGTTTTTCCTTTGCATGTGTAAAGTTAGAAATAAAATACTTATTTTTCTTATAAAAGTAACTACTGCACTGGACATTTATATGTTTGTACTGTGTGCACTTTGAATTATGAGTCATGTTCACTTACCTGTATCAAAAAGGAGTGGAGCTTTGAGGCCTCGAGGGATCTAAATAAAAAATATGTATGGGACCCTCAACAGCCATTTTCCGCCTTTGGTATGTCTTTTGCCACTGGCGTAATCCTGGTTGGTAGCATCATCATTGGGTCTTTGTTGGCCTACACCAGGAGGATATCCAGAGGAACTAGTTGGGATCTACTTTGTGAAAAATGTGAGTCAAAATTACCTCTTTATGATAGACTCAAATTTATTTTAAAAAAATAAATAAAGGTAAGGTTAAAAACAATGGTGGATGTGGAAAATAGGACCTGCAATGTGTCCTTCACATCACTATCAATAAGGTTAAAAGAATGGTCTACATGTTTCAGCCGACATGCGCCCTTGCTGGGTGATGGCTTACGTCAGGACCTATTAGAGGGGAGAAAGGAGAATCCCCCCTTGTTTTTTCTATATTACTCATATATACCACATGTGTGCTATTGCAGTTGGTGTGTCTCCTTAAGATCCATTTCAGATTGTTGTTCAGGTCTAATGTTTTGGTGCTAGAGGTTATATGGCACACCAAACAATTTCCACAAGGATAATGGCCCACAATGGGTGTTAGGCCTCAGGCTGTTGTGACGGTGTTCTGTCTTATTTCCTTCTTCTTTGGGCGGGCATGCCCCAATATGTCTTAGATGTTTTTGAAATCCTTGTGGAAATTGTCGGTGTGCCATCTAACCTCTACCACCAAAACATTAGACCTGAACAACAATCTGAAATGGACCTTAAAGAGACACACCAACTGTAATAGCACACACGTCGTATATATGATCACATGCCCTTGCAATTTACGGTATATCGGAATGACCTGCAGGAGGATTAAAACCTGCATATGTAAGCATAGAAGTAACGTAAGATGCAAAAAGTCCACTACAATGATGAACAACCACTTCCTGGAAGTAGGACACACCCCAAATGACATGAGATGGGTGCTGTTGGAAACCCTGGAACACATTGATACAAACGCTGAGAGGAACCTATTACAGAAAGAACAACGGTGGGTCTATCGTCTGCGTACCTACTGCGAGGGGCTCAATGGTCAGATTCCTGGAGCCAGGTAATGAGATGAAATCCACATGTCATAAGGAAAGTGCAGTCCAAAAAATCACACACAGAGGACTAACCATCACAAACAGTAAAGACCTTACCATATTAATTAATAGGCATATTGAAAACAAAATTCATATGGCCCGTTCAGAATGAAGCGGCATGAAAGTAAGGCAGAAGAATCAAGAGAGATATGACATATTCTAATCCCATAGCTGTTTTTCTGTCCATAACGCAGAATGAATACAAAGGGGACCGTTCTCAATAAATGGGATCACTTCATGCCCAAAATTGGGTAGATATATAAACAAAAAAGGTGGAATCACATAAAAAAGATTCCCTTCATGGAAGTTTAATTCCCAACTAATATGCAATCTCGATCATAGAGGTCTGTTAATACAAAGTTAGACTGGCGATTTTTTCAAACATTACAAAAGAACACGAGAACATTACAACAATCTAAATTATGCGATGCCTCTCATCTAAATTAAATTACACCAACTTTGTATATAATTGTAAAAAAACTTTATTGAGGGCGGCTTGTAATAACAATCTCCTTAGCTTAGGAAGTCTCTCTTCGCTATCTATCGACATCACAGGAGCCAATCAGAGCTACCGTCACCTAAATAGAGTCTGAACACGCCGGTCGGGTAACATTCAGGAAGGGAGAGATCGAACCGGAGGCTATAATCTGCACCACAAATAAGTGACCGAGATGCCAATAGAATTACTGTTCTAGCCTAGCACGAGCCTTAACTTAAGCAATTCTTGACTTTAGATTGGGGATAATCTTTAGCGTATTTGACTGTTTCTTTTCCCTTACCGAAGGAGGGCAGCCTACGCATCTCTCCTGCTACCCTATGGGGAATGTTTGGTGATTTCAAAAGGTAAAGCATTCATTTATAACAGCACAATACTCTGCTTAAAATGGGCACTTGCCATTTTCCAGCACTCACTATTTTTAAAATAATGGCGATCTTTAGGAAACGTATTTACATATGTTACATGATTGAATGGGATAATTACATTCGCCACAGGCCGATCGACATCTAATTAATATACATGCAGGAAAGCGGAACTCCGATCTTTGTAACAACGTTGGTGATATTGTACGCATAAACCATAGTGTGTTATAGATAATTATCTATAACACACTACGGTCTATGGTCTACCAACACTTACAAACTGAATATGTATATGAATACATTACTATAAATACCTTGATTGGCTAAAAATAACGTAGGAGATTCCATATGTTTTAGTCTTACATGGAGTAATGACAGTCACGTGTAGATTCCTATTCTTAGTAGAAAGCACACCGAATCTTGCTTAGTGCAAAGAGCACACAAATATAATGCAACCATCATCAGGGGCATAGACCTAACTTGAGACTTCACACATCTATAGGATGAAAACTAGACATATGACACAATGTCTGGCATTGTGTGCAAACTAACTTTTCTCATTAATTTACAGCTGAGAACAAATGTATTCTCGCTTGCTGGAATGAATACAACCGGCAGAATAATCAGATCCAGGGGATAGTATTCCACCTGACGTGAGTAATATAGAAAAAACAAGGGGTTTATCCTTTCTCCCCTCTAATAGGTCCTGAAGAAAGCCATCGACCCCGGCAAGGGCGCATGTCGGCTGAAACATGTACACCATTCTTTTAACCTTATTGATAGTGATGTGAAAGACACATTGCAGGTCCTATTTTCCACATCCACTGTTGTTTTTAACCTTACACTTATTTTTTTTAATACATTTGAGTCTATGATAAAGAGGTAATTTTAACTCACATTTTTCACAAAGTGGATCCCAACTACTTCTTCGGGATCACCTCCTGGTGGAGACCAACAAAGACCCGATGATGATGCTACCAACCAGGATTACGCCAGTGGCAAAAGGCATACCAAAGGCGGAAAATGGCTGTTGAGGGTCCCATACATATTTTTTATTTAGATCACTCGAGGCCTCAAAGCTCCACTCCTTTTTGATTTTGTGTACTATATTCAGAAGCTGAGTGGGGACCCCAGATTACTTCTACTTCCCTCCTTTGATAGATTGATCTCTTACCTGTATCTACATTCCCGCCCCCCTCTTCCCTACCCCAGGAGCTTTTGACTGCTCATCCACAGCTACCACTGAGAGTAAAGTGCAGAAGGGGTACTTTGCCCAGTTGCTCAGGATCCATACTAGGTCGTGCCCTGGGACATCAGGAGTAAAAGGCCTCAACCACCACGGTTGGGCTCAGTAGCCCCTGCATTCCCCGTGGCCCTCTGAAAGGGGTTCTGACACACTGCATTTATTAATGGATTTAGTGTGAGACCTTAGTGGGTGCATAGAGTGACTTCATCAGGCAGCTTTCTAGGGGGAAACAGTGGCCCCACACAAACTCATCAGTGGCTCTAAGCAAATTGTGAGGCCTCTATAGCCCCCAATGAAACCCTTTGATTCCAGATAGTTGGCTTATTAACCGGCATAGGTGCTCCCACAGAAAGCTTGCATATGCATCAATTTGCCTATTAATGGCCATCAGTGGCTCAGATTAGTACATGCATTAAGTGGCTTAATAATGAGCATCTGTGGACTCATCAAGACGGACACTCTGCCTCTCGCCCCTTGCTGGGGCTAAGCCTGCCTGCTGTTTGCCTCCCGCCCCTTGCTGGGGCTAAGCCTGCCTGCTGTTTGCTGCCCGGAGGAGGACTACACGTCCCAGTGTCCTCTGCGGCACCGCGAGCCTGCCGCTGGTGCCGTCACGCCATCTAGCGCCAGGAGGTGCCTACAAAAAGCCCAAGGAGCTCCCGCAGCGCGGGACGCCCAAGACGGACACTCTGCCTCTCGCCCCTTGCTGGGGCTAAGCCTGCCTGCTGTTTGCCTCCCACCCCTTGCTGGGGCTAAGCCTGCCTGCTGTTTGCTGCCCGGAGGAGGACTGTACGTCCCAGTGTCCTCTGCGGCACCGCAAGCCTGCCGCTGGTGCCGTCACGCCATCTAGCGCCAGGAGGCGCCTACAAAAAGCCCAAGGAGCTCCAGCAGCGCGGGACGCTCGCGGGCGTGCCCGGGCCACGCCTGGGTGAAGCCCGGGCCAAGGGCAGGCCCGTCTGCGCCCGTCAGCGGCTGGAGGGGGATGGGCTGGGCCCCCTCTTTTGGTTTCACCACATCGTGAGTGGAGGTTTTATTTGGGACATTATTATTTGACTCGTATGCTTTTAATCCTAACAATATCTAGTGGACACTGACTGCTGGGGTTACTAAGCAAGTTACAAGTGGGAGGTTGTACGCAGTTGGGATGCTGAAAATGGGGAAAAGGAAATTACCAAGCACTAAATCAGTTAAACAGTCTAATAATTCAAAAGATGCGAAAATGACCCTGTTAAGCTACCTTACAGGCGCAGTAGGCGCCATTGAAAAACAGATCTCCACAGTTGAAGAGTCACTAAGTACTGAATCGCATGGGTTAACAGGGAATAGTCAAGCAAAAACTATTCCTGGTACGGGGATTGCGGAGGAATGCCCATTAGAATTCCTGAGCCCTGGGCAAAGTAGGAACGGTTCTATTCAAGTTGTTATTGATGATATTGATGACGTCTCAAACAGTGATCAAGACACTGATCCCCTACCCGCCCCTAAAAGACCGTGTAACCCAAGGTTGTCAAAGAACCCCGAAACTATCCAGGTAGAAACACATCAGGCTCCCCCTGTGAATGGTCCGCCTAAGACTAATATGACTAAACAACAGGGGAAAAAGGGTAGTTTGCAGAACCAAAAGGGGAAAGACAATGTCCCTCGCTTAAAAAATAAATGCAACACACAATCCACAACTGATAGCAATAAAACGGAAAATTTACTTATAGAGCTAACAAGATTTGTTAAACACTCTATAGGCATCCTGGAAGCTAGATTAGACCGAATCGAAACAGGATTAGAGAAGGTTATTAAAAACCAAAACACTATACTAGAGAACGAGAGCCCTAGTAATCTGGGCACTATTAATAGCGCAGTTACCATAACTAGATGTCAAAGCCCAAATCCTATTAATAAGCTTGTGGGAACGGTCGCAAAACCAGCTGAAAGGGGTGACGCACTGAAATGAAATTTGTACTTGTAAAGCGCACTTATACCCCCAAAGGAGTGTCCCGGCGCTGTACGCATACTGCTGTGGAACCCTTCCTGGCTTTTCCCTGTGAAATGTCCACTCCTGGGCACCCCCAAGGTGAAGCCAGGCATCCCAGCGCTGTTGGGGCCGTTGTGGAGATTAAGCAAGCTATTGCCCAGAGTTGCAGAGTGGGACCCATGATTAGAATAGGCACCGAGGCGAGAATTATCAGGTCCGAGGAAATTGAGCCCAAGACCCGCCGAGGCGGGAATTGAACCCTGGTCCCGGGCCAGATCTCTGCATCAGGGTCTGCCGCTCTAACCATTGAGCCACACTTCTCCATTGAAGAATTCTGTTGTGGGCTCATTTAGTACAACTACAGGAGGGGTTGGAGGGGCACGTATGTTAAGGAATAGAACCCCAGAGAGACATCAGAGGGGAAATCCACCACGCGAAATGCAGTCTAGATCATGTACAACTACATCTAGCTCCCATGACAGCCTCCGAAATGTACATAACTTAGATCTTCCCCCGGCTGCAACCCCCTTTACAGTGATCTTGGCAAACGTCCCTGCTCCCTAGGCAGGAGAAGTTGAAACATGGATTACATTGAGGAACAAGGCCATTCACTGCCTGGGGAGCAGAGTAGGCCTGACTACGGAAATGTTTAGGGCTTTCAAGATGGTAAGGCGTGTACCCTGGGTAGGAAAAAGTAGAATTTTTTTTAGAGGGGACTGTGTCGTTCTCTCCTTTGGTTTACCATCCCTGGTTAGGGAGGTATTGAACAGAGAAGGAGATAAAAACATCTCCGACACAGGCATTAATGTCCTCCCTTTAGTCTACTTTTATCGACCTAATTGGATTAATAGGCAGAATGAGAGTCATCCTAGAGCACAGCCCACTGCTCAAATGTATTATAATTTGGAGGTGTCAAATAGATTCGGGCCCCTCCAATCACTAGACGAGAATGATTGACTACCTGTAAATAGTGAACAGATGTTTGAGATGAGGGATCAAGATATTCTAGTCGATCACGAGGCACGTGGGACCAATCATGAAAAAACTCTGAAAACAGGTAGGAGGGAGTACATGGTTACAGAGGGAGGAGAGACAGGGTTGGGGCTTAGAACTAGTGGTCCATTAAAGTTAAGTCTAGCCAGCATCCCAAATTGGGATGAGAGCACGGGGCCTGAGCTGGACTGCCAGACCGAATCGCCCCCTGAAATAATTACCCCGAATAAATTGATCTCGCAGAAGGTTATTAGGGTGCTCTTTTGGAACATAGCAGGCCTCCGGAGTAAAGAAAATAACCTAGCGTGGCTTGATTTTATTGACAAGTTTGAAATCTTGTGTTTCCAGGAGACCTGGTTGCTAGAGGAAGTCCATATCGAAGGATACAAGACATATCGCACACCAGCAATACACTCAAGATATGGTAGACACAAGGGGAGGGCTTTGCCTGTACATTTCAAACTTGTTGGTGGTAAAGAAAATTACTCTGATAAAATCTGCAACTTACTACCAGATAGTGTCGATATATGTGGACCCAAACAGTATCTTAACTGTAATACATTTTTACAATAATACAGAGAAGGGCCAGCTGGGGGACACTCTAAGACAACTTAGTGATGATGCTAGTAAATTAAGGATCCCAAAGGATGCAGACATGATTACTATCTGGGGGGGAGATTTTAATACCAATTTGTGTTCAAAAGCTGGGTTAAATGTTTGTGGCTTAACGCCAGAAGAGGATGACCCACTAACACATTGTGATCATTCAGAAAGGGGGGAAAAGTTTAATGAATTTCTGTTTTCCCATGACTCTGGTTGTGCTAATCGGTTGTGCTCGCCTAGAGTGGATTTTGATTACACCTTTATAGGCAGAGGCTTCATATCTATAATAGACTTCATAATCGTTCCAAATTGTTATGCAAATTGGGTAGCAAATTATAAAATCCACCCAAACGTTATGAGTGACCACTTGCCCCTAAGTATTGATATAGTGCTGCCAGACGTTATAGATCGCCAAATAAATAATAAATTGGTTTGGACTCAGGGTGTATCCCTTTCACGCCAAAATGGATACACCTTGCGTTGGGACAGTCATGATTCGGTCGAGCTGAATAAGCAAATCATTTCTAAGGCTTACGAATCCATCTTAGTATGCTTACAGGAAGGTACCTCTCACAAAATAACCTTAAACGCTTTTCTACAGATCACTGCGACTGTTCAAGAGCTGCTCAGAGTTGAAAAAAAGGGCCTACGAGATTGTAAAAATGGGTGGTTTGACTCAAATTGCACAAAGGCATATTCCCGATTAAAAGAGGCCCTTCATAGGACAGCGAGAGACCAAGACGAGATTAGGGAATGTGGAAAGTCCTATAATTTGGTACGGAGAACCCGAAAGAAAGAGATAAAAAATCAAGCATGGGTTGCACTTCACGAAGCATCACTGAGTAAAGATTGCTCTTTATTTTGGCGGGCAGTGAACGCGCCGTTCTTTAAAACCAAGGATGTTGCGACAATAGCGGTCGCAATAGACGAAAAAACTTGGGTAGATATCTTTTCAAATGTCTATAGCACTCAGGGGAATGAGGAAATCTTTTCCGACTCTCTAAATCTACAGGTGGAAAATCCCACCACTTTCTCACCTATTGACCTCCAAATTACTCACGATGAGGTAACTGGGGCAATAAATGCAAGCAAGGGTGGTAAGGACCCAGGGCCCGATGGGCTTCCAATTGATTTATTTAAATCTATCCCACTACTGTGGTCACCACTGATTATAAGGGTCATTCAAGCTAGTTGTGTAAAGGGCTTTAAGACCTGGTCGGAGTCAATAATAATACCAATTTTTAAAAAGGGGGAAAGAGATAATCCGGCGTGTTATCGCCCGATATCCCTGCTTGACTCTTTAATGAAGGTAATGGGAAGGGTCGTCCTGAACAAACTACAAACCTGGGCAGACGAGAACAATATAATAAATGATGTGCAATATGGTTTTAGACAGGGGTTAGGGGTAAATGAGCAGGTTTTAAATCTTAATATTTTAATTGGAAAGTACACTCAGGCAAAGGGCGGGAAATTATATTTGGCGTTTGTAGACCTCACAGCCGCATTTGACTATGTTATACATAATAAACTGTGGAACATTTTAACAAACTTGAAGATTGATCCGGTGCTGGTTCAGTTTTAAAACAATTATATTCCGGGGCTACTGCTAAGGTGCGTTATGGATCCAAAGGGGAATGTACCTCGCCGTTTAGTGTGGATAGGGGGGTGAGGCAGGGCTGTGTTCTTGCGCCATTCCTCTTTACTTTATATACCAACGCTCTGGAACAGGAGCTTGAAGGAACGGCGCAAGATCCCCCGTATGTCAACAAATGGCCAATAGTCTCCCTCCTCTATGCAGATGACGCGGTACTCATGGCCCGCACGCAACTAGGTTTGCAGAAAGCCCTTATTACATACACTAGCTTCATGGATAACCTAGGATTAAACTTAAATGCAAAAAAAACCTTTGTTATGACCTGCGGGCGAGGGAGAAATAAATGTAACAGCCTCCCCTTGGGGGATAAAAGGGTAGACTCCACAAATATCTTCACCTACCTGGGCATCTTATTTGCTAATTCAGGCTCTTGGGGCCCAGCGGTGAAGAGTAGGAGCCTACTATTTATGAAGTCACCTGCAGCGGTCGTTAACTTCTAAAAAAAAATGGGAAAAAGGCCCCCTTGCATTCTCCTTAAGATCTACCAGGCAAAGTGTATAAGTATCGCGATTTTTGGGGCAGGAGTGTGGGGCTTTTATGATGTATCCTCGATCCAACGGGTGGAAAATGCCTTTCTAAGGTTTATTTTAGCAGTACCAGCAAGTTCCCCAGTTTTTAATTGTCACAGCGAGCTGGGCATTTCTTATGTCTCTGACATTATTAAAATGCAACCTGTACTGCTTTGGCATCGAATATGGACCTCTAGTAGTACAGGACTAAACATAGAGATTATGAACAAAGCCTGGATTGTACTAACTCTATAGGTTAAACGACTTTTCCCGAATGCACTAAACGCACTTTGTGAAACTTAACGTATATATCAAATGTTTTTACCTGTTTTTATGAACTTGTCTGCTTTTGTGATTTTAACGACTAAAATCGAATAAAGCTTACTTTTTTGAATTTTTTTGAATTGTATTCATCAACCTGGTCCAAATCTGCTACAGCCCGACGCACAACCTTGGTGCTATACTGGATCTTGTCATTGCTAGGTCAAATTCCATCAAACTTGAATCGATCGTCCCCTCTGATTGGACAGATCACCACTACATCACCTTCCTTATAACCGAACCAACTAAGACACATAAACCCCAACTTAAGAAACCCAAACAATGGAAAAGGAACACCCGTGACATTAACCACAACAATCTAACATGCCTCAGCAACAACGTACTATTGCCGCCTGTGCACATGACAGAGGTTCATGACCTCACAAACCACTACAACAACTCGATGACTAGCATTCTTGATGTAGTTACGCCCTTTCAGCTGAAAAGAACATCCTCTAAAGTCTCCATACCATGGTTCAATGGGAGCCTAAATGTCCAAAGACGCAACCTGAGACTAGCTGAACGGGCATGGAGATCCTCACCATCGCTAGAGCACCTTAAGCAACTGAGATCACTGAGAAGCACCTACAACAAACACATCAGAATCTCAAAATCAAATTTTTTCAAAGTTCAGCTAAACAAGGCTAGAAATCACTCAAGGAAACTGTTCGAAATTATCAAGCAACAATCCCTCAACAAGCCAACGCCTCCACATTAGGTCCTAACTCACAACCAAACTGCAACATATTTGCCTCCCACTTCCTTGACAAATCTAAAAAGATATAAATTGAACTCCAAACAGCAAATGAATACCTAAAAAAAATACCTCCACCTACCCCCACTCACCCCCATCTGTACAAACCCCTAACCAACTCGAACTTACCATAAAAAACAAAGCGTCTTGGAACACTTTCAAAACTCTTGACGAAAATGACATTCTCAAGATCGTAACGTCACTTAAACCATCAAATCACTTCTGCGACCCTCTTCCAGCCAACATCTTCAGTGAGATCAAAACTTTTCTAATACCCCTCTGGACAAAGATAGTGAATGCCTCCCTACTGCAAGGAACCCTTTCGAGCTGCCTAAAAACAGGTCAAGTAACCCCCATTCTAAAACTCCTACAGCTGACCACACAATCCCAGATAACTATAGTCCAATGTCCACTATTCCTATCCTAGCAAAACTACTGGAGAAATGTGTCCATTCCCAACTATGCAGCCATATAGCTCAGTTCCACCTCATTGACCAGTTCCAATCAGGCTTCCGTCAGGACCATAGCATGGAAACAGCCATGACACACATTTGTTGACGACGCGCTCAAAATACTAGACCAAAATGAATCCTGCCTCCTATTCCTCCTAGACCTATCCTCAGCCTTTGATACGGTCAAACATGACAGTCTCCTGGACTTACTTGAACACAGAATGGGGTTATCTGGGAATGTCCTAAAATGGTTCGCCTCTTTCTTAGACAGCCGAATGCAAAGAATCAATCTCAAACAGTCGCTGTCCACCACCACGGCGGTCACCCTAGGAGTCCCTCAAGGTTCCTCCCTATCACCTACCCTCTTCAATCTATTCATGGAGCCCTTAATCGAAATTCGGAAGCGCTCCAATGTTCACTACCACATATATGCGGATGATACCCAACTATACCTAAAAGTATCATCACCTGATAATATCCGTTCACTCAATACAACTCTGCAAAAAACCCACAACTGGCTGACCAGAAACCACCTCAAACTCAATGTGCTCAAAACTGAATTCCTCCTAATTACCCCTCCGCAAGGACACGTCAACATTGAAGACTGATGAAACACTTAACAGCCTTCAACTGCAAACCACACATCATAGATTCTGCAAAATCTCTAGGGAACATGGCGGCCAGCTAGGAAGCCGGTCGCGAGTCGTCTCCCAACTAACCTCTGATACGGACTCCCGCTCGCTGCTGATGCCGTGATGTTGTGCCTGTTGTGTTCGGCGAAGCTTTCTTTCCTCAACCTCTGGTCCTTGTGGTAACCGCGTCTCGCTTCCCGTGTCCCGTATCCTGTGTCCCGGTGTCCGGTCGTTCCTCTGCTGCTGAGGGTGCGCCTTGCCTGCCTGGTGCTCTCTCGGGGGGCTCCGGCCGTCCCAACTGTCATCGTTGCACTCTCCGTTCAGTGTTTTGTGCGTGCTGACGTGGCCGGGTGTTTGAGTGGCCGGGAGCGGCTGGGAGCAGGCTGTGAGCGGCGTGTGGCGCCTCTCACTCACCGTAGGCCAGGAAGTTCCCAGCGAGTATTGCTTTTCCGGAGGTGAACAGTACGCCGAGGTGTAATGTATGGGAATGAGGAAGCAAGACGCTGGAGAGACTGCCACTGCGATAAGGAGGTGAGGGTGTGTTGCTGCAAACTGGTCAGCTTTCCGTCAGGCTATTGGTGACATTTTCTGGACATTTGAAGGGGTGTGCTCAGTGAGTCTCACCACACTCGGTTCTCCTTTTTTTTTCTTCTTTTTTTACTCCCTAGCCTCTGGGTTTGATTTTGGATTCCCCGCCGTTGTGAGGGGGGCAGTGGCGTTAACTAGCTGGATTTCTTCTCCTTCCTTTGCTGGGGGGTTTGAGGACAGGACTCTGGATGTGTGGTGGCTCTGTTTTTCCGTTACTGAGGGCAGCAGGGGCCCTTGCTGAGTGTTGTCGTGCCCGGTGCCACTCTCTCGATCTGCCCCCCTCCCATAGGGCGGATTCTGGTAGAACTAGTACCTGCGGAATATGCTGCTCCGTAGCAAGGATCCAGAACACTTGTAGGACCCACTTTGAGCTGGGCACGGAGCCATGCACTTTGCCTCTGGGTACTCTGGAAAGGAGCCTCTTAGCAGTTAGCCCTTCTATAGATATCAGCCAGGTAAAAAAGGATAAAGTAAGGTATGATACGGCCCCCAAATCTATGGAGTTAGCTATACAGCAAGCTGGGGATAAAAAGAAACAGCTCTCTAAGGGGGGTCTTCCATCGTTACATAAGCCTTTATCTGTTCCCCCTACCAGCCGCACTACGGATAGTGAGGCATTATTGGGCAAAAGATATAAATTAAGATCTAGTACATTTTTGGGGGAGGAGCCTCCTGTTCAACAAGCTACACAACCTTTCCAAGCTATAGAGGCCTCAGCAAATAAGTATAAGCATAGGAAGCCTTCGGTCAAAGCTGGGAAAGCCGCCCCGGTAAGGGAGGGGAAGAAAAATAAGAACCAAGCACTTCCAAATGTGACTCCCTCACTTAGATCTTACGTCAAGCTTAACATTCAGGGTGGTATGGAAAACGTTAAACAGGGCATACCAGTACCAGGGCACTCCCTGCCATCAAACCATGCCATCTCTCTAACCAACAGATTTTCCCCTCTAAGTGAGTCAGCTGCTAATCCGGGGGGGAGCAGTCAAAACGAAGGAGTCCAGTCAGGAGATGCATCCCCGGGGGTAGCAGCACAGAGCTCGGACACACCACAAGGGATGTTGAGCCAGCTATCTGTGGAGATCAAAGGACGTTTCTCCACTTCAGAAATAAACCAAAAGAAGATCCAGGATACTTGTACCAGCTTAGAGGAGAATCTGTCTGCATTGGCGAATAGGATGGAGGCCCTTGAAAATAAAGTGGGGGAGCTGGGGCTGGAGGTGAAGGATAACACCCAGGAAGTGGTCAGGCTGAAGGAAAGAGAAAGGGACCTGGCGGAAAGACTGGAGAGGCTTGAAAACAATTCCAGAAGGAATAATATCAGGATCTTGGACTTGAGAGAAGGGCTGGAAGGAGATAATATTAAAACTTATGTTATTGACATCCTGACTAAAGCCTTCCCACAGGTCGCTGCGGCATCAGTTTGGGAAACTGAGATCAAGCGAGTCCACAGGGACCCTTTTAAGTTGAACTCTGGACGGGAAAAGCTCAGGAAAATCCTGGTATATATTCAATCCTACCTTCTTAAGGAACAGCTACTTGGGGCTGCTCTTAAACTTAAGACTATACAGGTCCAAGATGCATCTTTCAGAATAAGGTCGGATATCTCGCGGGTTACAGAGGATAAGAGGTGGGAGCTGGGTAAGCGGATGGATGCATTGAGAAAGCTTGGAGCTCAAGTACAGTTAAGGTTTCCCGCCTTTCTAAAAGTAGTTTGGGCTAATAAGATGTATAATTTCAGGTTTCCTGAGGAAGTGGACAGTTTTTTGGCACAAAAAAAACCTTAGTTTAAAGTTGTAGGGAGTTCAGATCTGTGGTGTTGTAACTGTGTTTTCTTTTCAAGAGGTTAGTGGGTTCCGGTTCGAAAAGGCAATTATCATTAATTGCCAATGAGTGGTAAGGGAGGGTTCCCTTGGGTGGTGTGGGGGGCCTGGGGGGTTGGTGGGTGCTGCATGTGTGCTGGTGGGGAGCATTGGGAGAAAAAAAAATCCGTAATAGGGACCTCATGTGACGTAACAACCTTCTGTAGACATAGCCGGGGTGGAACCAGGACAATGCTGGGGGATAGACCTACCCGTGGAGGAAGTAGACATCTTGAAGTTTTATGCTGGAATGTGAATGGTTTAAGAGTCAGAAGAAGACAGCACGTGATCTTGCAGTATCTCAAAGATAGTTCAGATAGGATTCTTATGATTCAAGAGACCCATCTGCTTCAATCAGAATGTAAGGCATTGATAAACAAAGATGGGTTGCCAAGATTGTATCTTCCGATCAACAATGCTACTCGAAGGGGGTCGCCATAATTCTTAAAGTGAATTCAGGGGTTGAACTTATCAGGTCGCAGGTAGATGATAGAGGACGCTGGGCAATAGCTGAAGCTAAATGTCAAGATGCTAAATATACTTTAGCTAGTTACTATGGTCCCAATGAGGACGATATTACTCCTCTGAATAATCTCTGTCTTGCTTTAGCAGATTTTGAGGCTCCACTGATACTAGGTGGGGACTTTAATGTGCTTCTGAATAATAAGCTGGATAGATCTTCTCCTCGAACCCAGATAGCAGCCCCGCGTGTCAAAGCCCATCTTCTGACAATACTAAAAAATCTTAATCTTTGTGACGTCAAGCGGAAAAAAATGGGGGATATTAGGGAGTATGTCAACATTGAAGACTGGATGAAACACTTAACAGCCTTCAACTGCAAACCACACATCATAGATTCCGCAAAATCTCTAGGAATAACAATCAACAAAAATCTCAACATGCAGGAACACATCAGTATAGCCACCAGAGGAGCAAACTTTCATATGAACATTATTAGAAAACTAAAACCCTTCCTTCCCGCCGATGACCTCAAATCAGCAGTGGAAGCTCTAGTGATACCCAGAATAGACTATGGGAATACAACCTTATGTGGTCTGCTGAGATCCAGACTGGCTCCACTAAAAGCCTCTCTCAACGCGGCCGCAAGACTTGTCCCCGCCTCCAAAAAGAACAACCACATCACCCCTGATCTAAAGGCACTGAACTGGCTCCCTTTTGAGGCAAGATCACAGCTAAAAATTACCTGTATGACACACAAAGCATTGCACTTCAACACACCAAGGTATCTAGCCGATAAACTGGAACTATCAGGCGGTAGCAGAACGTCGAGAAGCAGCAGCACCTGGCTATTGAAACCGCAAAAATTTCGGAAAAAGAAAACAGACAACCGTACTTTCTCCAGACTAGCACCTAGAATCTGGAATGCCCTGCCCCTGGAAATCAGAATGAACCCTTCTAGCAGTGCCTTCAAAAATGAAGTCAAACTGCTTTTAATGAACAAATTCCTACCCGACCCCAACACTTGACTTAGCCCTCTAAACAGGATGTACACTGGATTCCTAAGACCAATGGCTAACACACTTTTGAGTACCCCCGGACCCACTACTAATGTTTGGCATCAATTATGCTCTCCCTACTATCTACTCTCATTTTTGTACCTAGTGTATGAAGCTATCTATGTGATGTAACCTTTGTAAAGCGCTCTGATTCCCTTCCAGGGTCTAGTTTGCGCTATATAAAACTTTTTAAATAAATAGACCTAGTAGTGGGTGTTGGTGGTCCTACACAGAACATGCATCAATTGATTAACCAACATTTATCTGTGACTCCTCACTGTGCATGTAAAAATGGGCCTAGTAACATCCATTAGTGGTTCCACTGAAATCATGCATCAATAATACTAGTAACAAATGTCAGTGACCCCTCAGAGTGCACAAATCAACATGCCTAGTAAGGGACATCAGCGGTTTCACAAAGTGCACACATTGGGTAAAGAGCATCAGTAAAGTAGTCAGAAAAAAGCATCATCAAAAGTAAGCATAAAGTAAGCATCCACATAATGGAAGACGCATCAGCATAATGTAAGGAGCATCAATAAATCCTAGTCACAGTGACTTAGCAGAACGGGGGCTATAGACCTGTTTAAATGAAATTGCAATTTAAAAAGTCCAGTTTTCTCTATTAAGATTGCAATTTCATTGAAAATGCATTCATGGCCCCATTTTGCAACACCCAACTGTACCTCAGTGAGCTGCTGTCTCTGCACCAATGACGCATGGCCCAGACCAACTGCCACCCAACACCCGACCATCCCCCCAGCCTCTCTGTATTGTGCTCCTAAGTGTCTAGGAGAAACATAGATCTCTTTGGGAATGGGCACGTGTTGGGTTTGGACAGTGGGAAAAGCTGGGGGATGCTGCAGCCTTATTCACAGAGCAGTGGGAGAGAGCACCAGTCCTTCTGTTGATGACAAATGCAGTGCACCATGCCGCATTCCAGTGTCCAGACTACTGCTGGTATGTGCAGAGCTGATGATTCAACATAGCATCACACACTGTTGCTGTACTTTCAGTGGCTCACTGGCACACACAGTTTCCAGTGCAAAACCGTGGAGCACTGGGTTGATTTCTGTAGCAGCAGGGTGGTTTCTTCTGGTACTGTGGGTCAGAATCATTTATGATGATAATATGCTCCATTACATGTCATGGATGTCAGGAGACATGTCAGGAAGCATGGCTTACAGCTTATGGCTTAGCAGGCATGGGGATGCAATAGCCCAAACCCACTTGCACTAAGTTCATTTTCATAGAAGGAAAGGCTGGCAGGGTCTACAGAGTGCTGAAACTGCCTGGTGTGAGGCTTCGTGTTAGAATCCCATTCATATGGCCATGGCGCAAGCAGGAGATCCTGGGCCCAGCCATGGGTTCTGAAGCCTTTTACTACTGATATCCCGGGGCCCAGACTACTTTGGGCCCTGAAGTACTGGAACAAGTACCCCTTCAGCACTTGACTCTCAGTAGTAGAGTGGGTCGAGCAGTCCAACGCTTCTTGTGGGGGGAGTATATGCAAAGGGGTGAACACAGGCTCACAACTCAAAATATGTGCAGCAGCAATAAATGACTGTCCAGTCAAATACTTACTTTTATGAAAAAAGAAGAATTTATTTTACAGCTACTACCACAAATGGAAATACAACATTCACAAATAATTTTTACAGCCCCTGAGGTCAGGCCTCAAATGTTTCTCAGGCAGTTCTCTGAATCCCAAACCCTCCTAGCTCTAGCGGTAGGGTTATTCCCTATTCACTATAGGCGGCATTCAGGGGAAGCTCACTATTCTGAGTCTCAGGAGTCCCACTCCTTGTCTATATAAAAGTCAAAATCATTCCAGTGCCAAAGCGCTATCTAACAAGCAAGTTCCCCCAGGGCCGACTAGCCCAAAACCAGTCTTACCCGCATCTGCAGGATTGGAGTGACTGGGGTCCCTAAGCATGCCTCCTCTATGAGAGCTGCAGCTCCCTTACGTTCTTAGCACGTGGCCCAGGTGGTTGTGCAGCCACAGTGACTGGAGGTTCTTCATGGCTCTTTCAAGCTGGGTAAGTTCTTTGGCCCTTCCAATGGTGGGTGTGGGGGATGGGAAAGTCCTGACGCTGATATACAGTCACTGTGCATTCCAGATGGGGTTGCAATGGTGGCCTCTGTCCTCTAGTTATGATCCCAAACAGGCCACACTTCTTGCTTTGTCCCAGTGACCCTCTTTGGCATATGGCACTCTCTCTCCACTGCACATAGGCTCTCACCTGACGAGCACAGCAGATCTCTTTACAGCAACCCCTCCTGGCTTTCTACTCCAGACGGGCTGCAGCCCACTCAGTACGGCAATCTCCTCATGATGGCTTTTCTTAATATAGGGGGTTGCCAGTTCCTAGCTGCATGCGGGCAATTACCTGTTTGGCACAGCGACATCACAGCTCACTCTACAACAGCCTTCCTCTGGCATACAAGAGTCGCTGAATTTCTCTGTACACAGGCAATGACCCAATTGGTGGAGCAGCCATCTCCTCACACCTTGCACATTGGTCTTGGCAATCAGGCAGATGCTGGTGCTCCAGGGCAGGTGGTCTTAGATTCCCTGAGTGATGTAACACCACCCAGCAGGGAGATTAGCAGGCCTTGGCCCCCAGTCCTGGTCACAGGCAGAAGTCTTGCAGAGCTTTTTCTTCCATAACCAGACTGGCTACTTGACAATTGACAGGTTTTGAGGTCTCAAGCTCCCCTTCTTATAAACCATTTCCAGAAACCAAATGGGATTTACTGTCTGAGTCTTTGAAGTGTATGCTGGGGGTCTGCTTCCTTTTGAAGAGCCCACTCCTCTGCCCTGTCCTCCTCCAGAAAGCAGCCTGTCACAGCAGGAGCGACTTCAAAGCTGATAGCTCCACAACACAGACCATAGGAGTGACTGCGAGTTCACACATGAATGTCAGCCACAGTGGTGTATGTATCAAAAGGTTAGCCCAGGGCCTCATCCGTACGCTTCATGATTCTCTAATGAGCCCCATCTCCTTCCTGAGATGTGCCCAGGCCCCTTTCTTGTGAACTCTTAGCCCACATATACCCAGCACATGTAAAAAATATACACGCACTGCGCATCACTACGTCTTTTATGTACTGTAACACTAATAGGCACACATACACCCAGCATCTGCATACAACATACCCGCACTGTACAGTACTGCATCATTACTGTAGTGTATCATTCGCAGGCACCCATTGTATTGTATTGTAATTGCATTTATATAGTGCTTACTACCCCTGACAAGGCGTCGAAGCGCTTTTTCAGCGAGTAGGACGCTACTCCGGAACCCATAAAGGATTAGTGGTGAATTAGTATAGTGAAAATATTAAATTAATTTGAGTGGTAGATATGTTAGTCAGTTATTTGGATTGAGAAGGATAGTGGAGGGATAGAATTTCTTTTGTTTGTTTTGGAGCTCATAGCAGTAGGAGGAGGCTTGGGATGAGTAAAAGGGATGTGGAGGGCGAGGAGTCAGAGGAAGGGTTTAGAAATGCTTGTTTTGGGTGATTGGAAAAGTAAAAAGAGGTATGAGATGATGCAAGGAGGGGTGGAGTAGGGAAGAGTCTCGAAAGGTTTATTTTGGGGATCATAGTAGTGGTATGCGGTTTGGGATGAATGAGAGAGTGGAGGTAATGGATATATTGATAGAGGTATAGGGTGAGAAACAGGCTAGTGCATTGGAAAGAGTAGTAGAAAGAGGTTTGAGAAGAGTCAGATAGTTGAGGTAGAGGATATATTGAGAGCGGTATAGGGTGAAAAATAGGGTAGTGCATTGGATATGCTGAATTAGAAGAAAAGTAACAAATAAGTAAAAGTAATAAATATGTAGATCCAAAAGTAATAAAGATATAGATCCATAAGTACATGGAAGGTATATAGATGCATAAAGGAAGGTAGTATATGTAGATTAAAGATGCATTAATAAAATTCGGGCTTTCAAGTGTTGCTGTACTTTAAGTTAGTTTTATTTATTTATATATATATTTTTTAGATCAATAGTGAAGCAACTGTAGATAAATAGTTATGATAAAAATGTATGCAGTCACTTTTATACATGTTAAAAACATAGAATAATGTAACTGCCAGTAATTTGTACATTTGTTAAGCAGAACTAATGAATATCTATATATAATAATTTTTTTAAACATAAGTATTCTACACGTTTATACAAAGCAGTACACGAATATAGGTACATATCTATAGTGCAAATAAATGCTTATCTACAGAGAGATATGTTGCATATTTCTATCTGTTTGCGTATGGTGGTTATGTGGGGAAGAGCCAATTCTTGAGTAGTTTTCTGAAGATAAGGTGGTTATTAGGCCTGGGCATAGTTCGCGGAGTTTTGCTACGCGGAACTCAGTGAACTTACAAAAAAACTCAGCGAAGTTCCGCGAGTGGCGGAGTGCAGTGCGAACTGCAGTTTGTGCTGGTATTCCTGCCGCTCAGGTAGAAAATCTACCCGAGCGGCAGCTCGCGCTCGCGAACTTACCGTTCGCAATCGCAAACTTACCGTTCACGATCGTGAGTAGGGAAAAAACTCTGCTGCACATCGCGAAGCGGAGTTTTCTGCACTCCTCAAGCTCCGCGGAGTGCAGAAAATTCCGCAAACTCCGCGAACGGAGCGAAGTTCACCGCCCGGGCCTAGTGGTTATCTGTGGATCTTATGTTGGGGGTTAGAGAGTTCCATATTTTGGCTGCTTGAACAGAGAATGATGTGCCGCCTATTGTTTTTTCTTGTATCTTGGGATTTTGAGGCGAGGTGCCACTCTAGAGCAGAGGTTCCTTTGTTGAATATGTTTGGTGATTTTATTCCTGATGAAGAGCGGTCCCGTTCCATGTTTCGCTTTATGGGTCATACAAAGCAGTTTGAACGTGGATCTTCTGGCAACTGGTAACCAATGCAGGGCTTTCAAGTCAGGGGAGATGTGGTCTAGCGGTTTTATATGTAAGAGTAGTCTGGCATCTGAGTTCTGAATCCGTTGTAGTCTTTTCATGGTCGTTAAAGGCTATTGGCGTAATCGAGTTTGGACAAAACAAGGGAGATGGTAGCCTTGACCTTGTGTCGAAATCCCAAATGGGGGAAGATTCGTCGTAGAGTTTTTATAGTAACAACACTTGATCTTGCTAGTTTGTCCACTTGAGCATTCATTGAAAGCTTGGAGTCCATGGTCATTCCGAGGTTTCTTATTTCCTTCGATATTTTAGGCCGTGTTCCCAGATCATCAGGCCACATGGTGAGCGGGTCATAATGTTTCCAATTGCCACACGTGAGTATTTCCGTTTTGGAAGCATTCAATTTGAGATGGCTCCATGTCATCCATTGATCCACAGCTCTGAAACAACTGAAAATTGGCGAGTTTCCAATGTCTTTGGGGCACTGCAGTTGAAGGAGTATTTGCGTGTCATCTGCATAGTTATAGCATGTAAGGTGAAATTGATTGATCAGTGCCGGTAATGACTTCATGTAGATGCTGAAAAGCATAGGTGAAATAATAGAGCCTTGAGGGTCCCCTGTTTTTGTGAAGTACAGTTTGGACGAGAAAGGTGGGGTATGAATGACATTAGTTCTGTTGCAAAGGTAGGACACGATCCAGTCTAGAGCAGTCCCATCTATGCCGGCTTCGTGGAGTCTTTGTATCAGAGTGTCATGGTCAACCGTGTCAAAGGCAGCCGAGAGGTCCAAGAGAAGTAGCGCAGTAACCCCGCTGCAGTCAACTTTGTGAAGGCAGATTCTGTGCCTCTTCTTGGACGGAATCCCGTTTGGAAGTCTGAAAGTATGGCAGTCTCTTCAATGAATTGTGACATCTGGGATAAAGCTGCTCTTTCTATCAGTTTGCCCAGGAAAGGTCCATTTGAAATCGGCCTGTAGTTGTCAGGGTTCAGCTGGTCCAAGTTTATTTTCTTCAGTAATGGGCGTATGTATGACTTTCTGAGTTCTTCAGGAAATATTCGGGTAGTTAAGGAGTTGTTGATGATTTTCCTTACTGGAGTGGCAGCAGAGGTTGATAGAAGAATAGTCTTGAAGGTTTGCAGTGGACACGAGTTGCAAGGGCTGCCGACAGGCCTGCTTGCTTTGACCAGGTCCATAAATTCATCATGTGAAATGTGTTGGAAGGAACAGAGAGGCTTGGTTAGAGTATTCTTGAATTGTAGCTTTGTAAAAGGGTTAGTGCTGATGCTTTGTCTCTGTTTTAAGTATGAGTTCAATGTGTCTGCTTTGTCTGTGTAATGATTTGCCAGTTTGTCTGTGAACTCTTGAGTAACAGGATGAGCTGCTTCTAGCGATTTGGTTTATGAAATTCATTGAGAATTTTATAGAATTCTTTATTTGCACATTTAGCATTTTGAATTCTGTCTGAATAGTATTTTTTCTTCTCCTTTTTTAATAGCTGACTTGTACAATATGTTAATTTTCTGTAGGGGAAGTTTGTCTTCGTTGGCGTTTGTTTTGAGCCAGGCACGTTGCAGCTTTCTAATTTGTTGTTTTATCTCTGTATTTCTCCAAGGTGCTTGTTTTCTTTTGCTCTGTTGTGTGGTTTTTAGTGGTATCAGGATGCCAAAAGCTTCCTGTAGCCACTCATATAGTTTATTAGCAGACTTTATTGTTTCTCGATCTCTACTGGTTGTTAGTTGTGTTTCTAAGTTTTCACAATTGAGTTTGTTCCACAGCCGATAGGTGGATGCATGTAAGGTGGTTTTAGGTGTGTCGCTTAGTGTTGTTTTATGTTGGAAGGGAAGCAAACGGTGGTCTGACCATGTGACTGGAGTCATTGTTTGAAGGGTAACTAGTTCTGTATTAGCAAAAATGACATCTAGGGTGTGTCCAGCGATGTGTGTGGGTTCGTGGACGATCTGATGCAGGTTCAGTGCTTCTAGGCCAGCGATGATTGTTTTTAGATGGGGCATATTTGGTTTGTCAAACCAAATGTTGAGGTCACCCAGAACACATAGGTTGGAGGGTAGTGTTATCAGGTTTGAAATCGTGTCTAGAAGTGCATCTGGGAAAGTTGCCTTGCTAGGTGGAGGTCTGTAAAGGAGCAGGAAGTTACAGGAGGAAGATGGTGTAGGATTGCATCTGGTGAAAAGGGCCTCACAAATTTTTATCGAGACATCGTAAACTTTAGTGATATGTAATGTTTGCCTGAACACAATAGCTAGGCCACCTCCTTTTTTGCCTCTACGATTTTGGGTGATGGTTTGATAGCCTAGAGGAATGGCTTGATGCAGGACTGGAGCCATATCATCTACCAACCATGATTCATTAATTAATAGTATGTCTGGTTTTGCATCAGAGAGAAGGTCGTGGATGTGATGTTTGTTCTTAGAGAGCGATCGAGCATTTATTAGTAGACAGTTTAGAGAATGTGCTTTGCAGATAGTGTGACTTTGTTTTGTAGAGGAGTGAGCAGTATTTTGTGGGCTTGCAGCTGGTGTGTCCTTAGTTGGTATTAGGTATATGAGGATAGCAATCGTGTAGCTTTTCTGTATCGTGTTATTCGTCCAGCAGGCTAAGAAGGCATTTTAATGGGTGTGCGTGCGTAGGTGGTGGAGACGGTGTTTGAGAGTGAGTTAGTGTGCTGTGTTGTTTTTGTAGTGTAACCTTGTTGTGCAGTAGACAAGGAGAAGCAAAGTTGTGAGGTGTGGCACGTTGCTTATTTTGTTTGCATCTGTTTAGAGCGGAAGGTGTATGAGTTAGGGGTAACGGTCAGCATGTGGGTCATGTAGTAAGGTTCTAAATTGTCCAATGGATGTGAGGTGGTTAAAAGAGAGTTGCTGTGATGCTGTATGTGTGTTGGGTGTTTTGGAAGAGGGAAAGCTTGGTATAGGAGTTTGTTCATTTGTGTAATTTGATAGGTGGGTGTATGTTTGTAGTTTGTGATGATAAGTATTATGAGGTGTTGTGCTTGAGAGATTGTGTTGTGCTGGTGTAGGTGATATGTTTTCTTTTTGAGGAGTAGTGAAAGGGGATGCAGATGTATTTGTTTATGAGAAGGATTTGTTAGTATAGTATTGTTTGTGAGTGAAAGTTGTAAGGTAAAGGGGGTGGTAATGTGTTTGTGAGTGAGTGTATGTTGTGTGTAAGAAGGGATAAACTAGAGTTGTGAGTGTTTGTCTTAGAATTGTTTGCTTCAAGAGGTAATATGTGTGGTGCAGTGGAGTGTAAGTGTTGTACGGTTGTGTTATTGTGGTAGAAAGAAGAGGAGGGTGTTGGTGGGAGAAAAGATGGAAGGCTGTTTGTTAGTGACAAAAAGGGGTCTGTTAAGAGTAATTAGAGCAGGTAGTGTGTGTCTGTTTGGGATATAGTTCAGTGTGGTGTGGAATTGGGTTGTGTTAGTCATGAGTGGATTGGCTAGTGGTATAGGATAGAGTTGTGTACTGTTTGTAGGTGAAGGTGGAAATGTGTAGTAGCTAGGTTAGAAGGTTGTATAGGTGTGGTTTGTGGGGGTTTGTATTGGGTGATGAGGCAGAATTTTGTATAGGGCTAGTTTGTAGTAAATGAGTAGAGTACATTTGGTGTGAGTGTGTTACTCTGATTGTGGATGTGGGTGATGTGGGGTGGGTGCTGGTGTATATGAATTTGGGCAGCATTTCTGGCCCTGGTCCCGACCAGTCTTGAACAGGCTCAAATGGCACTCACCCTTGTCCTCTCCACCCTTAGCCTCGACGCCCGGGCTGAGACGCCCTGAACCCTGGCCTTATATAGCCCTAGTAATCAGGTGACCCCTTCAGCCAATGGGAACCCTAGCCCTAACCCTAACCAATCACAACACTAGCCCTATGCTCTACAACTAATAGGAGACCAAGACCTTACAATCAATTATAGCCCTAGTCCAAGCACCCAAACAGGCCCAAAACCCAAAACCCTACGTCAAATAGAGAGCCTAACCCTAGCCCTAGTCCCAACCCTATTCCTAGCAACCAATCATACAGGAAACCCTAGTCCCTATGTCCAATCGAAAGCCTAGTCCTAGTCCCAACCCTAGTACCAGCAGCCAATCACACAGGAAACCCTGAGTCCTACGTCAAATAGAAAGTCCAGCCCCAGGAACCAATCTGAAACTCTAAACCTATCCAACAATCAGATCACTAACCCTAAATCAATAGAATCACTGACCCAGAAACCAATCAGAACTCTCAAATTACCAACAAATGAGAACACTAACCCTAATCCAATAGAAACACCAGATGCAACCACCAATCAGTGCACACATGTACCATCCAATAGCAGACTGTATAAGGTCCCTGCGACCTCAGTCAAGGTTTGCTGGCCAGGAAGTTGGAAGCTGCTCCTCTATTCAGAATTTCCTAGAAGACAGACAGGCTCAATCCACACTTTGGACTTCTGCAAGTAAGGGCCTAACAAAATTTGTCCTATAACAATACTATTTGTATAAAACTCTCCTAGCCAAAAAATTAGTGCACAATCCCTACAAAACACAGCTTAAACAGCTCACAGCAGATTAGTTAAAAATGATGCAATCACGGGTAGGGAATATCGCTTTTTAAATTTTAGGAAAGAGACAGCACTAGTTTGCCTCCTTACCACCTCTTAGTCTTTGGTTCACTGCAATCTGGGGCACAGGGAAACTGCAGCTCACAAAATGGAGGTGGATGTTTTGGGGTTCACCCAGCAAACCCTTAAGGGGCCTGGGCAGGTGTGAGAGGAGGGCTCAGGGTTGCCTGGGAGCTGGTGAGCCAATCAGAAAGCTTAGGCTGCTGCCCAGAGGGGCTGGGAAGCTGCTCCTCTATTCAGAATCTCCCAGGAGACAGACAGGCTCAATGCACTCTTTGGACTTCTGTAGGTAAGGGCCTAGCAAACTTTGTCCTCTAACAATACTGTTTGTATAAAACATTACTCACTCTCTTAGCCAAAAAACGAGTGCACAATTCCTACAAAACACAGCTTAAACAGCTCACAGCAGATTACTGCTGTCTCAGAGCACCCTCTCTTCACTCTCTGATGTATAATATCCCTGTTGCTAAGGGGGAAAAGGGGGGGGTCTGGTTTCACTCACTTGCTAACACAAAACGGGAGCTGGGGGTGGATTGCTTAGCATACAGGTCTGAGCACAGAGCAAGGGAGAAATTAGGAGGGAAAAACAGATAATCACGGGGGATGTGAGGAAAAAAACAACAGATTTTGGACTGCAAATCTCACAGTTCAGCAGGTTAAATCAAAGAGTTATGGGCAAGTAAAAACCACAACTTTCTACACAAAACAGGAGAGAAATGATGCAATAACGGGCAGGTCAAAAAGTTCAATTTTTAAATTGTAACAACCACCAGCAAAACAGATAAAAATGATGCAATCATGGGTAGGGAAAATCGCTTTTTTAATTTTAGGAAAGAGACAGCACTAGTTTGCCTCCTTACTACCTCCTGGTCTTTGGTTCACTGCAATCTGGGGCATAGGGAAACTGCAGCACAAGTACATCACACATGCACTGTGCAGTGCTACATACCAAACTAATGTTGGCCAAGGGTGAGTTACACACAGAGCAGCGTAACTTCAAATGAGTGAGCTTGTAGGCCCACTCCAGTGACACATGCAACAAGCATTGGCAAAGCCAATAGGTCTCAGCACAATGACAGCTATTCGCATTGCCAATGTATTTTAGCCATGCATTATAGAGTGGAGTGGATGTATGTGGTATAGATTGGAATTAAGTGGGTTGGACTGGAATTGTTTGTTGTGGAATTGTGTGGCATGGAATTGTGTGGTTTTGAGTGGAGTTATGTGCAGTGGAATTATGTGGCATTGTGTGCAGTGGAATTATGTGGACAGTAATTATGTGGCATTGAGTGTACTGGAATTATGTGGAGTGGGATTGTATGTCATGGAGAGTAGTTATGTGGAGTGGTATTGTGTGCTGTGGAGTGGCATGTAGTGGAGTGGAATGAAGTGGTGTGGAATTGTGTGGCAATGTGTCGAATTATGTGGCATGGTGTGGAGAGGAATTATGTGGAGTAGACTTATGTGGCATGTTGTGGAGTGGAATTGTGTGATAAAAGACAGATTATTGCAAGGGCACAGACACCAAGTATTCTCTATACAAAGTAAAAAGGCCCATATGTCAACAATGCTCCTAGAAGAGAGAGGCGAGTGTCACAGAAATCTAAGCATTATTCTGAGTACAGATAGAAAAGGCAGAGAAAGCCTTTCAAGCCCCAGCAGAAATGCAAGACACAAGTAACTGTCACCAAAGGGTCGAATGTAACGTAGACAGAAAGAGCGATACAGAGGAGACAGATGGCAAAACACTGGGTGGCATACACTTAGTTAAAAATGGTACAGATTAGAGGGAAGAAGAGACCATATAAAACATCAGGCAGCAATACAGTAAAAAAGGCACATACCAATAAATCATACATGTGTAGTGCAGATATGAAGTAGCAGAAGAAACTCACCAAACTCCGAAATGACATGCAGTACAGGGTGGTACACGCACAATCATAGAACACACAAGTACTGCACATGTGGGAAGTGGATAGAATCCAGATCTGGACTCCCAGACCAAGAGAACCATTGGCCGGTGTCAAGTGTACTAGTGCAGGCTTGGTAGACTAAAGCCCCTCTCCAACCATCAACCTATAGAGAACTACTGTCCAAAATTGTTGCAATGAAAAATGACAATTTTAGTGAGACACTTACTAGTCCATGGCAATCCTCGGACTGCATGAAGATAAACCAACAATACTGCAGACAATATAATGAATTAGGCACCAGTAACAAAGATAAATTTAAAGCACATTAATACCTGTTACATCTTGGGATTTCGTTTTCCACAGAGCTCACCGCTGCAGTGCCAAGCATAAATATAGAACACACACTCGAATAGAGCAAACAAGAGCAGTGTAGATCAAAAAAGGAAAGACGATTCCTAATATAGAGCATAAATGGAACACATTGGGACACACACAAAATAGAAAGGGGATGGAAAAAAAGCTTGGTCCCTCCAACACCGAGAAATGCAATTCACAAGGGCACACATTTTCAAAGCAGATGGAAAGCAGCAACAACCCCGCTATATAAAAAAAAAAAATTGGGTGGGGCACAAGGGAATGTGAGGCTCGATGCTGCTACTTGTGAATGAGACAAAACACAGATTCCGTACAAACGGTTACTCACATTTCTGGACTCCTGGTGGAGCATTTCTTTTCTGTTCTTTGTGCAGTTTCACAGGTAGAAATGCAGAGCCCAAGTTGTAAATGGGAAACAGCTGTAGAGGCGAAACTATGTCATGTGAGCACCACAACAGAGAAGTTAAATACTAGTGACAACCTCCTTCTTCTTCAAAAAAGAAAACCCCATGACGGTCGGAGAAGCACATTGCAAGCAGCCACAGGGGCACGGGAGGGAACAAGACACAGCTGGAGTAGGATGATTGGGGGACGGGATAAGAAAAAAATGCAGAGTGGGAGAGAGCAATTTCACAATGGTCGGAAAAGCACAGGGCAAGCAGCCACAGGGGTGCAGGAGTGAGCAAGCGACAGTGGGAGGTGGGTGATTGGGGGACGGGACAAGAAATGAGATAAGAACATGATTTACAGGCATGTTTACAGAAACAGTGCTTGACGCTCAGAACAAGTGAAAACACCAGTGCTCCTGAGGAGGGCTCTTAAACAAAGAAAAAAGAAGTTCCTAAAATTGCCATAAAATGGGAGCATTGAATGGATAGTAGTAGTTGGTCTATGCTGTCGGGTAGGGCTAAACACAGGAAGAGGTATGATGCATGCATGCCATGGACAAATGGGGAGAAAGAATATGAGAGAGACGATGAAGCAAGCAAATTGGAAACCTATAGGCGGGCTGTTGCCCACAAAGTATATACAATGAATATAGGACGCTACTTAGCATGCTATTACTACGCATGCTTTTAGTGCGATCTTTTTACATCGCAAATACTATTACTCCGCATATTTTTAATGCGCAAACCATTACTACGCAAAACCATTTAAAATATAAGAATCTGCTTTTAATGCGCTGTTAATGAATTCGCATACCACTACTACGCAACGATGAAGCATTTTTAATATTTATTTTTTTAAAGTTACCTCAACCCTGGGACGGGATTGCAGTGAAATAGGGGTTTTGGGTGGGGGAGTAAATTAAAATATATTTGGAATATTAATACTCGTGTAATTTAATACACCGCATAGTTTTTCTTCGCTTTTTTTCTTTTAATTTACACCCAAACACTTTGAAATTTATTAAAATCTTTTTAATACATTTAAAAAATAAATAAACTTCCCAACACTACGCAAAATACTAATTGCAAATACACTACCCTACACACCATAAACTTCTCAACACTACTCTAATCCCTTCAAAACTACCTTTAGCACGACACTACCCTGTGCCTCAGTCCTGCCCCTACACTCAAACACTTCCCTACACGTCCCCCTCACACTACCCTAAACCCTAAAACACTACCCTACACTACGCAAACACTACAACACTACCCTAAAACACTAACCCCATTACGACCCTACCCCTACTCCCAGTCCGTCCCCTGCACTTAAACACTACCCTACATGACTCCCTGACACTACCCTAAACCCTAAAACACTACCCTACACTACACAAACACTACAACACTACCATAAACCCTAAAACACTACCCCCATTCCGACCCTACCCCTACCCCCAGTCCGTCCCCTACACTGAAACACTACCCTACACGACCCCCTGACACTACCCTAAACCCTAAAACACTACCCTACACTACACAAACACTACAACACTACCCTAAACCCTAAATCACTACCCCCAGCACGTCCCTACCCCTACTACAAGTCCGTCCCCTACACTGTAACACTACCCTGCACAAACCACTGACACTACCCTAAACCCTAAAACACTACCCTATACTACACAAACACTACAACACTACCCTAAACCCTAAAACACTACCCCCTGCACGACCCTACCCCTACTCCCAGTCCGTCCTCTACACTTAAACACTACCCTACATGACCCCCCGACACTACCCTAAACCCTAAAACACTACCCTACACTACACAAACACTACCCCCCTGCACTACCCTAAAACTTAAAAAACTACTCCTCAAACACCAACCCTTAAAAAATACACAGTCCCACTTACCTCTCTCTCCTCTTTGCACGTCCCGTCTCATCGTAACTCCCACAGCTCGTTGTAAAGTAATGTGTACTAAAAGCATTTGCGAAGTAAAAGCATGCTATGTAGCAGCATGCGTAGTAATGGTTAACGCACACTAACAAAAATGCGGAGAAAAAGCACATCGTAGTAATGCCCGCGTAGTAACGGTGCATTACCATATACAATATGTTGTCTCTTCAATGTAGGAGAGTAGGATCTGCTTCTTATAGTTACCCCCACTTTTTGCTGATGTATCACTGTTTTCGACTTAGACTGGCTGGGATCCTGCTATCCAGGACCCCAGCCTAGCTGCTTTCTCCGCTAAATTGATTGCATGTACTTTAGGTACACTCCAGATTGGATACTGGGGTACCCTTATAAGTTCCTAGTATATGGTACACCATGTACCCAGGGCATAGGTACCCCAGAGGCCTCCCAGGGGCTGAAGCATGTATTGTGCCACCCCTGAGAGGCCATTCAAAATGACACCACAGGTCTGCTACTGCAACCTGTGTAAGGAGGTGCATGCACCCCTTACTTAGATATAGGTCACCTATATCTATTCTAAATCACTACACCTATAAACCTATCAGTCACCCCTATGGCAGGCCTTATCAATCCTGAAGGCAGGGTGCTGGGTTTTGTGTGAGAGGGTGCCCCTGCATGAGCAGAGCCCCTCTGCAGCCTTCGGAATCTATTCTCCGGGGTTGTCTGTGATGCAGCCAACCATATATACTTAAGTGCATTATAACCTCGCGGTAAATGCTAACTTTAAAACGGCTGCTTAGAAACATGTCGTGTTTGGTGTCAAACACCTTGGAATCATACCTCCACACCAGTAACTGGTGTGAGAGGTATGATTCCTCCCCTGTAGTACCACTACTATGGGGCACCGGTCTACCCGCTACCAGCTTTCTCGACCTGGGCATCACAAAATGGATGCTGCCAGCCACAGACACGAGTCTGCCCTCCTGCTGCTGAGCCAAGCTCGAGCAGGGGAAGGCTTGACAATAGGTTTCCTGTCACAGAGAGGTGTGACCACCTCCCAGACAGGATTTAGTGTATTGGGGCTGGGTGGGTGCACTCTGAGAGTGTTTGAAGTCTGCACTGGGGGCACATTTGGTGTCCCTGTGCATAGTCCAGTTCAAACCGGTTGCAGGAGCCATTTGCTCCTGCTCTGGCGCGAAACTGGACAAAGGACATGGGTGTAGCCACCCCTCTGTCCTGACCCTCCCATAGGTGGGTCTGCAGAGTTTGTCCCACCCCTTCCTTGGGTATAAAGTAGGAACCCTGACTACAGGACTTTAGATTTTACCTGGACTAAACTCTGCTACAGAAACCAAGTACCTTCGACGATCTACACTACGCTGGATGACTGAAGAATCTCCCTTGGAGTAAAGGAGTTACTCCCCTGCCGCAACAGGCACCTAAACACATCTGACCTGGTTTGCATCTCCCAAGCTCCTGAGGACTCCGAAGATTTCTGCAACACAGGAGGTAGGTTCCTGAACGTCCCTGAGGTTGATCTGACCTCTCAGCAATTCTGAGACCAGTATCCCTCGTGGGGACCGTGCAACCCGAACCCCTGTGCACCGTGTACTTTTGCAGCAGCATATGCTTTTTGGCAATCCCTGAGGCTGTGCTTTGGGCGATGTGTAGTTCTGACCCCAAGCAGTAATTGCACCTGAAGATTTCCAGCCTACACTTCACGAGTGTTCCGTGGGCTGGTATTTCGTGATTCAGCTTGAGGTCCCTTTGCGATCCCTGGTCCGTTGGCCTGTGGGTCCCTGTGAAGGTAACTTTGACTTTCCTTGGGCTTTCCTGGTTGCTCCAGACGTGCCCTGACTCTCCATAGCTTGGAGAGTCCCCAGAACTTTGATGGTCCTCACCGTGACTTGTTTCCTCTGCCCGCGTAGGTTGCAGTTGCCAAGGCTTGTTGGTGTTCAATTCGGACACTGACCCCTCAGCACTCGACATCCTTAGTGGAACAGCTCACCTCCGGACTTTGGTCATCATCGACGTCTCCTGGTCCCCGTGGCTGCAGTGTCAAGCATCCAATCTTCTCACCTGAAGCACCCGACATCGGTGGGCATTCGTCCACTAAGCCCCTGGTCACCTGACGTGACCCAGACTCTGTCCCCTCTGCTTTCAGGTTCTTTTCACCTCAGATCCAGGCTTGGATTCCACCGGACACTTTTCATCTTCCCGGCAGCAGCACTTCTTCGCATCACGCCATTGAAAACGACGAGGGTTTCCGACACCACTTGACCCCTATGCACCCGGCTCCTCTGGGATAGGTAACGCGGGTACCTCGGTACTCACAAGGGTGCTGGCCTTAGAACCTTCTATGTTCCAAAGGGTTTGCTTGAAGTCCTCTCCGAAGTGTCCTTAACTTGTAATTTTCCAACCGCGACTTTCCCATAGAGTTGTACGGAGCTCGCGCCTGTGTTCTCACACTGCACATGTTCTCCGTGGGTCCCCTGTGTCACTACTTTGGGTGGTTCCGTGGGGTCCCAGCGATTCTACGTGCTCTAGGCACTGTGTCTAGTGAAGTTGTGGTTGTTATACCACTTCTTAGTATATGGTTCGGTCTCCCCCTGGAGCCCACTGTGTATTGTGCTATTTACTGTCGTTCTAGTGATTTAATATTGTGTGCTATGTGCTCTAATCTCATAAAGAGGTTAGTAGAGAGTGTTTAGTAATAAATACATATATTTTATATATCTCTTGTGTGGTTCTCCTTTCATTTGGTCATTCAGGAGGTTCTGATCTGGTAAAACAAGCTGCTTTACATTCCTTCGAGACTTAGCCTGAAGGCTGCTCTCCACAGCTACCACTAGGATAGCTTTCTATAAAGGTTGTCTTTAACCTAATCATCATAAGGGTCGTTTGGACTGGTGCAAGGTGCCCACTTTAATTAGTGGACAGCATATACCAGGCCAACTTCTCACATTCAAGACAGCGCATGCACTGTCTAGAGGCGAGACCTAAAGAGGACGTGTCCACTCCTACTGATCACTACACAGTATGTGGCCCCCACTGCACTACTGCTTCGTAACTCCTGGTAAAGGCAGTGTTTTGGGTGCCCCTCCTGGTCCAACAAGACATTAATCCTTGAGAAGGGCCTATGTCATGGCACACATGCATGATCCGTGTTTGTCTATACAGCAAAAATCAGCATTACGGATTCAGACATCACTACAGTTGGGGCACACAAGGTAGGGTGCACGTCAATAACCATGGGAAGGACTTTTCTGTCTGAACACTTTGCATGTTTGGAGAACATACTATGGAACAGAGCACCAGCAACAAACTACACTTCTCAGTAGTCCATGAACTCTCACGCATGAAGAGTTAATTTGATGACAGTTTGTGAATACAGTGAAGTATTCTAAAAATCAGGTTTTGTTACGAAATCAGCTTGGAACAATTTTGAACATTTGGCTTTGAGCATTATTATTCATGTTGTGCATTTAAACTTGGGGGTTGTTTCTGTGAGGGAACAAGAAGAAATCTTAAGCTGAGATAATGTATGCACATGATATGAACATATGATTAAACGTTAGCTACTAATGGCTCCTAGCATGTGATATATGTACTGCTAATAATAAGAACATCAGAATATTAATGTCTATTCGTTGTTTTTCCAATGGCTGAAGAGTCAAGTAGAAACTAAGGGGCCGATTCCGATCTCGGTCGGAGGCGCACCCAATACAATTCGGTCGGGAAAAAAGCCATGCAAATGCCTGTTTCCCGACCGATCCGTACATCATACCGAACGAGTAAGTACGATGCGCACAACAGCACAGAATCCGGCCGAGTCGTACTCACCCAATCCAGGTCCTGTTCTCCGACCGAGGCGAATCCGGAAACGCAGAATCGAGTCGCACGGAAGGGAAAATGCAGCCCCGTTCGGCCGAACAAGTAAGATGCGCTTTCCGTACGCGCCGAACCCGTCGCTACGCACGGCACGTCAAAGCATCCGGGAGAGGCGCACATAAGTTCCGATTCGCGCCACAACACGATCCACGGCTACGAGGCGAACACGCCAGCGACGAGGACGACGCGAAGCAACGAGAAAGACGAACGACACGAACCAACCATGAATCCCTTCGTCCCGATCCTACCAATATTCTACATTTACTACCGGAACAGGCACGGACGCGTACGGCGCAGAAGGTAAGTCAGACACCAACCACAAAACACATACAACACGTACACGACACATCACACACACACAGAGGGATGCAGAATTTACTTACACCAGCAACAGCAGCACCATAGGGGCGGGATGCCCATCACCAATGCCACATATGCACACAGGGGCCTGGAAGCGCACCACCACCACCACCCCTACCCAGGGGGGGCCGGATGCCAACCACTACTACCACCCTTAGCCAGGGGGGTGCCAGATGCCCACCACCACTACCACCCTTACCCAGGGGGGGCTGGATGCCTACCACTATTACCACCCTTAGCCAGGGGGGTGCCAGATGTCCACCACCACTACCACCCTTACCCAGGGGTGCTGGATGCCTACCACAACTACCACCCTTACCCAGGGGGGTGCCAGATGCCCACCACCACTCCCACCCTTACCCAGGGGGGTGCCAGATGCCCACCACCACTACCACCCTTACCCAGGGGGGGCTGGATGCCTACCACTACTATCACCCTAAGCCAGGCGGGCTGGATGCCTACCACTACTACCACCCTTAGCCATGGGGGTGCCAGATGCCCACCACCACCACCCTTAGCCAGGGGGGGCTGGATGCCTACCACTACTACCACCCTTACCCAGGGGGGGCTGGATGCTTACCACTACTATCACCCTAAGCCAGGGGGCTGGATGCCCACCACTACTACCACCCTTACCCAGGGGGCTGGATGCCTACCACTACTACCACCCTTACCCAGGGGGGCTGGATGCCTACCACTACTATCACCCTAAGCCAGGGGGCTGGATGCCCACCACTACTACCACCCTTACCCAGGGGGCTGGATGCCTACCACCACTACCACCCTTAGCCAGGGGGGCTGGATGCCTACCACTACTACCACCCTTACCCAGGGGGCTGGATGCCTACCACTACTATCACCCTAAGCCAGGGGGCTGGATGCCCACCACTACTACCACCCTTACCCAGGGGGCTGGATGCCTACCACAACTACCACCCTTACCCAGGGGGGGCTGGATGCCTACCGCTACTGTCACCCTTAGCCAGGAGGGGTGCCAGATGCCCACCACCACTACCACCCTCACCCAGGGGGGCTGGATGCCTACCACTACTACCACCCTTACCCAGGGGGGGCTGGATGCCTACAACTACTATCACCCTAAGCCAGGGGGCTGGATGCCTACCACTACTACCACCCTTAGCCATGGGGGTGCCAGATGCCTACCACTACTACCACCCTTACCCAGGGGGCTGGATGCCTACCACTACTATCACCCTAAGCCAGGGGGCTGGATGCCTACCACTACTACCACCCTTAGCCATGGGGGTGCCAGATGCCTACCACTACTACCACCCTTACCCAGGGGGCTGGATGCCTACCACTACTACCACCCTTAGCCAGGGGGTGCCAGATGCCCACCACCACTACCACCCTTACCCAGGGGGGGCTGGATGCCTACCACTACTACCACCCTTAGCCAGGGGTGTGCCAGATGCCCACCACCACTACCACCCTGACCCAGGGGTGCTGGATGCCTACCACAACTACCACCCTTACCCAGGGGGGTGCCAGATGCCCACCACCACTACCACCCTTACCCAGGGGGCTGGATGCCTACCACCACTACCACCCTTAGCCAGGGGGGGCTGGATGCCTACCACTACTACCACCCTTACCCAGGGGGGGGGCTGGATGCATACCACTACTATCACCCTAAGCCAGGGGGGCTGGATGCCCACCACTACTACCACCCTTACCCAGGGGTGCGGGATGCCTACCACAACTACCACCCTTACCCAGGGGGGCTGGATGCCTACCACTACTACCACCCTTAGCCAAGGGGTGCCAGATGCCCACCACCACTACCACCCTCACCCAGGGGGCTGGATGCCTACCACTACTACCACCCTTACCCAGGGGGGCTGGATGCCTACCACTACTATCACCCTAAGCCAGGGGGCTGGATGCCTACCACTACTACCACCCTTAGCCATGGGGGTGCCAGATGCCTACCACTACTACCACCCTTACCCAGGGGGCTGGATGCCTACCACTACTATCACCCTAAGCCAGGGGGCTGGATGCCTACCACTACTACCACCCTTAGCCATGGGGGTGCCAGATGCCTACCACTACTACCACCCTTACCCAGGGGGCTGGATGCCTACCACTACTACCACCCTTAGCCAGGGGGTGCCAGATGCCCACCACCACTACCACCCTTACCCAGGGGGCTGGATGCCTACCACTACTACCACCCTTAGCCAGGGGGTGCCAGATGCCCACCACCACTACCACCCTTACCCAGGGGGCTGGATGCCTACCACTACTATCACCCTAAGCCAGGGGGCTGGATGCCCACCACTACTACCACCCTTACCCGGGGGCTGGATGCCTACCACTACTACCACCCTTACCCAGGGGGCTGGATGCCTGTCACTACTACCACCTCTACCCATGGGGGGCTGGATGCCTACCACCAACACCACCCCCACTCATAGAATGGACAATGCATGACACAACCAGCACACCACAACCTAGGGAATGCAAGAAAAAGACATCCCCCAACACCATGACAAGCGTGTGTAGACTGTGTCAAATGCCTACAACACTGAACATGACTTTGAACATACAATGTGACCCCCTATCACATGTGCCACACATATATGTGTGTGGCCCCCACAATGCAAGCAGGCCATGACCATTGTGGCAATGGGGTCCAAACCCCATCATCACAGTGACCAAAATGTAAGTGTGGGGTCCATAGCTGAAGCACATTTTGAACAGTGTGGCAATGGGGTCCAAACCCCCATCATCACAGTGACCAAAATGTAAGTGTGGGGTCCATAGCTGAAGCACATTTTGAACATTGTGGCAATGGGGTCCAAACCCCCATCATCACAGTGACCAAAAGGTAAGTGTGGGGTCCATAGCTGAAGCACATTTTGAACAGTGTGGCAATGGGGTCCAAACCCCCATCATCACAGTGACCAAAATGTAAGTGTGGGGTCCATATCTGAAGCACATTTTGAACATTGTGGCAATGGGGTCCAAACCCCCATTATCACAGTGACCAAAATGTAAGTGTTGACAAAGAAAAAGCTGCAACTGCCAAACTGCATGGATGATTCCTGGTCACAGAACATAAAACACATCAGTGGCAAAGTAGTGCATGTGTCCCATTGCAACATAGATTGGGGGAGGCAAATACTGCAGTGCAAATAAGACATACCTTTGGCCATGTGCAGACAAACAACACCCATGGGGGCTGACACTGTCAACATTCATCAATGACACAATGACAGAAGTGACCATCAGAATGCAGACCCACATATTTGCACCAATGGGCACACAAATGCAGATACCCTGTGGAGACTGTAGATGTGAGGTGAACAGATACCATACCATGGCAGCAATGGGACACACAAACCATGATCATTGTGCTGACTGATGACCTAGGAGTCCCAGGGACAGCAGGGGAAACCCACCAAACTACATACAGCCAATGGCACACCTAAGATATGCCAATGCAGTGGTGCAGATGCACAAACACAAACAGGCAGACCCACACTGCACATCAAACACAACAGGTGAGGGGGGTGCCAGTGTTCCCAGGCAACCACACAACACATGAGGAGGCCTGAATACCAATTATACAGATGTGCATACAGTGCCACACAAAGGTAACTCATGGATCCAAATCCCCTATGTGGGCAATCAGGCATTGTCAGATGAGAGGGAGCACAAATCACACATGTCACACAGGCACGTAGGAACAGCAACTGACACAGCAAGACACAGACACACCACAGCACTACCCCCAGGGCCCCCACAATGTGGTGACCCTGGGCTGCATTACAATCCCACTGTGATGACAAAGCTAAATGTCGTTCACACTGTGAACCACAGTCATGTGTCCTGAGCAACAAACTACCATCACACCTACACAAGCACAAATCAATCAGCACGGCCAGTAAGCCAAGGCCAACATGGAGGCAGGGGTCTAGCCGGGCAACAACTCTCATCTGCACACACTCAACACCACACACCTCGACCTCCAACAATGTGCAGCAGTGAAGCACACATGCACTGGTGACATTGCACATGCACCCATGACAATTCCAGGGTGGTGGGTGGGAACCAAGGTGCAGAAACACATCACACATGGCCACTCAACAAGACTCCTGAATGTCTGACACACTGCACACTACGCTGTACATGGACATGACGGCAATACCACACCAACCAATGGGATCCCAGCCACAGTCACACACCAATGAAGAAGCCAAGGTCACCCACAAAGAACACACATAGACAACAACCAACATTGCAGCCCGGACCCTGAGGAGTGCCAGCAGTCACACACACAACGTGTCACAATCACTGAAAGATAACACAAACTGGAAATCACATGACAGGTGCAAACAACAAGTGCCAAGGGGAAACCTGACTGTGACCCATCTGCGTCTGCACACAAACTCAGCCCTGACAGCAAACACACCTATGGGTGACACCCTGATGACCAGTAATGTGCCATGCACCCACATCACAGAGAACCCAGGGAGAAGACTTTGGGGGAACATAGGTCAACTCAGCAAGCATCACAAACAGGTACAACACTAGGGATCACAGCATGCACAGCAAAACGGAAGTGAACACACAGACATGCTCATACAACACACACCTTGGGCGCAGGCAATGTCACAGGAGTACACACTGCCATGAGGGGACTCCACTCCTGTGTGAGGAAAGCTGTGCCATATGTTGCCTCAGTAGGGCCCCATCATGTCAGCTGAGCACTTGGTCACACAATCAACAATTAGCACCAAATGAAGGCTCCCGTCACATCAGCCTGGTCATGGAAGTGCCAACGAAATCATCAGCACAGATCCAACACACTTGTATAGCAATGTTGCACTGACAACACAGATGAGTCCTTCCCCATTGATGCCCAAACCTGCATGTCCAGTGGAGATGGCCACACGGTCAGGGAAGTAGACGAATTGAACAATGGCAGGCACAACAGATGTGCAGGGGTGGAAGCCACAGATGTGAAATTGCTAATGTAAGTAGGAAATCCCATTGCCAAATACTGAACACATGACACCCTCAGATGCTGCTATGGATGACATGGATACACCACAGGATAGGACACATTCCCCCTGGACCACATGTGTTCCTGCACAGTAACACTTCATTATCATGAGACCAAATATCACCATCACTGCAGCAAGGGCATGGTTAGCATCATCAACAACATGTACATCAGAAGCATAAGTACTAGAGAACAGAAAGTTGCTTTATTCAGCATATGTGTGTTTAAAAGTGAAAGTCCAGAAAAAACACAAAGGCCAATGGCCAGTCCATTGTCAAAGTCCAAACAGGGTGACAGTGGCAGATGTCACCCTACGCATGCCTGCACTGCACAAAACCAGGGACAATCCACTAGGAGGGGCAACCGGGGGGCAGGCCAGGCACCGCAGGGACAGGATCAGGGCTCACCAGGAGGAGGCAGGGAAGGGGTGGTGGGTGCTGGAGAGCCACTGACAACTGCAGTGGAGGTGTCTGACATGGTGTGTGCCGGCACAACTGGGGGCATGACTCAGATGTTGTGGGTGCCGGCACGACTGCAGTGGACCCTGCAGATGGAGTGGACAGGTCCGCCACTGCAGTGCCCAAGTCAGACAGGGTGGTAGTGGACTCCACTGCAGTGCCTACCACCAGGGGAGGAGAATGGGGAACAGGCAAGGTGGGCTGGACAGAGGGGGAGGACACCCTCACCACATCAGTGGCACAGACAAGCGCAGTGGGGGTGTGGTGCCGGGAGAGCAAGTGGCAGGGGGAGAAGGCCGGATCCTCTTGGGGATGGTATATCTGTGGGTGGGGGAACCTGGGGCAGGGTGTGGTGGGGGCACCTGTGGAGTGGGGGCCTGAGGGATGGAGAAAGGAGACCTGGTGCCTGAGCTGCAGGGCGGCGGCGGGGTCTTGCTCTTACGACTCCGGGGGACTTGCGGGTGGGGGCCTCAGTCTGTCTGCACCTGGGGGAGGGTGTCCGGGGGCGAGGGGCACTCTGCTCCGTGTGGGTGGGCTTCCTCTTCCCCCTGAATGCTGTATCAGCTGGATCGGAGGGGAAGAGGCCGAGGTCACTGAGGAAGAGCCGCTGGGTCTTTGGGGTTGCAGGTGAGGCAAGGGAGGGTGCTTTGGAGGGAGAGGCAACTGAGGACTGCGCAGTGCTCGTCGATGCGTGTGTGTGTTCCAGGGCCCCATCCCCTGTGAGTCTGGTTTCAGTCCCCTGACTGTGCGTGCGTGTGCGTTTTGTTTGTGGCGTGTGTGTCTGTGTGCTAGACGTGTGTGTGCTGGTGTGTGCCTGTGCCGGTGTGTGTGTGCTTGGGATGGGTAAGGTGCTGGGGAGTGTGGATGGAGCAGAGGCAGGAGGGGTGAGGGACTGTCTGAGGAGGGACACTGCTGCCATCAGGGAGGAGTCCATGGACCTATTTTCCCTCTGTAGGTCAGACATGCCTGATGAGATGCCCTCCATGAACGACACCAGCTGAGTCAACAGAGCGGTGTGCGCATGGAGGACACTCAGCATGGCTGTCTGCCCTACATGGAGCTGGCGAAGGAGGTACACAGACTCCTCACTCAGGGCAGCAGGGGACACAGGGGCAGGGGGTGCGGTGCCTGGCCCAAAGGAGACACGCTCCCGAACATGGGAGCCTCCACGGACCTGGGGAATGGGAGCCGATGGGAGGGCGGTGGTGGTGCTGGTGGTGGCGGGGACAACAACACTAGCTGGGGTGTGGTGGCTGCTGACACCCGCCTCCATAAGGGAGTCATCCTCTGAGCCGCTGTGGTCCTCAGCTGAGGTGGATGCTGCTGAGGACTCCTCGGTGTGGCTCCCCTCGCCCTCCGTGCCACTGGGTCCCTCCGACCACTCCTCGGCTGCTGACCCAGTCTGGCTCTCCAGCTCCTCCTGGTCCGTGGAGCTGTCCCCTTCCGTGACCGTGGATGTATCTGCAAACAATTGGGAAACAGACAGACATCAGTCACCTGCACCAAACGCACACACCACTGTGAGCACAGCACATTACAGAGCAAGCCCTGGCATCATTAGTTGAACATTGCTAAAATTGCCCTAACTGAACAGGAGAAGCCAATTGTCAGTCTGATGCCAACCATGGCACTCACATCCCACATGGCCTTGCACCCATCTGTCTGGTGTCTGTTGGATAGCAACACCCCAGTGTGGACACATGCACCACCTACACAGTAGATGGACAGTGCAGAGGACACGGTGTAGCATGTGGACATGCACACATCACAACTCTTGCCACTGAGTCAGTACAGGTTTCCGGATGAAAGGGATGCCCAGAGTCAAATAGGAAATGCATGTGATGCATACCAGCGACAGACACCATGATGCACCCATGTCCTGATAGCCATCACCACAATGGTGTGCATGTAGCACATGTCACTCCCCTGCAGGATCACCAATAAGTAGACACATGCCATGGCGGAGGCATGACTGCTAAGTCATACATCACTGTCTCAGTGATGTATGACTTGGCAGCCAGACAACAACACTCTGCACTGTGTCACAATAGTAGGTCATGGGGAATGCAAGTCCTGGAGCTGCACAAGTGCACATGTACATCCCCCACACAACACATCATCTTAACCCTCATCTGTCCAGGTCATACCGATTGGACATATGGGAGACTTGTGACACTACCCTCTGAACCTGAGCCCCTCACAATCTGCTGTGAATGGGAAACAGCTGCCTGAACTTCACATTCGCATACCCCAGTCTGCACGGGCAGCTGATCAAACACCTATGTGACACACAAGTATCGTCTCCTATGGTCACATCTCCAGTGGCATGCTGAGCCCCTACCGAGAAACACCCCAGCAGTCCTGGCAACAAATCCACAGCACACTGACACAGAGGCAGACACCTGAGGGGTCAAATCACTGCGCACAACGTGTCAGCTGATACACGGGAGTGGGAGTACAGGTGTATTGGATGGGCTGGAGTAGGCATGACTGTCCTGCCCCACATGAATGAGGGATGAGCCCTGGACAGTGGATAGCTGGCTATGTATGTGTGACACACGTAATCTGCACACTCCTGGGGCCCAAACATTGTTCCCACCCACTGCATGGGTGTGTGCCAGATGCCCCAGGCACATGTGGTGGCTCAGCTCAGCAAGTGGACCGCATATCAAAGTAACACGCAGATTACATGTCCGAACACAGGCGTTGTGTGAACAATGGACCCACCCATGATGCCCACAACAGAGTTAGGGAAACAGATGCTGTCCCCCACCTTGAGTGAAGCAAACTGCAAGGACACAGTCCCAAGTGACACAATTCCCTGAATGTAAGGGCCACACCTGGGTATCAGATGAGGAGTGGGCAGTGCACAATAGAGGGACATGGCTCCTGGACAACATGACTGCTGTACTGTGGCAGTTTAACCAGGCCAGAGGAGGGCACATAGCATGTAATACAGAGTTCACAGTGCAGTCTTTGACTCACCCCTCCTTGCTGCTGTCTGGCCTTCAGCTGCCCATCCAGGTCTGGAAACACCACCGCCAGGATCTGGAGCATGTGGGGGGTCAGGGTCCGTGTTCCGCCCCTCCTGCGAGGAGGCGACAGCTTCAGCTGGACCCGTGCAATCCTCCGGGTCCAGCCCCGAAGGTCCTGCCACCTCTTCTGGCAGTTGCGGATCCGGCGCTTGTAGACCCCCACGGACCGGACAGCCCGGACGATGTCCTTCCAGATCTCCTGCTTCCGATGGGCATTAACCTGTCAGGATGACAAAGTGAAAAGGCCATTACTACACATGCAACATATCCGTGCATGACACAGTTGTAAATACATGTCTCAATCACAGGGGCACATGATGTACACAGGCAGTGCAACGCTGCCCATGGACAGTTTGCCAGAAGTCACTACATGGTATCATTGCATGGGAAGTAAAACCTTGTTCAAATGCACTGTCACTGCACCATACCTGTCCAGTGCATGTCACTACACACTATGGGGGGTGACAACTACTCAGTGAGCCTGCTAGCCAGTGGCGTGCAGACTTTCAGCCTTGCTAGTCAGACTAAATGCACATTCAGAAAGGCAGTGCACAGAACACTCACCTGCTCCCCTGGTGTCCCATACAGCTTGCTGTACTGTGGAAGTAGGCTGTCCAGCAGGGCCTGGTTCTCCTCAAGGCTGAAGGCTGGGGCTCTCTCCACAGTACGTGCCATTGCAGGGTCCAGAGGGGGCAGAGACAGCAGCAGTGCAGTGGCAGATGTCATCCTGGAGCATGTAGTGCAGGCAAGTGAGCTCTCAGGGGAACAGCCAGCAATATATATGTGCTGCAGAGGCAGATACTGTCCCATGTGTCCAAAGTTATAGGTCCAAGTCGTTTGCATCTTCTGAATCTGGCCAATCCATGGAATAGCAGCACCAATACACGCCCACAGCATCCTTTAAATCTTCAACTTCATGACATACATGATTTTGCAACATTGTTGTGGGTGACCAACTGAATTTCCAGCAACCGACTCATTCGAATTTCGAAAACGCGTCCGTTGCCAGGCTAGGCCATTGACAATGGGTGCGCACCGATCGGTCCATTGCTGTTCAACGCGTACAGGGGTACAACGCGTACCCGCACGACATTGAATGCAATGGGCCGGCCGGGTGCACCGATCGGTCCATTGCTGTTCAACGCGTACAGGGGTACAACGCATACCCGCACACATTGAATGCAATGGGCCGGCCGGGCGCACCGATCGGTCCATTGCGGTACAACGCGTACAGGGTACAACGCGTACCCGCACACATTGAATGCAATGGGCCGGCCAGGCGCACCGATCGGTCCATTGCTGTACAACGCGTACAGGGGTACAATGCGTACCCGCACACATTGAATGCAATGGGCCGGCCGGGCGCACCGATCGGTCCATTGCTGTACAACGCGTACAGGGGTACAACGCGTACCCGACACATTGAATGCAATGGGCCGGCCGGGCGCACCGATCGGTCCATTGCGGTACAACGCGTACAGGGGTACAACGCGTACCCGCACACATTGAATGCAATGGGCCGGCCGGGCTCACCGATCGGTCCATTGCGTGTACAACGAGTACAGGGGTACAACGCGTACCCGCACACATTGAATGCAATGGGCCGGCCGGGTGCACCGATTGGTCCATTGCTGTTCAACGCGTACAGGGGTACAACGCGTACCCGCACACATTGAATGCAATGGGCCGGCCGGGCGCACCGATCGGTCCATTGCGGTACAACGCGTACAGGGGTACAACGCGTACCCGCACACATTGAATGCAATGGGCCGGCCGGGCGCACCGATCGGTCCATTGCGGTACAACGCGTACAGGGGTACAACGCGTACCCGCACACATTGAATGCAATGGGCCGGCCGGGTGCACCGATCGGTCCATTACTGTTCAACGCGTACAGGGGTACAACGCGTACCCGCACACATTGAATGCAATGGGCCGGCCGGGCGCACCGATCGGTCCATTGCTGTTCAACGCGTACAGGGGTACAACGCGTACCCGCACACATTGAATGCAATGGGCCGGCCGGGTGCACCGATCGGTCCATTGCTGTTCAACGCATCCCTGTACAAGTGACTGGCATATGTCACCATGCCTGTCTCAGATGAACATATGCCAGCCACAGATAGCTCCCAGGGAGTGAGGGGCACACCTACAACACCACAGCCTGTCCAAACTGTATCATAAGGCATGTAAGGCTGCATTTCCTATTGTGTGTATGTTGGTGTACATGTTGTCCTGTGGGTGTCACCTGGGGGCAGCCACCCCCAGGCTGTGCACGTGTTCATGGGGACAGGATCCTGGGTGTTACGTGTACATGACCACTGTGATGTGCAACTGTTCATATCTGTGCATGTGCCATGGTCACATTTCACGGTGGTGTATGTGTATGTCATGTCACATACCCCATGAGTCCCATGTGGGACGGTATGTTTGAGCCAGGGTGTCCCAGTGGCACAATAGTGATGGTCCTCCACAGTCTGTGTGCATGTAGTGTTTACAATGTTTCTGATTTCATGTGCACAATGGGAGACAGTCTCCACATCCATGTTGTGCGTGCATGGACTTTGATGTTGTGCGTGTGTGTGTCACAGACGTCCATGTCTGTCCTGCAGTGGCAAGTGGAACCACTACCTGTGGGGGTCATGGTTGTTTTGCTGTGGTGTATACATGATACTCCATGTAATGCCAGTGTCCATGTGGCAATACAGGGGAATGTACCTGTCGTTGAGCTGTGATGCCTGGGGCACATCTGTCCTCACATGTCACTGTGGGGGGTGATTGTGACATGGCAGCAGGAGATGGGAACTGTGACACGGCCTCATGATATCCAATGGGCCAACCTGGGACTTATTGATGCCACTTGTTGAACCGTGATGACAGATGTTGGCCATGTATGTACCATACATGTCCTTACGGAACTGCACACTTCATGTAGTTGTGCCTCATAATGATGTATGATGTGATATTGAGTGTGTTCAATGCCGCATATGTGGGGTGACTGACAATCTTGCTTTCTTCTCCTCTGCACTGCAGGGCTCCTGCTGTCCATAGACCATTCCCAGACCTGGCAACGAAGGTGGAACGGGACAGCATCCGACGGTACCGCTTCACCAGGCAGCTGATTGAGGATTTGGCAGTGCAGTTGGCCCCACATTTGCAGCCTGGCCGGCCGTATCCTACAGCGCTGACCCCCAAGGTGAAGGTGATGGCAGCCCTACACTTCTTTGCCACCGGTACCTTCCAACATACTGTGGCGACTGCTGGTGGGATGTCACAGACCATGTTGAGCCGTGTGCTCCGCGATGTTTTGGAGGCAATGTTGCTATACCTGAACCGGTACATCTATTTCCCTAGACTGCAATGACTCACTGACGTGAAGAGTGACTTCTATGCCCTGGGGAGGATGCCGCATGTCATTGGCTCCATTGATGGGACACATGTGGCTTTGGTACCACCACAGGCCCAGGAGCAGGCCTACCGTAACCGCAAGCACTACCACTCGGTCAATGCACTGGTGGTGTGTCTTGCAGATATGACCATCTCACATGTGTGTGCCCGTTTCCCTGGTTCAGCACACGATGCCTTTGTGATGAGGAGTAGTCGCATCCCCAGGATGATGGCACAGATGCAGAACCAGCGTGCCTGGCTTGTCGGTGTGTACTGACGTTGTGCCCTTGTGTGTGATCTGATCTGTAGTATTCCGCCCACTTTTCCAAGTCAGCTAATGTGCACTTGTCTGTCCGTAGGTGACTCGGGATACCCCAACATGCCGTGGTTGCTGACACCCCTCAGGAACCCTGTGACACCAGCCCAGATGCGCTACAATGAGGCACATGGTCGGACCAGGAGAGTGATTGAGCGGACATTTGGTCTCCTGAAGAGCCGCTTCCACTGCCTCGACAAGACAGGAGGGTCCCTCCCATATGCCCCAGCGAAGGTGTGCAAGATTATCATCGTCTGCTGCATGCTCCACAACCTGGCAGTGCGGAAGGAGTTGCCTCTCATCCAGGATGACAATGACCAACATCCGCCACCTGTGGAGGATCCTGGCCTGGACCACGATGCCAGTGATGATGATGATGATGATGGTGATGTCCGCGCACAGCTCATCACCAACTTCTTTAGCTGAATGTGAGTATCCTGAGGTGTCATGTCAATGATGTGAGTTGGCATGATATGTGTAGGTGGTGCTCTGGTGCTGTTGGAGTGTGTTCATGGGCTACTTGACTGGATGTGTGTAGCGATGTGTGCTTACAGGTGGTCTGTACTCCCCAACAGTGTTGACATGCTAACTTGGTTCTGGGTGGGTATCTTGTAACATGTATTGTGCATGAGTTTTGCTGTTCTGTCCTGTTCTCCATTGCTTTTGACTGTGTGTCATTTCTGTCCTTCACAGGGTACTTTCAGATTCGTTTGGTCAACTGTGTCCACCGACGACGTGATTGTACTTCCAGGGTGGTAGCTGTTGTGTCCCTACAGGTGATGTGCGCCACACCCATGGACTTCCTTCCTTCTACAGTTGTTGACTGTGTGCCCGCTGCCAGGTGGGATTACCTTGCATCTGTAGTGGTTACGACATGTTGCAACTGTGTAATAAACCTGTGCTTCACTTTGTGATGTGCGTTGTCTGTGGTCACACATTTGACTGCCATTTGCTTACTGCACCTGTGGGCTACTTGACTACAACTGGGAATAGGTGTGGTGTCTGTGCATTGCACCGTCTTTCCTGGCAACATCAGTGTAGGCAATGAGTCAGATGGCCTAGGTGTGTATGTGTTGTGTAGCCCTGGTGGTGTGTCTCCCTCATATGTGTCACGTTGCCTTTACTCACATGCCTGTGTTGTACTTGCTGTTGCAGTTCGCATACACAGTGTAATTTTGCAGTTCATCATCCCCATGACAGCACCCACGTTGGAATCACAACAGAGGCAAGTATGGTGTATTAGTGTGTTTATTGTGATATATTTGTGTGAATAGTGCATAGGATGGTTAGTGCTGTACATTTATATTGCAATCAGAAGTTCCTAGGTGAATTGAAAGTCCTGGTAGACAAAATCCCCAGTATCGGGACCGCAGTTGTCTGAGACATTGGTCCAACTTGTACTCCCCATGTCATGTGTGAGAGTTGTGTTGCCGTCAACAGGGTGAACAGTTTGTGCACAAAGGTGAACATCCAGAACAGGTTCAGGCTTCCTGGGGGTTGCACTTGGCCATCGGCCTCTCACTTGCCCCTCCTCGGACGACCCCTCTTCTTTGGGGGGCCCCTCAAGTACAGGCTGCTGCGGTGCAGGGGACTCTCCGCCAGAGTCATCCTCCCTCCCTGTGGCAGTTGCAGTTTGTTCAGCACCAGATGTTGTTGGCACACAGGGAGGTGTAGACTGGTTGCTGTTCATCTGGCGGAGGCATTGTAATATGTCCCTGTGCACCGCCGTCATCTCTTGCAGTGCGTCCCACTTGGACTCCACGCGGGACATGTGTGAGTCCAAGCGGGCATGATGGGCAGCCTGCTGCTGTTTCATGTCTCTGAGGAGCCCCACTACCTGGCTGAGATCTCCGGTGCTGGACTGGTACGCATCAGCTATGCGTACCAGTTGTGGGTCATCATGCACACCAGCAACCTCTGCAAGCAGCGACCTCTGTCTCCCACCCCTCCCACCACCCCTGCCGACATGTGCAGTGCGTGCAGTGGCACGCACAGATGACCCTGGTCCCCCTTGGGGGTTGGTGGTGGTGGTGGTGTCCATGGCCCCACGTTGGTCCAGGGTCCCTGTGCTGGTGGTGCTCCTTGTTCTGTCCATGTCGGCAGGGATGGTATTTGTGGTGACAGTCGTTGGAGGGGTGGGTGCAGGGGTGCAGCTGGTGGTCCTGCTGGTGCTGCAGCTGGTGGTCCTGCTGGTGCTGCATGTTGACTTGCACCGGAGGTGCCAGGTTGGTCTTCTTCGTCCGAGGAGGGCAGAGGCTGTACGACACCAGTGAGCTCCGTATCCTCTTGAGCCTGGGACTGGGACTCCTCAGCGTCTGCTGCTGTGTCCCCATCATCACCTGTTTTTGGGAGACACACACAATGTATGTTATGTTTCTGCAGGCATCAATGGTTGACACACCTGACAGTTGTGACTGTGCCTCTGGGTGCGGGCCTGTACATTGCATTGTCCTAAGTTGTCACAGTCAGGGGTTGATATTGGTGTAGCACATTGTCCTGCATTATTTGGGCGTTTCTATGTATTTGTTGGGGTGTGAACATGGTCTGCATTGGTTGTATTTGGTTGACAGCCGGCCCTCCTTCCCACCCAGCCAGTCAGTTATCCCACCATGGACTGTGCTTGCATTGCAGGGAGTGAAAGTTGTCTTTCAGGATGTCAGTCAGTGGTGTCCTGCTGTTGGTTGTTGCACAGTTGCCAGCAGGGCCTTGTGCTCCCCACAGCAGTAGCCAGTGTCAGCCATCTTGTCAGTTGTTTTCCACTCCCTGTGATGTGAGCATGGTTCAGGGTGGTGTTGATGGGACAGTTGTGGGGGTGAGCTATGTCTGTGACTATGACTCCCATCATGCTATTGCCTCCACCCCACTTCCCAGCATTCCCATACTTACTTGCTTTTGTGGGGAGTTCAGTGTGTGTGGGTGTGAGAGCAATGGCAAGATGGCTGACAGTGGTGTCCTGCTGTTGGTTGGTGTGCAGTTCCCAGCATGCCCTTGTGCTCCCCACGACACAGCAACAGTGTCAGACATCTTTGATGGGCCTTTCCACTCTCTGTGGGATGTGCATGCGTGAGTGTGAGCTTGCTGGGCCATGTGGTGGGGGATGTAGAGCTGTGACTACGACTCCCATCATGCTATTGCCTCCACCCCCTTCCCAGCATGCCCATCCTTCCTTCCTTTTGACTCTGCTTCCCTGTGGGGTGGGCTGCCTGTGCTGACAGGATGGCTGGGAGTGTTGTCCTGGCAGTTGTTTGGCTAAAAGTCCAAAGAGTGTCCCTGTGCTTCACACAACATAACCCAGGGTGGAGGTTCTTTGTGGGATCTTGAGTTAGGATGTGAGGCATTGCATTCTCCCAGGTGGGTTATGTGGAGTATGTGTTGAGGGGGTGTGTGAGGGGAGGTGCTTGTGACTATGGTCAGTGCTGCAAGTCCTCCTTGCCACCCAGCCAGATATCCCACCATGGAACGTGCTTGCATTGCAGGGAGTGGAAGTTGTCTTTCAGGATGTCAGTCAGTGGTGTCCTGCTGTTTGTTGGTGCACAGTTGCCAGCAGGGCCTTGTGCTCCCCACAGCAGTAGCCATTGTCAGCCATCTTGTCAGTCCTTATCCACTCCCTGTGATGTGAGCATGGTTCAGGGTGGTGTTGATGGGCCAGTTGTGAGGCTGAGCAATATCTGTGCCTACTACTCCCATCATGCTATTGCCTCCACCCCCTTCCCAGCATGCCCATGCTTCCTTCCTTTTGACTCTGCTTCCCTGTGGGGTGGGCTGCCTGTGCTGACAGGATGGCTGGGAGTGTTGTCCTGGCAGTTTTTTGGCTAAAAGTCCCAAGAGTGTCCCTGTGCTTCACACAACATAACCCAGGGTGGTGGTTCTTTGTGGGATCTTGAGTTAGGATGTGAGGCATTGCATTCTCCCAGGTGGGGTATGTGGAGTATGTGTTGAGGGGGTGTGTGAGGGGAGGTGCTTGTGACTATGGTCAGTGCTGCAAGTCCTCCTTCCCACCCAGCCAGATATCCCACCATGGAACGTGCTTGCATTGCAGAGAGTGCAAGTTGGCTTTCAGGATGTCAGGCAGTGGTGTTGTGCTGTTTGTTGGTGCACAGTTCCCAGCAGGGCCTTGTGCTCCCCACAGCAGTAGCCAGTGTCAGCCATCTTGTCAGTCCTTATCCACTCCCTGTGATGTGAGCATGGTTCAGGGTGGTGTTGATGGGCCAGTTGTGAGGCTGAGCAATATCTGTGCCTACTACTCCCATCATGCTATTGCCTCCACCCCCTTCCCAGCATGCCCATGCTTCCTTCCTTTTGACTCTGCTTCCCTGTGGGGTGGGCTGCCTGTGCTGACAGGATGGCTGGGAGTGTTGTCCTGGCAGTTGTTTGGCTAAAAGTCCCAAGAGTGTCCCTGTGCTTCACACAACATAACCCAGGGTGGAGGTTCTTTGTGGGATCTTGAGTTAGGATATGAGGCATTGCATTCTCCCAGGTGGGTTATGTGGAGTTTGTGTTGAGGGGGTGTGTGAGGGGAGGTGCTTGTGACTATGGTCAGTGCTGCGAGTCCTCCTTCCCACCCAGCCAGATATCCCACCATGGAACGTGCTTCCATTGCAGGGAGTGGAAGTTGTCTCTCAGGATGTCAGTCAGTGGTGTCCTGCTGTTGGTTGTTGCACAGTTGCCAGCAGGGCCTTGTGCTCCCCACAGCAGTAGCCAGTGTCAGCCATCTTGTGAGTCCTTTTCCACTCCCTGTGATGTGCGCATGGTTCATGGTGGTGTTGATGGGACAGTTGTGGGGGTGAGCAATATCTGTGACTACGACTCCCATGATGCTATTGGCTACACTGACTTGCCCAGCATACACAGAATTCTTTTCTTTCAGTGGTCTTCACTGTGTGTTGGTGTTGTAGTGGTGGCTACATGTCTGGATGTGTTTGTTAGTTATATTTGTGCCACTGCCTAGCTGTAGTTGTAGTTGTGTTTGTACATGTGATGACACGGTTAAATGTAACTTTGAGATGGCATGTGTTGTGTTTATCTGACTGACATACACATTTTGGGATGATTCTGTTCTGGTTGCTGTGTAATTGCTATGAGTGCATGGTTTGACTCTCCCCTTGACAGTGATGTGTGTGTGTATTGTGGCAGAATATTGTGTACATTTGTTGTGTACTCACCAGGCTCTGGGATGTTCTCTAGTCCATAGACGCTCACTGGCGGAAGGATGGCCCGCACCTTCTCCTCCCAGGGCCTGAGGTATACTGGCTTGGCAGGAGGGCCACTGCCGGTGTATTGGCTCAGGAGGTAGTCCTTCTTCAGCAGCTCCCGTACCCTCCTGCGCACATCATACCACCTGTTCTGGATGTCAGTCTTTGTGCGCAGACATGGTGATTGTGCATTCACCCTGTTGATGATCCTCTCCCACATCTTGGTTTTCTGGGAGATGGGTGTCTGTTGGACCAGTGTGCCAAACAGCTGTGGCTCTACCCTGAGGATCTCGTCTACCAGGACTTCCAATTCACAATCTAGGAACTTGTGATTCTTCTTTGGGGGCATGGTGATGGGTGGTGATGGTGAGTGATGTGTGTGTTGGTGTGCAGGTGAGGGTGTGTGAGTGTGTGTTTTGCTGGGTGTATGTGAGGTAGCTATTTGTTGGTGTGCTGATGGTGTGTGGCTTGTGTGAGGGATGAGCTGTGGGTGTGTGGTTGCTGTCTGTTGAGTGCTGGCAATAGAATAGCATTTGCAAAGGATCATGGTTGGGATTTGTGTCCTTTATATGGGTGGAGTTGTGGGTGTGTCTTTGTTCTCTGTCCCCACCCCCCAGTATTTATTGGCTTTGTAATTGCTTGTTTGGCCTTTTTTTGTGTATTTTTCCTTAGTACTTTCTGTGCATGTTGGAAACGTTCTTGTGACCGAGTCGGACCCTGCAGTTGTCTCGTACGGTCTTCTCCGTTTCGTTCACGCTGTGTTTGTGCAGTTTTCTATGCTGCGTACGCGTCGGTTGCGGTGTTTTGTGTTACTTCGGCTCGCAGTTTTGTATGCGTGTCGGTCGTACGGCTTGTCCTCCGTACGACTCGGTCGTGGTTTTCGCGCCTTGCATCGTACTTTGCGGTTTGGAATTCGCGGGTACGTTTCGGTTGGATTTGTTCCGGGTGCGTGTCGGTCGGTTCGATTCGCGTGTTTTTCCGGCCGGATTGCTGTTTTCCGTGCGGCTCGGTCGTTCGGCTTGGGTTCAGTACGTGTCGGTCGGATTTTGCACGCTTTGCATCATACTTGGCGTGTCGGGCGCCACAGGTACGTGTCGGTCGGAATTAATTCCGGCTCCGACTCGGTCGGTGCTTTTTCCGGCCCGAATCGGAATCGACCCCTTAGTGTACTAATGGATTCTGCCTATTTAATAAGCCCAGATATTTTCTTTTTGATCATCCGGTCTTTGGACTTTTTACAGTGGGTGAGTCTCAATACTTGTGTCCCAACCAAGGTAATCACATTGTAAATGGACTGCACATGTTTACCACAAGTGTCTGCCTTTTAAGATACGGCCACTGAGAAGCACCTGGGTTAAGGGGCACTTGGCTGGTTACAAGTGTGCACACATGTGTGGGCTGCGAGTGTGAGACTACCATCGTGCGGAGCCCGGTAACTGTGCACAGGTAGCCTGGCGCAGAGGAGATTCTGCAAGGTTAGATGTTGACCTGAGATATTCCATATAATATTAGTGGGCACTCATAGGTAAGGTCAGTAGGGTTTACTGTTTCATCTGCGGTATCACTGTATTATACACATAGGTGGAAATTTGCCCTAAAGTTAATTTTTCCTTCCTTTAGGCATATAAAGTCCAGAGAGGTATCGAACTGGGGTGAATCATGTATGCCAACTTTAAATATGCAAGTCCGAAGAGTCTACATGTACACCGTATGAGCCATCCAGAATTGTCATATTTCTTTGGCTCAGCTTAGGATCAGATTCCAGGCCTTTTATCACCTTGCTGGGCCAAGTTAATTACTCTGCTCCCCAGCAGAAGGAACAAAGGCCTCCCCACACAAAAGTAGTAATTAAAAGTTCTTCACTCTGCTCCTGAGGAGGAAGGGTGGAGACGAAAATGTGCATCTGTTAATTAGCTGTCACACTGTGTGAGGGTTGGGACGGCCCAGCTCCGTTGAACAAAGGAGGAAGAAAGACCTCTGGAGCCAACACAGGAGGGGATTCACCCTTCCACGTTTTGGTGGGAAAGTCTGTGGCAGTGATGTAATCTCAGGGTGGAGCTGAGGCCCCCAGAGGAGATGTGCAAAGAGACCACTCGAGGGCACCATATTGTATTGTCCCAGGAGGGTTGGGACAGGGGTGGAGAGGTGAGGTGGCACCCTAGGATTGTCCAGGGGTGCCTAGCATCTAGAACTTTCTACCTCTACTTATAAGCTCTTACACAAGGTAGGGACAGGCACTGGAATTGGACTGTGGCAACACCATGGACAGCTGCAAGGATAAGCCCCCTGATGGACTAGGGACTCTGCCCACAGCTTACCCCAGGACCCGTGGTGCTGGCCTCCTTACACCCTCTAAAGACAAGGTGGGGGAAGATCTGGACTTCTGTCCCCCAGCTGGAGGAGGGGAGACCCAGAGACAAAGGAAAGGAGCAAATCTGGTGCAGAGAGCTTGTGGAACCAGCTCCCTGCAAAATTAGAGACCAGTAGGTCTACTGAAAAAGCTCCAGTTCGCTACAGCTCACCACCAGGAGCACAATGAGCCCCAGATTATCAAAACCTGTCCAATTGGGCTGGGGACAGTAGCGGCCCGTGGTGGGAGTGCTGCCGGGCGGTGATGCAGGGCGGGGGAGGGGCAGGGTGGGGGATAATAAACTACGGATTTCGGCCGCACTGAGGTAAGTAAACAAAAAAATAAATAAAACGAATTTCGTTGCACGCGCTGCATTGCCAAATGCAATGCAGCACGCGCAACGAAATTCGTTTTATTTATTTTTGTGTTTACTTACCTCAGTGCGGCCGAAATCCGTAGTTTACTACCCCCCACCCTGCCCCTCCACCGCCCTGCTTCACCGCCCGGCAGCACTCCCACCACGGGCCGCTACTGGCTGGGGATATCCTTCCTTAAAGGATTTGACCTTTTACCCCTGTCTGAAAATGAAGCAAGGGGGCTCCGTTTCATGTTCCTGAAATTACCCCCTTGGGTGAGCTAGTGCCACAGAGAGTCTGGGGCCCCCTCCCCAGACTCTGTTGACCCAGAGACCCCATCCCCTGGTCCTACATAAATTGTGAAGTGGGCCAGAGACCCCAAACCCAGGCCCCCAAAGCAAAGGAGGAGCACCATCCCTCTCCCCACCAGTGTTGATGTGTTCGCCCTGCTTCCTGTGCCCGTGTCTAGAGGGAGCAGGGCAGCCACCAGACAAGCAACACCCTGCCCGCATGGAGCTGGCAGAGAGAACACAGCTGCTGGCTCCCGCACCAGCAATAAAGTGTGAGGCCTGACGGGGAACTGGCTGGGGTTGCCTAGAGTGGGCTTCTCGGCTGCCCCCAACCTAGGATGCACCTGGGTGTCCAGTGGGTACTGACACCCTGGAGTAACAAAAACAAGATAAAAGAAGCCAAAACATATGGCATGAGGCTGCACTTACAAACTAAGCGGTCAGAGCCACTGTTTAAATATTACATTTTACTCCAGAGGGAGCGCCCCATAAAGTCCTCCGGGGCTTATTCTACCCATGCTTGTGGTGGCCCTGGGAAGGTGATCTAAACAGTGAGGTGAATGTATTTGCAGCAGATTTGCATGCCCACCCGAATTGCATGCATGCATACATTCGAAAATATGGCTGTAGGATGAGCACCCAGCAGCAACGTAACCATCAGCCTTCAGTTAAGTTTGCACTCGTTAAAAAAGCAAATGAAGTTTTAAAGCCACTCTTGAGTGCTAGCTATGGATTCACACTCAGTGAGATCAGAGAAATAATGGTCAACATTGATGAAACTGTATTGGCCCATAATAATGAAATTAAGATTTTTCTGGTCAGAATGTATAATGAATTCGTTTTTGTCAGTCTAACAAAAAGAATGAGCCACTTATGGTGTTCTCAGCTGATGTGACTCCTAAAGTTCTTGCTGCCAAAATAAGATTATAGGATGCAGTAAAATGAGCAGGAACCATTTTAAGAAATGCTCTGAAAGACTTAGAATTTTGACTTAATGACAAATTTTGTGATGCCCCAGAGCTCTGCAAATCATGCGAGTCAACAAGAATGTCTGAAGTTGTCTTAACATTTTTTACAGTATTGTTTAATATCAGCAAAGGAAAACTGTTACAAACTATAGTTCTTGAGTTCAGAACAAAAGCCGACAACATTGATGATGGCTTTGAAGATTTTCTGCGATGAAGGTGTTTTCTGTATTGTAGCTGACATTATTGAGCAATACAGTAGAATTTGATGATCTTTATACAATGATGGGTGTTTTCCACATGACAAACGTTGCGCTGCGGTGTGCAGGAATTTATATAAGTGGATGTACCATAGACAATGCACTTATTGAGGTTGAATTCTATGGAAACAAAACTGTTCAGTCAGTATTGAGCGGAACTCATTATGTTTGTTTGTTACAAGGTATGCTCATCATATCTGAGGCTATAGAAACATTGCATTGGAATGCTTTCTGGAACAAGAATGACAAATTAGGTTTTGCATATCTTATCTCAGAAGTGAACAAGGCACAGGGTGCACTTCATTCAAAAGACATAATGCAGAGCCAGTCAATGTTCAATACACTCAGTTCAAAATCAGAAAACCTGAAAAACAAGTTTGTAGAGTTTGAATGAATGGACCATCGTGAAACTGTTCCTCACCACGAACTTGTGGGAAAGAAAGGGAATGTTTTAATAAACATGTTGACAGCCTTCTTCATTTCATGCAGCAGCAAGGAAACCCTTGAAATGACTGAGCCTGTGCAACTACACAACTTCGTGAGCAAACAATATGTGGATGACAATATAAAGACATGTCTACTAGATGTCTACTAGATGTCTTGGAACATGGATCGAAATTATACGCAGAACTGAAGCAGGAGAGATTTGTATTGAAAGAGAAAAGCTGTTTGACATAATCACTAGAGCTAAACTTCCACGCTTTAAATGCCAGAGTTTCGTACAACCAGCCATTACAAAAAAGGTTAAAAAACAACTTTTGAAAGCACATAGAGAGATGGATGTAGCAAAAGAAAGGGGTGAATTGATCAAGGACATTCTTTCGCATGATCTTCTTCCAACAAATACATTATTTGTTATAGATACTGCAACCAAACCAATGAAGCACAACTCATACAAGAGCTTGAAAAAAACTTTCACCTGAAGAATTTCAATTTCGAAAAGGTGCCCTCATTGAACTGCTGTTATTGTGGACTATATGTCACAATTGCGAATGATCAAGATTTCGTCCTTGCTAAACTTCGGAGAGGTCATTCAGACTGTTGTACAGATATCAAAGTCAGTGTGCACCTTGCAAGAACTGCACATTGTCTTTGACAGTTATCTTGAACTATCTGTCAAAGAATGTGAGTTAATCAGACGAATGTCTACAAGTGAAACAATTGATCTTGCCTGCATCAAAAATTCGACACCTAGATCTGTGCAACTTGATAAATTCTGGTCATCAACATCGAACAAGATGAACTTGGAGATGTTAACTTGCCAAAACATTGCTGATGCCTTAGTGAACACTGAATTTCCAATTATTGCAAGTGGAATCATTGTCAATGAGGTGTTAATGCCTGCAGAGATATATTCAAAAGGTATGGGCAATATTGTTCAGGAACTTAACAGCAAATTGGAGTAAGCTGACGTTCGTGTTGTGCCACATGTTGAGTGGGCTGTTTGAAATGGTTCCAATCGAGTCATTGTACTGTCAAATGAAACAGATATTGTGCTATATTTGGTGCAATGTTCATAAGTCACAGATTATCAGAGTTATGGATACGTTATGGAACAGGCAAGAAAAGACACTTAATCCTGCTTCATATTCTGTTCAAGAAACTTGACCCAGAGATGCCCAGTGTTCTTATCAAGGCACATATTCTTACCGCTGATGACACTATGAGCAAAATTGGAACAAAGCTTGGAGCTTTAACAGCTGAACTTGTGAAATTTCTAAAAGGATTTGCTGAGACAGAAGAAGAATGTGACTTTAAAGACATAGGAAAATACCTGTGTGTGTGTGGAAAACGAGTTCTGACTGTCACACATTTGATGATCTTCGTACAGTGATTTCAAGAGATCAGTCCCGCTAAGTGACCTTCCACCGACATCATATTCTGTGAGAGACACATTGAAAGAGTATTTTACTTGATCAGAAGATGTGTAAATATGGATCATGCATATGTAGAGAAAGATCCGTGTGAATTTGGTTGGGAAGATATTGATGGGGTGCTAATACCGACAAAATTTCTAAAGCCTCTACCCTCAGAACCTACACGTACATGTACTTGCAAAACCTGTGCTACAAAAAGATGTCCCTGTCGATATGCTCTTCTCAAGGGTTCAACATTCGACAAATGTACCACGAGTGATTTCCGAAACAAATAAATAAAGTGAACTATGAAAATGTGTCTAAAACAGGAGTGATAAACATTATTTTTTCATATTCAGATCATAAACAATGTTTGGTGTATACATAAAAGGATTAAAAAACATTATTATTTGTTTCATTTTCTTCTTTATCTAGTATAGCTGCATTTTGGAAAATGGCAGAAGGGTTGCTCTGAGGAGTTATTTTCTGTCTTTATAAGACTACTTGGCCCCCAAAATCTATGTTTTGACACCAAAGTGAAGTATATAGATCTCATGGTTCCAGAAATATTACATCACTGCAACACATCCGCCATTTTTAAAAATATTGTTCCGAAAAATTCGGCCAGGGTCAGCAATGTCTATCCAAACTAAATTACTTCTCTAATGATCCAAAAACACCAATCAAAAATGAAAATCTGTGGACAACAATTATTTTTATGAAGGCATATCGGAGCCCCGGTATTATGGGGAAAAAGGGGGTAAAAACTCACCTTTTCACCACTCCCCACCATCTTTGACTGGTCACGACTGGTCAACACCTGCGGTCGCTGCTACCACCAATCCATGGCGAAAATACGCCCCGCGCCCCCTCCCTGTCGATGGACTAGAAGGTAGGGACGCCACATTGCCAGGGTACGTTGGATGGTATGGGTTGTTTTGAGTCAGACTGTCAATGGGTACATGCATGTATGTGTTGTGTTGTGTAGTGCATGGGTGTACCTATGGCTAAAGGACAGTGTGTGTGTGTGTCTCTTACTTCCATTCCATAGCCGCTGCCATTGTATGAAGTAAATTGAGTCCCGCCGTCAGCGAACCGCCGCAGTACACAGCATGCAGGACTGTAACATCTAAATACTGTGGACTGTTTTCCGCCGCCTTGACTGTCTTCTCAGGCTCGTCACTGACGCGACTTGGTGGTAACACCGCCACCATCTAAATCATGCCCTGTATTTCTTTTCGATTTTGCCTAGAGATGGCTTCAGCTGACTGTTCTTTAAGACCAATCGTGAACAATACATTACATTGCTATGTAATAGGGAACCTGATAACCATGATGACATGGTTTTCTTGCCTGTGTCACTTCCCTGCTCCTGATTTGATGACTGTCCTTCCTATTCTTGAGTGGATCCCACCCTGGAGCACTTTGGTTCCACCATGTTTTGATTGGAAGGCATGCATCCTTCCTCTACTGTCACACCTTGCACTGCAGTGCAGTGCATCTGAAAGACTATTTTCTCTCCCTCTCTACCTCTCCCTTGCCCTCCCTGTTCCCCCTACCTCACCAGCACTTGTCATCCACCTTCTTCTATTTATTAAAACATCCCCCACACCTGCTTGCCACAACCGCCTGCTTGTGCTCTGAGCGCCGCACACCAGATGCCACCTTAAATTGTTTTTTAATGATTCCAAGATGGATACTGATGCAAAATTCAATGAAGGGCATCGCAGATGCATGCTTGTCCTTCATGCCCATGTTTGAACAAAATACATTCTTTACAGATATACATTCATAGATGGCTACAACCATCAGCAAAGCCAATTCGCTTAGAGGGCTAGAACTACTGACTTTGCCAATTAATTTGTTTTTGGTCATGTGAGCTTTGACTGACAGCTAAAACTGTTCTAGCCATACCTAAAAGCTCGAGCTTTTGCACCACGCATATGGTTATGCAGCACTCGTTTTTACTATTCCCTTTCTTAACTTTGGAAGAAATGAGGTGTTTCAGTGTGAAACTGCAAAAATATTTCCTGTTTAACCTGGCCAGTAGACTGTATTCGACTTCTGCCGGTGCCAAAAACCCCATTAACTAAGATTGCAGTCAACTTCTAGATAAACTAACACAGATGGTGCAAAACATTATATGCAGATTCCTAGAGAAACATAAGGTGTGCAAAGCATTCCCTGAATTATTATTTTAATTTCATGTTTAGTTTGCAATGTATTTTTTTTAGAAAGGATTTTGATTGCCAAGAATCCAAGGAATGCCATCATATGTCAAAAAAGTATAGCTGCGCCATTAACCACGGTGTTCCTTTCCACTTCTTGTTTTTTGGCACGGCTGGCAACGTGCACAACCGCAAATATCTTCAGAAAGACTAAACTGCGTAGGTGACAAAACAAGCTAAAATAAGAACATCTTTTGAAACCTGCTTCCTGCATTGTGATTTGTGAGATGTTTGTGCTCCTGCTGACGGTTACCTGACACACCGATAATGATACTCTTTGACCCATCCTGTCGTTTCCCTTTAATCACATCATTCCATCACATTGAATGTGTTATTGAAATTAAAAATGGTGATTACTAGTGTAATCGTTTATTTGAGGTTCTTTTAATGAAAGAAGTAGAATGTGAAATTATCTTGGTAATTACTTCCAGTTTAAATGTATATATTGCAACGCTGGGCGAATCCTTTTTGATAGCCACACAGTGTATTCTGAAGTTATTTCAACACCTGTTTGCCCAAAGGTACCTAGCATGTGACATAATTGCCTTGATGGATAGCATCTATTTAGTGCCTAATGACGCTAGATAATTAGCCAGTTGAGCCTGGCAGGGGGTCCATGTCTGAAACAATATTTGGCAGTCTTCGTGCAGTGTGAGCCAAGAAGCCTAGCCAAGTGCCTTAAATACACGGCACTAACAGTGCATCCGACATATGGGCACATCCAGGCGGAAACCAGTGAGTTAAGGCGACCTTAGAGTCTGTGTTAGGTGCTGGGATGAGAAAACTAGAAAAAATGATTACACATATTCAGATAACAGATCTTTTACTGTATAAAGAAGTTACTTTTATCTATGTGATTTTATAATAAACGCCCTTAGTTCCACTTGGATAAATTTAGCGCAATTTAAGTTTCCTCATCATAGTACATGTTAGAGTGCCAGCCAGGAGCATCTCAGGATAGACAGGGTCCCAAGGCAGATGGAAATATTTATATATCCAGATGTACACCTCATTAAATAATATACATGCAAATGTGATGATGGTAATATGCTGTTTAATGGAATGTAAAGTGCTACGAATCATAGGAGTGGGAACCTGGAACAGGTCATGATGCTCCCTCTCTCTCAAAAATGGTAAAACATAACATGATATTCTATACCAGGGGTCTTCAAACTGGGGGGGCGGGGCCCCCTGGGGAGAAAATGATTCCAGGGGCAGCTCCAGGCTCTGGCCAAAAGAAGCATTATGTTTATAACAGTACTTTGTTTTCAGTGAAAAAAATGGAGCGGCAGTAAGCTGCTCTGTAATGGGCCATCACTAACATCTTTTGTCATTTATATCTGGCTAGGAGAAGGTGTCAAACGGGAAGGGACTCCAAATATTCTTCAAAACCCCCACCCCCATTTCTAGTAATCACACTGTAGATACTTTTACACATCCGTAAGGCCTGCCTGACTAGAATAGTATGTTTGGTAATCATGTATTTGATAGCATTTTCATAATGGTAACGGAACTTAACTGCAATGTTTAACTAAGTCTAGACATATTTAAACATTGCCAGTTTAATAGAATTGTAGAAAACTTTTAGGGGCGCCCCCAATATTTTAATTTTGTTTTTCATGGGGGCGGCATTAAAATGTTTGAAGACCACTGCTCTAGACTGACCGGTATATACAGTTTATGTCATGGTTTTTTTCAGTTAGTGGGTTCTAAACAAAGTAATTTAAACAGAACCTGATCATCTAATGGTCACATCCGTGCAGAGAGAGAAGCAATCTTGTTAAATAGGCCTTGGATGTAGAGGCTCGGTTGTTTCCTCTATAAAGTGAGTGGGATATGGACTCTATGAGACAGTGAGAGCAGTGATTTTGACCATTGAACTGTAGTAATAATGTGAACGTGCAGTTTCTTGTATACTTGGATCTAATATCATGTTTTATTTGGCAGATTTATTTTCATTGGCATGGCAAAGTCTCATGTGTTAGGGCCCAGCCTTTGCATAACATAAGATGACGATATCACTCACCTGTTGTTGACATTAAATAAAAGCCACTGCAGCATCGCTAACATAAGAATGTCAGACCCAAGGTCATTATGAATGAAACAGATGGGAATACTGGATGTAAATAAAGACCAGCCTACTAAGATTTTACAACAGCCCCAGTAGCAGTATATGATAAATTAGTAATAAAAGCTGCATGTACAGAAGAATCTCATCGAAACAAGGGGCTCTCAATGCTGGGATGTACCCTGAATATAAAAGTAACCTTAACTACCATTAGAGCCTCTCACTGGCAAAAGCAACCCCACCTTTGGGAGCCAAAACTCTAACATTAAGGCCTCATTTATGACCAAGGCAGTAGGAGGCTGTAGCATCCCTACAATAAGGTACTGCCACACAGCCGGATTTAGAACTTGTTCTAAATCCAGCTCACGCTCAGACCGCCGACATCGTAATTCGATGATCAGACTGCAAACTGACAGTGTCGGTCAGAAAGCCTCTGACCATGGTCGGAATGCTTCCGACTAGCAGTCGGAGGCTTTCTAACCGACATAGTAATAGGCCACATTATTTTTTACTTTACTCATAATTTCTTTAATTTATTGTTGTAGTGGCTTTTATTTTTTAATATTTTGTCTTTTTTATTTTGTTTTGATAATTTGGGAAACTGTGTATTTGTGACTACAATTTTTTGTTGGTATTGTAATAATATTGTTTTGCATATATTTTGATATTTAATGAAAAATTTATTTTTTATTTTCAAAGTTTCAAAATGTAATTCTTTATGTGTGGGTTAGATCGCAGTTAAATTGATTTATGATTTTATATTTTGTTTTATTTTGTAATACATGTGTTATACATTGGAGTGGGAATATATATTTTAAAGACTTTCAAAGTCTAACACTTGATTAGAGTGGGAATTGTAAGTCTGAATCTTCAAAGTTCCACAATGCAGTTTAGATTGGAGTGAGAATAGTCAATCTAAATCGCTCAAAGTTCAACATGTTCCCCAATGTAGTACTGATTGGAGTGGGAATAGGATAACCGAACCCCTTAAAGTCCAACACTTCCCCAATGTAGCCTAAATTGGAGTGGAGATAGTGAATGTGAATGCCTCAGAATCCAACACTTTCACCAATGTAGCATAGAGTGGAGTCAGAATAGTAAATCTAAATCATCAATGTCCAACCATCTCCCCAGTGTAGCTCAGGTTGGAGTGGGAATAGTTAATCTGAACCCCTCAAAGTCCAGCACTATTTAAGGCATTTTACAACTGCATAAAGGTACTTTTATGCAGTTCTTTTAAAAGTTTTGTTTTGAATATTTTTTCATTTTTTAGTGGTTAATTTTGTGGATTTATATTAAGGGTGGGATTAACTCCTGTAATTCTGTGTAGCGTAATCATACAAAATTACCTAAAAATTCTGCAAGATTACTCCTGAATTACTCAAGAAAATTAATTCTGCATTTAAAGCTATTTCTGAGCGCACAAATGCCCCCTCACATCCAAAATGGACATAAAGATGCATTTTGTGCCAAGAAATTGTGCTAAATGCAACAGACACAAATAGCGAGCACGAGCACCCGCTCGCTAAATGTGATCTTCGGTTAAGATTTTCTCCCAAGTTGCTACAGGCAATTAGCACTGTGTTCAGAGCTCAAAATGCTCCCTCACATCCAAACTGGACGTGAGGATGCATTTTGCACTAAAAAACAGAGTTAAATGTAGCAGAACACAAATAGCGATCATGAGCGGATGCTTATGCTCACTAAGTGTGCTCTCGCTTTAGGATTTTCCCCCCAAAGTACTCTTAACTACGCTAGCAGGAGTAATCACGTAATTATCGGTAATGCTGCATCAAAGAGTGTTGCAGAAATTACCAAAATTTCTCCGATTACTCTGGCATAATCGAAATTCTGCACAGGCCTAATTTTTATTGGAGTGAGGGAATTATCAAGACGTCCTACTGTTACTAAAACATAAATTGTATTTTTATTTGTTTTTATTTGTGGTTGTGAATGTTTTAAATATGTGTACTTGTTTTGTACTATTTTGTTTAAGTTTACTTGTATTGAAATGTTTTTTAAGAAATCTTATTTATTATGTGTATGCTGTTTAAGTTGTGGAAAGTATTTTTGAGTAGGAATTTTGTGAGTGCATTGATTAAGTACTGCTTCACTTAGAGCACTTGAACTTGTGGAAGCTTCTTTGAGGTCTTGAACTATATTTCTGACCTCTATTTTTGCCATATTTGGCAGGTTATGTTCAGTGGTGCTTTCTATCTCATCATTAACAGTTAATTACGCACATATCGCAACCATTTGAGTTTTATGTGGTGCATTTCCAGTGGTTATACTCTTTGCTACTACATTCTTTGCTGTATATTTAGCCTATATATGGTAGCCGGTATTTTCCTTTCTGGGACACAATGTATCTTGCTTCTTTAGACGTTTTGCATCTGATAGATAATGGTTGAAGGCGTATGTTTTTTTTTATTTTGCCTAAACTGCAGGAGATCTTCCTGCAACTGGAGGTCTTCAGGCAGGGTGGTTTCCAACAATGGAACAGCCCCTGGACCGGAGTGTGAAACAGCCAGGTGAGAGTTGAATTTCTTTGTTTCAAGGCTTAAAGTTTATTCACTCCTGAGATTTTTCAAACAACCTGACATTGTCAAGGACAAGATGAGGCAGGAGAAGTGTTTATTATTTTAGATTAAGTGTTTTGAAGTTAGCACAAGCCAACCAGAATCCAATTCAAAGTAGAGATTTTTCACTTCCAGGGTGATGTCATTATACCTTTACTTTCCTAACAGTAATCTTGTGGCCAAGTACAACACATATTTCAGGGGTGATAAGCATGATTGTGGATTGGCTATCAGCCTGGCATTTAAGAAGTTATTTATGAAGTCTATGTACCAGATCATTAAGGTCGAAAGCACTTCAAATAAGTCTTTAGCGTTTAGGAGAATGTTACTTTTTTTGCAGACAGGGCTGGATCTTTGCCACTTTTTAGCAGGAGTTCAGTATATGAGCTCATAGATAAATATTAGTATGTCCAACATCCCAGGGTTGTTTACATTTACTTTAGCTTTAAGATAAAAATATTAATTGAGTTATGACATCAATACATGGCACTATCATTGATAATATATCAGATACTTGTATACCCTCTCTTATCTCTTATTATTCAAAGTAGTAGTACAACTAACAATGTTGATTTAGGAGAGCCATAAATTGTTAAAGTTGAATTCTGTTGTCTGGAAAGTTGAATAAGTTCAGTATTTTCTGGGTACAGTTTGAGAAAGTATGCTCACATCCAGTTGTGAAGGTTTGAAAGGCAGGTGTTACATTTCTGTACATTTTCCATTGGAGAGTTTTTACAATACATCTTGATATCATCTGCATGATGTACTATGCAATATTGAAAACACGAATATCGCCATATACAAATATCAACACCACAATATTATAGAATACAATATTGAAAATACATTGACCCTATGCAAAATGCCAAAATATCGAAACACAAAATATTGATAATGAAAATATTAAAAGCTCACAATATTTATTTAATATATATATCAATACACAATATCAAGACTGCTATATATATAATTACACACCCTAAAAATATGAATATACCAGGATATCAAATGAAAATTACATAAATATACATATAAATAAATGTTTTTAGACATAAGAAACACAACAAATACAACAAACACAAACAAATGCAAATTAATTAGAGTTCACAACATAACAACAACAAAAAATCAAATACACCAATCACAGCACCAGAAAATCATAACAGCCAACCAAAACACATAAAGAGTTAACAAAGCACTACAAAAGAATTAAACTTTTGCACTATCCTTGTGCCTGCACCGAAATGAGATGAAAGAAGCCAGATATGCTGCTCAAATATTACAGACCACTACAATATAGTAAGTGAACTAAAAATAATTTCCCAAGCTAACTAACACTTTGGGGCCGATTCCGATTCCGGCCGGAAATCTCTCCGACCGAGCCGGACCCGGAGAGAATTCCGACCGAATCGGACCCTAGCAGTCCGACCGAACGAGTACGATGCGCACGCATGCCATCGGACTCGAGTCGAGTCGGACTCCATTGAAGTCAATGGGAGCCTGTCGTACAACGCGTACGCGGGCTCCCATTGACTCAATGGGTGCGAGGCGGACAAGGGCGCCCCCTACAGCGTGTATGCGTCCAAGCGCATCGCGGCGTACATGCACAGGTAGGGGGACCCATGGGTCCCCCCTGTGTGCGACTCGCGCGCCTACGCGTACAGGGGGGTCCGACGCGGACCCCCAAAGTCCGGCTCCGACAGCTTTTTCGAGCCGGACGGCTGCTCGCGGCGCGCATTGTACTTACCCGGCCGGGAAACGTCTCCATAGCGCGGTGCGAGTCGTGTCCATGCGAGTCGGTCGGAGCGTGTTGAAGCCGCGTTCGAGTCGGTCGGCGATTTCACGGGTGCTTGCATCGTACTCGCTCGGCCGGACCCGCGTACGATTCGGTCGGGAAACAGGGCTCCGAATCGGATCCGGTAAATCCAAATCCGATTCGGAGCACTACCGGCCGAGATCGGAATCGGCCCCTTAATGTGCTTTAACTCATTTTAATCAACTACCAAAGTAACAAATACATGTATCTCTCTTATTTTGTTAAAATTAGAGACCTGCCACAAAAACAAAGCACTAGAAAACCCAGACCAACAAAGGAAGTCCAAATCCAAAGAAACCAACCCGAAAAAAAAGACTCCTTCACATGTCAGTATTAAACAAACACAAACTGCTGTAAATGAAATGTTTAGATAAGTAACATAACACACAAAACAAGATAGATAATGTTCTCTATATTTTTAAATTTAACACAGGGTGCAAAATGTCTAAAGAAGCAAGATACATTGTGTCCCAGAAAGGAAAATACTGGCTACCATATATCGGCTACATATACAGCAAAGAATGTAGTAACAAAGAGTTTTAACCACTGAAAATGCACCACATACAACTCAAATGGTTGCTATGGGAGTGCAATTAACTGTTAATGATGAGATACAAAGCACCACTGAACATAACCTGCCAAATAAGGCACAAATAGAGGTCTGAAATGTAGTTCAAGACCTCAAAGAATCTTCCACAAGTTCAAGTGCTCCAAGTGAAGCAGTACTTAAGCAGTGCACTCACAAAATTCCTACTCAAAAATACTTTCCACAATTAAAACAGCATACACATAATAAATAAGATTTCTTAAAAAACATTTCAATACAAGTAAACTTAAACAAAATAGTCCAAAACAAGTACACATATTTAAAACATTAACACCCACAAATAAAAACAAATAAAAAGACTATTTATGTTTTAGTAAAAGTAGGACATCTTGATCATTCCCTCACTCCAATAAAAATTAGGCCTGGGCAGAATTTCAATTATGCCACAGAAATCGGGGTAATTTTGGTAATTTCTGCGATACTCTTTGATGCAGCATTACCCATAATTACGTGATTACTCCTGCTAGCGTAGTTAAGAGTACTTTGGGGGAATAAATCCTACAGCGAGAGCACATATAGTGAGCGTGAGCATCCGCTCAGTATCGCTATTTCTGTCCTAGTACATTTAGCTCTATTTTTTAGTCCAAAATGCATCCTCATGTCCAGTTTGGATGGGAGGGAGCATTTTGAGCTCAGGACACAGTGCTAAATGCTGGTAGCAACTTGGAAGAAGATCTTACTCGAAGATCACATTTAGCCAGCAGTTGCTCGTGCTCGCTATTTGTGTTCTGTTCCATTTAGCACTATTTCTTAGCACAAAATGCATCCTTACGTCCATTTTGGATGTGAGGGGGCATTTGTGCGCTCAGAAATAGTGCTAAATGCAGAATTACTTTTCTTGCGTAATTCAGGCGTAATCTTGTAGAATTTTTAGGTAATTTTGTATGATTGCGCTACACGGAATTACGGAAGTTAATCCCACCCATAATATAAATCCACAAAATTAACCACTAAAAAATGAAAAAAAAAAATAAAAAACTTTTAAAGAACTGCATAAAAGTGCCTTTATGCAGTTGTAAAATGTCTTAAACAGTGCTGGACTTTGAGGGGTTCAAATTAACTATTCCCACTTAAACTTGAGCTACATTGGGGAGATGGTTGAACATAGGGGGGGTTTAGATTTACTATTCCGACTCCACTCTATGCTACATTGTGAAAGTGTTGGATTCTGTGGCATTCAGATTAAATATTTTCACTCCAGTGTAGGCTACATTGGGGAAGTGTTGGACTTTGAGGGATTCAGTTATCCTCTTCACACTCCAATCAACGCTTTATTATTTGACATTTTGAATGATTCGGATGGATGAATTTATAAAACTTTCTTGATGGATTTCAATAAAAAAATAAAAAAATAAAATAAAAAAAAACACTACTTTGCAGAAAGTGTTGCACTTTGAAGATTCAGACTTACAATTCCCACTCTAATCAAGTGTTAGACTGTGAAAGTCTTTAAAATATAAATTCCCACTCCAATGTATAACACATTCATTAAAAAATAAAACAAAACATAAAATCATAAATTCATTTAACTGCAATCTAACCCACACATAAAGAATTACATTTTGAAACTTTGAAAATTAAAAATAATTTTTTCATTAAATATCAAAATATATACAAAACAATATCAATAGAATAATAACAACAAAAAATTGTTGTCACAAATACACAATTTCCCAAATTATCAAAACAAAATAAAAAATACAAAACATTAAAAAATAAAGCCCAATACAAAAATAAATTAAAGAAATTATGAGTAAAATAAAACATAATGGGGCCTATTACTATGCCAGTCGGAAAGCCTCCGACTGCTAGTTGGAAGCTTTCCGACCGCGGTCAGAGGCTTTCCGAGGGACACTGTCGGTTTGCAGTCTGACCGCCAAATTACGATGTCGGCGGTCGGAGCGTGAACCGGTCAGTCATTCTGATGCAGTTCCGACTGGCTCTCCGAGTCTTCCGGCCGGTCAGATCCGCACTGTAATCCCCTAATGATGGCGCTTCCGCCGTCGGGATTTTGATGTCGGTTTCATACAGCCTTTCCTTGCCAGCCTTTCAGACATAGAGGCAGTCGGAAAGCAACTTTGGGGGCCCCTAGCAGGGCCCCCTTGCCTCTGCGGCCTATGGTTGGTGGCCGAAGGGGTACCCCTGAAAATCCATGCACTGTGTGGCAGGTACTATGGGGTGACTGAACCACAGGGTGCAGGTTTTTACACAACCCCCATTTCTTTATGGAAGCCTGTGTTCTGGCCAGCTTACGGCCGTATCACAGGCTCCCTTAGAGATATGTGAGTGTCCGACCGAACAGTGTTCGGTCGTGTTGGAAAATGAGGCAGTACTTCTGAGGCCTGCACAAATAACATAACTACATTTGTCCTTCATTGGGAACCAAACACCCCATTGTAGCACTTGACTCTCAGAGGGTAGCGTTGCAGAGCAGTCTAAGGCTTACTCAAGGGAGGTGGTGTGGGCTAGTAATCGCCATTTACCAGTACGCAGAAATAACACTCAATAATTGATTGTCCAGTCTGTACTTTACTTTATAAAAGGAAGAGTACATTTATTAAACACACACACTACTCAATACTATGCAACAATTTACAAATATACATAAGCTGTTGGAATTACTTTGTGACATTGCATAACATTCCCACCCCTCCCGCAGTGGGGGTGGGGTCTAGTACCACCACTCCCATGTATGCACATCATCTTGCTCCCAATGCAGTAGGTTGACCATAACCTCGGGTGAGGGCCTTGCTCACTGGCACCATCCCAGTGGCAACCCACTCCCTTTATCTCAACAAGCATTTAAAATGGGCACACCTGCCCTGGTGACACATAACCCTGACTGAGCATCTCATACTGACCATACAGTATACACCTCTACATCTTAGGGGCTAACAGTCTGGGTTGTTCTTCACCTAACGCAGCAGCAAGAATACATGTTTAAGCATCACTTAAAATGACAGTACTTATCATCGCTGATAACCATTCTAATGCATTGCAATAAAAGCCCCTAAAAGGCATCACAGTTATAATCACAGGATTAAGCATATACAGCCAGACACCCTAGCAGGAATGTCCAGCAACATAACCCCACTTTGCTTATGACTTCACATTACACATGTGACTTTCAGTCCTGCAATAGAAATAACATTGGTAGCTGCACTTCTCGTGCAATTGCACCTCTTCATCTCCAGGGTATGTCCTCCTCCAGACATCCCCAGCTCAGCCCTTCACACCCTGGTGCAGTCCCCAAACACACCCCTCGGCTGAAGAACAAAAGTTCCAGCCCCCAGGTTGCTGTTGACCGTTGGCTGAGCCCTTGAGGGGCTATTTCCACTGATTCCCCAGAGACTTAGGGGGGGACGTTCCATCTTCGTGCTGGGGGAGACTGCATAGCTCCTGCAGCTCCCCCGGCACCTTTGCACGCATTTGGCAGAGAACCATCCTCTTTTCCTTGCAGGCCAGTCCGGGCCTGCAAGACATTATGGGGCGAATCGCTCCTGCCTCGTGCATATCGAAGTAGCGGCTCCCCCGCTGCTCGGGGAGAGCCGCGCTGCCCAAGCCGGCGGCCTCACGTTGCATCTGCCCATCGTTGGGGGCCCGGTCCCACCCGGGCCCCGTGCATGGCCTGGTGAGTTGTTACAGCTCGGGGAGACCACCCCCGGCTTCTCCTGCCGGCTCCCCATCCGGCCCGCACTCTCGTGTGCGGCCGCGGGAGCTTGCGTGTCCATTCAGGTCTGCCCGCACCTGCGGGCAGACACGGAGACTGCCTCGTCCTCGGCGGGTCCTCGGGGGAGTGCGACGGCACTCCCCCCGCCTTCCCGCTGCTGTGGGGGAGTGTGGCAGCACTCCCCCCTTCTCCACACACTGGGGCCCAGAGTTGGGGTCCCGGGCCCCTGGACAATCTTCACGGGGAGTGCGACGGTGCTCCCTGGCTTTAATTCACCTGGCAGGGGGGACGCGCCACGGCACACCCCTCTCCGCTGCACCGACATTATCGGGCCCGGAGTTGGGATCCCGGGCCCCCGAGATCTTCACGGGGAGCGCGACGGTGCTCCCCGGCTTCATTTTTGGCGGGACCGGGAGTTGGGGGTCCATGGCCCCAGAGATCTCTTCTAGGGGAGGCACGACAGTGCTCCCCTTCCTCCGGTGTCTTCGGGGGCCAGGGTGGGTTCCTGTCACCCTGGTTGAAGCAATTATCACGGGGAGCGCGATGGCGCTCCCCGACTTGACTTCTTGGGGGGCAGCCCCCTGGACCTGACCCACCCGGGGGCCAATCTGGGACCGGCGGCAGAGCCCCATGCACTTCGTCGTCAGTCCTCTTCAGGGGTCAAAGGTCGCCTACCTTCTGGGGGGTGCCTCTCAGCCCCCAGGCGACCGATCTTCACCATTTTGGCCTCCTTTTGCTCCTGGTGGCGCGCCCCAGCCACTGGGAGCACTTTCCTGCACCCTCCTGGTCTCAAGGAGGGTGAACTCAGCAGGGAGCTGTCTTCACTGGCTCCCTGCACCAGTCTTTCACCTGGCCCTCCTCCTGGGCTTCTCTTCTCCTTGCGCAGAGGCCCAGGCTTCGGCTCCCTGGTCTCCCCTCCTGGCGCAATTCAGGGGACTGGGACAGTCAGGGGGTTCTTCCTTCCAACTGCCCGTGGCGCCAGGCTCCAGCACTAGTCTTCCTCAGCACACCACACCCCAGAGAGAGCTCTTCTTCCTGTGCAAGACCTTTTTAAAGAATTTGGAGGGGGCTGGCAGGAAGGCTCTGCTTGCCCTATCAGGCAGCGACACATCACCTCTCTGCCCCTGCTCCCTCCTTCCTGCCCAGGCCTCTGGGATAGTTCAAAATGGCGTCGTCCAGGGGTCCCAATCCACATGGTCTCTGAAAAGCCCCTTCCCCCTTTTCTGCCTTCTCTCCAGAGCAGCTTGGTGCCTGGCACCAGGTGACAGCTGCTGATGGATAACCGGCAGCTCCACCCATCTTCTCTCCCTCTTGGAGAGGAGACCTTCGCCCTTGGAATGCTTGCCGTGAAGGGCTAGGCCTCTGATGCTTCAGTTTGGGGAGGAAGGTCATTAATCCAGCCTGGCAGGGTTACACCCAGCCAGGCTCTGGTTATGAGCTGACTCAGAGGAATATGACATTTCTGGATGACCCAAAAGCAGTACAGATATGACTTTGGACTCTGCAGAATACTTCTCCTCACCTAAGTTACAGTGGACTTTAGTGCATGTCTGGAATTTCTAGGCCCTAGGGAAGTGAAACTATCCCATGTGATCCCCATCCTCATAGGAGAATAATGGAGTGGTCCTTCAGTGAAAACAGTAAAGCACACTGACTTTCCCTTACATGTTTCTTCCCATTATATAAAGCCTATTCCATGTCCCCACCCAGCTCTGCATAATTCCTGCCACACCATTCTATCTGTACCTGCTCCTGGGCTGCGCACGCCAGGAATCTCCCCCGCCAGCCCTTACACGTGTGCACACGCATGTACACACGTGTCTGCATGTAACCAGCCCGGTGCCCCTTACTCCACCTGCAGCGCAGCGGCCTACTCTCACCAGGGGGACACCGGTAAAATCCACATGCAGTCTCTTTCATCATGAGTTCACTGTGGGTGAGTCCCAACTTATGAGGCTCACCCACAGTAAAAGCTCAACAATTAGGTGTTCAAAAAAGCGAAAAATCCGGGCGGCTCAGATGGTCAGAACCACCTTCTAACAGGTCGCATCATAATCAGGTGGTCAGAACCGCCGACTTTCAACCGGAGACCGAGACGGTGTCATCGTAATAAGCCCCAATGTATTAATTTCAAAATATCTTAAATGTAATATATTTCAATTAAATTAAAAAGTAATATGTTTAAATTGTTTTTATTATTTCACTAATTAAGCTTTAGAAATATAAATTTTTTAATTAAAAATATAAAACCTACAATGATTAAATAAATCAACTCAAACTTAAAATTATACACATTATTGTAAAGTACTACACACCCAAATACCCTGTAATATACAAAAATCCAAAAAACAAAAACACCAAACCACATTTTATCAACAAATTTGTAATAAAGAATTAAACCTATGTATATATATTTTAGTTTACAATAAAATTTATGCAGCTGAAATTTAAATTTACTAAAATATAAATACAAGAAACACAAATAATAACATTATTAAAATTACTACCCGCCATAAATCCCTCACACTCCCAATAACCAGAAAATCAAAAATAAATAAATAAAATATAAACATCACTAATAAAATGACTTTAAAGTTAAATTAATTTAATGTTTCAACACAATATATATAGTTAAAAAATTTTTAATAAATTTTACATTTCTTTTTAAAGTACTACCCACCTTAAACCTCTATATGTCCGAACACCCCAATATTAAACCCCATTCAAAACTATGGGCCTGATTACGATGCCGGTCGGACTCCATGGCGGAAGCAGGACTGTCCGACTAGAAGTCGGCGGTCCCGCTCCCCAGATTACGATGCGTTCGCCTTCATGGCAGACGCAATGTGTACATTTTCAATAGGAAATAATCACATTAAAAACATCCCTGCACTCTGTGTCAGGCACCATGTTTAGGGGGGCACCATAGCGGAGGGCCAGGGGGAAGGGGGCCCTGATAGGGGCCCACAAAGTCACTTTCCATCTACCTTTTCATGTCGTGTGAACCGCCATGAAAGGGCAGGCAGAAAGGGACATTGTAATCCCTATGGCGATGCCTGAGCAGGCACCGCCCTCGTAGGGATTACTGACCCTCCGATGGGCTCAAGAAGCGCAGCAGACAGTCCCTTCGCCAGATGCCTCCACCCGCCGCGGCTGATGTCAGTGGGTCCGCCACCGATGAGCTGTCGGTATTGGACCCACTGACATCATAATCAGGCCCTAAATTACAGTTCATAAATAAACAAAAAACTAATAACAGAAAATAATTTTACTAAATTAAATCCCGTTAAAATGTTTAAATACATTAAAACAAAAAACACCTAAAACACAAATATTTAAAAAACAAATAAAACACATATTAAAAACGTAATAGAAGTAGTAAAGCAATAATATATAAATAAACTATAACACTACAGCAATTGAAACAACATTTCAAACTATGATATCTTAAATTTCGATAATAATGTATTAAAAAGAAAAATGATATACTTACCTTGATATAACGATACTCTCAATATTCTGTCTTGGATATTTAGTATCATCTATATTCTGACTTTGATATTAAGGGTGCACACCCATCTGCATGGTGATAAATGGAGGCATTAGGTTTCTCCATTAATGTGTACAAGCCACATTTACAATATAAACAGTGCTTACATTAGAATGGAACCTCAGAGAAAGTTCCAGGTGACCATGTCATGGTGAAAGAGTAGTTTCAGCAATCTATCTAGCAGATTTTGGGTAGTTGGGAATGAGGTTAAGCTACTGAGAAACTTTCCATTGCATACTATGCATTTTTCAAAGATGTGACTGACCCTCACATGATCAACTGTATGGAAAACCATAAGTCTTTACATGTGTATCAGCTGCTGAACATGCAGAGTATGTCATCTTGCATTTTTTAAATTGCGCTTTTGTATTTGAACATTTGCAGAATGCAAATTGATATGGTGCTAAAAGCTTACCATTTTCAATGATTTTGCTGAGTTCCTCAGAGATGCATTATTCAGTCACTTTGGTGAGCAAAAGCAGATTAGCATCCAGACACTCATGATCTATCTGGTTTGGGTGAGCACGGGCTTCTATAGCAGGGGGTCATCTGTTTTGTCTTTTGTGAATCAGTGAATCAGTGAATCTTTGATGATTGATGATGGAATATTCTGTTATGTTAGAATGCTGGTTTTAATTTCTTTAATAGCTTGTCTACCTCAAGAGGTTTGAGACTTTCAATGTTGCTATGATTAGTGGTTACAAGGTGTCTGATCTTGCTTCTGATTTATTGAGGATACATCGAAAGCTGTTTAACATCATTTTGCAATACCACAATCCAGAATGAGCAAACAATATGGTTTAGTGGAATCCCACAACTTATATTGAAATGCATGGAAAATAGACTTTTTATAACGAGTTTGTTGTAGGATACTCTGTGAATTCATCAATGCTCATTGAAGAGCTTCTTCATTTGAAGAATGGCAAATTTCATGAAAATGCATGGTCTTATTGAGAGATATGTTCCATGTGACTTTTAAGGCTCAGAAAGATGATTAGGTTTTAGTTATTGATTTCTGGCAAGGAAGGATGTTGTGGTGAATTAAATCAATTCCTCCCCCTATGTTATTTGATCTGTCCAACCTGATAGTTTAGTGTCCTTGTGGAGCTAGAATGTAATGTAATGTAATGTAAGGTATATTTGTACCGCGCAGCTGTCACCCCAAGGGTATCCTGGCGCTGAGACTGACCAGAGGATGTATGGGTGCAAAACAGGCAGGACAAATAGCCCAGCCTGCATTGAGTAGTAGCTCAAATTAATCCTCCCTTAGGAAGAGCCATGTCTTCAGCTTTTTCCTGAATAGTAGCAGTTCCTGAGTTTGTCTTATGTCTACGGGGAGGTCATTCCAGAGCTTTGCCGCCGCAACGCTAAAGGCTCTCCCGCCAGTTCTAGCTTTTTTGCATCAGAATGTCTATGATCACCTGCAAGTGAATATGCAACCAAGCTTTTGTGAGGAAGTATAGTTGAAAAGTATACACGGTGTTTGAAATTAATTTGTAATTAGTAATGACTTATCTGCAATGCACATTTTATTTATTTTGAGAAGAAGTGAATTTAGTGCATCTCTAGGGATGTTCCTTTGGTTATGACCCAGTCTACTCCTTTCTTAGAGTTTTACCTAGTTTTCAGGACAAGGCATTAGAGGGATGCGTTGATGCTTCATAAGAAGACACCGTTTTTTTTAGATAAAGTTTGTGGAGGCAAACATGATCTGTTGCTAGGTCTCACTCCAATAGAGTATCAATGGCAATTCAAATCTTCTGGATTAGATTGCTCAGCCTGGGAACAGACAGCAGGTGCATGCAGTTAGAGACAACACATTTCCTGTGGGGGGTAAAAGTGGAAATCTGTGTTGCCGTTGAGACTGGTGGAGTTCCAGAGTCAGATATGTTCCTGGAGGTTTCAGTGAAACAGTACTCACACAACCCTAACTATATGTGCTTGCACTGTGTACAGGTATTAGAGTTGATTAAATGATTACTGTGGTGCCTGTAAGAAACAGAGCAGGGTTCCTTATCGTCTCAATATTTAAATTGGTGTGATAATTACAATAGTATGGCTTTTTGTAATATTCCTAAAATGGCTGGTGCAGACAGAAGTCCGATATTGTTGATAACTTCAGTGTTTTTGTCCTTTCCATTATATTCAGATAGTTGAATTCTAAATTGTTATTCATTTGTTTACTAATTCTTCTTAGAGATGACTACTTGCTGCCTGACTCCAGCAGGTCAGCTGATATGGACGTTAATTCAGAGGATGAAGAAGGGTTGATATTCCAGTGGTTATGTCGTCTGTAGGAACTGAGAGATCGGACATGAACTAAATGTCATTGTTGTGAAAAATGGCCCAATCTCAAAAGATGACAAATAATAGCACTCTTAAAATGATTTCAGGAAGACAATGTGCTGAGAAATTGTGCTGTGAATAGAGTGGTGAGCAATTTAATTTGAATGGGCTTCTGCTTTATGGATGAGCTGATTGAATTTCAGGGTATGTAACTTTATAAATCACTTTCTCATTAGAATCTCTCAAAGTCTGAATCAGTCCACAGCATGGTGCTCAAACTTTGGGCAAATACTGTAATTGTGGGTGTGCAGCTGTAGGCCACAGACTGTGAAGTGGCTGTCAGGATCTGTTCAGGGGTGTGAAGTACAACCTGACAAAGAGGTGGTGCAGCACTGATTGTAGAAGACCCGGACTCTTCTGGAACCTGTTCTACCTTATATAAAGATGATGGTAGGTCATTGTTTAGAAGATTGAAAGACTGAATTGAACTGCTCTGCATGAATGAATCAGAAGATGACTGGAGACAAGAACAGGGTGCAGTGTACCAGTCCAACCCAGAGTGAAAAACTCTGATCTTGCAAGTCTAGTCAGCACTAAAGAAACAGACACAGGGCAGACCCTCCAGCAGTATCAGATCAGCCTTGGGACACCAAACAACAGGGTCAGCAACATCTGGCAGTTCCAAGCAAGCTGATCTAATCAGTCCTCTGAAGAAAAGAGCCTGATATCACTGACTAGACCCCAGGGAGACAAAATTAATGAATAACTTCAGCCTGGGAAGTTTTGTATCGCAGTTAAAGAACGTGAGAGTAGGCTCCTTCCAGCCCTCTCAGATAATGATGCAGTAGTCGCCGATACAGGGGCACACAGGTGGTTAATTCATGCAACAGTAAATGCTCATCAGTTACTGGTGCAGTGTTTTGAAGAGGGGCTAGAGAATGAGGCCCACTATCATCTGTAATGTCCAGGACAAGCCTTAGAAGTATGACAGTGGGTTTGTTGGAAACGCTTGCCTACAGATTAGCAGTGAAGACTGATTATTTTCTATTGGTACTTCAGATCAAATCTAATCAAGAGTTTTCAGGGTATAGCAGTGTCAGGTCCATTAACAAGTTCCATTTATGAGGCATTTGCAGCTATAGCTGGAGGAATTACATGGGAATAGCTCATTTCAAGTTGATGACCTTGCTGAGAAGTTGGGTAATCAGGAGACTGTGAGCATTATTCCACAGCATGCTCTGTTTCTTCAATGAACGTAGGGCTGTCTGTGTGCTACTTCATCTGTCGAAGTGATGTCTTGGTTTCAGAAGAATTCAATTTAGAATTGGTAGTAAAGGTAATCAATAATCTTTCTGGCAGGGACTGAATGTTAAGTTAATGTCATGTTAGCATTGCATATAGTTTACTGCATTAAACTTAGATTCTCGCATATGCTGTCAAATCCTCTTCACCTTCCCAGAACATAAATCCCGGCTCTTGCTGGACATTCTGACTATCTAGTAAATGTCAAACTCAATGCCACCCTCCCTGCTTCCCAGTCAGAAAAACATTTGTGATTTTCCAGCTCCCAAAAGGCTGTGGGCTTATGACTCTAAGGGATGCTAGAACAATCGTACACCACAAGGCCAATACTGGGTCATCACCACTGTTGCATTTCACTAGCTCTATTCAGGCTCGTGATAAAGTTCTGGATATTAAACTGCATGTATAGTGGAGTTTGGCCCAATAATCCGGCCTGCAAACAGAAACAAATTATCACATTATCGCCATTGTCAAAAGAATACTTCAGTAGGTAATACTCTTTATTACCACTATGAAAAAAGTGCCTTAGTCATTGCACTGGAAATGTACTGTATTGCCCACTGCAATGTCATTTTTCCAGTACAGTACACAGTATTCTTATCCAAGGCGATAAACAAATTCTAAAGGGATTAGAACCTTATACAATACAAAAACAATGAGAGGTCAATCCACATGACCCTGGCCACGAAGACTCTACATAGGGCTCTTGTGCAGTAACACCACCGATTATAACACAAAAAGGGTCATTTAGATGTGCACACTAGAGTTCTAATGAACACACACACAATTTGCAGCCATTTTCTTCCCCCTACTGCCAAGTAGGAGAGAAGCCCAGCTTAACACAAATGATTCAGCAGAAGTTTACTTAGTCCTCATGACTTGTCTCTCTGGAACCTTATCCTCTTCACCTTATTGGAAGCTCTTTTCCTCATGAGCACCAAGTTATAAAGTCTCACCTGAAGGACAGCTAGTAAGCCCCTTTGTCTAATTTGTGTTCTAATTTGTGTTCTGTCCATGAAAAGGGTGTGGACATCACTTGTGGGTTGACAAACTTAGCAGCTGCCACCTCTGACTTGCCCTTTACAACCCTGGCACTGCCTTTGCGACTCCTGGCCTCAGACATGGCAAAACAGTACGAGGAATAAAACGTAAACAGTGCCCTGATGAGCACTATTTACTTTCTGCAGCTCCCACTGTGACATCACACTTCTAGGTTTGTAAGGTAAACTCATTTGGTAAGATAAATGTAATGCACGCTCTTTGAAACACATCATTGTATGAATCAAATGAAAAACATACAGATGTTTTAACTTGTTGCCATGTTTCATAACTGTAAGTAAATGATAAATTAAGTGCTTGAATAAAATCATGAACTCCTGTGTTCCACATATGTGATAGTTCTTAACATTTGATCATAAATCAAAATGTATTAACAATTATAAGGAATAAATCAAGGCAAGAACAGTTAATAATCAATATATGGTCCATATGAATTAATAACAGTGGTCAAGACTACTCTTATATTACACTAGGCATCATTGACATCAATTATTGGGGTGTTATCAGGATCACGGTCAAGTGGCATCACTTCCTGGGATTCAAGGTTAAAGGTCATGTGATATATGATGTTACTCCTGAATCGAAGTCCTCGGAGAGGGCAACGAATATAAAAGTAAGCCCAGCCAGATAGTCCTACCTAGATTTTAAAAAAGGTTACACTGTGCTGCACTTTAAAAGTTGGAAGAGATTACTGAGGCAGCAGTTTACTTTCTCAAGCTCTGTCTGTGAGTAAGGTAGGAAGATTAGTGCGCGCAATTATATGAGTAATGGTCATTTATACAATAGATAAAAACAACAGTGCATCGGCCATTAATTACTGGTGGTATTTATTGCTATCTAACTCAATGATGGAAAAAATGAAACACTGAGTTAAAAACTGCAATGCTCAACTGTTTGCCTTGCAGTTTACATGCTGCTATTTACAGCGACCAAACAATTTCCCGAGCAATGTTACTAGGATTGGAACTTTAGACCTACACCTTATGTCAGGATCTCTGCAACAAATGCATTAATTGCTGAGTTACGTTCATAGAACACTAGCATATGACATGCCAGTTACCATACACAGGTCTGCAGCAAGCATAGGGATGTGGTGCACTGTTGGAGAGTGGTGGTGAGGGAATTCATGGAGAAAGAGGTTATGGGATAGGAGAGCGCCAAAAAAGACTGTCCTAATGGCCGCCTCCAGCAGTCGAGCCAGCCCTGGCTGGGAGTCTTACCCCCCTCCCCCCCACCAAGTTTGGGTCAAGTTGCGCCCCTGGAATAGACTATGATGAGGAGGATTCCCTAAGGGTAATCAAGATAATTGGTAAGTAACTAATTAATTTACCACACTGTTCACACCCATGCACAAGCCTGGAGCCAATCCAAAGTGGCTGCAAATGAGCAAAACTGCTATTTGAAAACGTCATTAAAAACAAATGAACACAAGAAGCATTTCAAAATGTACATGGCAAGGCTGAATTTGAAAGCCAAAAAAACCTGTTGACCCTTTATTTCTCTCTTCCTGAATTAACTCACGCTTGCTTAGCATCTCTGAAGACAACTTCAATGGATTCAACGTGATTGTTACAGACTTGTCCTTTTTGAAGAGTACATGGAGAACAAATATGCATGTGATTTAAATAAATGCTTCTTAAGTTCACCCATTTTCTTTATAATCATCTCACAAGGAACTTTACAACGGCAGTGCATTTTTTAGGTCGAGCATCAGCGCGCATGCTCTGTCTGCAAGACCTGCTGTAATCACTCTACCAAGTGTAATTACATCTGCTGCTTGCCATTGGTTCTCAACGCCATCACTCCTATTTCCTGGCTCCTTATTGGCCGGTGCTCCCAATACATCACTTCCGTTTTAAAGCCAAGAGCACCGGCCAACTACAGTTTCCTTACACTGTAGTTCTTTTTTTAATTTATTTGGGGACTTTTTTTTACAGGCGTCCCATTCTGCGCTTTTACTTTAATATCAGCTGTGCCTAGTCTAAAGAAAGGTGCACGGAATGGGGCGCTTGAAAAAAAAAACATTTGTTGGTGAACTTGTGAAACTTCCTGGTGCTGCTATTTACTAACGGCGGCCCGGCATAATGTTTACGAAATGCGTGGCTCACCACAATGGCTGCTCGGGTGCCTCTCCTCGCTTCAGCCCCCCCTCCCCTCGCCCCCCCTTCCCCTCCAGCACTCGTGTACAGCAAGGAAGAGAGCGACAGTGCTGCGAAATCGGACGCTGACAGCCTGCAAGGCCACTCACAAGTAAGGCTGCTTTTTATTACTGAATGGGGTTTTTTTGGCGCCTTTATTTGCAAAATGGCGCACTATGCCACACTCCAGCCTTCATTTTTTTTTAATAACGGTGGCCCGGCATAATGTTTACAAAATGTGTGGCTCGCCACAATGGGCGCTCGGGTGCCTCTCCCCGCTTCAGCCCCACCCGTCTCCCCTCGCCCCCCTTCTGCCCTTCCCCTCCCCTTCCCCTCCAGCACTTGTGTACAACAAGGAAAAGAGCGACAGCGCTGCGAAATCGGGCTCTTCCAGCCTGCAAGGCCACTCACAAGTAAGGCTGCTTTTTATTACTGAATGTTTTTTTTTGGCTTGCACACTGGTAATGCACAATGGCTGCTTGGGTGCCTTTCCTTGCTTAACCCCGCCCCCCCCCCCCACCGTCCCCCTTGCACTTCCAGGAGCCTCCCTTCGGTTCAAGCTTTTACTTTTCTGCTACATTTCAACCTCCCCCTGCCTCTTGGGAAAGACAGATAAACGGCAGGAGTAGGAATAATTCACTAACAGCTTGTCTTGTCTGTCACTGAGTCAGGCGAAGTCCACAGTCACTCAAAGACTTTAAGGGGCAATTCCAGCAACCATGGGATACTCGGAAAACTTAAAATCCTTTAAACCCGCTTTGAGAAATATTTTATTAATATTCACATATGGTTTCTCTTGCCCTGCTTGTACCACCTTCTTTTGTTCGGCCTTTGGCACCTGAAAAAGAGAGCAGCAAAGGCGCTCAAAATCTGATGAGAATGCCTACTACAAAAAATACACGTCTTAGGACGCTGTGAAGCCACATGCACCGTCTCCGATATACCTGTTGCTGTGGGGCAGTTTATTCCTGTTTGAAACGCTCTCCACCTGTGACACCAATGTCAGGCTCTTTGCCTACCACGGAAGCACCTTCATATGCACACAGTGGGTGCTGCTTGTTGTCCAAGTGCTGGAGAGGGGACGACAGGTACGCCTGGTTAAAGAATGCGCTGGAAAACAGTACTTTCTTAATAGATGAAAAGTGTGCAGAAAACTAGATATTTATACCGTGGAGGGAAAGGGGTTGGGTTGTAGTAGAAACCATGCTTTTATAGTAGTTAGATACGATACAGCATAGATCAGATATTCTTTTATGGAGATTGGCATAGTGCTGGCAGGGCATTGCATTTGTATAAGTGGTAGTGCACCACAGTACAAGTACTTTTGTGGGTTGTAGCAGGTACCAGGTGTATTGGTTTGGTTAATGGCACAGGAAACCACAGGATAGACTACGTATTTTTTCCTAGTGACAGCAGTGGACGTAAAGATAAAAAGTAATTTTCTGGAGTTTGCCCAGAATGTCTCTGCAGTTTTTAGGGGGTGAAGGAGTAACCATTGTTTTGTGCATGTGTGAGAATGATGTGTTTGTGTGTCGGTTAAGGGGGGTGCACAATATCTTTTATGTCATTCGTGTACTCTGAAGTCCATATGTAATGTAACTGGTTCTATTGTAAAGCGCTCTGACACCTTCGGGCAAAGTTTGCGCTATATAAAAACGCATTAAAAAAAAATGTAAAAAAATTCCTTGGAGGCCCCACCCCGTCGTCCTCCTCCCTGCTGTGCACTGTATTTTTATTTACTGTTGCCTGCGTATATTTCCGTCACTCTGTCTGCCTCCTTCACATACCAAACATTTGCAATGCAATAGGTCTCGCATTTGCGAAAGACTGAGCTATTGGCATTGTAAATGACAATGCCTTTTATTTATCTGTTGTTTTTCAAAACAGATATATAAAAGGCATTGTCATTACAATGCCAATAGCTTAAACTCTCCCAAATGCGAGACCTGCTATTGCATTGCAAATGCTTGTTCTCTTTTCTGACAGCGATGAAATATGCTCTTTGCTTCAGAGGTTATCATTCATTCGAAGGAAGAGTATCGGCTTACGCCCCAGTCTAAGAAATGTCACTAAACTTATGAATGAGTCTGTGCTTTTCACCCAAGGGTAGGAACTCCCTTAAAACGTAAACCGGTGACCTTAGCCGGGATTAGAACATCGAAACCCAAGGCTGTCAGAGAGAGCGAGCTTGAGAAATGTCTTTAGGTTAGAAAAACTACCAACAATTCTTTCCCACACTAATCTGCTTGGCTGTACTGCTTGAAACATTCCTTAAACGCACATATATTTTTTTTTAACAAAGCTTCAGTAATTTAGGTACACAGAAATCGTTTAATAATCAGAAAATAACAGTGCCTTACATGTGTACCCATAACTCAGTGTGAATATAGTAGAGCATTTACAGATAGTAAGGTGTTAGACTAATTACAACATGTTTGAAATCTTTGTATTTGTGCAATAACTTGATCTTATCAGTGTGTTTGCCCAGGCTTTCCATTGACATCTATCTATAAATACATGTATTGTGAAAGAACGCGTTAATAGATTTATTAAACTCCACAGACCCATGCAAGGCTTTGTGTACGGTGCAAGAATAAGTGAAATCCGAGATGACCTTGAAAGTGACTGACATCATTTCCTGTATGTTCACCATTTCTGCCAAGGCATGGGTGCCTGCCAGATTGAGTTCATAGCACCTGGGTTGCACTGCTGAGGGAGAGTGCACCAAAGACATCGGCCTCTTTCTGCAAACACCAAGTGATCTTGTCACTCCTACAGAATACACTCGAAGTCTGTAAAAACAACAGCTTTTTTTGTGGAAAACTCATTGTACCTAGAAAGTGGTACATGGGGTTAATTCGTTTGAAGCGGTTGGAGGTATTAATTTATTTGTGAATTTGTTTACTTATTTAGGTTTTGATAGCACCCCTGTATTAGAGTGTTTTACATATACCAATTAATTATACAATATGACATTAAACAAGTTACAAAGTAGAAGACACAGATAATGAAGTGGGAGTTAGCAAAGGGAAGACGGAGAGTGCCAGAGAAACACAACTGAATGAAACATTGAAAAACTGAAAAGGTCTGTGGTAATTGGGAAGAGAGTCATCGATATTTCAGGAAATGGTGGAAATGGCAGAAGAGATGGGCCTTAAGATGCTTCCTGAAGTCAAGAAAGGTGTGTTGAATTCTGATGGGTCAGGAGTTTCTGGGCAAAAGTGGTAGCTTTAGTGGAGGTTCAATTGTGGGTAAGGAGCATTCAAAACCTAGAGGCCTTCATTTGTGGAGAGTTACAGCGTCTAATCCTTCTGAGTCCACCAGAGAGGGGAAGCATTTAGATTGGTAGAGGAGGGTGTTGTGCTGAACAGGACATCAACGTTTGAACTAGATTCTTGCATTCTTCACTGAGCGGTTTAGTGCCTCTTCCTCAGACAGCAGGGCAGTCCTTCTTCTAAATTTTCCACAGGTCCAGGAGTGTTCTGATGAGAGGTTCTGAAGGTCCCATTTTTGCACCTGTGTCAGCCTTTGTGTGGGGAATTCCCTGGCCTACCCCCAAAATTAGTTCTGGTCGGATGTTCTCTTTCCCCTGGTTCCAAACTGTCTTGGGTGACACAGGCAAGGTCAGGCCTGGTGTCAGGTTCTGTAGTAAGTTCCCTTAGGACCCACTTTGGTTCTCCCTTATTTTAGCATATTACACATTTTAGGCTACGTTTGCTTTGCACATTTACACATAACACATTTATTTGGTGCCATGAATTATTTTCGAAATATGCTGTACATGTTATTATTCCGTTCTTCTTCTTGAGATTTAGTCTGAACATTTCATACAAGGTCGAACAACATGGTGTGCTGGTTTTCTCTGCTCGATCAGCAACATCTCCTAATGTTTAGACACAACACAGTGGCACAGCTGCTGTTTTCCAACACAGTAGTTCTTATCATATAAATCGAGATTTGCCCTTTGGAAAACAGGGAAGAGAATTCTAGCAAAGGAGAAAAGTCTTAGAACTGGTGCACCAGCCTTGCGTAACCTGAGATGCGGACTTCCTAACTGCAAATACCAGGTATGGGGAATGGTGCTAATTCCAGAGATCACTGATATATCTCTGTGCTCATGTAGTGAGGGTAGGCTTAGACACTTTAGTCCTAGATGTAATGCACATATCTAGAATCTTCAGAGTTGCATTTGAAGATTAACACTTCTACTCCAACTGCTATAACAAGGATCTTAGAAGAATAAGCAGTACACTGTGACAATCGTGTAAGCATTAGTCCTCTTCTCAATCAATCAATCAGTATTTGTTAAGCGTGACTACTCACCCGCTAGGGTCTCAAGGCGCTGGGGGGGCTGCAGGTCCTATTGTGCGCTGAGGTTCGGTCAAAGAGCCAGGTCTTGAGGTCCTTCCTGAATTGGGTGAACTGTCTAGACTTTCGAGGCAGATGAGTAGAATATCGATATTCCCAGTTGATGTTTTGAGGTAGGGTTCTGTGTCACTGGCATAGTGCTGCAAGTAAATGCTTTCATCTTTAAGGATTAGACCCACAGTCCATAAGTACAATTTAAATGAAGTGGGAACTATGTTCAAGCCTTGGGTGAACTATTATAAGGTATATTGACCATTCCTGAGATGCAGTTCTTCAATATAGCACTTGGTGCTTGTTGTTGAAAAACGATGACAACCAGTTCATTCCAGCTATAGTCAACACTTTTGTAACCCTCCTGTATATCTTAAAGAATGAATAGACATGAGGCTCCTTTGTCCTAGATGTAATGCACTTATCTAGAATCTTCAGAGTTGCATTTGAAGATTAACACTTCTATTCCAACTGCTATAACAACGATCTTAGAAGAATAAGCAGTACACTGTGACAATCATGTAAGCATTAGTCCTCTTCTCAATCAATCAATCAGTATTTGTTAAGCGTGACTACTCACCCGCTAGGGTCTCAAGGCGCTAGGGGGGCTGCAGGTCCTATTGTGCGCTGAGGTTCGGTCAAAGAGCCAGGTCTTGAGGTCCTTCCTGAATTGGGTTAGCGACGGGGATAGTCTGAGGTGGAAGGGCAGGCTGTTCCAGGTCTTGGCGGCGAAGTTGGAGAAGGATCTTCCTCCGGTCCTGGTCTTTCGGATCCGAGGGATGTTGGCTAACAAACAAACTTGTCCTTTTCCAGTGTTTTGCTCACTTCTCTAATTGCTTGCTTCAGCAATAAAAAACATTGTGTAAATTAAAATCAATTAGTGGTTCACAAATTGGGCAGCTCATTAAAACTTCATTTCCACAAATATGTTGATATATAACCCTGTGATAAGTTCACTGATCCACTCTCCTTCATGTGCAACATTTATGGAAAAAACAATTAATGGTGCCATTTTTATTCACCTAGATACTCTCAGAATACCACAGTCTTGTGGTTTTTCACCATAGTCTTTTCAATAGGAGTAAATGACAGGGTATATATTGACACCATTGCATGCCATGACATTTCACTTCTTCCCTCAGGTCTGTCGAGGCAGGTAGGTGACAGAAGGCTTTAAGGGAGTAGCAGATCCCAGCTGCAATGGCACAGCTTCCTCTGTATCAACTGAGGCAGGCAAAGGAATGGATTGAATCCCTTCTACCAGTTCCCACAGGTCTCTGAAGACCTGGAGGAGGTGATAAAAGAGAGCAGGTGCACCCACTGTAACATTATGCAATAATTTCCTTGTGTTTCCATCAACCCTGGACTCTTGTAGGATACAGGCTCCCTGCCTAAGTTGATGACAGTGGGCATGAGGGGTGGTTTTTTCTAGGTAGGATTGGAAGGTGCAAAAAGAAGGCAGTTATCTACCCAGGGTAACTGCAATTTGATGTCATCTTGTAGTGTAGCTCCTATTTCCCTAATAGGCTCTGCGCATTGGAATAATATATCCTATAGGTTTGACATAGGACTAAGGTCAGTATGTCCCTATCAAGTATATTAAACTTAATTACTTGTGCCAGCTAGCTCAGAGGCCACTAGAAACTCCTTGACAACAAGAAGGAAGTAGTTTCTGGCAGCCGCAAAACATGACCACTGTGTTTCCCTTTAGAATCAGAACGTGTCCCAGAGTCGTGGAAACAATAGATAACTATTTCACTCAGCTCAGTCGTGCATGCTTAGTTTTCTCCAAGTTACACAGAAAGAAATAGACGGGCGTTTCAATAAAGGATTTATTGAACAGTCTTGTTTCTGGTGTAAGTAAAATGTGCTGTTACGATCACAAGACAGTATGCGAGATGAATAATGTACAGTGTGAGCAGTAGAAATAAATAATACTGCGAGAGCATTATCTTTTAGTACATATGCTGTTACATAAATAACACAGACTAAAAATGCGAGTACTCATACGATGCGTTGCTAAGCTAGTTCTACCCCAATGTACCTAACCTAACCTAGGTGTAGGAAGACGGAAGAAGTAGGTGAAGTATTCCTTACTATGGTATACTAAGAGTATGTTAAGTCTAGTATGCCTAGTATGCCAAGAGTCCCTCTAGGTTCTAGTCAGCTCCATACCTGAAGAATGAGAGAGGTAGGAATCTCTTTGCCAGACTCGAACTCCAACACCCCGCAAGGGAAGTCAGATCACTGGAAGCTGGACTCTCTGCGTGCAGGGATGACAGCGTCTTCTCAGTGCGTCAGGCAGGGAAACAGACTCCTCTGAAGTCGAGGTCTCCTCTGGTTTACAGGGGCTAGGGAAGGTATATTTATACCTGAGAGCACCTAAGAATGTTAGTATTGACGTGAGTTGGACAGCGAAAGACGTCATGAATGAACCCCTAAGGAATAATGGTTCATGCATAATATATGAGTCCTTGAAGAAATCAATAGTCCTGGACTAGGGAAACTCCTGCAGCCTAAGGGTCTGTTCTTCATGAACTCGTTGTGACGTTAGGGTGGACGGATGTCAGAGACCATGCCTGTATTTGGAGTGCACGGTTTAATGCCTAAATAAGGGCTGGGATTTTATGCCTATATAAGGGCAGGGCGAATTGTGCCTATATAAGGACATGATACTGGAAAGCCCATTTATGGATACCCTAAGAGGAATACAACACCCACTCCTCTTTCGTGTGTACGATAATACTAAAATGCTAAACATTTAAAATGCTAAACATTAAAATGGAGTACCACATATTTCTAAAATTTTTCATAAAACCATTTAAAAAAGGCATTTAAAAAACCTATTAGAATGCAAAAGGTACTGTACATTTGAAGCATTGCTTTTCATTACAGGCATAAAGTTCGAAAATGCAATTGGAATGAAATAACAGTAATATTTGCATGTGACAAAAATGATCGATAAGTTTCTCAAAAATCAAAGTCATTTCATGTCAAGAAAATTAATGAACTGGTTTAGACACACAAGATGACTAAGTGTCCGTGGAAGGTCTGTAAAGTCTGTATTATAAGGCTAGTTCTACTTTAAGCAGATTGATGTGCCATTTTCGTTCAAAAAATGGGGAAAAAGTTCAATTTTGGTAGAGTTCCAAGTTGTTTAAAAATGAAGGCCAAATTGTCACTGCATCTCTGGAACACTGTATGCTGAATCAGAGTTAGTTCACGGGTCTGGTGTAAACATGAGATCATCTACTTCTATAGACAAAACATCATCCACTGTTGTTGGTGTTAGTTGGAACACCTCGTGTAGCAGATTAATTGCACAGAGATGTGAAGCTTCACTTCCAGCATAGGGTGCCGCAGCAAAGTTTGCGTCCGTTGTTACCTGTGTGCCTGTAGATCTTTCTCGTACCTCAGCAGCAGCCGGAAGCGTCTGTGAGATCTCAATGAATGCTGACATCAGGATAGGAAGCCTCTGGGAACAACACAGAGCATGGGCCGTTATCGGGTCCAGCAGAGTATCGACATCCGTTGGCGTAGCTGATGGAAATGTTAGACAGGTGTCCAACACGCATTCTTCACCGCATAGCAGGCATCATAGAACAGGTAAGATGCAATCTTGCCAGATTGGTCTGAACGACAGGAACCAAGTTGTATTAAGGTCCCGTAGACGAGTCATGCCAAAAAGCTTTACTATTTGCTCACGGCACTTTCGTTCAAGGAGAGCTTTCTCCATTTCGCTCGGAGTGATGTCTGCGAATAGGCTGGCCATAGCGCAATAGCAGGAAGAGAAATAGAATTCTGGCAACAAGTGCTAGAATTAATGGTATGCCACCAAACACGGAATGTGCAAAGTTCGGGATGATTCCGAGTATTGCCTGGAAAGGTGCTAACAGACCTGAGCAGATGCTCTTAAATACATGTACAATTCCAGTTGTATCAGACATGTTGAAGATACGTGATATCATTTCTACGAAATGTATAGGGCAGTTTGTACGTATTAAAGTCTGTATCTGTGCCGAAGTCCTTGCTATTTGTAGATCATAGGTTTCTTTGGCCGAGGTCAAAGGCACTGTTTGCTGTAAAAGCATGGCTTTCATTCTGCTTAGAGTATCAAATCTTATAAAAGAGACGTTCAGCGAAGGCCATAGAGGCGACTCCCTGACTGTGTCTATTGGGGCAAACAATACTTGCATACAGCAAGTGACCCTGGAGTTGACCGTTACTAGATATGGGATGCCTGGCAGCATTCCGCAGCAGCTCTGATCATTCAACATGAGGTAACTCCCATTAGAAAGTTGTCCAAACGTTGGATTAATCACAGCAGCTGGAGTACCCTGCTGATGGCAAGACAAATTTTCCACTGAACCATTACAAGCCCCGTGCAAGGAAATGTCTTGACATATAAGTGAACCACTCAGTGCAAGTTTACAGTTTGAACCGCTCAAAAACACTTCACGATCCCCACTCCAACATCTATATGTATACGGTAAATCCCAAGATGTCTTAATGTATTCCTTACCCAACCTTTCATATTTGCCTGCTTGCATTTGTCTGGGGCAATACTGAATCTGAAAAGTACTCACAGGTAATGTTATTTTGCCATGAATAAGCCATTCTGTAGCTGGTTTTTCTGCCACAGTGAATGGTAACTCTTCCAATTTTTCAATGCTCAGCACTGTATACTTTGCTCCTCTTTGTGCCAGTTCGATCTGTTTATCAGTGAGATTGTATTCTGCAAACAGAGCCGTTGTGTTGATGAAACGCCAAGGCACATAGCCCGCTCGCAAAGATTGCAGCGTCCAGCTTAATAACATAATAGAACGTAATTGAGATTGGCCTTGTTGTAACATCACCAAATCTTGTTCTAGAATGTCGATAGCAGAGGATACAATGCCATCCAATGAATATATCCTGGAGGACAAAGTTGTTAACCCATTGTCGACCACAGAGAGTGTTTTCTCTAAATTAATACGATCAAGTTCACGTATTCGTTCTGCAGCCTCTATCTGTGATACCTTCCAAGCTTCATTATAAGCAGCATAAATGCCGGCATATATGAAACGTTTTTGACGCGGTTTTCTTGGTCCAAGCAAGAATTCCCTAAGGTCTGCGTCCTTTTAAGTAAGGTTAAGTGTTGTTTCACATCCTGTAGTGTAGACTTATGCAGCCAATCGAGGCATAATTTTCCTACACTGTATGTTGTTACTACCCCCGGATGTTGTCTTTGGACGTATCTTGGGTCTGGCCTATGAATAGTAAACCCCTGAGTTTTATTCAGGAATCTTTCCTGACAGTTATTCGTGTCTGTGGGCCAGATCAACCATTTTTTCCAAGTAGGATTAGATCTGTTGAGTTGTAGTATATTGTCAACTGTCACCACTGCCTGTGTATCGTTAACTCTGGCAGGTGTTGGTACAGAAGGTGTGTTCATCTCTTTTATCTTGGCTAGTCCAAGACAAGATGTTTGTTGGATGGTTTCATTCAAAAACATTATTTGTTCAGGGATGATGCAGGCTCTAAATAAAGCTTCTATCCCCTGCACTTGCCAATCTTTAGTACCCCAGACTGTTTTGGTGTCTATTGTGTCTTTCCAAAAGTCGAAACCCTGTCTAGACAGTTGGGCATTAAATAATGCAGAATAAATCTGTTTTGTATTTGTTAACATAATTTTCAGTCCTGTCTTGTTTACATTTTTATAGTAAAACATTTCTGGTTCAGATGTATTGTATCCTGAAAAATATGGAAACTTACTAGCAAATGTTTTTGAACTACCTTTGACAGCATTGACAGCCAACATTATCTCACCGTCTATTTTTGTTTTTGAATGAGTGATCGCAGCTACGGAAGCCGTTTGCACAGCCCCTTTTGCGGCTTCGTCAGCCAATGAATTCCCTGCAACGTGAACGCCATCACGTTGATGACTCAGTTTGTGGATCACGTGAGCCTTTGGTAGTTCGTTTTACAACTGAACTACTTGTTCCCAAAGCATTTTGTGCTTTATTGTGCCACCTTTCGCATCTTTGAAACCATTTTCAAGCCAGTTTTGTATATAGTCATTATACGACTGAACACAGTAAAAGGAATCGCACACTATGAGTGTGGGGAATTCTCAATCTGTACTTTCAAGTGCCAGTTTGAATGCTTGTAGTTCAGCTCGCTGAGCTGTACAATCTCCTAGAGATTGTGTTTTAGTGACCATAGGTCTGAAGATGCCATTTCGCATGCGACCTTTAACGATTGCACACGCTGCACTGTAAGCTTGCTTACTCCCTGTTGCGGGTTGTGCGGATCCGTCAGTGTAAATTATGAATTCGTATTGATTGAGAGGCAGAATTTCAGTAGGCAGAGGACATTCTTGTTCATATTGCAGGAATGCTTGTGTTTTTAAATCTGGATCAAAAACATATTCAACATCTGTTGCAGCAAGAGAATTAACCTATTGTATCCATCTTGGATGTAATGCTTTAGCATTTGGAATGCTTGCTTTTGTGACCGCTTCTAAAGCCGGTACTGGGGTTACGACAATAATGCGTTTCCCTTGGGCTAAGGCTCTTTCTTTTGCTACAGCGGTTTGAACTGCTGTCAGAATTTTTCAGTTGAACTGAAGCGCATTTCCGCTTGTGTGTACAAATGAGATTTGTATGCTATTGGTATTTTCTCACACTCATTAAATGTTAAGTAGGTGAATCCGCATTGACCCGCAATTATTCGTATCACCAAATTGCGTTGACTTACGCGTGTTTGTAAGTGATTTGTTGCTAACATGTTAGCCTGGAGTGAACGCAAAATTTCTGTGTGTTCCTGTGTCCAGTTTCTGATCGAAAAATCAGGTTTGATTAATGCGTAGAGAGGTTTAACCCTTTCTGCATAATTTAGAATGTATGTTCTTCCAAAATTTAGGAAACCCAGGATGGATTGTAAGTTTCTAGCGTTTTTGGAGGTTGGAGAAGCGCACACTTTTCTAAAAAGTTAGCTGCCAAGCTCTTGCCTTCACTTGAAAGCTCATATCCTAAAAATAGGACATTGAGATGGGCAATTCGGGACTTTTAAAGTTGAACTTGTAGCCCTCAGAGGCGATCCCAGTATAATGGTGCTCACCCTGTTCAAGTGTTTTTCCAGGTCATCGTCTGTCAGATAGATGTCAGATAGATGTCATCGACATAGGACAATGCCTCATTGTCATAAATTTGTAGTAACTCCGTTACCCTCGCTGAGAATAAACCTGGGCTGTTTTTGAACCCTTGTGGGAGTCGACAAAAGTGACGCTGGGTCCCCATTATGGAGAATGCAGTTAAGTACCTGCTTTCAGGTGCTATGTTTTGACAAAAGAAACCATTTGAGATGTCTAATGTTGTTTTATATTTTTACGCACAATGTTATTCATTAATGCTGTGCTATGTGCATTTTGCACTGCAAAAGTTTTAGAACAAGTGTTTAAGTGTCTGTAATCCAAAACTAGACGATATGTATTGTCTGGTTTGGAGACAGGAAACAAAGGATTGTTCATTGAGGAGGTGCATGTTTCAATCACCCCTTGGTATTCAAGTTGATCTAAGATCTCCCTGACCTGTTTTTTAGCTTCTTGCTTTATTGGGTACTGCCTTTGTGCAGTTGGTTCATGTTTCAGATGTATTTTATGGTGAGGTGAGTCCTCATCCCATCCTACATGATTTTTATATAATGCTGGGGCCTGGGCCACTGCCCATTTCCTGGCATATGTATATTTTAGGTGAATTGGAATATGGTTGGAGAAGGCAGGCATAATAATGTCCTCGCCATGTGGGCACTCCCTGACAAATTGTGGTAGCCAGTCCTTTTCTGCTAGAAGTATGTCATAGCCTCTTGATAGTCTTTCCCAAAAAGTGCTTTCACCTGTCTAGGTTTGTCTCCCTCCATCCGGAGTGTTATGTCATATAACTTTTGTGGAGTACTAACCCTGGTGTCTACAGTCTCTACTGTGATGTACTCATTCAAGTCCACTATCTCCAGAAGTTCCTTCACGGTCTGGCTGAACTATTGTGACTTCTGCTGCACTGTCCAGCATTGTCTGAGCCCATTCTCCGTTCTTGAGTTGTGTTCTCAGTATTCTCGGCATGTCTGATCTTCAGACCTGCTACTTTCTTTTGGAGAATTGAGGTTTTGTTTTATTTTTTGGAGCGTGTTTGTCGTCTTTCGATTTCACGCGTTCTTCTTTATGTTCTGATCGTCCTCTTCTTTCCGAAGTCTGTGATGAGATCTGAAAGGGACGAGAGGAACGTGTATCAGTATCTTGATACCTGTCAGGTTTTCTCAAATTATCCCTATTCCTGAGGTTATACTCTCCTTTCAGAGGGCTCCTTTGAGGAGACCTACCTCAGGATTGAGAACGTTTCTCGTTTGATTTTTGTTTAGTAGACTCCCACTTCTTTTTAGAAGATGTAGGAGTTTGTTTTATTGAGTCCTTCTCAGGACTTTCAGATAGTTTTGGCTTCACTGGTCTTCCAACCAAACTATCTCTGCCTAATTCTGCATAAGATTGTTCTATAATTCTGGGTAGCTCTGTTTGATGTTCTATAACATCAAATTCCCTTAATTTTTGGCGGATCGCCACTGCTGCTGCCTCCCCTTTAATATTAGATAATATTATTGTTGAGACCTGGTCGAAATTTTTCAGTAATTTCATACCTAAATTTAGAGCAGGCTCTGCCCCGTATTCGTTTTGAATTTGTTTTAGGACATCAGGTATTACCGCAATTGACGGAAGGCCATGTGTTTTAGTATAGATGGCAGCAAAGACTGAGCCCCAAGTGGTGCAGTCTTCCAGTTGTGGTGTGATCCCCATCGGTAAACTGATTGTCAGTATTCTGTGTTTCTCAGGCGCCCCATGATCCAAAGAGGGGAGACGCTGAACAGCTGAGTGGCGGACAGGATTCCAGTCCAGGTCTTGCACGGAGTGAGCACCTGAGTAGCAGTAGCAGCAGTAGCAGCGGCGATAGCAGCGGCGGCGGCAGTAGGAGAGTCACGAAAACCGCGAGCCACACTAGGTGCCGCGGTGAAGGTCAGGATTGGAGCGGAGTGGCATTGGCATTGGAGTTGCGGCCCGCTTACAGCGGTGTTGTAGGAACCCGGGAGTCGCGGATCCCGCGAACCACAGCGAACCATTGTGGGATTGCAGGAGCCACATAGAGGCTGCAGTGTGGAGGCGTGGGAGTCGCAGGAGGCTGCGAGGGGTTACAGCGGTCCCTGCCAGGAGAGTGGAATGCCACGGAGACTGCAGAGGCTGGAGGAAAGCTGAGGTGAGCTGCAGGTTGTGAACGGACTGGGTGTGGTCATTCTGGGGCGGTGGTGGTGGTAACGGTGGTGGCAGTGGAGAACCGTGTGGGTACGGCATACTATCTTCAGCGTGTTACCACTTGTAGCCACCCAAAGCCTCTCCTGACCCGCCGCCCACCCTCACCGCAGTTTTACCGCACTTCCCTCGGCAGCAGCCATCACACAGAGGCACACAGAGCCACAGAGGCTAAGAGGCCACCAGGGGCCTAGGTGCCTAGGTGAGCAAAAGCAGCAACAGCAAAAAAAGCATAAGGAGCAAAGGGGGTGGGCAGGCATTAGTTTTTGCCAAACCGAGCCCCACGAACTCCTTAAGCACAGTAAATCGTGCGTCTCCGCAGTAACAACGTTAGAGACTAAGCACCGGAAACAGTGTAACAGAGCAACCGGCAACAGAGCCTGTTAGTAACAGCCAGCAACAGCCACCAAGGGAGATACGGAGGGTCAGCGGAACTGGGCTCAGTAAGTGGCATAACGGAGCACACAGGAGAGCTCCGCTCTCAGTGCACCCAAGAGGGAATTACCCAGAACAACCCAAAACCCCCAATAACTCCCAATCTAAAAGAAAAATTTGTCAACATTCAACTCAACTTCCCCACAAAGGAAATGAGATCGGGGAAAGTTCGTCAAGTGGCAACAGGAAAAAAACTAAATAAAACTAAGCCCAAAAAATCTATTGAAGAAGGCTCTTCATCAAGCCGAAAAAGAAAGGCTCCAAGACTGAGAGAGAGGCTGGTCTCAGCGCCGACTCCGGAAACAACACAGTTGAGTCCGAGAAGTAAAACTGGGATTCAGTAAATTCTTCTTTTAAAGGACCCAATGGCTGCGATTTACGCACCAACAGTTGAGGCCACCCAGCTGCCAAGCCCAATTGTTCCAGTCATTAGGACCAACAAGGGCCTCTTCTATACAGGAACACCTGCTCAGCAAACAAATTGCGACTCCATTCATGTCAAAACAAGTGCTTCCTCCTCACAAGTATTGGCAAATACCAACGATGCACCAACAGGGAATCCAGCCCCACAGAAATCAATGATAGACCCACCAGCAAGTAAGTTGGTAACTATAACCGCACAGGTGCACCAGGTGCACCAGTTTAAGTCCAGGATAGATGAAAAGGAAGCAACTAGAAGCGCAGTAGTCGAGGGAAACATAAAGGAATTTACGGAGGAAAAATTAAAGTTAAACAATTCAGCAATGCGGGAAGTCCTCACAGAAGAAGCCTGGTCAAACTCATTTTCGTTATCTAATGACCCCAACCTTTTAGAAATTCTGGAAACTAAAACACAGAAAGAAGAAACTCAAGGGAATCTCTTGCCACTGGAAACCTGCAGGGGAGTACAACAGAGCAGATTGGGAATGGCGGTATCCACTCCATTAAGCCTATCCCCCAGTACCGACCAACAAGGGATCGCACCAGAGGAAGGCAGTAGTTTTTTTACAAAAGTAAACCAATTAAACCTGTCAGCCCCAATAACAATCTCATCCGTTAGCAGGATTGATCACGGGTCAGGGGATTCGGGGAAGTGCCACGAAGATTATCCAAACGCACAATGGAGCCAGTTGTTAGGCACACTGGATCAAGCAATAAGGGTACTAAATTACCAATCAGACAAAATGGAAGTCCAAATAGACCTCATTAACTTAATCGCCGGCCACATCTCAGGTATAAATGCTAAAATGGATTTAATCACGTCCCTACTAACACTTAGGGGAAACTCGGAGACTCAAACAAACAATGATAATCAACTGCCTATTTGTGGCTGCGGCATTGTAATTGAGAAATTGGCAACTTTGCCAGAAATATTAAAGGACATTCTAGGGGCCGTAAAATTAACATGTAACACCAAGCAGCACACAGAAACTCAAAATAAGGCTGAAACAAAGGAAATATCAAACGGCAATAAATCAATAACAAAGCCAAGTAGTAAAGACAAGGGTGAAATAGAGCAAGAGGAATCTGACGATCAACCTGATATAATGGATTACCAAATGGAAGTAAGACAGAGCATCCTCAAGACCTCGCCTATTGTAAAACCAACAAAAGGCAAAGAAAACGTGCAAGGAAGGCCAGGCTTAAATATAACAAACAACAAAGCTCAGGTCCGGAGAAAAACTTTTCAATTTTTACAATCAAAACATCCCAAGGGGAAAAAACAAATCATTGAAAGAGTCCATTTGTGATGCATCACTAATAGTCACAGATCAATCGAAATGTACATTAGAACCCAAGCCAATGCAAGAAACTTTGATCTCTATTGTCCCCACCAGCCAAAAAAAGAAGGATCAGGATCTTCATATAGCTGAAGGATACCTATCGGCAAAAGAAGCAGACCAAAAATACAGACATGAAAAGTGGCGTCCAGATCGAAACCAATTAATTAAGAAAGGTGCAGGCCGAGAAAAATAACTCAAGTCCTAGAGGAAAATGCTTCTCGGAGTTATAGATGTCAAAGCCCAGATATAGGAGATAAAACATCTAATCGGAATGAGGAGAGTAAAAACGGAGCGAATTAGGAAGCATGGAATATCCAACACGCAAGAGGTTGCATGAGATAACAAACATCAAAGCTCAGAGCAATCATAATCCGATAAAAGTCACAATAATTGGAAAGGGCCGAAGATGCAGGCTTTCCCTTATTGAACCAGAATCTGAGCTAACAGGGACACTGACATCTAAAAACCCTGGAAAAGTAGAGGAAAAAAGGATGAGTTGAACACAGAACTAATGGAGCAAGAATCCCACGCTGATCACGACATATCAGCGACTAGAAACCCTATAGTAGGAAAAAATGAAACTTTACAATCTTTCAGTAGCAACCAAAACTAGTCGGAGGTGTTTGAAGCAAAACTGACATTTGCGCCCGAATATTCAACCAAAGGAAGGCAAGACATTTTGAATCGAGGGAACTTGTTAAGGCTGTTTAAAGAAATCCCAGAATTAAATGGAATAGCCTCACAAGATCTAAGAGCCGTGGAATTTCAACAATCAACATCAACTCCAGACATTGAAGAATCATTGACAACATGGTCCACAAAGGAATTAGTGGACAAGATATACGCAATGAGATCAAGGTTTGGAGCCTGGGGAATCACGCTGAGGCTACACAAACGCCCAAGGTACCCCTACCCCCTCCTAAAAATTCTAGAAATTTAAAAGAGGAAGATACATCTGGGAAAAGCCAAAAACATGTGTACGCGGCGCCAGATCCACCACTCCGGTATTGCTTCCCATCGTAAATGGGGCCAACATCATAGTGAGTCCACTAAACGCAGAAGGCCGAATATTTGAAAGCATGGACTGGTCTTGGGTGCCAAAGGTGTTAAGTAACAAGCGTACCTAACGAAGAGCCAAAATCAATCACGGAAGACAAGAGGCAGGACCACAACTGGGGGGAGGCACAGCCGGACATGTTTAAAATCTGCTCATGGAATGTCCATGGCTTTAAAGACATGGGTCAGGACCATGAAACTCTATCCTTTTTCCAACAACAAGATATAATCCTGCTCCAGGAAACTTGGAATATGAACCCAGTCTCAATTTCAGGATACATAGAACACCACATTCTTGCAGAAAGATTTTCAATCTATGGCCACTCGCGAGGCGGTTTATCAATATATGCTTCCCAAAAACATGACTGGTTAACTGAAGAACTGGATGCTGGGGTTAACTGGGTTCAAGTGATCAAAATTACTGGTAAGCTCCCTTCGAACAAATCAAATTGGCAATTACTACTAGTTAATGTTTACATTCACCCAGAGAGAAAGAATCAGAAAGAATAATTCACTACTTTAATGAATTTGATAAAAGCAATGCAAAGATCTCACGAGCGATGCCCCATGTTCATCTCAGGAGATTTCAACTGTAATCTCATAACCGATAATCGGAAGGAAAGAAAGAGGCTGGAGAATTGGGGAGCACGAATAATAACGAATGAATCAGAAAGCCTTGGTCTGACAATTTTGAACGGTAATACAAAAGGAGATATACCAGCGGCAATAACACACTTGAGTGGAAAAGCTCGTTCAATAATAGACTTCACCATTACCAGCAGTAATTTAGTCCCATGTATCGACACATTCCAAATCGACCACGCGTATAGAAAGTGATCACCTTCCACACATTACGAGAATTAACATTACTCTCGCGCAAGCCAAAAAATAAATTCCTCGCACGACATGCAGAAAAGTTTAATCTGCGAAAATTAAAATGGAGGGAGTGGACTTGAAAATCACACAGGACACAATCAAGGAACACTTGAGCAAATTGGGGCCGCCGATAGAGGAGGAGCGCGTAAAAACTGGGAACAGTTGGCCTCTGTCCTCATCCGAAAATTTCCAGCCATTCATGGCAGCCAAAAAGACCAGACACCAGGAGGGAACCATGGTTTAATACTGAATTACGAGATCAAAGAGAAGGATCGCACGAGAGGTGCGAGTACAAACACGGGTGGCAAGAATGGGCAGTAAAATCGATAAAAGTAAACTGAAGGAAATACGGAACAACTATAGGAAGAGGTTGAGGGATGCGAAAGCAGCGTATAAAGAAAACCGTATGGACAAAACTACTGTGTGCAAGCAAACTGCCAAACAGTAGGGACTTTTGGGGCATTATAAATAATTTGACCAAAGGGTTAAGACTGCAACAAGAAGCAGGAATCGGTGAGGAAATGTGGATTCAACATGTGCGAAACATGTATAGCAGCACTGTATCTGGGGCCGTAGAAGGATCCCGAGAGCCCTACCTCGAACCAGAAAAAACACAAACAACACCGATTCAGGATCGGGCAGAACGTAAAGAATCAGGACTAGAGATATGTAGTAATGAACTAAACAACTTGACAGACATTAAACAATTAAGAGGCATAATACAAAAACTAAAGACCGAGGGGGCGGCAAGTCCAAATGGGCTTCCCAATGCGCTTTTTAAAAATGACCCAGATTTCTGGTCGGACTACCTTACGCCGCTCTTTAATCAGATTTATACTCAGAACAACGCCCCCAATTCCTGGAAAGGGAACATAATCCACCCAATATTCAAACATGGAGATCATTGTAAGCCTGGAAATTATAGATTGATATCTCTGATTGATGTAGAGACCAAGCTTTACGCTTCTTGTCTCCTAGCTCAGCTGCAAGATTGGATGGATGAAAATAACATAATTCCCAAAATTCAAACGGGTTTTAGGCAAGGGATGGGCACAATAACAAATTTGGCCATCTTGGCGCTTTAACTGAAAAAGCGGTAAAAAAGAAAACACGGCTATACGCATGTTTTGTCGATTTAAAATCAGCTTTCGACCGAGTGAGTAGAAACCGCCTCCGGGAAAAACTAAATGCATGGGGATTGCCGAGCAAACTACTGAATGCAATAATTGCCTTATACAGTGATACCTGGGCAAGAGTGAAATTGGGCGATGGGTGCAGTGCAACCTCGAGCATCCATACGCAGCAAGGTCTCAAACAAGGCTGCGTCTTAGCGCCAAGCCTATTTAACTTATTTCTCTCAGATATCAGCAAATACATGCAAGCAGCCGATTGTCATCCGCCGAATCTGGCCAATGAGCCAATTGCCTTTTTACAGTATGCCGATGACATCGTGGTGTTGAGCCAAAGTCCCATTGGATTACAAAGAGCGATAAATAACCTAGTAACCTATTTGGACCAGGAAAATTTGGAATTAAACAAAGAGTTGTTCGTTTAGTGGACACCAAAAAATTAAGTTTAAATGGGTCAGTAAAACGGGCAACGTTGGAAGAGCAAGTGTCCTATAAATATCTTGGCATAATAATAGGGTGGGGCACAACACATAAGGAACACAAATTGGCCGAAAAAGCCAAAGCGCAATCGTTAATCTTCGCATACAGATTACTGCATAAAAAACTAGACTGCCCGAATCATAACCACCTCTTAAAAGTGATGAGTGCGCAAATCCTGCCTACACTGTCATACGGTCTAGTCACCTGGTGCGGCAAGGAGGCCTATCTGTTAAACGAACTTCAGACGAAGGTTTATAAGGCCGTTTTCAATCTGCCAAAGTCTGCCTCTCCAGCTCAGGTCCGGCTGGAATTTGGCCTCCAGAATCAGAAATTCCGGGGTATGAGCGGCTTTGTTAAGCTATGTCATAAATTCCGCTCCTCCGATCCAGAGACAATGAACAGTTTATGCTGGGATGAAATTAAATATCAGATGGATCAAGAAACACCAAACTCATGGGGAAGTTACTTGAGAACATCACTGGCTGAGCTGGAAATACAAACAGCATGGGATAACATGGCAGACAGAGCAAGTATTTGTAAAGCTGTCAATGACGCAGCAAAAAGAAATCTTTTCTGGAAGATAAAAAGTAATTTCCAAACGGCGGCATGGGTGGACTGTGATTAATTGTTACAAATCTTTAAAGCCACAAGCTTATTTAATAGCCCACTTTAGCCTGCAGTTAAAAAAGAGCTTCACAGACTATCGGATGGGCTTGCATGATTCAAAAGACCTACAGCCATCTTGGAAAAACACGCAACAAGCAGCTCACTGTCGATTATGTGGCTTTTACAAGGAATCTTTAACTCATCTGCTATGTGTATGCCCAGTAGTTATTGATCTGAGGAGACAGTATTTAAAACCCATTTTTAACGAATTGAATATTCGCACGGGCAGGCAAGCTGTGATACGCTGGTTGGAAGGTTCCTCTATAATCTTGGCCTGCCGGGGAGTACAATACCTGACAGAAGTAAGGAAACTTTTACGGCAAGTTAATTTGGACGAAATCAAAGAAGTATGATCAATGCCGGCAGGGGCCCAGCTGATTTATCTATGTAATAAACGGACTGAATGTAAAACTCATTAAGAGACAATTTAATTAGCAGGACCTCAGAAGTTTGTTTTTAAAACATATTTTACATCTGTATAATTGCACTTTTTTTTTTTTTCAGGTACCTGCTATTTTAATCAGGGCTTTCTATTTATCCAGCTTGTTGTTTTAAAACACTAATCGTAAGGTCGAAAGCACCTTCACGGTATTAGTAATGAAAATGATGTATTCAGTAAATATTTTCATAATGCATCCATAATATTATATGTCGATGGTTAGGCACTTGCACTTTAGCTAATAACCAAAGGGATCCCTTTATTGTTGCCTGGTTTTAATCGTGTATTTAAAGACATATTTTTATTTTTGGGAAATTTGTAAAGATTTTAATTAATCATATACAATAAACTATGAATCTGAATCTGTGTTTCTCATACGGGCTAGTATTTGGAAATACTGCTTCGATTTGAGTAATTTTTTGAGCTATCCAGAATGGAATTTGCTCACGTTTTGTGGGCATTTTACCCATGACTGCGTATAGAGTCTGTGGTGTAATTTTTAGTGTAGTCCCCTGTTGGGGAGTTGGATTTGGAAGTGTCAATGGTGGTCGGACTGTAAAAGTCCGCATGACATATTGGACCAATTGTCTGTAGATTTTTATTAACTCTGTGAGTTGAGTAAGTAAGTCCTCGTCTGACATCTCTTCAATGTCAGGATGAGGTGTGTTGCCGGCTAGAATCGGCCATGTTGCTCCTGGTCTACCTAGTGGACCGAGCCTAGTAATGTTTTTGTGATGTTTTAGGGCGCCTTTAAACCAGAGCTGATGCTCTTGGTATGTTAATGGAATTTCTATATCCTCGAAAGGACTGTATTCCTCTGGTGGATCATCTTCTTTGTAGAAGTGAAACATGTGTGTTACTGAATTTGATTCAGGAAATATTACCCATGAATAGAATACCTCTGTCTGAAATGATTCATGTGCCTCTATCACGAAAACTGCTCTACCGCCTCTCGGAGGTAGGCCATGTTTATAAGTTTTAGAGTGATGGCTCTTCTTAAGTTTGGAGCGATGTCTATGACACCCTCCTCGGTTTCATTTAAACCTGTAATGTTAAAAACTGCTGGTAGGGCTGGATCAGCCACAGCTACACCGTCTCCGGCGTCTTCAGTCATTTTGTTTTTTGCAAAATGTGGAACAAGTTTCAAGGAAACAAAGATAAGGTGCACAATATTGTGGAACACTGTATCCTTCAACGTTGAGCAAACCAAACAGCTAATATATAGGGTACTGCCCTATGTAGCCGTGGTGGATACTTAACCCTGCCCACTCCAGACGTCTTTTGGAGTATATGGGTAGGGGTCTTGAGAGAAAAAGCACGGCTGAGTTACTCAGTATCTAACATTGAATTACTGCCTTACCAAACCGTTGGGCGCCACGGCTGAGTTACTCAGTATCTAACATTGAATTACTGCCTTACCAAACCGTTGGGCGCCATGTAGTGTAGCTCCTATTTCCCTAATAGGCTCTGCGCATTGGAATAATATATCCTATAGGTTTGACATAGGACTAAGGTCAGTATGTCCCTATCGAGTATATTAAACTTAATTACTTGTGGCAGCTAGCTCAGAGGCCACTAGAAACTCCTTGACAACAAGAAGGGAGTAGTTTCTGGCAGCCGCAAAACATGACCACTGTGTTTCCCTTTAGAATCAGAACGTGTCCCAGAGTCGTGGAAACAATAGATAACTATTTCACTCAGCTCAGTCGTGCATGCTTAGTTTTCTCCAAGTTACACAGAAAGAAATAGACGGGCGTTTCAATAAAGGATTTATTGAACAGTCTTGTTTCTGGTGTAAGTAAAATGTGCTCTTACGATCACAAGACAGTATGCGAGATGAATAATGTACAGTGTGAGCAGTAGAAATAAATAATACTGCGAGAGCATTATCTTTTAGTACATATGCTGTTACATAAATAACACAGACTAAAAATGCGAGTACTCATACGATGCGTTGCTAAGCTAGTTCTACTCCAATGTACCTAACCTAACCTAGGTGTAGGAAGAGGGAAGAAGTAGGTGAAGTATTCCTTACTATGGTATACTAAGAGTATGTTAAGTCTAGTATGCCTAGTATGCCAAGAGTCCCTCTAGGTTCTAGTCAGCTCCATACCTGAAGAATGAGAGAGGTAGGAATCTCTTTGCCAGACTCGAACTCCAACACCCCGCAAGGGAAGTCAGATCACTGGAAGCTGGACTCTCTGCGTGCAGGGATGACAGCGTCTTCTCAGTGCGTCAGGCCGGGAAACGGGCTCCTCTGAAGTCGAGGTCTCCTCTGGTTTACAGGGGCTAGGGAAGGTATATTTATACCTGAGAGCACCTAAGAATGTTAGTATTGACGTGAGTTGGACAGCGAAAGACGTCATGAATGAACACCTAAGGAATAATGGTTCATGCATAATATATGAGTCCTTGAAGAAATCAATAGTCCTGGACTAGGGAAACTCCCGCAGCCTAAGGGTCTGTTCTTCATGAACTCGTTGTGACGTTAGGGTGGACGGATGTCAGAGATCATGCCTGTATTTGGAGTGCACGGTTTAATGCCTAAATAAGGGCTGGGATTTTATGCCTATATAAGGGCAGGGCGAAATGTGCCTATATAAGGACATGATACTGGAAAGCCCGTTTATGGATACCCTAAGAGGAATACAACAATCTAGGTAAATCTTGCTTTCCTATTTGATTAATTAATTTGGGATGTGATGCCTGCACTGCTGCTGGCATTGCATTGCTTCACTCAGTTCACATTATCATGGTTTTATACATTATGGAATTATGAAAGATGTTAACACATCAAACTATTTTTTACTGGATTTTACTGTAAGTTGTTTTGGTATTGTGGGTATCAATTCAATAGTGCATTTAACAAACCAATTCTTAGATGTGTTTGGTGTAAGTTCAGTTTTAATTTTAGAGACTAGATGATTTTTATGTGGAGGACAAGATATGTTATTTTTGCCCCGAAGAAGTGATCTGTCACAAAATACGTAATGGCAGTGTTTGATTTTTCATAAAAGACTATTGTACAATTGAAGATGCATTATTAAAAAATATATATATATATTTCTTCTGATAAATATGGCAGCAATGTGAATTTTGTTGAACGTATACCGAGTGTGAGGATAAACTATTTGTTGAAAGCAGTTTGAGACTGGCAATGACTCATATCAGATAGAAAGGGCATCTATACAGTTCTAATATTTAGCTGCCATAAACTTTAGACTATTGCTAAATTACAAATGATTTAACAATTGTTGGACACGAAAGCTAAATCATACTTCATGTTATCAAATGTTTTGCTATGTTCCATACGTGTTCGGACAAATTATCACTTTAAAAATATCAGGAGTCAGAAATTAAATAACATGACACACAAATATTGTGACACAAATATCACTGAAAAGAATATCGTTTTTTGAGGTAAGTAATATTGCTGTGGATAATACAGATGTGTTTTAATATCGTTTTCACTAATATAGTGGTTAAAAATATGTTTTTTTAATAATTTGTTAAGGTGTTTGAGCTGATATATTCATTTTCTGTGTTAGTATTGTTTAAATAAATGTTATAATTGGTTTAAAATATACCTTGTAATTTTAAGTGATTTAGAATTTTGTATTAATTTTTATTAGTAAGTTATAGTGTTGCAGCGAGTAGTTGGGTTTAGAGAGGAAAAGGGTGGGAAGTTAATTGAATAATAAATAATTAGGAATGATTGAATTCTTTTAATTTACTGATATGATTGATATGTATTATGTAATTTATGTAATACTGTTATATGTTATTTGTGGGCTGTTAGATTTGTTGGGGTATAGGGTGGGAAGTTAAGTAAGTAACAATTAATCAACCATTAATTACTAATTGTTAATTAATTTAATTGATTTTTAATTATGTAATTTATGGAACACTTGTTTATTTTAATTATATGTTGTGGGCTGGTAGGGTATTAGGGTATATGGTGGGAAGTTAATTAAGTAATCATTAATTAACAATGTACTATTCATTCTTAATTAATTATTTAATTGATTTTTAATTATGTAAAATGGAATACTGATTTATTTTACTTACATTTTAGTTGTGGGGTGCTAGATTTATAGGTCTATAGGGTGGGAAGTTAATTAAGTAAAAATTAACTATTAATTATTATTTGCAAATTAATTATTTAATTGAATTTTAAATACGTAAATTGTGGGATACTTATTTAATATCATTTTATTTTAGTTGCAGGATGCTAGGTTTGTAGGTTTCAAGGATGGAAAGTTAAATAATTATTAATTAACAATTACTTATTAAATGGTAATTAATTATTAAATTCCTTTTAACTATGTAAGTATATTTTTTAGTCATATTTGAAGTTTGGGCTGCTAGCTTCGTAGGGTACAGGGTGTGAAGTAAACTAATACTTAATTAACAATTATTTATTAAATAATAATTTTATTGAATGGTAATTATGTAAATTGAATAATTGTTTTTAGTTTTTTTAATACATTCATATATATATATATATTTTCGTGCTACTCGTCTCGTACACACTTCCTTAAATCCGGAAAAAGACGATGCGGACCCAAAATGCTGGTGCAAATAATTTATTTTGCTTTGTGCCCTGCACCAACCGCCATTACGCGTTTCGGCCTTCCTACACATAAATATATATATATACATAGATATATATGTTAATTAATATTTTGTATTAATTCTTTTATTTAGTATGTTTTATATAGCATGAACTTGACCTGAAAGCATCAGAGCGCTTTACAGAATTGACAGAGTAGAAGTTACAAGAGTTGCATTGGGAGTGAATACAATTAGAAGGAGTACATACTACTACATAGTCACAGTATATCCACGAGGTAAGCGTACTTGACCTGAAGGCATCAGAGCGTTTTACAGAAATTACAGAAATTACAGAAATTACAGAGTAGAAGTTACATGAGTTAAATATGGAGTGAATACAATTACATACTAATACAGTCACAGTATATACACAGTATATACACGAGGTATAGGCAGGATAGTAGGATCTGTGGATGATATAGTTCTGAGGTAGTTACTCGAGAGTGTCCTGCTGGTGTGGAGTTAGAGGCACAGTTTTTCCCCGAGGTGGTGGGTAGTGATGTTCAGATTTATTTGGCCAGGTTAGGAGCAATGGGCCAGTCAGATGGCTTAGGGTTTAGGTACTTATTGAGAAGAAGGAGTTTAAGCTTCTTCTTGAAGTGATGGAATGATTGCATGTTACATACATCTTTGGGTAGCGCATTCTAGATTCTGGGAGCGTTCCTGGGGAAGGAGCGGGTGCGAGACTTTACTTTCTTCAGTTTGAGCGGGATCAGGAGTAGACTGCCGGAGCTATGAAGAGGTCTCTTTTGGCCAGCTTTTGCTAGTCTGTTAGCAAGATAGAGTGTTTTTTTTCTGTGTAGAGAGCTTTGTGTGTTATGCCGGCAGTTTTGAGTATACACCTTAACTCGATTGGCAGCCAGTTGAGGTTTTTGAGTGTGGGGGTGATGTTATTAACAGTTTAATATTATTTCAACATTCATTTGGTTACTCATATATGTAACGTGTCTGAAGTGAAGTATTTTCCCTACTCTTGCATAGACTGCAGTAGGAAAAGTAAAATTAAACTCTTTTACAGTTCAACACTTTCCCTACTGTTGCGCTGTTTGGAGTGGGGATAGTAAATTTCACCTCTCTTAAATCCACCACTTTCCCTAGTGTTTCAGAGACTGGAGTGGGATGAGTACATTTTACCCCTCCAAACTCCAACACTTTCCCTACTGTTGCGCTGACTGGAGTGGGAATTCTACATTGCACCCCTCTGAAATCCAACGCTTTTCCTACTGTTTCACAGACTGGAGTGGAAATAGTAAATTTTACCCTCAACAGTCCAACACTTTCCCTACTGTTCCATTGACTGGAGTGGGGATGGTAAATTTTAGCCCTCAGAAATCTAGTGCTTTCCCTACTGTTGCCCTGTTTGGAGTGAGAACAATAAATCTAACGCCATCGAAATTCAACACTTTTCCTACTGTTGTGCTGCTTGGAGTTTGAATAGTAGATTTCACCCCTTCGAAGTCCAACCCTTTTCCCTACTGTTGCCCAGATTGGAGTGGGAATGGTGAATTGTACCCCTCTGAAGTCCCATACTTTCCCTACAGTTGCACTGTTTGTAGTGGGAATAGTACATTTTACCCCTCCAAAATCTAACACTTTCCCTACTGTTGTGTTGTTTGGAGTGGGAATAAAAAAATGTAACCTCTCCAAAGTCCAACACTTTCCCTACTGTTGTGCAGACTGGAGTCAGAATAGTAAATTATAATGTATACATCCGGATCGCTTGCAGTGCTGTCTCAATATTCTGCCTTTCTGGGGGTAAATACAGGGCAACGTCATCAGCATATAATTTTATTTTTGCCACACCAAGAAATGGGCGGGTGGATACCATTAGGTGACCGAATATATTGAGCCCAGGGTTCAATAAACAGGGCAAATAGGGTTGGGGATAGGGTACAGCCCTCACGGGTTCTCCTGCTAGGAAACACCGCCTCTACTACGCACACCCATCATCTGAGAGAGAGGTCTAAAAGAAGAGACCAGTCCCTCCCCACACCCTACTATGCACATCCTTCATTACAGAGAGAAATCTCAGCAGAGAGGCTAGTCCATCATTGCGAGAGTAATGACACCTCAAAAAAAGACATGACTTGATATCAGAGTTACAATAACTGAGCAAATACACAATTTCTATTGAATATTTATCAGTTTGATACTCACACACATTTCACAAAGATTTTGCAAACTGCGAACCATATCCTGTTTTGATACAATAATCATTTACTAAAAGAATGTCAGAACACAACATATATTATAAAGTAATTCTATATTACATACACTCACAAAAATAATTAATTTACTTTAAAAAAACTAGAAATTCACTGACAAAAACAAAGGTTAAGGTAACGTTATAATTAGGTGTAATAAAAATATCTGTTTTTGTTTTTTTAAAAACCTTAGAAATTCACCGAAAAAAAAACAAAGGTTAAAGTAGCGTTATAGTTAGGTGAATTAGGTGACATCATTATGACATCAGCTGGACACAGGCTGTACAAAATTAGGTAGAAAAGTAATATGGTAGCTACCCATCACTATGTAAACTGTAAAACAAATGAACACACTCATTGAAAGATGTCATCAGTGATGTCATTAATGATGTAATTGGAGATGTCATCAGTGATGTCTTAAATGATGTCATAGAGCATGTCATGAGTGATGTAATATGTGAGGTCATAGGCAGTGCATGGCGGGCGCAAGTTATAGTTAGCTATGCTAACTATAACTGGTGAATTTCTGTGAATTTTTAGTTCAAAACCTTAATGTTGTCACTGATAACGTTACTTTTTCAGTGAATATATGTATATATATGTGTGTGTGTGTGGTGTGTGTTAAAGTGATAGCTACAAACTTATCTGTGAAATAAAAGCACTCCAGATGTAATAAAGTAATATCATTATGCCCGGGAGGATTTTCAATTATGCCAGAGTATTTTCGGTAATTCCATGTTACACTTTGACGTGGAATTACCGATAATAATGCAATTGCTCCTGATCATGTAGTTAAGAGTAATTTTGGGGGGAAAAAATCGTACTGTGAAAGCACATTTATCAAGTGCAATCTGCTGCATTTAGCGCTGCGTCTAGTAAAAATGCATCTTCGTTTTCATTTTGGACGCAAGAGTGCATTTTTGCACTAAGAAATAGCGCTAAATACCAGGATTCATTTGAAGAAACAACCTACCCCAGGAGCACATTTAGAGAGCCTGAATGGCTGGTAACATGAGCTATTTGTGCTCTGTTGCATTTAGCTCTATTTTTAGCACGTAATGCATTCTGATACCCATTTTGAATGTAAGGGGGCATTTTTGCAATAAGAAATAGCTGTAAACGAAGAATTACTCTTCTCATGTAATTATAAGTAAACTCGCTGAACTCCTAGGTAATTCCAAGGGATTACACTACACTGAATTATGTGAGTTATTCTCACCCCTAAATAACATGTGTTGTTGGGGTACCCCCGATGTAATGACCGCAATGTAATAACCTCCAATATGATGACCTGCAAACTAACACTGCCATTCATTTCTTGAACTTTTCAAGACTTTGGGTTTTACATTATTCTAAGAGCTATCTTTTGACGAAAGACTAGATGTTGTAGCCTACCTATATATGAGTGTTATGTACAAGGTATAAGAGTTCTAGTAAGCACATACAAATTGCTACAATAAGGGTACAGCAGAATATTAACATCCAGGACGTGGCCTGACGCTGATTGAGTGAACAGCGTTGTTCGAGAGCTCCTATCAGTGGGTCGCATTCCAGCTCCATCCTGACCCTCCTCGGATGCTACCTACCCTGGACCGGGAGGCCGGTCAGATCTAAGAAACAACAGAGCTGAAGGGTGCAGATCCCTAAAGACAGGGACCGTCCACCGAAGCCGCAAGCTTCCCAAGATGTCAGCAGTTCCTTGAACGAACCGGGAGGGACCATATCTGCTCTAGAAGAGGTGCTTATCCCAGAGAGACACCTATGACCCAGTGACATGTGGCCCTGAGGGTTGAGAGCGGCAACCTGTAGAGGTAAAACCTCCGCCTACCGATAGCAGTGATTAGCTAGTGTCGAGCTCTTACCGAGTTTTCCGCGGAACAGCATGCAAGAAGAGAAGATTCCAACTTCCCCTATCCACCTATTGTGCCCAACATTGTCAAAGCAACAATGGTAGATTGGAGGGAAGAGGGGAAAGGGAATATGAGAGAAAGAACAGGTCCAACGTTGTTCTCCTGGTCAAATGGTGGTGAATCAGGTAGGCAGGAGTATTCCTAAAGAAGACAGCAAGGTCAAGGGTAAGATATATGCAAAACTGATTTTCAGTGAATACAGTAAATAGTGTAAGAACAGCTATGTAATTACCTTGGTAATTCCCCTCTTCCGTAGGGGGACCCACATGTTGGAGCAGCATATGGTTACACTATAAAGGGGTATTTATGTTAATAACTTGTTCTCTGTTCCAACCCACATATGATAAAAGCCAAAATACATTAGTTACACCCACCTGATTAGTGTAAAAGCTTTCTCAGAGGGAGAAATAACTGAAGAGAAAATGCTAGCTAGCTGCTAGCATAGGCCCGTAATATACCTAGAGTATTCCTTACTTCAGGAATTTTGTACTTAACGGAACTTCTTTGTCTTTTCCAAGAATTCCATAAATGAATAGGATTAGGCAGATCTCCAAAAGCATAGGAAACAGCCCAGGTAAGTATTTAACAGAAACAATATTGTCAAGCACTAAACATATGCAGGAACATCAACAAGTTAAGAGATCTAATGTCTTTTACAGGGTAGAACACTGATCCCATGCACACGCTGAAAGTATATGTACAGTATACAGTGTCAAATATAACAGTTGTCTTCTTTTGTTTTGGTTGGTACTTTATTTTCTTAACTTCCTTGGATGGTGTCGTTACACACCCCAATCAGTGTACTTCGTTCTTAGCCAACACGTGTTTTGTCGCTTACAGGGATGAACCCGCGACTTCTTCAGGACTATTTTGTTAACTTGCGAGTCCCTTGATTCCAGTGATAATTCCAACATGGACCCTGAAGCCTAATTTTCATCTATTTTAGGCTTGATCATAGTGTTGCGTCAGCCGTATGCGTGCTTTCTAGTGACGAGACGCTCCAAAGACTCGAGGAGCTGCAGAATTGTGCCCGATCCGGCACGATTCTTGTTCAAGATATTGCTCTTCCACCTCGCGAGTACGCCAGAGGCAGCGGGCCTCCTTTCAGAGTGTAAAGCAGAAGCTCTGTCAGCTCAACTACAAGTATACAATGCTATACCCGGCTAGATTGCGAGTGGTCACCCTGGGAGGAACGGAGCTCTTTCCCTCCCCGCAAGAGGCCTGGGACTGGCTGGAGCAGCATCTAGGCGAGGCCCCTCCTCAGGAGCCTGGATGGCGCAGAAAGGGCAGTGATAGATCCCACAGCAGTGTAGCCAAACGAGATGCACTGGCCCACGCAGGAACAGGTGCAATTGGAGTGACAGAGTGCAATGAAGGTGGTGGCACTGATAATCGGAAAAGAAGCGGAACATGCTGCCCCAGAGAGCAGTGAGTCAGTGCTGGAATCGGACTCAGAACACGGCTCGAGTATGTCTGAGACTCCAGAGTCTCGAACTGCCGAAGGTGATGCAGAGAACGGCTGATGATATTATCTGAGAAACCCGGCGGATTGGTAAAAGGGGAGGGGCCTGAGGGAAACTGCGATGACGTTACCCTGGAAAGAGGTACTGTGATCACTGAGGGGGTAGAACCTGTTGCATTAGTTGTTCCCTCTGAGCTGGGTGGTTGTCCTGCTGGCTGGAGGAGCTGCGGGCCACTTCCTCTGACTGGATGCTCCGTGGGTGGTCTTCCCACGGACTTAGATTATTGGTTTGGATGGGAGGTGACCACCTACTTGTCCTAGGGAGTGGGCATTGGGGAATTTGTTTTTGGTTCGCATGAAGGGGGGAGCTTTGAGTAGCGTCGCTTCACATGTTCTTTTCGGGGCAGCTGGGATTGCACTACAGACTGGGGGGCTGGCGAGTGAGACGCCTGCACGTCTTTGTATCCGATAACAGATGGCAGGCACACTAACGTGTAAATGTCTATCATGGAACAAAAGGGGAATGCACACCATGTCCAAGAGATATAGGGCCAGATGTATCAAGAATTGCTTTTGCTATTCTTAAATAGCGAATTTTACCGATTCGCTATTTAAGAATCGCAAACTGTAATGTATGTAGGATTTGCAAAAAAATTGGCGATTCCTACATATTCCTTAATAGCGAATCGCAAATTGCGATTCACTATTAAGGAATACCTTCCCATTCATTCCTATTGGCCCAGAGGCCCATAGGAATGAATAGGATTGCATTCGCAATTTGCGAGTACCAAATAGGTACTCGCAAATTGCGCATGCAATTGCATGGGTGCAAGGGGCCAAAAGGCCACCCTGATGCACCCCCAAAAACGGTAAGTATGCACATGTGGTGCACATACATGCCCTAAGGGCATGTGTGTGTGCGCTACATGCCACTTAGAAAAATGCAAAAATTTGCATTTTTCTAGGAATTGCGAGTCGCAAATTGCGCATGCAATTCCCATTCATTTCTATGGGCCTAGAGGCCCATAGGAATGAATGGGAATTGCATGCGCAATTTGCGAGTACCCAATGGGTACTCGTAATTGGGTACTCGCAAATTGTGCATGCAATTTCAAGGGTGCAAGGGGGCCAAAATGATACCCTGTTGCACCCCTGAAATATACATGTGTGCACATGTGGCGCACATACATGCCCTAAGGGCATGTATGTACGCCACATGGCACCTAGAAAAATGCAAAAAGTGCATTTTTCTAGGAATTTACAAATTACCACCAACTTGAAGCTGGTGGTAATCTGCGATTCCTTAATGCCAATTCGCACTTTGCGATAGCTACAAGAATTGCATTTAGGGAATCGCAAATTGCGATTCCCTAACTGCATTCGCAATTTAGGTAATCGCAAATAATTGCGATTACCCATATTGCGAATTACAAATGTTTGATTCATTGCAAAATGCATTTTTGCGATCGCAAACGAGCCGATTCTGTGAATCGGCCCGTTTGCGATCGCAATAAGCGTTGATACATCTGGCCCATACATCTCAAAAGGCTTTTTACCGTTCGCAAACAGTAAAACGCTTGATACATCTGGCCCATAAAGTTTTCTCTTATCTTAATAGAAGGGGTGTACATATAGCCCTACTCCAGGAAACACACGTTACGGCGAAGGAGGGACAAGCACTGCAGAGACGCTGGCAAGGCCAGGCATTCTACGCTACATCCTCCACTTACGCTAGAGGGGTGCTGATTTGGATAAGGGCGGGGATTCCATTCCAACTCACTGACACTTTAATAGACCCCGAAGGCTGCTACGTAGTGGTGTGAGGATGACTAGAAGGACGTGCACTTAATATAGTGTGCATATACACCCCTAACACTGACCAGGCCACCTTCTTCGCTCACCTGACCTGCTACATGGCCCCGTACCTGAAGTTCCCTACACTCATGGAGGGACATTTCAACAGTGTGGCTGACATGCCTCTGGACAGATCCCAACCTCCGTTGTGAGACTCCCAGACAGTGTGCACAGCCTGGACATTTAGCGATTGGTGGTGTCACTGGGGGCTGATAGACTCCTGGAGAACCCTGCAACCCCATGACCAAGACTACTCCTACTTCTCAGCTATGCACAAAGTCCATGTCAGATTAGTTGCATTTTTATGTACTGCAGACATACAAAGTCTGGTACAAATGGTTGAAGACCTGTTCCGAACGATATCGGACCACAATCCGGTTCTTCTTGGACTGAAGTGGACCCACCCCTAGCCCAAAATCCCTACCTGGAGGCTTTGCCCTTACATACTTGAGGACCAGGTATTTAGAGAGGTGATCCGGTAGAAGATAACCCAATACTTTAATGAGAATGAGGTTTAGGCCTCTTCTCCGCTGGCGGAGTGGGATGCCTTTAAGGTGGTCCTAAGGGGTCAATGTATAGCAGAGACTAATGGGATATCAGACGCATGCTCCTGACCAAGGTACTGACAGCAGAAAGAGACCTTATAGAGCTTGAGCAGAAGTGGTCGGGCACCCAGAACTCCAGCCGGGATTACAGGAGGCTAAGGAAGAAGTGGCAAAGCAGACCAAAAGGCTTAGATGCTTTGATTATAAACAGTATTTGTACCTCACGTATGCTGAGAGGGTCAAGTCTGGATCCCTTTTGGTGGGGCTGGTGAGCCCAGCCAACAGGGGCTCCCCTGTAGTCAAGATGGAGGATGAGGAGGGTAACAGGCAATATACGCAGGAAGGGATCAATGGCATCTTTGCTCAGTACTATGCTGGGCTGTACCGTGGTGCCCCATCACAAGATGGCACTGCAATCCGGGACTAGCTAAAGGGGCTGCAATTGCTGTGACTAGGACCAGATGAGGCAGAGATGATGGATATCACCCCCAGGAAATGAGGGCGGCCATCAAACACATGGCACACAACAAAACCCCAGGAACTGATGGCTTGCCAGCTGAGTTCTATGTGAAATACTCGAGGGAACTGTACCCCTGGCTGGTATCGCTGTAAGCTGCAGCCCGAGATGTGGGGACATTACCCGGTAGCACCAGGGAAGCTCTTATTATCTCGGTGCTGAAACCGGGGAAGTCGTCGCAAAACTGCACAGCCTATAGGCCACTGTCAATGTTTAACATCGACTGTAAAATATTGAGTAAGATCTTAGGAGCCAGACTACTACCACACATGCCAAAATTGGTCCATCCCAACCAAGCTGGCTTAATTCCAGGGCAGAACACTGCCACTAACTGAAGGCAACTCCTGGCCATCTTGGGCACGGATGACTACGATAGAGCTGCAGCGGCTGTATTCGCAGTAGACAGAGAGAAGGCTTTCAATAGCCTGGAATGGCAGTTCCTTAATGAGGTACTAGACAGGATAAGTCTGGGGGCGGTTTCTTAATGTGGGCAAAACTATTGTCTGCAAACCCGACGGCCAGGGTGCGTACGGGGAAGGCTATCTCCCTGGGTGAGAAAGTGGAGCGGGCATCCGACAGGGATGCCCCCTGTCTCCTCTACTATTTGCCCTGGCCATGGAGCCTTTGGCGTGCTATGTGAGAAGGGGACGAGATTATCGGGGGCTGATGGTGAGGGAGACAAAGCAAACACAAGGAGATGATAGACGGAGAGCAGAAACTTTTCAGACACTCACCCCCAGTCACAGATCTGGGTTGAATCCATCATCGTACTTTAGCTCACTTCGCCACCCCAGTTCAGACCCAGCAATATTCAAATCAGTCTTGACCCTGTGCCTCATGGGAAATCAGACACATCACATCGCTCTAATAGACACAAAACAAGGGGTATGGGTAATTACAGATGCACCTATCTTTTTGTCTAAAATGATAATATTTTACAATATATAAGGGTGCAAAGAATCAGACGCTCTTTGAGCCTCCAAGGATATAGATCCTATACATTTACAACAACAACAATGATTCAGCACTCCAACATGTGTAAAGATTAATATATTTCACAAGTATAAGCAAAGTAAAGAGAAGCACATCAATTCAGCAGGTTCTGGTTTCTTTGTTTCTTTATTGAGAAAATTCTTCATAAAAAACGACCGTAGCCAACGCGTTTCGACCTAAAAGGTCTTCTTCAGGGCAACAAATAAGCATACAATATATACATTAAAACCTTGACAGATATATAATATATTTACAATTTAAAACAAGTGCTCATAATCAACCCACAAAGGGAAGAGTGAAAAAACCCGAAGATCAGTATTTTCACAATTCATCACAGAAGGCAATAAAAAGCCACTCAACAAGCGATTTTTACTTTGTTGGTGGACTTAAGGAATAAGAGGTATGTTTCAACTATCTATTCCTCTCTCGAGTAGGTTGTGTTGGACACTAGCGCATTTGCAATGTTTTTGTCCCTCACTTTTCCTTTTTTACTTAGGTCCAACTGGCACCCCTAGCTAGATTGAGGGACCAAGTTAAACTACAGAAAAGGATCTCAATGAACTAATATAGAGTACTGTTGTTGTTTTTGGTAAGCTTTTTTGATGTATTTCATAGCGCCTCTGTCCTTTCTCTTATCTTTGTTGTATGTGTATAACTATGTGCAAAATTTCCCCATATAAGTTGAATGATTGCTGCCCCATGCCACATGAATATCGTTTGAATTAAATATTTTTGGTGTGAATAATTATCTCCCTTTATCTGCAAAAAGTTTCTTAGCAGGTTTCAATTATGCAAAAACTTTGTAAAAAATCAAAAATGAAATTGTTTTCATGTAAATATTTGTATATATTGCCTTCTGTGATGAATTGTGAAAATACTGATCTTCAGGTTTTTTCACTCTTCCCTTTGTGGGTTGATTATGAGCACTTGTTTTAAATTGTAAATATCTTATATATCTGTCAAGGTTTTAATGTATATATTGTATGCTTATTTGTAGCCCTGAAGAAGACCTTTTACATCACATCGCTCTGTATGCAGATGATCTCCTGATATTTCTCTGGGACATGGGAGAGGACTTGAGAGGGGCGCAGAATATGCTAGAACGCTTTGGCCTGCTTTTGGGTCTGAGGGTGAACTGGCAGAAATCGTGACTCTTCCCCATGACACAGAATAGGCCCCCCAGATGAGCTGGGCTGCCTCCAGTCAGAACCCAGCTGCCTGGTGTACCGAGGGGTAAAAATATATTATAGAACCGCTGACCTCATGAAGGGTAATGTGGGTAGAGCGATATGCTCCCTTCGCTCCTCCATGGAATTTTGGAAGTCCCTACCATTATCAGTGGCCGGCAGAGTGGCCCTTCCTGATGATGGTGGCATTACCACGTTTATTGTATTTCTTTGGTGCACTCCCGGTGTGGATCCCCCATATGATGTTCCGGGATCTGGACTCACAGATCGTATCATTCATTTGGGGATCGGGCCGGAGGCGAGTGGCCCTAACCATGGTCTGATCACGCTGCCGTGCAATTTGAGATAACATTGAGTGAGCACGGCGCGTGGGATTCGGGTCCTAAGGAACATATAAGAGCGAGAGCCTGGAATAAAGCCGAGGGGACAATTCTACAGGAGCTGCTCGCCTCCACAACAATTCAATTGCCACTGGAAGTGGAAGAGGCGAGCCTGGTATACACGGAATGGCTGGAGCAAGCCTGTGACATAATAGCTCCAATTAAAACCCTCCATCCAAAAAGAGCACATCCCTCCGCCCCATGGTTTACAGAGGAGTTAAGAGATCAAAAACTCATTTGCAAACAGTTTGAGCGGAGGTGGAGGAGAAGGCTATAAGGAACCCGAGAAAAGTCCTACAAACTTAGCCTGCAAAACTATAAACAACTTATTTTTGCGGCTAAACAAAAATTCTATGCAACCCGTATTGAGGAAACAAAGAATTCTGCCAAAGAATTATTTAGAACGGTTGCCACCTTGGCCTCACCTAGGCCCACCATAATTCAACCAAGTCAGGAATTATGTGAAGAAATTGCTAATTTCTTTCTGTCCAAGGTGGAATCCATTTTCGTGGCCTTTAGTGGGGCAAGCTTGGCCAGGACGAATGTAGGTGGGGAAGAATTCAAGGCAGGGAGGGCCCCCACCTCCACTTTTGAGATATTTTTGCCAGTGTCCCCTGCTGATACTCAAAGATCCTCATGGATGTAAATTCAGGGTCACCATATGACCCATGTCCAGTTGCGGTGATCAAACTGGCCCCGGGCCCGATTGTAGGAACCTTGTCATCCATATTTAATACTATGTTTCTAACAGGGCATTTCCCCATTCGTTGGAAATTGGCCTCTATCCTGCCCCTTTTAAAAAGCCCAGCTTGGACCCTAAAGACCCGAACAATTTTCGCCCTATTTCGAGACTCCCATTGCCAGCAAAATTGATCGAAAAAATAATGAATAGGCAATTAAGCCTTTTCTTAGCAAAGACTCAAGCGTTGGATCCCTCTCAATATGGTTTCAGAGAGGGACACAGCACAGAGTCCGCACTCATTAAAACCACAGAGGAGATCAGGAGGCTGTTGATCGAGGAGGCAGGGCGGCCCTGATCCTTTTGGATCTGTCCGCTGCCTTCGACACGGTCCATCACGGTATACTAATGGACCGTCTAAAAGCCTTTGGAATCTGTGGGAAGGCCTGGGATCTTGTGAGATCTTTTCTTGCTGACAGAAGACAAATCGTGGCACTGGGAGACTATCAGTCCAATTCTTTTGCACTGCCCTGTGGCGTCCCACAGGGTCCTCTCTCAGCCCAACGCTTTTCAATGTTTATGTCAGTACTTTAGCCCCTATTATAAGCGCATTTGGATTTGGTCTCACCTCCTATGCGGATGATACCCAAATTGTGGTATCGTTGACACCAGAGCAATGAGGCAGGCATTGAGGGACGTTTCCAGGACTGCATGCTGTCAGTGGGAAATTGGATGGCAGAGAACTGCCTAAAGCTTAACTCGGGCAAAACCGAGGTAATATTGTTCGGGAACAATGCCAACTTTTGGACACCCAAGTGGTGGCCGGACTCGATGGGCACTCTCCCGTTCCCACAAATAAGGTAAAAAACTTGGGTGTAGTAGTGGACGAGAGACTTACCTTCGGGCCCCAAGTAAATGCAGTGGCATCAAAAACAATGTTTGTCATGAGAATGCTAAGGAAAATATTGCCATTCTTGCCCCTAGAAAGTAGACAAACTGTGGTCACGGCTCTCGTGATGGCGAGATTGGACTATTGTAACAGTCTTTACCTAAATGCTCAACAGAGATCCTTGAATAGGCTACAGGTGTTACAAAATGCAGCAGCTAGACTGCTCACAGGAACATCGAGATTCTCTCCGGTATCTCAAGACATTAAAAGTTGCATTGGCTCCCAGTAAGGAGCCGAGTACGCTTTAAGGCTTTATGTATTGTTTTTAAAGCACTCCAGGGCACAGGGCCGGAGCACTTAAAGCGACGATTCCAATGGTATACTCCGGAAAGAACATTACGATCAAAGGGGCCAAGCTGGTCGTAGTGCCACGTGTAAAAAAGCCCAATGGGGTGGCAGAAGTTTCCTTCATGGTGCGGCAAAAGCTTGGAATGATTTGCCGTTTCATTTAAGAAACACCATGGATCTTCTGTCCTTCAGAAAGGGCTTAAAAACATGGCTCTTTTCACAATGATCCGGTCACAACGTTCTTTATTCCGCCTACGGCACTCAGAAGATTAAGCTAGCGCCAGGACACCTCCGGGTAATCGACGCGCTTTATAAATGTCATTAACATAACATAACATAACATGATGGAGCGCTCCACAGTGATTGAAGGGTTAGTGGTTCCGGACTTTGAAGCATACTACATTGCGGTGCAGCTCAACTGGCTGGTCCAGTGGATAGCGACCAGGAGGAACCCGGAGAAGGCCCGGTTTCCTGTTCACCCCAACTCCCTCGGTGCTCATGAAAATACTGCTGCTCATACAGTGGAGACCCACTGGGGACACTGAAGAGACCAGCGTAGTAGTCCGGTGCTGAGTTAGATATCTGCAACTTACCTGTTGCAGAGTTCCCTACTCTCCCAACCTGCCCTTTGTCCTGCTTTGACACCCACCGCACGGTGGGAAATGGGCAGGCATGGATGCCTGGGTGGAGGCGGAGTGAGGGTGGTGGGGGATCTTTTTCAAGATTCTGAGTTGCTCCCCTTTGACAACTTCTGCACAGAGTTTGACCTACCCCAATGACACTTTCTCCTGCAAAGGGCCCTCACCTCGGCATTTCGGGAGCACTGGGGTGCGAGGATCACGGAACTGCAAGCACTAGATTGCTGCAGATACGTGGCTCTATCGGCAGGCAGGATCAAAACAGTTTCTTGCCTCTACAGGGTGATTCGTCACGACATCCAGAAGCCCATGGAGTGGTTGAGACTGCAGTGGGAAGAGGATTTTGGGACTCCGATCCCTGAGGCATATTGGGAGACCATAGTAGAGAGGACCCCGAAGGTTTTGTGGAATGCACGGTTCTAATTAATCAACTATTATATCCTACATAGGGCATATCTTACCCCAATGCGAATTAGAAGATATTTCCGAGTGAAGACAGCAGCTTGTCCCAGATGCTGGGAAAGAGAGACGCATATACCACATATGTTCTGGGACTGCCCCACGCTGAGTGCTTTCTGGGAAGAGGTGCTACACATAGTGGAAACTATCACAGACAAGGAGATTCCTCATACCCCAAGCCACTGCTTTTTGGGATTGGTCCCACATACAGCTAAAACCAAAGTGACGAGGAAATTCCAGGATCTTGCATATGTTCTGGCCAAACGGGAAATCACCAGGAACTGGAAGTCAACAGGGGGCCGAGAGTCTGGACATGGAGAAGAGAATTCGAAAAATGGGAAAGCTCTGAAGGGAGAATTCTTCTGAAGGAAGCCCGATAGGGCATAGGCACACTGGACATGACAAGGGCATGGGGAAGACTAGTTGACAATTTAATAGCATTTGACCTGGACGCGGCAGACCCCTCGCATCCCCCATCGCTTGAGCGCAGGGCGGATGGGATGGGCGGGTTTGCATAAGTGGTGGTCCCCTCCCTGACTCTACCCCCTTGCACCCCATGGTTATAACCTATCTGAGACGACAAGCAGTGACCCCCTACAGCATATCTACACACTACCCAAGCTGACAACAGAAGTTGAAACGACTGACGGGGGCTGGAGGGAGAGGGAGTTGAAATGTTAATAACGTTGATTACAAAAGGGATGACACTAATATGTCAGCACTTTTCTTCATGATATGCAATGAGAATTTTGTGCTTCGGATGTAACTGCAAAACCCCAATAATATCTGGTTTTAAAAAAACAGGATATTAACATTGTTGGTTATTTGCATCTCTACACAAGTCAATTAGAAGTTGTAACTCATCTTCCTTAAGAGAGTGCATAGTGACCAAGCTTGAGGCAGTTATTTAAAACATAGAGATAAGTACAAGTGTAAATATATATTTGAGATACTCAATTTTATGTGTTTTAGATTTCAGGAATTACCAGTTTCACATGAAAGCACAGAGAGTTTGCTAAGCAGAGACATTGCTATTACAGCTAATCATAAAACACTTAAAGATAAGTTACTTAAGATATATATCTGTCTTATATATATCCACTACATCTTGACCAGCAGAAGTGACTGATCAGACGGGTGAAATCCTGTGTCTCATTTCTCTCTTACCCGTTTCCACACTTCTACCACTGCCTCTCATATTTCTGTGTCGCTGGTGGGACTGATGGCAGACAGAAAAGTGTATCACTGCCATTGGTTTCCAAGCACAAATGTTAGTGTATCCTGACAGGTGTGACTAAAAAATACCTCTTGTGCCAAGAGCCTGCTGGGCATTGCTGGAGGCAATGCTCAGTGCTTTCTTGAAGGAGAGTGAATATGAATGGGTATACAACCATGTACAAGCTCACAACATTCTACCAGATTCTTCAAGATTCATTTCATAATAATTAAGGCTCCCTGTTTTCCGTTTTTACTGATTTTTACAGATAAATACAGACAGAAAAGCATTTATTTTCTGTCTGTATTTATTTTTAAATGTGGATAAAAACGGAAATTGAGTTGTTTTTGAGTGATTCTAAATGCTGTCAATCATGACTGCCAGGCCAATAGCTGTGCAGATTAACAGGCAAGGGGATTACAAAAATATAGGGATTTTAGTAAAGAGCCTTAAACAGCAGTAGATTTGCACAACCTTCATACTAAAATTTACATATTTTCTTACAAGTGCATATTTCACCATCTGAGTGTGTATATATCATTGAAACCTGTCAGGCGTTCAGGCAGGAGTGCATATTACCTGGTTAAATAAATGCAGAAATATTAGGGTGACCAGGCGTCCCGGATTTGCCCGGACGGTCCGGGTTTTTCACCAGCTGTCCGGGCAGATTTCAGGAAATTTAGCTCCTGTCCCGGTTTTTAGAGAGGGTCAGCTGAAAACGGCGGGAGGTGTTTTTATGTTGTACAAAGCAGGGATAGTGAGCAGTTGTTTCTAGAAAGCAAGTTAATTAACAGGGAAGCTTCTGGGTTTAAAAATTGCATTTTATGTATGGTCCAACTACCTGTTCTGTAATTCCGTGCCGAGGAGCGCTGTCATTCTGTGCACTCGCTTGAAGTAAAACTGTAGTCCTTCTTCTATTTTCATGAAATGTCCCGGTTTTTGGCTTTACAATTCTGGTCACCCTAAGAAATATACACATTTCAGATTCATTTTTTCACCAAATCTAAAATAGATATGAATAAATACAGGTAAAATCAGCAACAAATAAATATGGACAAATACAGATGGAAATGACAAAAATATAAATACCATAAAACCGGGAGCCCTAATCATAATGAAAGCTCATACTCTGATAAGTTGACTTGGTTTATGCCATTGCTTAAGAACACATCTTGTGCCCTAGGCATGCAGTGCATGCTCAAAAGTAATGTTCATTGAGCACTGAACGAAGAGTCAATGGGCTTTGTGAATATCTGAAGCCATGAACGGTTCTCAGAGTTGGCTGGGTATGGCTGATAAGAACACAGTAGGTTCTGTGGGAATAGCGCTGGAGTTTGGGCATGGTCAAAGGTGACACACTGTACTATGAGTAATTTTAATTATGCCGGAGTAATTGGAGTAATTTTGGTAATTCCAAATTATTCTTTGACATAGAATTACCAATAATTACGTGATTATGCCCACTCGTGTAATTAAGAGTAATTTGGGGGGAAATGAACACAGAAATAATAAGTTAGCGAGAATTAGTGGCTGTTTTAGCTGCTGTTCATCTTGTATTTTTAATAGTAATAGTAGTAAACAAAGTTTATTAGGACAATTTTCCATAAAACATTCTAAAACAATAAAACAGATGTACATTGTAAAATTGGCTTAAACCCACAACCCCCTCGAAAACAGCACACCCTATTCAAATCCATCCTCAAAATTCTCTTTGACAGTAAGTATAAAATTTGCAATTCCTACTCCCACATCAAGAAAGCGGATTTCGGACAACAGCTTCATCGCCTGCAACCTTATGAATGATTGGTATTTTAAAAACAAGGGTCTTAAAAAATTAGGGGCCGATTCCGATCTCGGCCGGTAGGGCTCCGAATCGGATTCGGCTTAACCGGATCCGATTCGGAGCCCTATTTCCCGACCGAGTTCGTGACGCGCGTCCGGGCGAGCGAGGTACGATGCGTGATTCGCCGACCGACTCGTCCGGGCGTCCTGACCGCTCCGACCGACTCGATCCCGGGTCGAACCGCACCGACCGACTCGCACGGACACGACTCGCACTGCGCAATGGAGACGTTCCCCGGCCGGGTAAGTACGATGCGCGCCGCGAGCAGAATCCGACGAGCCGCGCACTCCAGCTCGAAAGAGCTGTCGGAGCCGTACTTTGGGGGTCCGTGTCGGACCCCCTGTATGCGTAGCCGCGCGAGTCGCACACAGGCCCTGTGCGTGTACGGCGCGACTCGCTCGCGCCGTGCACGCTGTAGGGGGCGCACTTGTCCGCATCGCACCATTGAGTCAATGGGAGCCCGCGTACGCGTTGCACAACAGGCTCCCATTGACTTCACATGGAGTCCGACCGACTCGAGTCCGATGGCATACGTGCGCATCGTACTCGTTCGGTCGGGCTGCACGGAGTCCGATTCGGTCGGAAATCTCTCCGGGTCCGGCTCGGTCGGAGAGATTTCCGGCCCGAATCGGAATCGGCCCCTTAATATAGGCAGGAATATAAAAAACACAATCAGTAAGTACATGAGACAAGGAGCATTTTATATTCAGGGGGCATTTACAAAATCTGTTACCATTCCGAATCGCATTGCACCATTTACAGGACGAAAAGATTGGATTGCACCCCCCTCTCACCTTTAAAATTGCATTCCATGATCTAGGGTCGGGTATCTGGGCCAAATAGGGGAAGACCACATGCTTGCCAAGGGTATTTATTGAGAAGCTTATTGAAGGCTTCTTCCTCAAATAACCGAGCTCCAGATAGCCAGCAACCTTTCCCGCAGATTCTCTCAAAGCAGGTTTGCTGGGAAAGGGGGACCAAGTTTCAAATGTACCCCAATCAGTGTGCATGTTTTCAAGACCCCTTAACCTATTTCTTGCTTCCCTTGCCCACCTTCTTTCACTACCAAGGAGTTCATCCCAACACAATTTGGACACCTTTGGGGCTTTGCCAACCGCTGATAGCTTATTAAAAAATCTCAAGGCGTGGAAGTTCCCCAACAAGTTCCAGGAAACCAGGTTCAACTCTCTCCTTATACCGTGAACCATGGTTCCTGGTGGCAGCAACAGGAGCCTCCTGAGGACTGCCCCCGCCACTGGATTCCAAACACACGAGGGGTCAAGGGCAAGTACCTCTGCTCCGTACAACACCTGGGCTGAAATTTTCCCTTCGTAAGCTTTCATTAAAGGTGTAGGGGCCAAACACCCATATTTCCAAATAAATCTAACCAGACAACCAGCTTGCAGCAAAAACCTCTGCTTGATGTATCCCATATATATATATATATATAACCCATTTTAAGTTTCTCTTAAAGGACAGCCCTAGATATTTATAAGAATTCACTAATTTGACCTTCCGGGTGTACAGGTAGCATTAAAAGTTATTTGCTTTTTTCAAAAAGATCAGCACCTTGGTTTCCTCCAGATTCATTTTTAGCGAATTCTGATTACTGTATGCTTTCAGAGAGTCCAGTGTTCTTTGCAGACTGATAGGGGTGTAATTCAGCTGAACCAAATTGTCTGCATACAGCAGACAAGGGATATGCTGATTCCCAACTTTGTGGGGAAATGAATTCGTTGGAGCCATGGCTGCTGGAAGGTCTGCTAAGAATAAACTAAAAAGAAGGGGGCTACAACACACCATTGCCGAAGGCCATTCTGGATTGGGATTGTTTTGTGATAATCTACCATATTTGTCGAGCTCAACTTGTGCCCAGTTATCTGTATGTAATGCTTGTAATGCACTAAGGAGGTCAATCGGGAGCTTCCAGGTGTCGGGTTTTCTCCAAAGGAGACTCCTGTCTACTGTGTCAAAAACTGTCCAGAAATCAATAAAACAACATCAAAGCCTTTGGTTCACTTGCAGGGCCTTCCAAATAATAGCCCAGAGAGCAAAACGATGGTCTATGGTTGAGTGACCCTCCCAAAATCCTCCTTGCTCAATCAGTACAATCCTATGTTCATATGACCATTCATCCAGCTGTAAACAATAAGATTTTAGAGAACACCTTCTTCAAGATGTCCAGAAGGCTGATAAGTCTGTAATTTGAGGGGACTGAACCCTTCCCCTATTTTAAGATGAGCTTCACTATTGACACCCTCCATGACGGGGGATTGTCGCCCGTTAGAGGGTAAAGAACAGGCGGTAATACACCTTTGCCCACCAGTCGCTATTGGACTTAATTAACACTGCCGGGATATTATCATGGCCCCCGGCTCTTGATAGCTTAATCCGATCAATTACCTCTTTTATTGAAAACCAGATAGGGGGCAAATTCTTAACGGCAGTACATTTAAAACTGGATAAGATAGGAGGGCTACCATATAGGTCATCCAAGTACGCTGTCCAGCTACCCTCAGCAATTATACATGTTAAGGCCCCCCATGAGGGCCACAACATTCATATACTGGTGAGCAGACAAAATATCGAAAATAATATATCGATATACAAAATATCAGTAAAATATCGAAGGGACAGAATATCGAAGGGACAGAATATCGATGGACAGAATATCGACTCTAAGGTAAGTAATATCGAATTTTTAATATCGATGTTACTAATATCGATATTTGTATTATTGTTATGTATTTTGTTATGTTTTTAATATGTATGTGTTATATGTGTTTTTGTTAAGTGTTCTACTTGTTTAAAAATATATGTATACAATTTTTATATGTTAATAAAAAAATTGTAAGTTAATTTTTTTTTTGTACTGTAGCGGGTTGTGGGTTTATAGGGGAATAGGGTGGGAAGTAATTTAATTATACTAAATTAATTATTAATTTTTAGGAATTATAAATTAATTTTAATTATTTTTTGTGTTTAAGTTCTGTAGCGGGTTGTGGGTTTATAGGGGAATAGGGTGGGAAGTAATTTAATTGTAATTAAGTTATAATTTATTTTAATTAATTATTATTGATAATTATATAATTGTTAATTAATTAATAATTGGTCATGAATTTTTATTAATTGGTGATGAATTTTTATTAATTCATTAATTGATCATCATGTAATTTAAATGTAATTAACTTATAATTTATTTTAATTAATTGGTATTGATAATTATATTATTGTTAATTAATTGATAATTGGTAATCAATTATTATTAATTGGTAATTAATTATTATTAATTAGTTATTAATTTTTATTAATTGATTAATTGATCATTATGTTAAGTGTATTATTTTATCATTGGAGTGTGTTGTGCGTTTATAGGGGAATACTTTTGGAAGTAATTGAAATCTAATTAAGTAATTATTAAATTTATTTTTGGGTATTGATAATTAATTTATTGGATATTAATTATTAATAGGTAATTTTTTTAAATTACAATTTTTGGTTCTAAAAATTAATTTATTGTTGTTTTATTATTAATTGGTAATTAAATATTATTAAATATTATTTATTGATAAATTTAATTAATATATTAAGAATTATTTATTAATTGATAATTAATGTTTAATTATTATTATTATTGGTATAAAAAGCATTTAATTGTTTAATATTAGTTAATTGGTAATTAAGTTTTAATAATTTATGTTTTTTGTTATTAAAAATATTTTATTGTTCAATATTTATTATTTAGTAATTAATATTTATTAATTATTATTTATTGGTATTTATTATTAATTTATTGTTAATACATTTTCTATTGGTAATTATGTTTTTAATAATTATTTATTGGTATTGGTAAATAGTTTAGAGTTATTTAATAATTCATTAATTATTTAAAAAATTAATTTATTTATAAGTATGTTATTTGTAACTTCTACGCTATCCAACACTTCCCCTACTGTTGCACTCTCTGGAGTTAGAATAGTAATTTTTACCCCTACGCTATCCAACACTTTCCCTACTGTTGCACTCTCTGGAGTGGGAATAGTAATTTTTACCCCTACGCTATCCAACACTTTCCCTACTGTTGCACTCCCTGGAGTGGGAATAGTAATTTTTACCCCTACGCTATCCAACACTTTCCCTACTGTTGCACTCACTGGAGTGGGAATAGTAATTTTACCCCTACGCTATCCAACACTTTCCCTACTGTTGCACTCTCTGGAGTGGGAATAGTAATTTTTACCCCTACGCTATCCAACATTTTCCCTACTGTTGCACTCTCTGGAGTGGGAATAGTAATTTTTACCCCTACGCTATCCAACACTTTCCCTACTGTTGCACTCACTGGAGTGGGAATAGTAATTTTACCCTCACGCTATCCAACGCTTTCCCTACTGTTGCACTCCCTGGAGTGGGAATAGTAATTTCTACCCCTACGCTATCCAACACTTTCCCTACTGTTGCACTCTCTGGAGTTGGAATAGTAATTTTTACCCCTACGCTATCCAACACTTTCCCTACTGTTGCACTCTCTGGAGTGGGAATAGTAATTTTTACCCCTACGCTATCCAACATTTTTCTTACTGTTGTTTTTTTGGGGTTTGTAATAGTAGTTTTATTCCCTACGCTATTTAATATTTTTTGTATTATTTTAGTTAATATCGTATATAATTAATTTTCAAAATATTAAAAGTAAATTTAATTTTTTTAATTTGTTATTATAATTATTTAATTTTTATTTATGTTATTGTTTTATGTGTATAGATGTATTTGTAATTTATAATATTTTTTAATAATTTATAATTTATTAAAATAATTATTCAAATTGATTATAAAGTAAGTATATATATTATATGTATATGTTTAATTAATGTTTTATTTAATTATATATGTTACTTATTAATTTTAAAAATTATAAAATATTTTTACCTATGTTTATTTTAATTATAAGTATTATTTAGTTTATTTTACATATTATTTTTAACAAAAAAAAAAAACGATATTTTTGATAACGATATTTTTGACATCGATATTGTTTTTTCGATATTTTTGTACTTACCATGTAATAGATAGGATTTCGATATTATTGACATCGATATTTTTGTTGTGATATTTTTGTAGGTCGATTTTATGACCTTCGATATTTTGTCAGTGAGCCTCATATACTTTCATCCAGAATTCTCGTTGGTCCCCTGAATGAATAACTTTCAGTATATCGTCCCACTCGCTACAGTAGAAAGTGGCTTTTTTCTCTTCAATCAAATGCCTATATTGACACTTTTGCCTGCCCAGCTCCTATTTGGAATCACCTTCAGGACCCAACCTAACTTGTATGGCTGTCTTACTCACCAGGCTTGTTTTTTATTTGCTGACAGGCAGAATCAAACCAACCCTTCCCTTTAACATGGCAAGTTACCTGTGACCCACTATTTTTGATGGTAACACGTATGCAGTCCAACACATTAGCCAAGATCTCATTAAACCACATAATTCTGTTCTCTTAGCTCACAGAGAAAACCACAGTGTTTTTCGTTAATTGATATGCTACTAAAAGCCGGAGGTGGACTGCCTCCAGGCGAGGTATGAGCCTCCATGGGAAAGATAGCCCCAGAGGCCGTACCTTCTCCACTGCCGTGGGCTCCTGAAAATATAAAACAGCAGATGTGGCCCAGTGATCATTTCCCCCATATTTTGTCACTTTAACATCTAAAAAGAGACCGAACTTCCATGCTGGGGTGAACATATAGTCAATCGGGCCCTCCAGATGGCCCTGCCAAAACATTGGAGCAGCTGGGATGTCCCTTTTAAAATGACCATTCCAACATACCAGACCATTATCCACCAGCCATTGGCTCAGAACCTTAGCATCCTGCTTTATTGAGCCGGAAGGAAAAGAGGCTGGAGAAATATTGTACCAGTTCAGTGTGGGTTGGGATACAAATGATCATTAAAATCGTCAGCCAGTATTGTGATTGCTTCTGGAAATTTTCCAGGATTTCCTGAAGAATATGATCAAAAGACTCTAGCTTATCACTTATTCTATGGTCCTCTTCACTATGGATGTATACATTTATTAATATAAAACACCTACAAACATTATTGTTCGGACCACGTTCTACCACAGAGAGCAGCATGCCACTAGACAGATTAATAACCTTTTGCTGGGAACTTCCAGTTCCAGAATCCTGCTGGGCCCCTGGAGGTCGCTCCCGACACTGCTGTACACCTGCCCACACTCTGGTCGTGCTTTTAAGCACTGTGAGGTGACCCGCTGCGCGGGACAAGCACGGGTCGCACCCAGGCAAGGCCCGGACCAAGGCAACCAGAAACCTCTCTTCTCTTTTTAATTGTGGGGAAGTTGTGAGGACAGACTGGGGTGATCACATTGCACTCACTATTTCAGGATACCTGCCTTTGAACAGATATCTACCTACCACTGCACTACTCCCAGTGCAACACTCTAGTGATGGCCTAAGGCTCTTCTGGAGACTTAAAACCCCCTCCAATGCCTTAGCAACCCTTCTGAGCTTACATCAAGCTTTATTTATTGACTGCTTAGCAGAAACTTGTGAAGATCTTATGTTATTACACTATACCAGCCTAACTCAGGCTATTAAACAGTTTCTTTTAAAACCTATATGGGCCGATATGGATTCACCACATTGGTTTGATGCAGCTTGCTCGGAGGCTAGTCGTAAATTGAGACGGGCTTTATCCACCACCCCAAGATTGCAAGCTGATGTCATGGCAGCCCACTCAGCTTGTAAACGCTCTCTCATAACCAGAAAAGAGGCTTTACACAAAAGGGACTGGGAGCTTTTGGAGTCAGCTGTGGTGGGGACAATTGCAGTACCTTTTGGAGTACAGTAAAGAGTATCAGACAAGGAATGCCCACGTTTGTCCCCACCTCCAGTGTAATATTTTGGGGGCGCATTGGGTCTCACATTTTTCATTCATTTATCACTTGGAAGAATGTGTAGAGCTAGACAACACCCTTCAAACAAAATTAAATAGTCCCTTACCACTTACTAGATCTTTGTCTGAAATAGGGATGGCCTTAGGCGAGTGTACCAGTGGGAAAGTGCCAGGGCCCGATGTAATTCCAATAGATCTTCTAAAATGTAATGCAAAGCTATGGGGTCTGTTGATCCCTAACTTCTTTAATAGCTCACTTAACACCCATATCCCATGGTCCTGGTCTTTATCAACCATCGTGCCGATTTTAAAAATGGTAACCACATGGACCTTAAATGTTACAGGCCTATTTCACTCATTGATAGTACTGTTAAAATCATAGGGAGAGTGATTTACAACCGTCTAGCTGAGTGGGTTGAGGAGCACAACATTCTCTCACTCTTTCAATACGGGTTCTGTTGTGGCCTGGGAACGACCGAGCAGTGGCTAAACCTAAGCTTGATTATAAACAAATACACTATGTCAAAGCGCTGCCCTTTGTACTTAGGGCTCATGGACCTGTCCACAGCATTTGATTCTGTCAACAGGTCAAAGTTGTGGCTAATGCTGCTGGAACTTGGTATTGAGATTCACTTGGTCAATTTTTTGTACTGCCTCCATGCTGACCTGAAAGCCAAAGTGCGTATTGGCTCCAATGGAGATATGTCATCTGAGATACGCTTAAAGCGTGGTGTGCGTCAAGAGTGCATTCTGGCCCCCCCACTTTTCATTATATATATATAAATGGTCGCTGCCCCAATTTGACCTCCAACCTCGTTGATATTCCTAAAATCTCTGGTGTCCAGGTACCTGTGTTGTTATACGCAGACGATGCAGTCCTCCTAGCTTGTACCCCTAATGCCCTGCTTCCATTAGTGGATTGCTTCGTTCTTTTTATGAGTAACCTTGAGCTGACTACTAACTATGGCAAATCACAAATCATGACTTGCAGGCCTGGTAAGAAAACTTTCAATAGACTTATTATCAAAGGCCAGCCTAAAGAAGATAAAGTGCGGGTCAAGTAATTATATTTACAATCCTGTGAAGACACCAGACTCGCAGTCGAGATTAAGAATTGCACAGTGTTATTTTATTATAGGTCACTCACTTCTCACGTGACATCTCTTAATCTCTCGCTTGAATTAACACACTGGGAGAGATCCTTACTATTACAATTTAGATCTAGCACAGTATGGCGGTTTTTGTCTTTTGCTGGGCCTCTGGCAACTATGGGGAACTCTGTTTCACTCTGTCCATGTGATGGCACCTCAGTACAGTTTCTGCTGCCCTGTATGTTTTTTAAACTATTTTAATCATGTATGAAAGCACTTTCTTAAACCACTGTTGAATATCCTTGGCCATCGCAGATTCAACAAGTCTTTATATCATCTGCAATTGTTAAATACCCCGAAGATTTGCTTCAGCATTTGTTCTTTTTTAAAAGCTGCTATTAGATCTAGGAGAACCATAGAGGGCTAATATCACTTTCTGAATTGTGAATGAGTTCCCCCATATTAGTGATTATTAGCTTGAGCAGTTTTAACATTATACTATTGTATAATCATGAATTTTAGAGTTTATATTTTACTGATTTGTATTTTTGCTGTTTTATGATTTTTATCCCTGTTGGTGTACCAAATGAGGATTTTAAAGTTGATTAATTATTTTATGTCATGCACTGTATCTATTTGTTTTTATTCCTGGACAGGCTGAATAAAGAATTCTTGAATTGAATTAATAACTTCCAATGTTTTTTTAATTATCTTAGTGGAAATAAGGGTTAATACCCCTGCTGAGGCTCTGCCCTTTACTGGCTTGGAGCCTTTACTGTTCATAACTACGAAGCCTTCTAATGTTTTATCCTCTCTCAACCAAGACTTCTGAAGCAACACTACATGGAAGGGTTTTCTTCTTTTTTCCAAATCATCACTACTCCTAAGTCGCTCAGACCCATGTATGTTCCAACTCAGAATCATCAAACTGAGAGAGGATTCCTCCCTCAATGGTCCCACTAGGCCAGTCCTCCCACTCCCATATGTCGGGGAGCTGCATCAGGGGGGCAAATCTTTTTCCCTGATCCCATTCTGAAACCCCCTTCTGTTCTGTCAACCTGTCATTTATAAATACCACCATAAAGTTCTTTGGGGTTTGTCTTTCTTGCCATGGCCTCAAATCGATTGGCCACAGCCTATTGTGGGGATAGGGTGTAATCTGTTCCCTCTGACTGGGAGCCAGCCCGCCGTGCATACTTAATAAAGACGTGGGGTTTGAGCCAGAGTTTAAATCGAACACCTGGGCTCCTCTTTGGTGGGTCACCTGACTTCTAAACCAGCCCTGACTAGTTCAACTTCTGACCTTACCACCAAAAGAGCAATGCAGGGAGAGATAAAAGCCACTTTTGGTAGTTCCCTTCCTTGCTCCCTGACCTGGAATCCCACAGAGACTAAATCATCTGAGGAAATCCCAGAGAGCAAGGGGATTTGCTGGAATATGTTCAAAGTTTTTGAACGGTTCAGGGGGCGTAGTTTTCTAGCTTTTTTCCTCCGGCAAATTATATCCAGCAATAAGACATGAGAACCAGGCTCAAACATTGGTGATTTCTCTGACGTGACACTGATTTCTTTACACTTCTTTTTAGCTCCTGATGGGTTTGTTTCCTTTCCCCTAACAGGCACTTGGGTGACTTTGCATGCATTAGCACAGACTTTTATTGGCTGAGAATTCTTGGTGGGTTGACTTCTGACATGCATTTTTGCTACAGCCTGAGTGGGAATGTCTAGATCTGATGTGGAACCACTAGGCGGGGGTGAGAGCTGCGGTACTGCTTTGGCCTGGGACCCTTTTGTTGTGGGGGCTCTGTCCCTACTCTGGTCCCTACCTTTGTTCTCACACTCCTTTCTCTGCCCACACTTAGCTCTAATGGTCTTGGTAATCTTTTTATTCCTCTAAACCTCTGGGAAAGATATTAACTTGAGGAGAACTTGGGGGGCCAAAATGTGTTGTTTTCCTGACTAACATTGGATGGTTTGAGATATAGACTGAGCCCTTCTCATTAGGGGAAGCTGCACCTTCACGTGTTGTAGGCCATCGTCCCAAAGCTTCCACAGTGTAAATGGAATTAGTTGCCTTTCCCTCCCTTGTTGCTAGCAAGCCCTAAATAGTTCAATCAAAATGTCTTTCAAATATTTTGACTGAACCACCTGATTTGAACCAACAGCCACTAGTGTTTCTAAAATGCCATGTAGAGTATTTTGCATAAGCAGCATAACGTCCAACAAGGAAGATGATCCAGATGGCTGAATATCAATAGACCCTCCCAGAGAGTCTTGAGTTACATTAGTCACACAGGGTAGTGAATCCTTCTGAAGCAGTAATCCACTCTGATTCTGGGAAGACGTGCTTTGACCGGACCTTAAGGCTCCTGACCCATTGACTACCAAAGATGTTGCCGATATATTAGGGTGAGGATGAAAGTCTAGGGCCCCTGGCTAGGGTGGTCAGCAAAGAATATGCCAGGATATTCTCTGGCTGATCAAATTTGTCTGCAGGTACCACCTCCTCTTTTTCTAGACTTTGGTTTCCGGGAGTCCAGCTGACCACACATAATGGAGAGAGAGAGAGCTAAAGTTGAAGTGTTTGGAGACAAAGCTCCTTATTGAGGTAGCCTGGGGTTGGAGGTTGGCTTTTCATTTGATACAGATGGACCCTTGCATATATATGAATTTGAGTCAGTAAGATCCTTTGTTTTTTTTACCCCTGCCTTCCAGCTTTTACAGGGCCTCTCCCACACTTTTCCTTTTGACACTCCAGACAGAACCCTGTTATGGCAAAGTGCAGGTGCAGGATCCATAACAAACTGAAAAATGCAAAATGACTGCAAAAAAGAAAAAATAGGGAGACAACTGGAAAGATCACTTACCTCCTCCTTTGTCACACCACCGGATATCCACTGCTGCCGCCACCACCACACCACACCTCAACTTCCTCTGCCTGGCACTACTTCAAAGTCAGTCAGACCAACAAAGAAGAAGAGGCTGTTTCCTTACAGACAGAATTCCAGACCAGTGGTGGGCTAAAGCCAGGGGCTGCCTGGCCTTGGGAGCATAAAATTTGGTGTGGGTCCCCAGGCACAAGATCAGGGGGTGCAGACCACCTTCCCACCCTGCCACACGTCTGGGCCCCCTAGACACAGTGGCGTGGGGATCAGCACAAAACCTACACTGCTCTCCAGGCTATTTGGCACTAAGAAACAAGATCTGAATGCCGGAAGTAAGTTCGGGGAAAATCGTACCCCAAGAGCACCTTTAGTGGGTGCAGGCGACTTCTAACTCTGCTATTTGTGTTCTGTTGCATTTAGCACAATTTCTTAGTGCAAAATACTTCCTCGTGCCAATTTTAGACTTGAGGAGGCATTTTTACGCAAAGAAAATAGTGTTAAATGCAGAATTAATCTTCTCGCATAATTCCGCTTAATTTTGCTGAATTTTTAGGTAATTCCACATGATTAATCTGTACTTAATTACGTGATTTACGTCCATCCCTTATGCTGCACCCATAACCTGCCGAGTGGAGCTTAATCCAGCATTCAGTGAGCACTAGATACAAACAGAGGGCCTGGCTCTCAGAACCCACTTGGTCTAGCTGGTACCCTGGAGGAAGCGTGCACAACAAATCTAGTCACTTTCTCAAGTAGACATCATAGTAAATTGAAAACATTGGAGGACATTTTTTTACTTAAGGCATAATATGTTTTTTTACGAAAACATTGGCTAACCAGCATTATAAAAAAGAAACAAAAAGCAAATAGGTTGGACGGTGTCTATCTTTCCTCTGACGGCCCTCGTCCTTTGGGCTGTTGGAGGAAATTTTCCATTGCCTGAGCCAACGAGGGTTCCGTTGACGGAACATGAAAGGTCCCTCGACGGTAAATATGGTGGCGAGACTTAGGGGCCGATTCCGATTCGGGCCGGAAATCTCTCCGACCGAGCCGGACCCGGAGAGATTTCCGACCGAATCGGACCCGTGCCCGACCGAACGAGTACGATGCGCATGTATGCCATCGGACTCGAGTCGGTCGGACTCCCATTGAAGTCAATGGGAGCCTGTCGTACAACGCGTACGCGGGCTCCCATTGACTCAATGGGTGCGAGGCGGACAAGGGCGCCCCTACAGCGTGTACTGCGGCGAAGCAACTCGCGACGTACACGCACAGGTAGGGGGGACCCATGGGTCCCTCCTGTGTGCGACTCGCGCGGCTACGCGTACAGGGGGGTCCGACACGGACCCCCAAAGTACGGCTCCGACTGCTCTTTCGAGCCGGAGTGCGCGGCTCAGTCGGACTGCTCGCGGCGCGCTTCGTACTTACCCGGGCGGGGAAACGTCTCCATTGCGCGGTGCGAGTCGAGTCCGAGCGAGTCGGTCGGTGCGGTTCGACCCGGGAACGAGTCGGTCGGAGTGGTCGGGACGCCCGGACGAGTCGGTCGGCGAATTCGCATCGTACTCGCTCGCCCGGACGCGCGTACGAATCGGTCGGGAAATAGGGCTCCGAATCGGATCCGGTTAAGCCGAATCCGATTCGGAGCCCTACCGGCCGAGATCGGAATCGGCCCCTAAGTGTTTGGCAGACAGAGTATACTCAGTCGTGTTTGTGACAGAGCACCCTGTCCACCAAACTTTCAATCGGGCTCTAGACCAGCATATTTGGTTTGTGTCATGTTATTTAGGGCCAGGTGTAGGTAGGGAATGGTTTGCGATTACCAAATAGCTAATTTTTGCAATTCACTATCTAGTAATCGCAAACACCAATATACAAATTTGTCTTGGACACATTTTGCGATTCACAGTGGGTCGCAAACACCAATATACAAATTTGTCTTGGACACATTTTGCGATTCACAGTGGGTCGCAAAGATAGACCTACCTCATTAATTTTCATGAAGTTGGTCTTGGTTGGTGACCCATTAAGAATCACAAAAATCACAGGGATGGTGGCCTGCTGGGGTCAGGAGACCACGATGTCTGTGATTGCTTTTTAATAAAGCAATGTTTTCTTTTTTAAATGCAGACCATTTCCGTTAAAGGAAAACGGGATGCGTCATTTTTTAAGAGTAGGCAATGGACCCTGGGACCACTGCCTGCTCTTAAAAAATGTTTTTACAAACATTCAGAAAAGGAAAGGTGTCCCTTGGAAACCCCTTCCAATTTGTGAATGGGTTACCACCTACTTGAAGTAGGTGGTAAAAGGAAAATGTTCTGTGACCGCATTTCGGATGCAACACATTCACACATACCATTGCGATTCGGTATTAGGAAAGGACGCCTTAAACACGCCCCTTCCTAATACCAAATCGTAAACCCAATTTGCGATTCGGTAATAAGTTACCGAATTGCAAATTGGGCCTTTTTTTTTTTTTAAATGCTTTTTTGCAGTTGCAAACGGCTGATTCACAGAATCAGGCAATTTGCAACCTCGAAAAAGCTTTGCTCATCTGGTCCTTAGAGCCTTTTTTTACCTATTAGTGTAGGTGAAGACATCAAGTAATTGTCAGTAGTACCAAAGCCTTGCCTCACTATCTAAAAAAATAATGTGGATTTCTAGTAAGGGTACTATGGATCAGTGATATGGCGTCCTTGATTTTCTACCTAAAGAAAACCTGCTGCAACACCTTATAAACTTACTACATCTTTTCGTCTCTATATAATCTTTCTGAAAGCATCTCGTGATTGTCATTTCATGTCCACTTTATTTTTGCAAGGACACCTATTAGCAGTCTACAGTAAAAACAAGTATTTTGAATTGCACGATTTCTTGTATATGTAAATAACTCTCTGAGTAAAGATTTTATTGGTTACATCAAATGTCATGTAACCATTTAAGTGATTGATGGTGTAATTTGTGATGCTATATATGATATCTTGCTAACCATATCTGGCAAATTTATCAGATTTGTAGGTTTTGGATCATTACCATAGCATCAATTACACTTATGTTTTTTAGAATTTTTTTAGCTACAGTATTTCGTTATCTCTCCATACAACCACATCTTACCTTTATCAAAGTTTTTTGCACCACAGCAACCCAACCCCCACACACAGTCGCCTTTATCTCCATCCATTAGCCACAGAATACAGTGCCTCTTGTTAAATCATCTAACTTACCCCTCCTGAGGAAACTACTCCGTTTCAACATTTAGGCATGCAACTAGAAAGGCCTCTTGTTAAGTTCAACCTAATATATTTCTCACTGACTACTGACCACTTACCTGCTCCCCACGGTCCACAGATCACAAGCACATAAACATATTGATTTTTTCTTTTTCCTCCACTGCTCTTTTAAAGATATTTTCCATTGCAAAAGTTTTCCATAAATGCATTAAGGTTTAATCATGCCCGGGAACCTGGCAGGAGCAATGTTTTGGCTGTTTTGCACAGCTGTGCATGCATCACATTCAGCTTAATGTGATAAATTAAAGACCCCGCTGGCATAAATTGCTGAACTCCCACAGCATAAAGTCAATTAGCACAACCCACAGAAGCTAGCACTAGACTGCCATGCAGACAAATCGGCGAAGATGACAACGCACGTTGTATTTAAACATTCTTTCCAAAGTTAGAAGTAAAGCACTATCGTTAAGCAAGCAAAATGAAGGTGCAATAATTAAAAATAAAAGTGTTTCTTTGATGGTTTGATTCAGCCATCCTTTTATGGCATTCGTCTTAGCCCAATTTTAATTCTTGCCTTTTCTACTTTACACTGACTGGCCATTTAAAAATATGAGTGAGTGAAGAAATTAGATTTGCGCTGGGATGTAAGGTATTGGTATCTTGATAAATTCCATTTAACTACATAGACTAACACACTTGATTACCAGGATGTCTTACTGAAACCCTAGGACTGTAAGCACAGTGAGAGCAGAGTTGCCTTAAAGTGAGTTTGGCCCTTGTTTTGTAGAGTAGTGTTTGCCACTTTACCATAACTTTGGAGAGCTGACATACTGGGCCTGACTCATAGGGTTTTCCTGTGAAATAATCTTGTAGGACTCCATACTAGATTTAAACCACGATTAAGCAGGAGTACTCCTGGTTTACGTCTGAAATTCATGATTCAGTCAGGAGTACTACAAGATTCTGTCACACCCACTCATACATCAATCGGCTCACTGTGTACATGAAAATAATCCTTTGTCTCACTTCAGAATCTCGCCCCTGAGCAATGAAAGCTTAAGGCGGATGTGGAAGATTAAAAAAAGGGTGTATGGCTACCTCATTGTTATATGGTTGCATATCATGAAGGTGATTTTTATCCAGCTAGGAATCTGCGAGTCTCGAAATGGTTAGTGCTGTTGACTGAACACCAGGTCTGGATGGATGGTACATATGGAACACCTGCCTTACTACAAGTATCATAGGAGATGCTGCACTTGCACTACAGCAGACAGGATGTATTGATCTGAAATTCTCCAAATTTTGAGGCTTTGATTTTGGGTATTTATTTATAGAGGTTAATTTCTTAAGGGCCAACCAATTGCTAGTCAGGAAAAGAGCTTTATTCACTCATTTTTAGTACCTGAACTTTGCACTCTGGCAAAAAGGATTAATGTAGAAACCAAAGGGATACTCTGAATGTCTACAGTAAATTGGTAAGGGAGCACTGGGAAAGACCTGTGGATTTGAAGACCTTGCCACAGCCTTTGATAGGTAAGATATGGTGCATCGCGGGTATAGTTGACAGGCATGAGCCATTCAGAGGCCGTTACTCTACCTCATCATAGCAGTACTTGAGGCTCTCAGGGCCTCATCAAAGAAATAAGCAGGTTTGTGTGTAAAGGACATGCAAAAGTAGGAGAACATATCAGCTCAGGTAGCAGTGGAAGTAAATGGGCTAAATAAGTATACTCATAGATAAGGTGGTATCCATAGTGATAATTTTGCAGTCATAGTTGTACTCATGCTTCTTAATAGTGTTCTTTCGTGACTCATGTATAATATTGAACACATAGGGCATGCTATGGAGACATCTCTTTCACTTAAGGCCCTAAGCTCCCTTTGTGGCCATTAAAAGCAAACTGAGCCAAATGGCAATTAGATAGCAGGCAGTTCACTGTACTCTAGTATAGCTATGGGATGTCTGTCATGCTGAGTGAGGCTCTCTTTTACAACTAATCTGAAATTAGATGAATAGAATAATAAATGACTGGCCACGATGAATGCCTGGTGGTCATGGGCTGTGAAACTGCGGATGATGGATCATCCAGAGGAGACGGGGCACCTAGGACTGCATTTAAAAAGCAGTAAAACTGAATGCCTTATAAATGTTGCCACAACAATCTCAGTGGGGTTAATTAAGACTTGCCTGGTCAACCTCTTAGACTCATACAACAGTTATATTGCATTTATAAAGAAGATTTGAGTTCTGATTTGGGTATTTCGGAAGGAATGGATTCCAATCTTTGATATCCAGACTTGTGATTCAAATCCAGAAGCTGAATTATACCCATCATTTTGAAATGATGAAAGAGAACAAGGGAATTAAAATTTTGACAATGCTTTTTTCATTGGATAGTCACAAAACCCTGGCTCTGAATGTAATAAATTTGCTCCGGGAGATCAATTTCTGACTTTTAGTAATAGATTTCCTTGAGTACTGTGATGTGTAAAACCTATGCTTGAGGAATGTCCTATAGTTGGAAAACCACACACATACATCTGATACAAATGTGCATTTTCACTTTAAAATTTTCTTTTGCAACTTGGAAAATATTTTTCCAGATGTAAACCCTCTTTCCTACATTAAGGGTGTGCAAAATTGTGAAACTTAATGTCTTGAAACTTGGTACAATAATTATTACCTACGGGTATCTACATGAAGTGTGTAGCTGTTTGGAATTTAAATACGTTAGTGAAGTCAGTGGCCCATTGTGGTAGTTTGAAATTGTTCCAACTGTCAAAAGTAACTGCTCGTGGCAAGGGGAAAACAAGAGCCTCTTGGTAGTCCTCCTCTTTGTGCAATACCCTGAGCCACAAAGATTCAAGGCCAGCCCTGCCATCCCACCCACACAAGGTCTTATCTAGCCACCCCCAACTACCTTTACTAAATCCTACCTGTCTCATAACTTGCAAGTAGCTCCTGATCATACCCTTCAACTACATCCCTCTCACACTATTACAGCTGCTGCTCCCTTAAGGCACCTACCGATGATCATGGCGGAGTGAATCCTAATTATCCACTGTTCCCTCGTCAAGAATATCCCATTCAGGTACGTTATAAAAAATAAATTGTGGGTGGGTACGAGGGACCATAGTGTTTAACTATGTATTGCATAGTCATGTAAAATCAGTAATCCTGGCTACTCCCCATATGTTGTAAGTTTCCATTTTTGCTCAACTAAATACACATAATTATAAATGCACACACCCTAGAGCATCATTCAATATGGGGCTGTTATTCCATCACTAATTGACAGGAGCACACTTGCATGTTTTTCCAAAGTGATGAATAACCTGTAAGAGGTATGTGACTACCAACAAGCTTAAGTATTTTTTAGTTGTCATGGGGTTTTGTGGGAAGATGGACACAGGTGTAGGTGTGGTGTACCCCTAAAAACTTACACCTCTAAAAACACCTCAATAGCATGCCATGGATATGTGGATTGGGGATGGTATTAAACCTCAATTACATGAGGCTATGTGTCCCAAAGTCAAGGTACAAAATCAGCACATCAAAATTACAGTTAAGTAAGAAAGTTCTGACTCAATATGTGAGTTCTACAGTGGAATTAGAACGTTTTTGAAGCTCAATTACAAAAATTGAAAAGGTGCAATACAGAAACTGTAAAATGCTGATGCATACAGTAGTTGTCATGACGGCTTTCAGTAATAGGACAATACAGAATAATAGGCAAAATTAAAAATAGTTTAATTCCCAAATGTGCAGCAAAATCAGTAAGAAATCGGACAACATTCCTGGAAGCATAGGAAAGGTCTCATGACTCAGCCCTAATTTTGAGTTTTTATATGGGAAATCTACTCATGGAACCAAATTGAAAGTGCAGATTCATCATGCTGTCAGAAAAGAAATGCATTTTAAACAAATCACAGTACTGGATTTAGGATTGTCATACAGCCTTAGTTTTGACCATGAGCACTATCCCACTACATGAATATGTGAGAACAAACTAGTTACAAACTAGTTACAAAACAACAGTGAACCATTGTGAACAATGTGTGCAGGCAGAAGAACCTTGGATAAATGTTACATTAGTGAGCCTATTTTAAAGAGTCTTCTTCGAGAATAGTGTCATTCGGAAATAAATAAACATGACTTACTTGACTATGTACAACAGAAATAATAAACAGTGAATGTGACATCTATTTTAGACAAGATGGCGTCGAGGCTTAGCCATGGTCTAGTTAGCATAAGCCGAAGAAAGCACTTTAACAGGTCAAAATTGTTTCAAGAGCAATAGCATAATATAAATGTTCACGTGGAAATTCAAATATATATTACTATTCTGCACATTGGTTATAATGCACATTTGTATTAATGCTCCGAGCTTCCTCACAGGCAAACGCACAAAAGCGTTCTTAACACAGGCAGAATACTGGTGGATTTTGTGCATGTAATTTTCCTCTAATCCTATTTCTTTGAATCAGGAATCTGGATTTACATATGCGGTGTGGTCACTGTGTGCAACTAATTTCCAATTAGGTGGGCAAAATCATTTTTTAATCAGACCCTTTTAATCGGAAGCCGTTTTATGCGCAGGAAGGGATTATGTGTGTCCCTCAAACACAAACGACAAGCAAACACTGCAAATTATGGTATCCTTTTCTCCCGTTCCATACCGTGTCTCAGCCACCCATACAATTTAATTAAATAAGGGAAAATTCATGTTTGAGTCTGAACGAAGTCCATGTGCAGCAGGTTGCATCTGCATTCCAACTGCTCATTTTTGTTAAGGGGAGGAGGAGTTAAATTAATGCAAACCTTTATCAGCTTTTTATTGATTCCAGATCAGAAGATATTATTAGAGTGTGTAGTATCACTGAGTCTTATAGGCAAAACTTTCATATCACGCATTATATGAGTATACACCTTAAATGTTCGAGAAAAGATAGAAATGGTGCCTTCTACTGGGCAATAAAGGAGATAATATGAAGCATTCAACTTACATGTAACTGTGAAATACTATGTGCTTCATTGAATATTGATCTGATCCAGGTTCAATATGTAATGAAGGGTTCAAAATACACAGAATCAGGGTTTTGCATGTGTAGGGAGACTAATAAGGAGATGATGGCACGATGTGAATTCATTATTAGTTATTGAGAATTAAGGACCCAATTCAGCAAAAACCATAGCATACACACAAAAATAGGGTTTACTCATTCTGTAATTGGAAACATAGCAATCACCTGTACCTAGATAGCAGAAGCTGCAAATGTAAGTATGCCCACCAATTCATGTAAAATCACCTTACAACACAGCAACATGGCCAATGCATCAATTTAAACTAGCTTGAAAAAAGCCTTGGCAAATCCAATCGTTTACTCTTTTGTTCTAGCTGCAACTGATACTTTAGCTGTAACATGCTGATGACCACACAGATCAGTTAATGGCACCTTGATTTAAAGGTTCAAGAGCAGCTGATAGTACAGAGATTGTAATGGTTAAATATGAAAATGCTCCTCACTTTGGAGATGGGGATTGCCACTGCATGGGATATCACAGTCCAAAAACAGTTGAAATTGGAAAACAATGAAACGGCTAGCTGAAGCAGACATGACCGACTGTGAAATGGCTGCTATGAGAGGTCACCAGATCGAGTACATTCAATGCTTTACCAAGCGAAAAGGGCTGGGAGATAAACAAGCATGAACAAGAGACTGCACCACAAAGCTGCCCAGGACTATTCCAGCCTCAGTGTTTCTATGTCTGCCTGATGCAGCCTTATACCCCCTCCCACCCCGCTGGCTTCTACGTGTCAACCGTCCTGACTGCTGCTGCTGTGCACCACATAAATCTCAATTGCAAATCTGAGGTGGTGCATTTGCCAGCCATTTGCGTCTGTAAATACTTTAGTGCCAGTTACCTGTGGGTGTCACAATATCAAGCCTACAGCCGTTGCCCTACACAACATTTTCTCCGTTCTGTGGTGTAGACACACTTTATTACCAGGCGCCCACCACCTGCAAGGATGACTGGTTCCCTAGTCTTTATGACAGCTGGGAAAAATACATGCCTGGCTCCCATAGTCTTCAGCAAATTAAATTAAAACATAGACAATTTTCACCAAGTGCGTCTTGGTATTGAATGGAGTGCAGGAATCCTGGAAGTTGGCCAGCTCTCTAGAGGGTAATGTGCTATTCTCGTAGTCAGTGAGGGACTTAAAAGAATGGAAGAGACCGTTAGGTAAATGTGCTAGGGACTAGAAATCATGTGTGTACCACCCTACAAGATATGAAGCCTTCACATATACCGATAGACCTCATCAGTCACTTTTAATCATCACTGGTCATACACTATTAGAGCCATATTGCCATGTTGCTGACCGTCAATGTGCCAGACACCACTGTGTGGGGGAAGGAAAGCCTTGTTGTCATCACTATGCTCATAGGGCAGTCCGAACGGGCCACTATTATGAGCCCTTTACCTAGTGATAGCTAGGCAACCTCTGGAGAGCCTCAACAGCCTCAACATCATCCTCTTCAGCTTGGTAGCATTGCCTCTGCTGAGTGTGTTCCTGGGGTCCAGGTGTGTCCCTTTGAGTCAAGCTACAGATCTAAATGCCAGGTATTTTTGTCTGTACATGGCTCTTACCACTGTTCTTCTTCTCCACAGGACCACCAGGGTCACTGCCAGAGCCCAACAGCAGCAGGGGTATCAGAGGAATCGCTTCACTTGCTGTCTTTGCTCCAAACTCTCACAGTATAGAGTGGTTTTCCGGGCACCCTCCTACTGGGGTCGCGTAAAGTACCTGGTTGACTCCAGACCATGCTGCAAACATCTGGGAAACTAGAAACATTATGTTGTTTTGCATAACACTGATAAAAAAATGTGCGCAGTATGGTTTAAATTATCTGTGATTCATTCTGTAGTTTCAAGGGTGCCATAACATTATTTAGAATTATGCTTAATTGAACGTCATATAATAAAACAACCTATGCAGAGACTGCTCCCATTTACAGCACACAAAGTGAAGTGAAACTATTTTTGTTGGGGATAGTGATTTATACAGTCTTTTATTTTGCCGTGTTTGAGTGGCATAACCTGAAACTTGAAGCATTGGATTATCTTGTCCTTCTTTGTAAGAGTAAAAATAAACTGTGTAAAACTGAAACAATAATCTAAATTGAAAACAACACATAGAGTGTATGTGTACAAACTGTCACATAATCAAGTAAAAATACAAATGTGCCTGTGCTTATAACAGTACTCCTCTGAATAATTATGCAAATTCCGCTTATTTCCACTTATTTTCAAACCTCAATCACTGAGGAAAGTGCAAGTGCTTTTTAGGTCTCGCCTGAGCCAGTGCATGCGCTGCTCTGGCGTGAGTTTTAGTAAGCGGATTTTGGAAGTGCAAACGGTGGCTTTTGCTGGCGACCAGCTTGCGTTCACGAGAGCGTGCACGCGCGCAGCTGCCATACATTCCTCGCATCGCTGGCGAGGCGCCATCTGCCTTTCCTCCCCCTCCCTCACGTCAGCCCTCCTCCCCCTCCCTCACCAGAGAGCGCGTTTCCATTCCTCGCATTGCTGGCGAGGCGCCATCTGCCTTTCCTCACCCACCCCTCCTCCCCCTCCCTCACCAGAGAGCGTGTTTCTTGGCCGCGCGTCTTGTTTAAATTGTACACCTGGCCCGTTCCTCTAGTGACCCTTTGTTGCCCTTTTGTTTTATTTATTCCTTCTGCAGTGCAGGGTGACTGGCAGAAGGTCAGTAACTTGGCCGAAGGGTTAATCAAAGTACAGGTTGGTGTTCCAAACCTAAAGCGTTCACCTAAAGGAAACTTGACCCCTGCGCACGTTCACAAGTATAATTTTTTTTCTAAATGCATCTTCCAGGGTGCGTGTTAAGGTTTTGCAACACTGATCCACTGGTTGCACAGCAACAAGACAGTGTTTTTAGAGTTCTACTATTAATTTCGTCATCTTCGTCCAGCTGGAAAAATACTGTAAATGCACAGCCAACCCAATGCTAAATACCTATCATGACTCTAGGCGGTATCGTTTATTCAGTTAGGCTGTGCTGTGATAGGCTAGTTATCTTTGCATATCATGCTTCCACCACAGGGTTGGTCTTGCTGTGTTCTTTCATGGGCTGGTTGCATGCCGGAGCATTGAAGTCTACTCTGAATGGTTGGAGGCCAGAAGCTGCATGGCTTGTTTTAATTGTTGCTTTACGCCTGTCACTTTTCCGCCCGTCGCGGCTTCCTTTATTTTTTGTAAGGATTCCTTTAGGAGTGCTTTTCACGAGCGCTGTTTTAACTCGCACCTCTACAGCTCATGCCACCGTATGCTGCCTCCCTGACTGCAATGCTACCCCCACCTTGCCCAGATGGTTGCTGTAACTTGTTTAAATCACTCTCCCTTCACTCTTGCACCTTTTCTGGCATTTCTTTCTCTCGTCCTTCATTACTCTCCTTATCTGTCCTGTTCATGCTGCATCTCATTTTACCATTTGCTTTTCTCATCCCATCCTCTTTTCTTTGTAACTCTTTATTTGTACTTGTGCGAATGTGACAAATTCGGTGTACTGAAACCGCTCCGCCTGGACTCTATTGCGCTCCATTTGATCACCCTGGCGAAAATGTCACCGGTCAGTTACTAACAGTTGCTAGCCTGTATTTAAACGGTTCGTAGTTTTGTGTGTCCGTTTGTTTCAGTAAGCATTTTTATTAACCAACGTAATGTCCTTCGTTATTTCCAGGGTTTAATGTGCTCTGCAACTGTCATTCTCTTCCTAGTGCCCTCGTTTTCACCGTTCTACTGCTTAATTTGCTGACTTTTTTTTTTTAAATCACTCTCCCTTCACTCTTGCACCTTTTCTGGCATTTCTTTCTCTCGTCCTTCATTACTCTCCTTATCTGTCCTGTTCATGCTGCATCTCATTTTACCATTTGCTTTTCCCATCCCACCCCATCCTCTTTTCTTTGTAACTCTTTATTTGTACTTTTGCGAATGTGACAAATGCGGTGTACCGAAACCGCTCCGCCTGGACTCTATTGCGCTCCATTTGATCACCCTGGCGAAAATGTCACCGGTCAGTTACCAACAATTGCTAGCCTGTATTTAAACGGTTCGTAGTTTTGTGTGTCCGTTTGTTTCAGTAAGCATTTTTATTAACCAACGTAATGCCCTTTGTTTTCTACGAAGCACAGATATCTTTTTCAAAAACACATGGTGCAACTGGCTACAGAAGGAACTTGTAAAGGGGCCTCTGTAATTCCCCCCCATGGCAAACACATTCTATGGATGGTCACAGCTCAAAATGCAGTTGGAAAAAGGGCAACTTGTTTTATGGTTGGAAAATGGGTAAATTGTTTTAGGGTTGGAAAATGGGTAAATTGGAGCTGCGTGGTCAATGGACTGCCACTGCATTTTATTTGCAGCACGCGGTTCATTTCCTCCGAGCTTATGACAAAAGCAAGCGTTTGAATTACTGAAGCCCCAGGTATGATGGAAAGAAGTGATTAAGTAGGAAATTATTTTAGACAGGCCTAACTAACATCTGTCTCCGCTGCGAGGCGGCAGGCTCCGACGTCTACGTTTCTCACGATTTGACACATACATAAAAGCAACCTGTAGTGCTTTGCTAACGATCTTAAAAATATCAACGCCTGACGTCATACGAAAAAAACAGAATCATTCTGAGGACAACGAATTATAAAGATATGTTTAACCAAGCGAGTACAGCTGAACGCTTCACAGGTATGCGAAAGTCCTTAGCAGTTCCTCTTTTTAGTTGCCCCATATTTCATTACCAACCACATAAATTAAAAGCAGCAGAAAGAAATACTCGTTTTTCAGATTCTGTCTTCTGTCATAATCACGCAGCCAGGGATTTTCCCAGCTGATTACAGAGAACAACATTTACTGAACTTGAATATCCCACTGCCTGGAGGTTGCTGCAATTGTGCTTGTGATGTAACCGATCGAATGGCCCTGTTGCAAGGCCTCTAAAGAGCACAACGTGTAGTGTGATTAAAAAAATGGTTGAATGCTAACACAAAAGAAACAACAAGGACTCAATTCCCGAAGCAATACAATTAGAAACAGGCAAAGCTTGCACAGACACTTAACATTTGTCAGCACTGAAAGGCTTTTGTTATTGCTCCCCCCCCCCCCCCTTCGGGGTTTCGCATTGCCAACAAAAGCTGAGCTCGTATTGGCCAGCTGCGGCAGGGAGCACGTGCACGGGATTGGTCAAGCTGCTCAGACTAACATGTCACTATGACTAGAATGGGAAACAAGCATTGGCATAGCCAATAGGTCTCGCCTTTGGGACATTATAAATGTTTAGTTATCCAGCACAATATCCTAGATTAGACAACATCAAGTGTTGCATGGCTATTCACTTATAAGGTCCCAAAAGCGAGACCTATTGGCTATGCCAATGCTTGTTATAATACTTACTCATTGCTACGGACCGCATTGTAAACAATTTGTGTGATGAATGATTAAACAGATTCTGCCTTTTTCTAAGACCTCAAATGATAAAAATGATTTCTGTACTATTAGTTAAGTACTCCACACTTTATTATAAACACTATGTGTGGACTCCACATGTTGGTTAATGTTTCTATTCCGCTGGTGTTATCACTTCCTTCTTTCTTGGAACTGAATACACAGTAATGCAAAAATTCACTATTATTCTAGACAACAGCAAATAACAAATGTCTCTGGTTCTCCCAGTCTTTTGGAAACTTTTTACACAAAAGAAAAGGGCCAGTGCTAATACAGTACTTCCGTTCTCCCAATCTTTTGGAGACTTTTTTCACAAAAGAAAATGCCAGTGCTATTACAGTACTTCCATTATTGCCTTCAATCTACAATTTGTGCAAATTTCGCTAATGTTTTTTTTTAAGTGTTTTTTTTTTTTTTAAATGGAAGCGGGGGACCAAGGAAGATTAATTTATCAGTTCTAATTTCTGCTACAGGCTGAATATTAGATTGCCCATATCATATCATTCTCTATTCTTCATGCTGAAATCTGTAATATATTTCTGCATGTTCATGTACGCATATATGGGTAAAGTTCCCAAATGCACATTTATCACAACCCAATTCATTCTTTATAAATATAAAGTGACCGTGCTGAAAATTAATAAGACTTCACTTTCCATTATCCCCTTGATAAATAGAAAAAGATACAATTGATAATATTTACATTTTTCGAAAGCTTGGAGAATAAGTAACCAAGTGGACAAACTAAACAGCCTATTTCAGGGAACGATTAAAAGGCAAATTCCAAAGAGAAAGTAAGCTTCATTTCGAAGATCAATTAGTCGCATCTCAACTCATCTAGAGTTACAAGTCAATTAACATGATTATGTATGGGGGACTTGTTCGCATTGTAGAATATTTCTATATATGATTCCAGTGGTCGTTCTTTTTCTCTTGATCTGTTTTGTAAGGGCATCATATAATGTCCATGCGACGTCCAGATTAGAAAGCTGAAAAACAGTTCAAAGGTGCACATGTAATTCTGCATCTGCTTTCAGTCCCCATGGCTGCTCCATTCCCATCATTATAATCCATTTTGATTCAATCCTCTGTAGAGCCTGCTCTCTATCCACTCCTCTAGGTTTCTTTTGTATATACTGGATGCCATAAAAATGTAAGTTATGAATATCTCCATTGTGTTTCTCCCATAGATGTTTCGCCATGGAGTATGTGTAATCCTTATGTTTTATAGCTCTTATGTGCTGGAGTATTCATAATTTTAATTTATTCACCATACTCCCAATATACTGTTGGCCACAGAAGCATTCTGAAACATAAATGACAAAAGGGGTGTCACACGTTATCCACTCCCTTATTATGTTTACTTCACCATTCAGTGTTTGGAATTGTGTTCTATTTTCAGCATGAGAACAAGCTTTACCTTTTTGGCATCTCCATAATCCTTTCTAGTTTGTCATTAACCAGTCTGCAACTTTTGTCCCTTCCTTCCTTTGTGGTTGCATGTAACTAGCATTATCCTATCTCCTAGAGAGGGGGGTCTTTTTGTAAGCAATCATAGGGCACTCCGGGAGCAGATCTTTCAGCGTCTCATCCATTTTCAGGATGTGCCAATTTCGTTGGAGAATTTCTCTCATTTCTTGTTGAGATAAGTTATAGTCCATTATATATCTTATGGGTTCTTCACCATCTCCATCGGTTACGTTTTTTGCCTTGACTACTGGTAGCTCTTCCCTCTTTCTTTTACGAACTCTCCTGGCTGCATCTTCCACCACCTTTTTCAGATAAACTCTGATTTTAAACTGTTTTTTTCAATTGTGCCTCAAATTCTTGCTCTTCTGAGTAATTTCTCCTCGCTTGGAGAAACTCCCCATATGGGACACTCCATTTTAAAGTGCATGGATGTCTGCTGTTAATATGGAGGATGCTGTTGCTACTTTTACTTTTTCTGTGGATTTTTGTGCACAGTTTCTCATACTTTATGTACACATTAATATCCAAGTAATTAATCTCCTTGTTACTGATCTCATGGGTGAATTTTAGTTTTTGTGGGTTCTCATCTAAGGATTCTGTCAATTTCTCAAAATTCTCTTTCTCTCCTTCTCATATCAACAATAAATTGTCGATGTAATGGACCCACATGATAATCTGATCTATCTTCCTTTGATTTGTCATTATTCCAAACCTTCTCTGACTCCCACCAACCCATTGTAAGATTCGCAAAGGTTGGTGCGAATGACGTCCCCATCACTGTACCTTGTTTTTGCAGGAAACATTTGTTGTTGAAAAGTAATACATTATGTCGGGGACAAAAGTCCACCATATCCATTATCATGTCTGAATGCTGTAATAGAGATAATGATCGTAATTACAGAAAGTAGCGACAAGCTCTTATTCCATCAATGTGCTGGATGGAGGTGTATAGAGATACAACATCAACTGTGGCTATCCAGTAACTTGATTTCCACTGTATATGTTCAATGCTTTTAAGGAAATATTGGGAATCCCTCAGATAACAGGGTAGTGTTGTTATGTATGGGAACAAGAACAGGTCTATGAATCTTGAGGTGTTTTCCAGCAGAGCACCAATTGAGCTTACAATTGGGTTCCTGGTGGGTCACTTATGTCCTTGTGGACTTTTAGTAGGAAATAGATCATGGGTGTTACAGGGTGGTCAATCTTTAGATAGTTATATTCATTGTCATTTAACAGCTCCCTTTTATACAAATCTGCTAGTTTCATATGGTACTCTTTCATATCTTCCAATGTGGGATCTTTCAGCAGTTTCTGATAGTGCTCCTTGTTCTTCAATTGCCTATTGGCTTCTTTAAAGTATTGATCCTTATCTAAGATGGCGATGTTGCCTCCCTTATCCGAGGCTTTTATGATGATACTTCCATCATTCTGTAGATCTACCAAAGCCCACCAATCCTCCTCCGTCATATTTTGGTATTTTTTCTTTCTATTTTTATTTTTTTAATCTTCTTTATAGATCCTTTGCAGCCCCTCTACTATTATTTCTAGAAAGGTGTCTACCTTATTCCCCAGGGGGAAAGGCAGACAGATATTGGCTTGCATTCACTAGTCACAGATTCTCCTGTTAGTATCCCCATTGCTTCACACAACTGTACAGAGGATAGATTTTCTGTTCTTTCTTCAGATGATATACATATTGATTCCATTTCCAAGGAGACTAGTGCTTCCAGGTCAATTTGAGCCTTTGAAGACAGTGTGGATATGGTGTTTCCACCGCTTTTATATACACATACACCCTTCAAACAGCTGCGGTTTGCCAGCCTGCACCTGACCACTGGTAGTGCAAGGAAGGGCACTACCACCTTTTAAAATGCAAAATAAACCTCCCCAATAAGAGAGAGCTTGCACTCAGAGATGTGAGTGAATTCCTGTTTTATTTCATCAGGCAACTCCAGATGTTGAAAAGAGAGACACGTTTCGGTTATGCAACAGCCTTTATCAATCTAAGCGGTGCCATTGTGCACCACTTTTTATAGTGAAAACTACAATAAACATAGACAAAAACCTATATATATATGTGCAAAAGAAACCTCCCCAGTAAGAGAGAGCCTGCACTCAGAGATGGGAGTAAATTCCTGTTTTATTGCATCAGGCAGCTCCAGACATTGAAAAGAGAAATGTGTTTCGGCTGTGCAACAGCCTTTATCAATCTAAATCGGCGCTATTTTACATCACTTTTTATAGTGCAAACTACTATATTGGCCCCCTTTGGGAATATTTCCAAAGAACAATGGGAAGCCATCATTGAACTACAGAAAGATGATGGCATTGTAATCAAACCATCAGATAAAGGGGGAAACATAGTCATCATGAGCACGGAAAACTACATCAAAGAAGCAACCAGACAGCTGAGTAACACCACATGTTATGAGAAGGTAGATAAATCTTACCTAATCAAACTACAAGAGAGATACTATGACATGCTAAAAAACTGGGCTGATGCACAACTCATTAGCTGGGATGAGAAACAGTTCTTACTGAACGACACACCCACTACTCCAACCTTTTACCTTCTAAAAACAGCACAAATCCCCCAGGACGCCCGATTGTGTCTTCCAAAAATAGCTTGTTGGAAAACACATCTATCTATGTAGACCACTTTCTCTTCCCGTATGTTAAAGACCTTAATTCTTATGTAAGGGACACAAATGATTTTTTACAGAAAATCCAGAATTTGCACTGGGGAGAGAAACACTGGATGGTGTGTCTCGATGTAGAAAGCCTATACACTAGCATTCGTCACATTGATGGTCTCAGAGCATGTCAGGATTTCCTTAAAACAAGAAACATACACTTGTTGGGCCACACATGCATGATCTTACAGATGGTTGAATTTTGCCTCACCAAAAATGTTTTTATGTTTAATGGACAATGGTTCAAACAAATACAAGGGACTTCCATGGGCACCTGCTTCGCCCCTAGCTATGCCAATCTAATGGTGGGCTGGTGGGAGAAGCAGGTGCTCTGGAGTGACGACCTGGAACCTTGGACCAAAAATGTTAACATCTGGCTGCGTTACATAGATGACATTTTCTTTGTGTGGGAGGGTGAAGAATGTGATCTCATGTTGTTTTTGAACAAACTTAACAGTAACAGTATGAATTTGAATTTTATTATGTAACACAGTCAGCAAACCGTTGACTTTCTGGATTGAAAGTTGACAGTAGATGGAGGGAACCTTTATTATTATTATTATTAATGCATTTTATAGAGCGCACGGCTACCTCCAACGGAAGTGTCCCGGCGCTAGCGGTAAGTACAGATTGCGTGCAGGGGCTGAGGAGTTGAGCAGTGTTCTAAGTTAGGCTGAAGAGCCAGGTTTTTAAGGCCTTTCTAAACAGGGGCTCTGACTTCGCCTTTCGAAGGTGCGCTGGCATAGAGTTCCACAGAGAGGCGGTTTTCAACCTTTCAACTGAGCTCTACAGAAAAAAGACAGCTGGTAACTCCATACTACACGCTGCCACCCTCCTAACTTTAGATGGAGTATCCCCTACGGGGAATTACTCAGAGTGAAGCGTAATTGTAGCTCTGAGGAATCATACACAAGAACTAAAACAGACATGATTAAAAGATTCAAAGAGAGAGGGTACTCTACGAGAATGCTACGCAAGGGGGTAACCAAGGCAGACAAGGTTGAGAGAACTGAGGCCCTTTATAGAGCAGAGAGCGGGAGGAAGGATAATGACCCCGATACTGCACCAATAAGGTTCATCACTACTTTTAATACTCAGGCAGAGAAACTGAAACAGATCCTGAAAAAGAGATGGGATATCCTTACACAGGATACACTTCTCAAATCCAAAGTAGGCCCCACCCCTTCACCCTCATACAGGAAGAATCTCTCTATCAAAGATCTCCTAGTCAATAGCCACCTAAAACAACGAAGAACCACCTGGCTAGATAAGAACAAGGGGTTTTTCAGATGTAAAAAATGCAAAGCATGCAGCCATAGTGAAAACACCAAGGAAGTAAAACTAGAAAAAATAGGTAAAACATGGAAAATCCCCAGGAGTATCAGTTGTAGCACTGACTTTGTGGTATATGCGATCACTTGTCCGTGCCACAAATGGTATGTAGGATCCACAACTTTTCCCGTCAAGAAACGCATTCTTGAGCATTGGAGAGCAATCACCAATATAGACTTAAGCTACAGTACAGCTCGACATTTCCGGGAAGCCCATAACAGTGATTGGACACTCGGAAAATTCTTTGCATTAGACTCAGTTTCCAAACATCCAAGGGGTGGAAATCGGGTACAAACTTTGAGGAGACTAGAATCTCGCTTCATCCTACAAGCAGGCAGTATGTTCCCAATAGGGATGAATAATGATGAGGAAATGCACTCATATTTATAAATGATTGTTTGCCATTCTTAACCGGGCCCAGTAGAACATGAATCCAGTTATATCTGTCGATAGACTGTTTTAACTAACCCCCCACTCTTCCCTATTATAGACTGTGTTATTTGATTTAAATTCCACAACCTTTTTCTACACATCACAATTTAGATATGTTGTGTGCAACAATTACAATAAGACATTATTGTGGATGAAAATGATTAGTCAATATGTCCTACTATCTAACGGAGCAGGGGTAAGGTGTCAAAGATGCAGGGGCAACAACCACGAATCTTGAATTTTGTGATTATTAGAATGTGTGTTGATTATACCCTATACGAACGCTAATGTTGTGTTTTGTGTTCATGTTTCCAGGCAGCTTGACTGAACTTCGAGGACACTACTAAAGTGAAGAATAGCCACGAGTATCGTTAAGAGCACAAGCAACGCAATCCGTTGACTTAGTCGAGTCCTTACTTCTTGAGTACGCTGCACTAAACCATTATATTTGAGCACATGGACAACGGGTACTATACCGTGATCCTTCGAACATCTTCACTTTACTATTACTATTATTCCTCACGTCCTAACCTTATCCCTTTGTTATAATAAGAACATATCACGCAACTTACTGGTAGCAGTATGACAGTAGCAAGGACCAATGTACACTGGGGAAATAAACATAACGCACAGGTACTACACCTTTACTGTATTAAGACACAATTGATGGATTGCAAGCAGGAACCAATCTATTATAAGTCTCTCCACTACCCCATCAGCTTTCACATAAATGGAGACCCCTCACCTTTACTCAATCCAATACAGGTTCACTTCATACCAACATTGATGCACACAAAAAATTATTAACTGAATTGTAATGTTTTCGTTTGTATCACCGTGTTAATACAATGATTGAATTGTATACAACTTTTTAGTTGAATGTAATAATTTTCTGATATAATTGTGTATATTTGACATGCATGTAATGTCGAAACACACAGTCTGTTTTCACTTTTCACCAAGCACGCTGTGACGTGCAAAATATGAAATGCATATCACTTCCTGGATTCGGGAATAGGTCATGTGACCAAGGCCGCTTGACGGCCGAAACGCGTCTTTTGTTGCCATCTGAAGAATAAACCAATTTACCTGAGCAAATCGGAGTGGCCCGTCTTTCCCCGCCGGAGTGTGAGTGTGGTGGATTTCGGCGCTATATATGGGGTTTACTAGAGTGTAATGACTGCATATACCTGAATGCCTTGTTGTACACGCCCACAAGGAAGCGAGAATACGCCCATTGGGGCTGGAGCTAGTTAATAAAACTGCAGGTGATGTACACTCTTGTTGCTGTCTGTCTTTCAGCATTTGGCTCGTGATCAAGGATTTGCTTCTGAAACGCGTCGAGCCAGTATTTGAGTAGCGGAATACCAAAGGGGCTGCAGTCATCATTCCAAGAGGCGTAGTTCTCCGAGTGGTCATACTCACAGAGGGCAACCTTTTTTGTTGGGATATATATATATACAGATGCCATCCCTCAAATAAATATTGGAGATAACTAATCCCCTCGGAGTGCTGGATTATTTCTGGGCAAGGTGGAAATTGGTTGTTGAATATATATATATATGTATATATATATCAAATCGCTCTGTATCTTCCTCCGTCAATCCTACAAAGTTTTGGCAAGAAGCAGAGGCGGCACCAGGGGCTTTTTTAAAATAATTTATTTCAAATCACCAGTGCATACAGGGGACAGTCTACGCGTTTCAGTGTTTGCCTTCCATGTATAAATTACCTACTGGCGATTGCCAGTAGGTATTTATAGTTAGGACCATATTTCCATAGGAAAAGCATTTTTCACTTGGCTATGTCTTTGGTGCCGGTTGACAAATTTTCATGAAATTTTCCCCAAAATATTTGACTTTCACTTCAGCTGCTATCTGAAAAATTTCATGGGTGATTCTTGAAGTGGGGGCTGAGAAAAAGGGGGCGGCCCAAAACGCGTTTTCCCTCTGTTAATTCCCATAGGGATTTTGAACTCCGACTACAGCCGAACTGCTGGACGGAATTACACCAAATTTGGCATAATGCTAGCTCTTGGTCCAGAAAGCCCGCTTTTTTGTGATTTGGTGTTAATCCGTTCAGTAGTTTTAGAAATATTAGCTGAAATACAAATTTGTATATCTAGGGACGTGAATTCTCCATGGATCTGACAGTCCCCGTGCTGTAATCTGATTGGCTGTCAACACTTCAACCAGGAAGTGTTGACAGCAATCTTGAGACTCTGCTTCAGCCAAGTCCCACAAAAAACATTAAAAATATAGAAAAGGGGCAGGGTAGGAATACTCTGACCCACTAGATGTGGTGGTGGGGTCACAGAGAGACCCTTCTGGGGTTTAATTTATTTTTTTCAATTTTGCAGCGAACTCACCGGTGGATCTGTGGATTCACAGCAAAATTGAAAATATAAACAAGCGCGGTCTCCCGCTTGTTTTGAAATGAGCCCCCGGTTGGGCCAGGTCCTGGGACATTTTTGCAAAAAGGAGGGGGCACACGGGGCCTCCTTCCTGAGGCTCATTGAGCCCAGGGACCACCTCCTCCCTAGGGCTTTATTGGTTAAAAAGGAGGGGGTCTCACTGGGCCCCACTCCATGGGCTTTCTAAGCCCCGGGGAACAACATCTCCCTGGGGCTAATGAAACATTGATGAGAGGGCCACATGGACCCCCCAGGTCCCGGGAAACACTACCTCTCAAGGGCCAAATATTTATTTTTAAATGGAAGAAAGGCCACGCGGCCATACATGGCCCTGGAGACCGCCACCCCCCAGGACAAGCTCCTGCTATGTCCTGGGGTGCCCAACACCAGTACATAGCTGTTTGCTTTTGCTTGGCGGGAGCTGTGACAGCTCCTGCCAAGCCAAAGCAAACACTCCAGTTCCAGCAGAGCTGTCAAAGTGCTCCCCCCCACTGGAACTGGAGGTTTAATCTCTTTCCCTGCTCTCGTACACAGGGAGCTGCATGTTTAGCAGCTCCCTGCATGCGAAAACAATGCCCACTCCCGCAGGAGGTGGGGAGCTGGCTAGGACTGCGGGGGCCTTGAGCCTCCCCCGTGGTCCCAGAGAAAAGAAAAGCAGAAAGAGGCAGAATAAAGGACAGCAATGAGCGGAAAGTGGCAAAATAAAAGCTAAAAACGAACAGAAAGAGGCAAAATAAAGGCCAGAAACAAGCAGAAAGAGGCAAAATAGAGGTCAGCAAAAGCAGAAAGACAAAATAAAGGTGAGAAACGAGCAGAAAGAGGCAAAATAAAGGCCAGCAATGAGCAGAAAAAGACAATATAAAGATGAGAAGCGAGCAGAAAGAGGCAGAATGAAGGTTAGAAACGAGCAGAAGGAGGCAAAATAGAGGTCAGAAACTATCAGGAAGAGGCAAAATAAAGGTGAGAAACAAGCAGAAATAGGCAAAATAAAGGTCAGCAATGATCAGAAAGAGGCAAAATATAGGTGAGAAATGATCACCAAGAGGCAAAATGAAGGTCAGCAATGAGCAGAAAGAGCCAGAATAGAGGTCAGAAACAAGAAAAAAGAGGCGAAATAAAGGTCAGCAATGAGCAGAATAGAGGTCAGAAACAAGAAAAAAGAGGCGAAATAAAGGTCAGAAATGAGCAGAAAGAGGCAGAATAATGGTCAGGAGCGAGCAGAAAGAGGCAAAATAACAGGCAGAATGAACAGAACCACTGAGAGACTCACACACACCCTCACAGGCCCACTCAGAGACTCACACACCCACTCACACTCATGCACCCACTCACAGACCCACTCAGAGACTGCCACACCCACTCGCAGACCCACTCAGACCTCAGACACTCATGCAACCACTCACAGATTCACTCAGAGACTCTTGCACATTCTCACAGACCCACTCAGACACTCATACTCCCACTCACAGACCCACTAAGACACCATGACTTTACGTCATCAGCAGTGCATTGCGGGGGCGCGAGTTATAGTTAGCTCAGCTAACTATAATGGCTGATTTTATCTGGTTTTGTACAAGTGTAATGTCAGCCTAACTATAACGTCTCTGTAACCTTTGTTTTTTCCATGAATTTCAAAGGCTTTTTAAATGCTAATTCCTAACTATAACATCGCTGAAACCTGTGTTTTTTTCAGTGAATTTGTAAGGTTTTTTAAATGCTAATTCCTAACTATAACGTCCCTGAAACCTTTGTTTTTTTCTGTGAATTTCTAAGGTTTTCTTAACTAGTAGTCACGTTTGCAGAGTGGTGGAGAAAAGGGTCTGGGCCTCCAACCAGCTCTCAGGAATTCCACTGCGTAGGACTTACAGGAGCTACCAGGAGGGCTTCTTGGTCCCCAAGGTCCCTCTGGAGTAAAGTGGACTTCATCTCCCAACCATAGGTGCGCCAGGAGGCGCGTTTGCAGAGTAGTGGCGAAAGGGGGCGTGGCCTCCGAAGACCTCTTAGCAATCCCACTGTGTGGGACTTACTGGAAGTAACAAGAAGGGTAGTTTTCCCAAGGACGTCCTTGTGGGCCAACTACCCCTCCTGTTACCTTGAGTAAGTCCCACACAGCATGATTGCTGAGTTCTGATAGCAGGCCACACCCCCTTTCTCCACCAGTCTGCAAACGCACCTCCTGGCATGCTCTTGGATGGGGGATGAAGTACCTTCACTGCTCGAGGTCCTTAGGGGCCAACTAGCCTACCTGTTACCTCCAGTAAGCCCCACACAGTGGGATTGCTGAGAAGTGGTCGCAGGCTAGTTGGCCCCTAAGGACCCTCAGGCACGAAGGGGACTTCATCCCCTAACCAAGAGTGCGCCAGGGGGCGCGTTTGCAGAGTAGTGGGAAAAGGGGGCGGAGCCTCCAGCAAGTTGCCGGCTTCCGTTTTTTTTTATATTTTAGAAAGGGAGGCTGTGTGGTCCTCCTTTTCCTTGATCCTTTTGGGCAACGGGGACCCCATCCCTCGGGGCATGGCCAGCTGGTTGGGGAGACTTAAGGTCCCCTTGGTCCCAGCCAGCTCTCACCTCCTGCGGGAGCCGGCATGGCTTTTTACCCCCAGGGAGTTGCTGATATGCAGCTCGCAGGGGGTAAAAAGCAAAGTGTACTCGCTTTGGACAAGCAAGAGCAAAGTGCTCTCGCTTTTTCAAAGCGAGCACACTGTTTGCTATGGGATGGCGGGAGCACTGCTTCCGCCATCCCATAACAAACTACAATATCCCAGCAGTGGGCACCCCAGGGCATTGTTGGAGCCGGCCCTGGGTGTGGCGGTCCCCAGGGCCATTTATGGCTCCAGGAGGGGGGCCTGCAGCCCCAGGGAGGTGGTGGTCCCTGGGGTTGTGTGGGGGACTTGAGCCCCCCCACACTTTATTCTAAACATAGCCCCAGGGAGGTGGCAGTCCCCGGGGCTGCATGGGGGCAGGAGCCCCCCCCACGCCTACTTATCTAGATAGCCCCGGGAGGTAGCAGTCCCCGGGGCTGCGGGGAGCCATGTGGCCCCCCATATTTCACAAACATAGCCCGAGGAGGTGGCGGTCCCCGGGGCTGCATGGGGGGCAGAAGCCCCCACGCATTGTTTTTTGTAATTAGAGCCCCAGGGAGGTGGCGATCCCCCAGGCTGCTGGGGGGCCATGTAGCACCCCCGCATTGAATGTATAAGCCCAAGGGAGGTGGCAGTCCCCAGGGCTGCGGGGGCCCCACAGGCCCCCACTTCTCACTTTTTGATTGCCCCCGGGACCAGGCCCACCCGGGGGCTTAAGGGAAACGAAGAGCTAGAGATTGCGCTTCGTTTAAAAAAAAAAAAATTCTGCCAGATTCGCGGATCCTTTGTGAATTCCGCTGAAATTGTTTTACAAATGCTTTTTGGGCCCTGGGGTCCCTGTGGGACCCCCTGAGCAGGCCTAGGGGGTTTGGGGGTTTCTACCCTGACCCCTTTTCTTGTTTTTTCATGTTTTTTAACCTTTTTTCTTGTGACTCGGTTGAACCAAGTCACAAGATGGCTGCAAACACTTCCTGGTTTGAATTGTTGGCAGCCAATCAGATTGCAGGCACAAGATCGGGAGGGTTCATGATCCTCCCCGTCCCCAGTTGTATATCTGAGAAAAGTTTAAATTTCTCAGGAACTACTGAATGGATTTACACCATTTAACAAAAAGAGTGCTTTCTGAACCAAGAGCTACCTTTTTGCCAAATTTGGTGTAATTATGTTCAGCAGTTCGGGCTGTAGCCGTTTCTAAAGTTTCCTATGGAAATTAACATGGAGACCTCATGTTTTGGGAGACATGTTTGGGACCCCCCCTTTTTCTTGGCCTCCGCTTGACGAATCACGCTGAAACTTTTAACACAACAGCTGACCTGACTGCCCCATTAGTTTTAAAATTTCATGAAGATTCGTCAAGCAACGCCAACTATATTGGCAAATCAAAAAACACTTTTCCTAGGAAACTAGGTCCTAACTATAACTACCTACTGGTAACCTCCTGTAGGTTATATATATATATATACATGGGCGTTTTTGGTTATATATACATATATATATATATATATGTCTGTCATCTTTACTTTTCTTTAATTTCGTAGTCACCAAAAATAAAAAAATAACCTACCAACCTCTTACATCTGTTTAAAAATTGAGCTGTAAACATGGCATATTGTATTCATCAACTAATTCCGGCATTTTATTATTCTCTCGAAAATTGTCAAAAAACGAAATGTAGAGAATTAATTTGTCATATCAAGTGAACACTGTAATGAACTCATACCAAGAAATCCATTCAGCATGCATCTGTGGCCACAGTGTCACAATCTGCTCTCCAGCTGAATTACTGTGGAAGCTGCTATTCAGATGAGTGATGAAAAGTCTGATCATGAGTGGACCTTGGAGAATATTTATTCTATGAAAGTCCAGTGGGTGAAACTGCCATTTCCTGTTGTAAAGGACATGAAAATGCCAGTCTGTTATGTACCACTGGAATGCATTCTGCCCTGATATAAGATTTTTGACTAAGACAAATTCCTCAACCTGTTTTTTTTAGTCCACCAAAGTTTAGGGCCTCTAATTGATATATGTAATGTTCAAAGCTTAAATTGTCCATGCGAAGCAGCACCAGTGATCTTGTGTATTGTAAATGTATGCAACACAAATGAATCTACAAGAAGCTCCAAAAAGTATATGTGTACTTTGAACCATGTACTACCAGTTGAGTATTGGTCAAATTATATTCCCCAGCATGTTCTGCTAGCGTTTGACTATAGAAGAAGAATTCATAATTTTCTAATATTAGGCCTCCAGTTCCACGCCTCTTGGTGGATTAGCCACTAGGCAACTTTCATACTTGCCTTTGCATTCAAAGAGCATGTATGAGCTTCAAGAAGAAACTTTTTGGAGTGTTGAATTTTCAATTCATAAATGGATCAGTAAAGCAAGGGTACCTAAAATATTGCCTGCCAACTAGTCTCAAAGGGAAACAACCATTACATTGCATGCGTTTCAACGCATGCGATTACAATGCGGTCGTTACAACGACTGCGTTGTTATATCGCAGTACATTACAAACCAGGTCGTTACATCGACTTGCTGTAGGGGGCGCGCTAACTTAAGGAATAGTATAATTTACTACTCCAACACCTTCCCTACTGTTGCGCACACTGGAGTTGGAATAGTAAATTATACTATTCCTAAGTCCAGTGCGCCCCCTACAGCAAGTCGATGTAACGGCTTGCGTTGTAATGTACTGCGATTTAACAACACGGTCGTTGTAACGAGCGCGTTGTAATCGCATGCGTTGTAAACGGATACGATGTAAGGTGCTATATTCGTCTCACCTGATGTCGAAGACAAATTTTAGCTACAGAATACAGAAACTTCAATTCTTTCTTCATTAGAGTATATTTTGTCTCTGGTAGTTGAAGAATTCACCAAAATGACATCTTTATTGGTTGTTTGAGAAATTATTTCTCTGCATATGTAACAAACTAAGTCCTGAAGTTGCAAAACAGCTGTATGAAACTATGATAGTAATAGTATTTCAGAACATGAAAAATATCTCTTACACATAAATGATAATTTACACACCCCAGGCTCTGGGTGTTTTAGTGAAATCTTTCTGCAAGTTGGTAAAACACTAAGGAATCAAAGAGACACTCAAAGGAAGAGATGCATAGCCATGAACCTGCTTGTACAGGGAGAACTTGAGAAGTTTTTTGTGATTTTGGTACTTAAGAGAGAGTGGATTAGAGGTTTTAATATACAATCTTGTGATTAAATTCCACGGTTGAAAAGAATCCTGTAGCTGAAAAATAGCCCCTGTTTTCAGATGATGAAAGAGAACAAGGAAATTTAAATTTTGTGAATGTATAACTGGTTTGTGTTTCTTTTTCTACTAGGATAATTTTGCTAAAGAAACAATTTAGACCTCGTACAGTGATCTCTATTGTACCTTTTTCTAGAGGTTGTGGCACTTATTGTAGCATTAGAACAATATTTACCAGGGAGAAGTTTAGAAGTAACAGAAGAAACATTGACTATAAAAATCGTGGCACTGCCGCCTAAAACTTTAAGCTATCTGTAAAACCCAGTGATCATTTCAAATATTATCCACTTCTTTAAACAAGGGGATGTCTTCTCCCTTCAACTCAAGATTAAAATTGAACCCTTTCTGCTTCTAAGCATGCTCAGAATTTTTTTTTGACCAAAAGAAATATTCATCAATTGTTATCAATGCTTGTTAGAATATCACCAATAACTAATACATCTTTATTCATTTAGTGTAAAAATGCACATACATTAAGATGCTTATGTTACATGCAAAAATTAATTTACTAGTATATTAAATGTTATCTATAAGATCATATATAAGAGAATTTCACTAATACTACACTTTTCTATAACAACTTTTCTTTGGAAAATTCAATAAACTTTCAACGTCATCCAGTTGTTACATGTGGAAATCTCATTTGCCCAACAATCAATGCCAACATCTGTCTAAAAACTTTTGATGCTGCATTTTGGTGGTAAACCTTCATTACACTACCTTCTTCAGAATGTTAATCCACAACCCAATGTGATTTCATAAGTCCAAGGAAAGTATAGTGCATGGGAATAAAAATACTTATGAAAGATGATGAAGTCCCTCAGATTTGTTTTTAATCTAAACTGACCAGGTTATATCTTTCATATCCAATGCATGATAAAATCAACCAGTATGTCATAACTTTCTTGATTATGAGTTTGTCAGGCCTTTAAGAGACTACAACTCAGTGAGAGAAAAATGGAAAAGAGGAGGAAAGGGGAGAAACAAACAGGGTGTTCCTTGTCCTGATTGTTCCTTACCTGGCTATTAATGTCGAGACTATGTCACACACAATATGTGCTTTCTCATATATCCGCCACCATTTCAAGATCTCCACATCTCTCTAAATGTCATCCTTTTATTTTATTTAAAAGAGACCCGGTTTTCTTCCTAAAATGTTACAAGTTGCACACAAGTAATTTGGGAAACTGCCAGTTGCATACCCTGAAGTGCTTTTCTGTAGCAGTCATGGCTTTTTATGATCAATGTAGTTATCATTAATGATTCTGTAATGAAAAAAGAATGAAACTCTAAAATCATATCCTCTTTGTGAAAAAGTGCTAAAAACATATTGGCAGCTCTTTGCAGGTTAGCCTTCATCCTTAAACCATCAGATCAGGGAGCAACAGTTTAGCCTGCAGCCTCAACGTACGACAAAGGCTCAAAAGGACTTTGGAGAGTGAAATATAAGTATAATTTAGAAAAGAAAATATGCAGAAATAATGTAGTTAATAGCAACAGCATGTATGTGGGCCAATAGGGCACTACTAGTACTTTCAAATAAATGCCATCATACATCATATCAACAATTAATAATTATACCATTGGCGCTCCAGGAGTCACTGCAGTGTTCAACCTTTTATTGTGATGGACTAAGCTGAAAATAACTGCCTGCCTGAACTATTTATACAAATTAAAAATCCTCCAAACTTTATAATCAATAGAAAATTATTTTGGCTAATGGTTTTAGTATAGCTTTCTCAAAGTAAGTAAAACCTTATTCGAGTTTTCACAAAAATCAAAAAAGTATACGTGGTAAAATATACAGAAGAAAAACTCTGGATCACATCCACTACAAATTACAAATAGAAATATAAAAGAAGCAAATAGTGGACTGTGAAATTCTAAAAAGCATGATAAGATCACAACATAAAAACAAGCTAAAAGGGGCAAAGACCACTTAAAAGACACATACTAAAATTCAGCACCCGTGCATAACCCCAGATACAAAACAAGTCAGGAAAAAACAGATGGTGGGTGACAGGCTCAGATTGGGATCAAAAATTGACATAGGCACCCAAAAAAAGTGGCCCACATTAGTGGGTCACAACCTTTAATGAAACATTGCATGGATAGTATCAGAGAGCTAATGTTGGAAACACTTGTGGTAAATTAAGCTTTTTAAGGACCTTAGGGCCAGTCACAGTATCTAACCAACAAACATTGTAAACCAGACTTGCTGCAACGGTACGTAGGAGATCTGCTCCTCATTCACTCAGCCCAGTAATCTGATCAGTGAGCCTGGTGTTGCTTTTACTAAAGTATATCCGGGACTGCTGCTACATTTAGTTTTAGATTTTACTTGTCCAAAGACTGCTGGAAAGCTTTGTTTTAAAAAATTGTATCATCTTACCTAGCACTTTATCACTCGTTCCGCCATCACCGCCGTTTCCCTGGTCCACCACGGAGCGTTCCAATTGTGTGGAGGGAATTGAGGCAGGAGGCGGGGACAGGCATCCGATCAGTAGGTCAGGAGGCGGAGCCACTGAGTATATGACTCGCCTGCCAGCGCGGACGCGCAGTGGACGCGCCGCTGGCATGCCAAAGGTGTGCCTAAGGCAAGCCCGTCAGCGCCCGTCCGCACACGGACGGGGCCAGGAACCCTGTCCCTAATGCGAGGGAGTTTAGATATTCAGGCCCGCAGTTACTCGCTCTACAAGGGGAATTTCACGAAAACTGCATCCACAGCATACATTTATCACAAGGACATAGATCCTGCCCAAACTGCCCCTTTAAAGTTGAACACCCTCATTGGGGCTCTGACAAAGCGCAACTCACTACGGAGCTTAAAATGCTCCTCTTCAACTGCAGGTCTTTGACAAAGCACATGACGGAAATCAATTTACTACTCAGTGAGGAACAGCCAGAGGCACTATTCCTGACTGAAACTTGGCTACATAAAGATGCAGACCCGGATGTGGTGCATTCGCTACAACCGGGATACTTCATCCTTAGGAGGGAAAGGATTGCAAGGAAGGGTAGAGGGATTGCGATTATTATGAAAAAAAGTTTTAAGGGGCGGATAACCCCTGGTATTGCGAAAGCCTGGGCTTTACTCTCACCTTCTCCCCGACCTGTACACTGTCAGGAATCCTGATATATCGCCCCCCAGGCCCTTGTGGGATGTTTATTGAATCCCTCACGGACACTGCAGCAACCATGGCTTGCTCAGCATCGAACTTTATGATCCTCGGAGACCTTAACCTTCATTTTGGATACCACACAAAAGTGGATGGTCAGAATGTTACACAAAATCTACAGGCCCTTCAGTTACTTCAAAAAGTTACTAGCCCCACACCTGAGAAAGGCCATATTCTAGATCTGGTATTCTTAAACCTTGAAGAATTGGTAACTGACTGTCCAACCCCCATTCCTTGGTCGGATCACTTTATAATCCCAATTACTTGGACATCCTCATCCCCAATAATCCACCACTAATCTACAAAAAACTGGGACCGTACGTGGCCCACACTTGACCCTTAACTCTGGGCAGATACACTAGTTAATACTAGCCCAATACGGAATGTGGATCCCCAGATTGCCTCACAGAACTTCAACGATTGGTTTACGTCCTCCCTAGACGCTATCATCCCGCATAAATGGAGAACAAATAAACGAAGAGAAAATCGATCCCCTTGGTTTACTCCTAAAATAAGAGAAGTTAAACAAAAATGCAAAAGGCTCGAGCGGGCCTGGAGGAAAGACTACAGTCCTGATAAGAAAAAGATATATAAAGAAAATATTAAACTATATCAAACTGAGATTAAAAGATCACAAGCACATTATTACGAGGAGAAAATTAAGGGGTCAGCCAACGCACCTAAGGAAATTGCTAGGATAGTCAAAAAACTTATTAGTCCCCCCCAGCCTGACACTTCATCAGATGTCACTTCATCTGATTCCTCACCACAAAGATGTACAGAACTGGAAGAATTCTTCAACAAAAAGATTCTGCCTTCTGCCTTCCCTCCGGCCACTGTATTTGAGAACCCGCTCCCAGCCCAAGTGACGGCGGAGAAGTACTCGGCAGTCATAGAAGAGTTCCCCTTGCTAGATCTCTCCACGCTTTCCCAACTTTGGAACTCAATTAAATCAGGATCCCCCTGTGACCCAGCCCCAGTACACTTGCTGAACAAAGTAAAAGGGGCCATTCTTCCTCCTCTTTTAGATGTTCTCAATGCTTCCATTGCTACCTCACAAGTGCCCAAAACATGGAAACATGCCATGATAAAAGCACTTTTCAAAAAAGCTAATCTAAATCAAGAGGTATGGAGCAATTATCGTCCAATCTCACTTCTTCCAATGGCTAGTAAAATTTTGGAAAAACATATTAATAAAATTCTTACCGACTTCCTAGAATCCCACGCAATCCTGCACAACTCCCAGACTGGTTTTTGCCCCAATCATGGGACGGAAACTGCTTTGCTCACAGTAATGGAGGAGGCATGCCAACTGCTTGATCAGGGAGGTACGGTAGCAATAATCCTGCTGGACTTAAGTGCTGCTTTTGACACTGTAAATCACAAAACTTTAATGGACCGACTCAAAGCGGTAGGAGTGGCAGGGAACACCCTCTCCTGGTTTCAATCCTTCCTTATGGAGAGAACCTTCCAGGTGTTCGATGGCACTCATTCCTCAAAATCTATCCCACTGTCGTGTGGCATCCCGCAGGGCTCCTCATTAAGCCCCACCCTGTTCAATGTATATCTTAAACCTCTGGCTGACCTGGTCCTTCCTTTTGGAGTGCAGATTGTGATGTACGCAGATGATACGCAGCTCGTACTGTCCCGTAACCACCCAAAAAAGTATGAGATCGACCTAGAAACCTGATTGAGTGCAGTAGCCACTTGGATGGACCACTCCTTCCTCAAACTGAATGGGGAAAAAACTGAGCTAATGATCCTAGGGAATAACAACAACAGCCCTCCCCAAATGAAATGGCCCAGCTGCCTAGGTGTTCCCCCCACACCCAAAGAGAGAATCAAAAGCCTAGGAATATGGCTGGACAATTCCCTAAATCTCGAACATCAAGCAGTACAGGTTGCAGCCACCTGCTATGGAATTCTAAGACAACTACAGAAAATTCTGCCTCTGCTTCCAGACTCAGCTCGCAGAACACTAGTCCAAGCCCTGATATTGCCACGACTGGATTACTGCAACTCCTTATATCTGGGTACCCCCAAGGCTACCACGAGGAGACTGCAGGTGGTACAGAATTGTGCAGCCAGACTTCTCCACAATGTCCCTAGGAAACAATCGGCCAAGCCAGCACTAAGGGCACTGAACTGGTTACCGATCACAGAACAAATAAAGTTCAAATCGCTCTGCATAGCACACAAAACTCTGTGGGGTACGGGTCCAAAAATCCTAGAAAATTTGCTGTCCTTTTACCTACCATCTCGAAACTTGAGATCCTCCAATCTTTATCAAACCAGGGTCCCCAAGATCAAGAGGGCAAGAGCGTGCGGCCGCCTGTTCTCAGTTAATGCCTTTGTTCTCTGGAATACGCTTCCTATCCAACTCCGCTCTTTGAACAACCACCTCGAATTCAGGAAGAAGCTAAAAACCTGACTCTTCATGAACTTGCAGTGAGTATTGTTTTCTGATGGTGGTTGGCGCAGAGCGCTGGGATGCCTACGGGTAGCCATGCGCTATACTAAGAACGCATTAATAATAATAATAACCCTGAAAACACCATTATTCCATTGCAGCTCCCTACAGGTCTTCTGACGCATACCTTTAGGTCAATAAATCTTCTCACCCTCAGGTGCCAGAATCTGTTCTCACTCTTACGTCCCTAAACCCTTGTTCACCCTTGGATCACTGAATTCCATGTCTGGTCCTAAAACTCCTGGCCATTATTAGGGATTCTCACTTGCCACTGACCAACATGACCCCAGAAGTTCACATCCTCAAGGCTGTTGGCTTCTGCTCATCCTCATTGAGCCATATGCGCTGTTCATGTCAAGCCCTTCAGGATTTTCCTCTCCATCAGTTGATGTCTAAACTACAAACATACCAATAGGACCCTTAAGCCAACTTCAACTCTTCAATCCCCTGAAGATCCTGCTCAGGCTCAGATCCCTGAGGTTCCAGCTTACTCTCAGGTGTTTTAGGATTCCAGCTCATCTTCTGGTCACCCAATTTCCCTGTATACCCTTAGGTCCAGTAGATCTTGATCACTCTTACCTATTAGCTTCAGGGTATCCTCAGTTCCCTAAAAACAGTGTTCACCGTGAGACTCTGCAGAGCGTATATTTCTGTGTAGTTCCCTTTCTGCTCTGCTCACCTCAGGCCATAAAGCCAGAGCTCGAAAGCTCCTGCTTACCCTCAATGCTCCCAGCAGGCATTGGGGGTGAACATTTGCTTTAGAGGCATTGCTTCATTTAGGTCACTTACGCTGGGGTCACCATCAGGTTCCTGAGGTTTGTGCTCACGCTCAGTTCCCCAAAACTCTGCTCACTTTGAGGTCTTGAAGGCTCCTGCTTGCCCTAATGGCTCCTGCCCACAATGTGGTGCCCGAGTCTCCTTTTCACTGTCATTTACTTGAGGCTCCCTGTTCTGATCAGGTGCCCAGAGGTCCCTTCTAAGGGGCATTGATCATCAAAGCTCCAAAGCTCCTGCTCATCTATGGGCCCTAAGGTTCCATCGCATCCTCAGACCATTTAAACTTCTACTCAATTTCATGTCCCAAATGTTATTGCTTGCTTTAGGTCACTGACTTTCCTGGTCACGCTGAGGCTCTGCCCACCCATAGGTGGCCAAATAACTCCCTGCTAAACCTCAGACATTGATGGCTGTACACATCTAAGTCTTTCATGGATCCACAGAAGCCTCCCTGCAGGTCATATCATGGGGATGTAAGAAGGCTTGGAACTTGATATCTTTTATGCTGTGAGAAGAGACATGGTCCAAATCTGCTTCACATTATACAGCAAATAACCTCAATTCCAGCCCTTATATTTTCTGTGTCCTTGCTTTCGCTCACTCACACATATGAACATTCTTTCTCTACTCACTGTGGCACTCATCCCTTTCTCCCCTTTCTTTACTCCATAATTTCACCTCCACACTCACATTCTAACCCAATGCATCTATTGGATTTTTCTGTTTCTATGTCTCTCCATCTATCATACCATCTGTTTGTCCTCTGTCTCCATCCCTCAGCCTTGCCCTCGTTCCCCTCTTTTTACTCTCCACCTTTATCATTATCCTTTCCATTGTTTTCCCTTCTCTTTTGTTTTTTCATCTTTTTCTGTGTCTCTTACCCTTAGTCTCTCTCATTTTTCCCATTTCCCTCAACTCAATCTCTCTTTCCCTCTCTACACCTTCCTCTCTCTTAAACTAGAAAGTCCCCCCCCCCCTCATTCCTGTGGCTCCTATGTAAGTTCTCTTTCATTGTTTCTAAGTTTCGGTCTCCTTTTGAGTTTTTTTCACTCAATCTTTCCTTACATTATCTTCTCCTTAGTCTCTTCCCTCTCTCCCTCCATCTATTTATCCGGAATTCTTTTATTCCTCCTCTTTGCTCTCTTCTCTCCCTCAATTGTTTTCTCCCTTTCATATCCCCTCTTCCTATCCATTTGTCTGTCTGCCTCTCTCCCAGTCTCTCATTTCCGTTTCTATCTCTCTTTCTCCTTTCCTTTCTTTAGTTCTCCATTGCCTCTGCCCTTTTACTCTAGGATGGAGGGTGAATGAGGTTTTTTACAGCAATTTTGCCAAATAGTGTGTTTTCTTTTTACCCATCTCTGTTCATATTATATTAAAACTTTTTAGGCTTTATCATTTACTTTTTTTTTTTTTTAAAACAAATTTTATTAGGTTATTCCGGTGAGGTCTGGGCAAAAGCCCTACATGTACCCGTAAAAGAGCATGGATACGCAGGAATAATTTACTTTTTTCTCCCTTTATCCCACCCCTCACTCTCTTTCTCTATACCAATCTATCATTCTACTTAGGGGCCAATAACGATGTCGTTCGGAAATTCTTCCGACCGAATCGGTTTCGGAATCATTTCTGACTGCATCAGGTTCTGCGAGTCCAACCGACCGATTACGATGCTTCCTAACATCGTTCGGTCGGACTGGCTTTGACTTCAATGAGAGCCGGTGTTCCAAACGAGAACACAGGCTCCCATTGAAAAAAGGGGTGGTTGGGGAAAACCTTGCACCCTGTGACGGGCACCCCATGGTGCCTTCCACACTGTGCATGGTTTAACAGTGGGGTCCCTTGGGTACCCCCACAGGCACAAATTGGAGACCTCATGGTGAAGGGGGGGGCCTGCTACGGGCCCCCAAAGTCAGATTCCTAAAGCCGTTTCTTGTCAGGCAGACCGAATCGTAACGGCTGTCCGAATCGGTAATCGTAATTGCTCACGGGGAAACCGTGGCCATAGAGCTGTATGAATCAGCTCCGAAAGACTTGGGCTGTCCGAATGCCTTTAGGAACCGAATCGGACAGCCCGAACAGTTTCTGTGCACCGTAATCGGCTGGTTGGAAATGTGTACGATTCGGTTGCAAACATAGGTTCCGAATCGGATTCGGAGATTCCGAATCCCATTCGGAGCCAGTCTGAACTGCATCTCAATCGCCCCCTTAGTCTCTTCCCACTCTCCTTTCGCTCTCTCCATCAGGTTATTCAAAAGTATCTCCTCTCCTTTTTCAATTCTTCTCTCCGTCAATTATTTCTCCCTATTTCACCCCCTCTGTTTGTCTCTATGACCCTCTTCCTTTCTCTCATTTCCTTTTGTCTCTTTCTCCTTTCCTTCTCTAGTTCTCCCCTGCCTGTAACCTTTTACCCCAGCATAGAGGGTGAATGAGGTTGTTCACAGAAATATTGTCAAAAAAGACATTTCCCTTTACCCGTTTCTATTCATATTTTAAAATTTAACATTGTTTAAAATTTTGGGATTCTTACTGTTTTTCTGTCATTCCACTGCTCTTCAGGCGTCCACACCGCAGCATTAAAATGATCATCCCAATCTGAATAGGAGAAAACTGGCAGCAGGCACCAGCAGCTTGTCTCTCCGATCATTGTGGCTTGCTGTGTGTGTACAAAAGCCTCCTAGCCACGCCCATGAAGTGCTAATTGTGCTGCTTAAAAGAAGCACCTCTTGGGGCGGATGAGGTGCACCACATGCTGTGCCTGCTCAGCTCTGCCCATTATCATTTTGCAAATGACAATGTGAATGAATGGGCCTGACTTTGTGGCTTGCTCAGACTAACTTTCACCTGGGGCTGCAGCAGCCTTTCGGGTTCTGCACTAGCAGCAAAATTGTCCCAGACTTTTGCAGCCACAGCTGAAAAAACAGCTCACCAGCCAGCCTCTGCTACAGGCCTGTCAGGCAAAGGTCAATTGCCCGCCCTGCCTATCCAACCCTGGTGGGTGATTTTAACAGTTGGAGGAAGAGAAAAGCAGGCCTCACTTGAATGGAATTCATGGGCAGAAGGAGCAAATGGATACACTTGTAATGAAGGTTGTTGAATCTTGGGCATGTCATGACAACGTTAAGAGTATCAAGGAGAGAAACATCATCACAAGAACATGCCGGAATGTCCTAGACTTTATACCAAGAACCTTTAGGCAGCAAAAGTTGATAAAACATGTTAAATCTGAAATAGGTTAACGACCTACATAAAAGCTAGACATCTTGAATGACAAATTGCGCTCCATTCCAGGGAAAGATTTCACCATGATTAAATGGCACATGGTGCGCTTGTGAAGGGCCGCTGTCTCTTGTTCTGCAGCTGCCCTTGCAAAAAAGGCGTGCTTTATGAATGAGATATCCCTCCTTACTATACGTTCTGGTTCAATAAAAAGCTCTGGATGGCCCAGAGAGTTTAAGATACGTCTCATGTATGAAAGCCAGGGGATACTCGAATACCTACCAAGGCCAGACAGTCACGTAGGATTAGCCTATTAAGAGACATGTCCTCCTTTAGCCAAATGGACAGCCAGAGTCACAGGGGACACAGTCCAATCAAGTCACAGATGTACGCCAGACCCACTTCCTCATAGAGCATCTCACAGGGGGTGCTCAGTGGGACTTTGAGAATACCTTTCAAGAAGGAGTTCTCAGCGACCTGAAGCTGGGAGGTGGACACATAATCCCAGATATCACATCCATAACATGCCAACGAAATCCACTTAGCCCTGAAAACTTTAAGCATTGCCTCCACATTATTGGTATGCACCATGCGCCTTGCCAGGACACCAACTCCATTAATAGCCAATTTGAACCTCATGGTGTTTTTCTTTAACAAGGGTTGCCAGAAGAGACTGGAGTCCAGTAGGATCCCTAAATACGAAAAGTGATCGACCCTGGTAATGGGCTGGCCCTTAACCAAAAAACGTTTGGATCTAGTGTTTATAAATCATTACTATTAACAATATATGTGTGAGATGCTAATCTACTTAATTCTATCCCTTTCTGTTGCATCTTTCCCAGTCCGGGAGCATGAAAATGAACACACCACACATGGAGCTCTGTAACAGACATCTTTATTCTTCAGCACACTATCACCCACTGTACGGATTGCATCAAAACTTTCATAACCACAACTGAACACCTCCTAACAGACTGCGTAATTCCTGTTTACAATCTGCCCAGAACCGTGAGGGTCCTAGTGCACATAATATCAAAGATACTACATGTCTCCCTTTGTTAAATAAAAAGTACAGACAACATTAGCATCATATTTCCTCAATGAGTCGCCGAGGCGCTCGCCCTGGTCTGCCAGATCGGGTGGTATGAGGTAGTTGAGATGCACCTTGATTAGGCACGATGACATAAGCTCAATGTTTGATCTGGACATTCAGGCGGGGTCGCCTCGCTCATGATCTCAGGAGCTGATGTACATTGAGGTAGGTGTTTAAAGTGCCTCTTATGATGGACTTTCTGGCACAATGCGCTGTCACCATGTGCCCTTTGCACGTTACAACCCTCAAAGCGTCAACAGCAAATCGAGTGTCCGTTTTCTGCTTCCGTTTCTGTTTGACCAGTACCCAGTCACCTTATAGAAGACTGTTTCCTGGGCTCGTTGGCGCTGATCAGCCTATTTTCACTTTGCACTTTCGGAAAGTGACTATGACATGAACCTTATCGGCATTCATAGATTGGTCCGATGTCCATTGTGGTAGTTTGGTTCCGAAGGCTCTCCCAAATAGCAAGTAACCCTGGGCGGTGAACTCCGCTCCGCTGGCGGAGTTTGCAGAGTTTTCCGCACTCCGTGTTACGCGGAGATCGCGGAGTTCCAAAAAACTCTGCCCCGCGGAGCGGAGTTTTTTGCCTCGCTCGCGTTCGTTAACATCAAGTTGGCGACCGCGAGTGAGGAAAATCAACCTCCCGGTGAGATTTTTCCTCGTTTGCGATCGCCAACATCAAGTTGGCGAGCGAAAGCGTGGAAAATCAACCTCCCGACGAGATTTCTCAACGCGGGGGGCCAGGTTTCTCATTGCGAGTGGTTGCGTATGCTTGCGACCGCTCGCGTTGAGAAACAGCCCGTTCGCGTTGAGAAAGCTGCCGCTCGAGTAAAAATCTACTCGAGCGGCAGAAAAGGAAAGCAGGGACCGCTTGCGCTGTGCATGGTGCCGTTCGCGATGATTGCACAGTGCGGACAAGCATCCGGCACTGTGCAATCACCGCGCACAGCTTTTTTCTATCGTACTCCGCCGCTTGCGGAGCTCCGCGTAGTGCGGCAGAGTTTTTTTGGCACTTCGCTTTGTTCCGCGTAGTGCAACTCCGTGAACTCCGCCCTGGGTTAATAGCAAGGTGGCAAGACTCACACCAGTTGTATAGTGAGGAGTTGATCGTTAGACCAAAAAGGCTTGATACATGGCTTGGTTTAGATCGATTTCCTCATCAATGCTTGCTCATTTACCCTCTTGAGGGTGCCCCTAAATCAGTCAACAACACCATTAGCTTGGAGCCAGAGAGGTTTTTGACATTGAGTCGAACAAGAAACTCCTGGAAGTCTTTGATATTGAAAGGCATGCCATTGTCAGATTTGAGAATAGCGGGGATGCCCCACGCTGCAAAGATGTCATCAAGCCCCTCAATGACTTTGTAAAATGCAAATATTCATCACGGACTACCATGAGATGATGTCCATTTCCTAGAGGCCCAAAGAAATCAACTCCAACTCTCTCCCAGGCATGTGCAAGAAGGTCAGACATTGTCAGTGGATGCTGTGTCACCTTGGGAATAAACAGTTACATAGGTGGCGTGCTTTTAGCTCTTTCTCAACTCATTCATCTAGGCGAGAGAACCACAATCTGTCTCTTAGGGTTCTTTTGGTGGCTACAAGGCCACGATGTCCTTCATGGGCTAGTTCAATGACTTGTTATCTCAGGCTCTCAGGTATGATGATTCTCGAGCCTCTTAATATGATGCCCTCTTGGGTGATGCATAGCTCATCCTGTACATTTTTGATTTTTTGGGAATTCAACATCATCAGCAAAGGGTCGAATATGTTTCTTCCAAGATTGCATTGTAATGAGGTCACTGAGGATGAGCATGTCTTTATCTGCATTGGTAGCAGCAATAATCGGTTCAATGGGCAGAACTGCTGGCGTGCTGGACCTCACAATGAAGTTGAGATGCTCTTTAGCTGCTTTGGATGTCGAACTATGGTGAGGAAGCAGCACTCGTGAAAAGTAATCTATGGGATTTTGGTCTTTCCCCAGCTTGTATACAATCTCATAGTCATACTCTTGCAATCACAACCCCCACCTCTCTATGTGAGGGGGCATCTTAGCTTTTGGGTTTCCAAAGATAGTGAGCAACGCCTGGTTGTCTGTGATGATAGTGAAATGTTTCCCATATAAAAACACATGAAAATGTTCATAGGCCCACACTACAGCCAGACACTTCTTCTCCAGCTGAGAATAGGCATGTTCTGTTGCAGACAGGGTTCTACTGGCATAAGCCTCAATGTGTCTCTGGGCATTCGGATGGCCATTGTGGTGAGAAAGGATTGCCCCCAGCACCACCGGGCTTGCATCTACTGTGATCTCAATATGTAACTTGGGGTCAAAACAGGCCATTTCAGTTGCATTTTCAATTGCATGTTTTATTTCTTTAAACTTTGGTCGCATTCAGAAGACCACTGGACAGCCCACTTTGTTAAGTCTCTCAATGGGGCACTCACTGTAGCAAAGTCATGAATGTACCTTGAGCAATAACCGGCCATGCCTAAGAAGGATCGCAGCACGGCTACGTCTTGTGAGGGGCAAGTAGATGACAGTGCTTACACCTTATCTAGGTCAGGAGTCATTCCCCCATCAGAGAAACTCACACTTTGCCATATGCAGATTAAGATCTGCATCAGCAAGTGATTGCCACACTTGTGTAAGAGCCTTTTCATGCTCCTTTTGTGTTGTTCCAAATACCAGTATGTCATCACTCTAATTGAAACTCTAGTGTAACAGGTTGAATTACTCGGCAAATTATCCTGAAATATCTTCACAGCCAAAGATACTCCAAAACTCATTCGGGTTTTTTCTGAACAACCCAACATGAGTCAAAAAAAGTAGTAATGTATCTACCTTTCTCTTCCAGCTTGAGTTCATGGTATCTTTTGTTCAGGTTAAGATAGCAGAAGACTTTGGCTCCATTCAGCTGCATGATCATATCCGCTTTGTGGGTACCAGGATCTCTTTCTCTCTTGATTGCTTTGTTGGCCTGAGCAATATCAACACAAATGCGCAATGCACCTTCACTGTCTTTTTTGGCACCAGAACTATGGGCGAAACCCATGGCGTAGGACCGGTGGAGCGTTCGATGATGTCATGCTTCAACAGTGTTTCTAGGATCTTTCTCTATTGCTTTTTGTAAGTAAAAAGCGACTGTGCGGTGCCGTTGGGCCACAGGGCGAATATCCTCATTAATATGAAGATGCACTTTCATTTTCTTGAGTCTTTCTAGGCCATGCAACAATGATGGGAACTGACTCACAATTTCAGACTGAGCACAGATGTTGTAGTTGAGAGATATCAGTCCCATGTCAGCAGCAGTGGCAAAGCTAAATAGGCATGCATTAGATGAAGTTCCCTGAAGGACATGAATTGGCGCTTGCACTGACATCATTTTATGTAGCATGGTTGCTGTAAATGACCTTTGACTCTGTGACAGTTTAGAAGCATTCCCCGTGTATACCTTATGCTTGATGGGGTAAGGCGTGGCACAGGAGATAGGCTGTTGAAATTTTCTACTGGCATGATGTTAATTGATGCACCACTGTCTATAATGAAGGTCATGGGGCGACCGTTCACCTTTAATGTATTTTAGGACAGTGTCCAAATGAATTTTGTCGCTTTGTTTGGTGATCCTTCTTTGACTTTTGATCTTCTTTGCAAGCAGCTAATCCTACATGTGCATGTCGTTCCTTAGTCGATATCAATGCACATCCGTCTCCTCCACTTGCGCTTTGTAATGATGTTGAAGAGCCCTTATATGATGAACTTGAGGATGATCGACTGTGCTTGGTTTCTGCTTCTCATAACTGATGTTACCTTTTGGCCTTGTGGGCGTGGTGGGAATGTTTCTGGAATTTTCTGGCATCCATTTTTTCTTCTCGCTGTGATTAATTTGGTTTCTGTTTCACTTTGCAGACCGTTACGAAGTGGTTTCTTTCTCGCAGTCTTTGCACATCTGTCCTATGGCTGGACATTTACCTTCATCGGGAAATAAAAACCCACATCGGAAGCATAACTTTTTCTTATTCGAAGACGTCAACTTGTGTGCATTTATTTTTTGCTTATGCTTACTTTTCATGATCAACGCTGATTCATTACATGCTCTGCCTGATTCCATATGAGCAGCTTGTCGATTTGCTCATTCTTCTGCCCTTGCAGCCATTAGCATTTTCTCTAAGCTGAGTGTCTCTATCAACATGTGTCTCCTGAAGGATTCTGAAAGACAAACATCAATGACCCTCAACAAACTCATCCATCATTTCACCAGTCTGGTCTTGTGCTTGGTTGAAGATGTACCTTTCATAGTCAACATTCGGGATTGTATTGCACTTGGCTTCTAATGCTTCTTTTATCTTTTGGTATGATATTGCATCAGTTCAGTTCATAAAACTTTATTTCGGCACATATGGCCATAAAAGCACAGTTAAAATAACAGTTTAAAATACAGTAGATTATATACAATTTAAAAGAGGTGAAAGAAAGGTCAATATTCCTATTTCTTAGGCAGCTTTTCCACACATCAACCGTGGTTATAAACATGTATCTCCTACTCGTCACCAGTTGTAGCGTCTTCCCCAGCCCAGCAGCAGGCAAATGAGAACGCCACAAATGGAGCTCTGTAACACACAACTTTATTCTTCAACATACGATCACACTCTGTATCAATTGCATCATAACATTCATAACCACACCTTAACTCCTCCCAGCAGACTAAGTAATTCCTGTTTAGAGTCCGCCCAGAACCGTGAGGGTCCTAGCGGGCATAATATCAAAGATACCAAGGGGCAGGGAAGGAGCTTGGCTAGATCCAAAATTGCTGGATCACACTCTAGCTCTCAACTATCCCGCCATTCCACTCTACTACTGGATGCCTGTTCCATGGAATGAATGGTTCAGGGGAAGCACACAAGTTTGCACTGTAGCCACTGGTTTGTGCAACGGTGGCCTCCATCAGTGACATGGCACAAAACAAGAGTTTGAGCTGGGTTTTTGTTTTGTTTTTTAAATTTTTTTGTAGAGCAGACTCTACCAGAAGGTATTGGAGTGCTTTATTGAAGTGCTTTACATGAACACCAGTCAGTGATTAATTTGAGCCAGTGGTTTCCGGTGCTCAGTACCGGCCCTTAATTGTCAGCGCGAGCACTTATGACAGTCTGCCACATGGTGGTGCTTTTCGTCTAGTTTTGAGATGAGCACAACAACAGTTGTTTATTAATTCAAAATACATTAATAATGATTAAACCGTTCCTGAACCCAAACCGTTCCTATAGCTTTGTACCCCAGGAATAGTCTGAATTGTCACACTCATAAGAGTGTGATGGTTGGTAGTTGTGATGGTACTGTCATTGGCAGAGCTGGCAGGAGCAAGTCCCAGGGCCTGTACATTAAATGCTACTGGTGGGCCTGCAGCACTTATTGTGCCGCTCACTTAAGTAGCCGCTTAAATCATGTCCCAGGCCTGCCATTGCAGCCTGGAGGAAGTTTTAAACTGCCAGTTCGACTTGGCAATATAACCCCCTTGCCAAGCCTTAAACACTCCTTTTCGTACATATGTCACCCCTAAGCTAGGCCCTGCTAGCCTATAGGGCAGAGCGCATTGTAATTAAAAAGTTGGACATGTTCTTTTAAGTTTTACATGTCCTGGTAATGATAACTCTTAAATTCATTTTTGACTACTGCGAGGCCTACATGTCCCATAGGATAACATTTTTGTTGCCTTATTATATTCAATGAGTGCTAACATTTGATGGGGAACAGATGAGCAGTTCATGTCTGGTATCTACGAAACTGTAATCAATAATTCTCTTTAATGGTAAATTTTAAATTACAATTTTGAAAATGCTACTTTTAGAAAGTTTTTTTTGAGAAAAAGGGGTTACGTCCAATTCAGGGGTCAGATAGGACGTGTAAGACGTTTTTTAAAAAAAGGAATCTGACCACTTTGTTTTAGCTCCTGCCTTTTATTTTAGCAGTTATTAGACCAATAGAAGTGCTTTTTACCTGGTCTTGGCAATGAAATAGCCAAGACCAGGTAAAAGCACTTCTATTGGTCTAATAACTGCTCAAATAAAGGCAGGAGCTAAAACAAAGTGGTCAGATTCCTTTTAAAAAACTTTTAGAAAGTTGGCATTTTCCTGCCCTTAGCCATTTGGTGTCTGTAGTCTCCCCTGGGTCACATGCCTGGGTGTAGCTGACAGACTTTGTGAATTCCTCCCAGACAGTCACACAATAGAGGGATTAGGTGTGCCTGAATGAGTCAACTGCTGGCAGGATGGGGGAGGCAGAGCTGGGCATTTTCAATTAAATAGGCTGTCCTCTGCCTTCACAGATAGGGCTTGGCCCCTCTACATTGTCTTTCAGCCAGCCTGGAGCCAGGGCAGAGAAGTCAGGAAATTCGAAGTATTTCAAAGACAAACCTCTAGAAACTTCTCCCAACTTCAAAGAAGGCACCAGGTATACAAAGAGGGCCCTCAGACTCACACATGAGTTCACTTTCTGGACCTGCGGAACGACTCTCAGAGGACTGATGTTGCTGTGGTCTGCTGTATACTCCACAAGACTGCTTTGCTGCACCTGGAAGGACTGCTTTGCTGCCTGTAGCCTGTCTTGAACCCTCAAAGGCCAGCCCTGCTGTTTGAGCCCTCTATCTTCACCTGAACCCAGGGCTCCCAAAGTGACTCCAAGGGCTAGCTTGCTGGCCTCCTGCTCAGAACCACAGGGACATAAAAGGCACCCACCATCTTGAACCCAGAGCTGGACCCAGCCTGACTGATTCTTGATCCCCCAAGTGGTGTCCTTCTAGAACAGAATTCTTGGATTGGGGTGTTAGAGGTGCACAGATAACCAAAATCCCAAACTTGGGACCTGGAAAATGTTTTGCTAAAAACTGCTATGAGAACTGAGGAAAGACAGGGGCCAACCTGTTCATCGATCCACCCAAGGAGCATTGCTGGTGGGCCTGACTTCACGTCTGCTCCCTGTTCACCGGTTCTTCACCAAAGTATTATCGGACCTCCTTGAACTGTCTTCAACTATAGCCTCCTGCCTCATTCCGCTGAAGATTTTTGACTTCCAAAAAGTGACTATGTTTAAATGTAGAACTCTTCCCTCCAACTTCGTCCACAGGCTCCTCGATGACAACGCTACCTCCTTGCACACCACCTGCAGGCTTGCCGCACTGAACTTTACCTTCTCAAAACATTGTTCTTGAAAATTCTTTCAAGTCCAAAGGTAAATGCCGACCTAGCTCAATCCACTCTTTGTATCTGACCCGTGCTCCATCACGATCAACTATATTTTTCGACTTTGAACCAGTCTCGCGCGACAAGATGTCCATGGTTTGCACGTTGATCTTTTAGGCACTAGTTTTTACTAAAAACTTTCCAAATACATAACTCTAGTTATACTGATTGGATTTTTGTTGTTTTGGTGTCCAATAATTAATTAAAATGTACTCTGTTTTTCTAAATTGGTGTGGGATTTCTCTTGTGTTGTGTTTTTACTTTATTACTATTTTTGTGATGCACATTGCCTCTAAGTTAAGCCTGACTGCTTTTGTGCCATGCTACCCAGTTACAGTCGCGGCCGGCATTAATCACGGGTGGGGGGGCATGCGGGTAGGGTCACGTGGGGAGGGGGAGTGGGGGTAAGTGTAATAATTAATTTTAAAAAGTTACCTGTCTGCCGGCCGGGTCCTGCGTTTTCTCGGCTCCGGCTCCTGCTCCTGCTCTCCTGCCCCTGGCAGGAACAGGAAGCAGGCAGCCTCCCTCCCCTCCCCTAAGCCAATCACAATGCTGCAATGGCAGCGTTGTGATTGGTGGGGACGCCGCCCAGCCAGGGGCTTACAGGGAGGCCATTTTCGCCATTTAGGCTGCATTGCAGCCTGCATGGAGAAAGGGCAGAGTGTGCATGACTGGTTTGGGTGGCCCCAGAGGGCCGACCAAAAAGTCATTGCACCCTCGGGAGTGGGACACCACTCCACTCCTCCCCTGCCCAGCCCTGCTTGCAGAGCAGCTCCGCCCACCCACCCACCCGTCCTCACCCAAACCCTTCTGCTTTCTCGCAGTGCGAGAAGCAGAAACATAAAATGGTAGTTATTACCATTTTATGTTTCTGCTTCTCGCCCTGCGAGAAAGCAGTGGGGCGACGCCCCTCCACCCTAGTGGAGGAGCTGCCCCTGCCTAGTTAATACGTTAATTTAGTGACTTTTTGTGGTTCACCCTGCCAGGTATTGTGGCTGTTGCTTAACTAGGGCTCACACCCCAGTCAACCAACAATCCCATTTCTCACAGACTTGTTGTTGTCATCGCAGACTTCATGGGCTGCCAGAAAGGAAGTCCTGAAGGGTGACAGGAAGAGTTCTACAGCCTTATGAAAATGGAAACTAATAAATTACAAAGCTTTATAGGAAAGGGACATTAGGGCCTGTAACTCTTCTTATAATAAGACCCGTGCACCAGCCAGAAGTGAGAAGGACTTTTGAACAGAGAAATATGATCTCAGTGCACTTTTGGTGTCATGAACAAAATATGCTTGGACTCGCCTGAAATGCTGTCATTACAAACAGAAAGCAGGCTGGCTGTTGGCAGTCCAACTCCAGCAGAGAGAGGCATTATCTGCAATACCTGCCCTACTATAAGACAACAATATGCTCCTAAAACACCCAGTGGTAAACACAACTTCATTTGGCACTTTCTTCTGGAGCTTATAGAACTCTGATGATCTGGAAGTATTTACAGTGGTATAGGATACCTCAGTAAAGTACTCCTCCTTGTTCTGTCAAACGAGGGTACAGCATTACTGGAGGGCGAAATAACTACAAAGAAATGGAGGTGGTATCAGACTTCCCTTACAACAAGGCACATGGTGATGATGGTCTGTCAAATGAGTTCCATAAGATCACCAAGAGTGTGATCGACCATGTTATTTAAAATGTTTAGTAAACCGAATCCACAACAGAGGCTCCATAAAGAATTCAATAAGGTGATCATTAGTCTCCTTCCCAAGGCAGGAGGGACTCACCATTATGTTCTAATTACAGACCCATATCAACTCTATGTCAAAACTCTTATGTCAAAATCCTGGCCAAGATACTAGGAACCATTTATGAAAATAATCTCAAAGTTGATACATGATTTACAGGTGGATTTTGAAACTGGATGCATATCCGGAATCCATTTGCGTCTGCTATCGAACCTGTTGCTGGAAATGAGAGACTATAGAGATGAAACCATATGGGTCATGTTGGATGCCAAGAAAGTCATTGACAAAGTTGAATGGGGTTTCTTTTTTGAATGCTGGAAAGTGTAGGGATTCATCAAACCTTTTTGGACAAATAAGATTTCTATACCTGACTGAACCACCCAAATAGATTGTAGAGGTCTAGGACATTACCTATACACATGAGTATCACACACGCCAGCCATCCCTCTTGATAGCTTTGGAACCACTGGTCATGGCAAATGGAAAATCAAATGAAATTAAGGAAATATCTATAGTAGTGGTCAATCACACCTGCAGCCAGATGACATACTGCTAGCTGAACATGCTTTATTAGAATCCTTTTCCACGTTCTCTGGCTACAGGATCAACTGGGACAGAGTGAAGTACTGCTACTTACCAGGAACAGTGACCGAATGAATAGAGTCTGGTTTTCAAATTGTGGCAATCATGATTGAAATACTGTTGCATATTGGTCAACAGAGTACTTGGAAATATGGTGTTGGGTAGCTTACAACCTTAGATCATCAAGACTGACAGCAATTTTGAATGTTAGTGTTAGAAATGGGGGTCTCTAGTTGACAGAGGTATACACCTTGGTCCAAATAGGGACTCTTGCTTCTAGTCAGGGTAAGGGGATACACACTTTAGATAACCCCTGCTCACCCCCTTGGTAGCTTGGCACAAACAGACAGGCTTCTCCCAAAGGCAATGTGTAAAGTATTTGTACTCAAAACACACAGTAATACAGTGATAACACCACAAATAGACACCACACCAGTTTAGGAAAATAACGTATCTTTATCTAAACTCAACAAGTCCAAAACAACAAAAATCCAACATGCAGGTAGTAAAATAGCACTTAAAAACAGTTACTTCTAAAATAAAGCTTGCAGAAAACAAATAGCTCCACCTGGACGTCGTCATAGCAATAAATCCAAAGTATGGCTCCGACCGCGAGGTGCGCGGCGTCAGGCACGGAATCACATGGACCACTAACAAACAGTACCTTTGGATAGCGAAGTCTACGATGATGCACAGCATCGTGGAGGTGAGGCATGGGTGCAGAGGTCGAGGCCGGCTCCCTGGCTGCCACGGGGGAGCTGATGCGTGGTGTCCGCGAGGAGGCGACATGTCGAATCCAGAACAGGGGAAGTCAGTTGCTTCGGCGGGAAGGCGGCTGTTCCGGTGACGGTGCAAAATCGGCGAGTTCATGTAGCCACCTTCGGAGGTTATTGGCGACGCGATAACAAGATGCAGGTGCTGGCAATGCCGGAGTCAGTGCGAGTGCTGGTGTCGGGAAAATGCTGATAACTGCAGGCATCTGCAGGCATCAAATGGTGTCAGAGCTGCGGTGCAGGTCGGGCGGTGCGTTGTGCAGTTCAAAAGTGGTGCCCCTGGCCTCGGTGCAGGTTCCGGCATCGTTGACGGCGTTGGAGACAGGTTTTCTTGCTTCTTTCAAGTTGCTTCCAGCTCCCAACAGCAGGAACAACCTCTAGAGGCTCAAAATTGGAATAAGCACCTCCTGGCAGGTCGGAACTGTCAGCAATAGATTTCAGGGGAGCTGGGGGTGAAGTCTTTGTGTCCCTGAGACTTCAGAACAGGATGTCAGCACACACAGGCCCTTGGAGATACTTCTTCAAGCAGGTTCATAGCAACGTTCCAGTCTTTGTCCTTTCCTTGTCGCAAGCAGCATCTACAGGCCAACCTCACACAGCACACAGCAAAGGGGCAGTACTCCTCCTCACAGCTCTCCAGCTCTTCACCTTGGCAAAGGTTCTTCCTGAGTCCAGAAGTGATCTAAAGTTCTGGGGTTTAAGGTCCACTAATTATACCCCATTTTGTTTTTGTTCTTCTTTGTGCAAGGGTCTCAGAGCCCAGTCCAAACCAGTTCTGTCCAAACTGGTGCGGTATGGCCATAGGGGGTGGAGATAGACGTGTGCAAGGAAGACAGGCCCTATTCAGGTGCAAGGAAAACTCCTCCCACTATTCTAAATGCAGCCAAGGTCTATTCAGCTCAGCTCTGAGTCATCCAGGAAGGGCCAGGCACACCTTGACGCCCCCAGTGGCTATCTACAGTGAATGTACAACCCCAGCCCCTGCCACTCCAAAACCAGACTGCAAATCCACAAGCAGCCAGAGGCACACAGAATGGTTAAACAAGAAAATGAAAACTTTCTAAAAGTGGCATTTTCAAACACATAATTTAAAAACCAAATATTTACTAAGTTCAAAGAGCCTAAACTTTATTTCTCTACCTTTTCCCAATGGGAAGTTATACTTGTAAGAGGTTGCAAAGTATCTTGCATGTTATCCTATGGGGTAGATAGCCTTTCAATGTTGAAAAATGAAATACACTGTATTTCACTATCAGAACATGTTACACACACCTACCTTTCACATACACTGCACCCTGCCCATGGGGGCACCTTGGGCCTATCATAGGGGTGCCTTACATGTAAGAAAAGGGAAGGTTAGGGCCTGGTAAGTGGGTGCACTTGCCAGGTCGACATGGCAGTTCAAAACTGCACGCAGACACTGCAGTGGCAGGTCTGAGATACATTTTTAGGGCTACTCATGTGGGTGTCACAATCAGTGCCTCAGGCCCACTATTAGTATTTGATTTACATGCCCTGGCACATTCAGTGCACTTTACTAGGGGCTAACCAGTAAATCAAATATGCCAATCATGGATAACCAATCATGCTAACAATTTACACAGAGAGCATATGCACTTTAGCACTGATAAGCAATGGTAAAGTGCCCAGAATCCTAAAGCCAACAACAACAGGTCAGGAAAAAAATAGGAGGAAGAAGCAAAAGGTTTGGGGATAACCCTGCAAAAAGGGCCAAGTCCAACAGTTGGTCCTCCCTGCAATGGTCTCTGTGGGAAAGAGTGCAGGTAGTTAAGATGGTGATCACCCAGAGGTGCAGTTTTTAACAAGGCATGCTCCCCCTCTTAACCCACAGCAATGTATTGCAATCCATAAAAGTTAAGATCCAAAACTTCAAATGGTCAGGTAGAAAATAGAGGCTTCAACCATCCAAGTTATAGGAGTCCGCCACACCTGAAGGCCTGAGAATATCTGACCTGTTCTTGTACCATTTAGCCCAACAACAATCTTAGATCTCAAACTTGGTACCAGACTACAGAGACCCATCTCTGTGGACAACTATGGAATGAACGTATCTGAGAAATATGCCTGGTGTTATTTACTTGTGCTACAAAAGGAAATCATCTGACCCACTCCCTTCACTAATGGTTTGTGTCATGCTGTCCTCTTGAGGCACAGTTCATTAGCGCCTCAGGATAAAAAAAAACACTTATACTGTGGAGCTCCCATTTGAAATAATGCAAGAATACAGATCGCTGGCTAAGTTTTCGGTTGGCAACCCAGAGCAGCTAATGGCATACACACATTAGATGACTTATTACATGAGGACTCTCCAAAATCCCCTTGGGAGTCTAAGTCAAGAATTTTAATTAGACCGATTGAAGATATAGCAACACCAAAAAATGGTGCCCTTTCTGAGTAGCAGGTACGTGATGGGTCCAATTATGCATCAGGGCTCTCCAGTCCTTTTATGCATGGAAGAAATGGGATAACTTTCAGAGGACAGTATTTAGCCTTTACAACACACTAATATTTGAACTACGCTCCAAGATTGTAGAATTTTAAAAGACTGTAATGGCATGCAATATTGCAGCAAGACTTTACATCTAAGGATTGAGACCCCCTACTTGCTACACATTATAATGAAATAAAAGAAGTGCACCTAAAATATACATATTTCAAAATACTCCATGACTGGTACTGATCAGCAGCCAAATGCCATAAAAATAAGTGCAGATCTTGCATCTGTAATCTACAGCTGGTCCTGCCTCAAAACCTTGTCATACTAGCAAGATGTTTGGTAATTCTTGTGGATTGCGAACAAAGAATGGCAGCAAGGCACAACTTACTGCACCACCCAGCATAGTCACTCTTTAGTCACAAGATTTATACTGTCCACCTCAAATGACCAGCTGCCACATGGCCATAAAATCAAATACAAATATAACAACAAGATGAGAGGCAATATGATCACAAATGAAGCGCCCGTATGATATATACGACTTTGAAATAAAGAATTTCCTGTTCACATTGGGAACTGTGGATTGAACCCATTGAAATTTGGACTCTTCATTTGTGATCATATTGCCTCTCATCTTGTTGTTATAATTCTTGTGGATTACTAGTGACAGCCCTTTTGAACCATCAACCAGATTTGTCTCCATGACAACACAGACATGGACAGCACGAACTGTCACCAGCAACTTTGGCTGGCCGTATCACTCTAATTTGCCAAAGTCTGCATTCTCAGGCACTGGGGAATGGCCTCCTCCCTAACACACACAGAATGCTTGTCGGTACTGTAGTGCATACCAGCACATAACATAACATAGCATAACATAACATGTGTATTTGTAAAGCACAAATTCACCAAGAAGAGTGTCTTGGCACTGAATAGCATATGTTTATTGTTACCCAATGCATTGGTACTCATTTTACATAAATGTGTGAGTTACAGGTTTCAAGATCAGATGGCAACATTTGACCAGACACGAAGGCACTGTCTTGATCACTGCCATGAATATCACATTTAGTGTCCCATGCCACACTCTCCACACCCTTGCAAAAGGATGTCTCGCATCAGGCCATTCTCCCAAGTTGGCCTAAGATTGGTTGCCATTGCCAGCAATACTAAATTATTAAATGCATCACCTTCCTTCCTTATCTTATTTTATTCTCTTTCTTTCACTTATTTCCTTCTTCACCCCTCTAAAGCGATCGTGAGCCGGCTACTGCTCGATGCTCACCTCCACATCCTCAGAACATGTCAGTTCTCAAAAGATGTGGACACTATCCTCTTGACTACCTGTCTGTGGTACATCCCTACCCACCCGCTATCTTCCCCTACTCATTCCCACCTCAAGCGTCATTGGCTCATTCACCCTATACAATGATATGCCTAGATGTTGAAGCTGCCAGTTTAGCAGTCAGGCTTGGAACCCCCGAATTATACCGTTTTAGCCTGATGTAATTTACTGATAATGTGTTTAGACTTTTTTTCAGCTTCATGGAGGGACCAAATGTTCTTTATTGATAAATTGTTTGTGTTCTTCATTCTATAAAACCTAATTAAGAAATGATTATAAAAAACATGCCAAAAGGCAACCTGTTAGAGTAAAGATGCCATTGAGCAGGATGATTGTACGAAAGATGACCATTGAAATCTCCCCCAGGGCTATTTTGCCATATTCAGTTACCCTTGAGTCCCCGTTGCCTCATGGCTTCTTGCTCACAAATATGCTGCCTGGGCTTCAAATTTGCACATTTCTGAGAAAAGTCAATGATATGCATGACAATAATTGCAAAAATCCACATTTTTGTTCGCAATTGGAAATTTCTGCATTGTGCATTTTTCTATTTTTTAATTTTCTCTATTTAGCTTGTATATTTTAATGTCAATTTTGTGGATGAATCACCAAGATCAAAATTTAATTAAAAAGACTTCAATGTACTAAGAATATATATACCTTTTTCGTCTTCACTCATTGGGGCCGATTACGATGCGGACCGGAAAGGCTCTGACCGTCGATGCGGCCCGGGTCGGTCGGAGCCTTCCGAGCCGCATCGTAATCAGCCCCTCAGTTTACTTTCCTACCTCCGCATTACAATACTGCCAGTCGGAAACTAAACCTGCCGGTCATTCCGGCTAGCTTCCGACGAGTCGGAACCGGCTCGTAATCCCAAAGGGCAGACCTTTCTGCCCTTGGGATTACGATGCACGGTTTCCGGCATGGTTTCCATGCCGGCCTGTCCAACATGGAAACCATGTCGGAAAGCATGTTTCAGGGCCCCCAGCAGGGTCTCCTTGTGTGTGCGGCCTCCAGTTGAGATGCCTGCCACGGGGTGCAGGGATGAACAGCACCTCCCATTTCCCTATGGGAGAATGTATTACGGCTGGTTTACGGCCGTAATGGCATGCTCCCATAGGGAAATGTAGGAATGTGACCGAACTATGTTCGGTCGCATCCTAATTAAGCGGTCGGGACCGCCGACCAGAGGTCGGTTGGTCCCAGGTCCGAGAGGGTGTCGGGGGGACTTAAGTCCGCCCGACATGGTAATTAGGTCCTATGTATCATATAAAGTTTATTATAGCCACTATTCCATTTTAATTTCCTGTTGATGTTCAATCCATTCTGTTCGTCTAAGGGGTAACAGCTGCAACGTCGGCAAAAAAAAACTGTCTTTCTTTTGTGTGGACATAATTATGATCCCTGTTTAGGAGCCGCTTTCTATATAACTAAAATGTTATCTCTAGTGGCTTACATTTCTATGCACCACATACATGGTTATACTTAAACGGCATGTAGGGATTGCTTTTTACTGTTCTCAATTTACACAACATATAAAAGGTGCTCTTTTACAAAGACATGCGTTAAATGCATTAGGGTAACGTTAAGTAGCAGTTCACTTCAGCGTTTCTGAGCGGCCGTTGAGTGACTGGTAATATATGAAAGTAAAACAGGAAGCAAAAGATGAAAAGTTTAAAAGGAAAAGTAAAGCACCCAAGGAACGCCAGAAATGTTCGAATTGCTGCCTGAAAATGAACATTGCCTGAAGACAGCGTTAATTATGACAGGCCTTTAGAGCCGTGTGTGTGAGAATCTGTGCTAAAATTTGGAATCTCTTGACAGGGTTAAGTGGGGCCAAAACGTCTCTGTGAGAACAAACATCTTTATTTGCTTTTCAGGTTTGTAGAGTGAGAAAGAAAGGCAACCAAACAGCAACTACAGAATTTCCGGGCGTAGGTGTTTGAGTTATTTCCTGTACGCAGAGCAAGGTGTTGTAGTGAACTTGGTAAGAGATCTGCTATGTCGGGCAAAATGCCGTGTGAAGTCGCTCACCATGAACAGACGAGACTGGCCCGGGGGCGGGGTTAAAACTGTGGGAGTGATTTCCCCATCGGGGCAGTGAACTTTCAGTTTGCACTTTCAGGGGCATTTAGGAGGTGGCAGAAAGGATCAGAAAGGCCCTCTGGGATGGTACACCCCCATCACGTCACCTACCAGTACTTCACTTTCACTTCATCCTGGGGCATAACATCGTCAAAGTTAAGTAATAATACAATATTTAAGAGATAGAGTTATTTAATTCAAAATAGAATAAGGTTAACATAATTAAAAGAATGATTAAAAAAGGAGGAGACAAGGTCTCGAGACAATATAAGACTCCACCATGTAGTAGAGGCGATTTAGTGGTCGGGTGATGTGCTGACACACAATAAAGCAACATACAAACCTGCCACCTTCCAAAGTCTGGCCAGAAATCCCCCTGTACGCATGCTATCAATTTGTCTGTGGCTGCATGGATGGGATGTATATGTGCACATCCTGTACTCTGGCCCATTTCACGTCTTCCACCAAGGGTCATGTAGGCCATAGTCCTGGAGCAGAAGGCATACCTGCTGCACAGTGATAGTGTGGTGAGTTCTGCACAGCACAGGTGCACTTGGGAGCTTATTTATGAGAGGCTTGTGCCGCTGTAGCATCACTTCTTCTGATGCTCCGATGGCGCAAGCCTCTCAATCATATATGTGAGGCGACCCAAAGCCACCCTGCGTGGTTTTGCATGGCCTCCCAGATATGGAGTAAGACAAAGCAGCACAAGACTCTGCGTTGCCTTACTCTGCGTCAAGTAGGCGTTCCAGGGGCATTGCAGTGGGTGTTCCCACGCAACACCCATGTATTTGGACGCTGCCCCAGATTGACTTAATCGTGGAAACCTGGGGCAGCACCAAAACGTTACGCCTCCCCAGAGCAGACGTAACGAGGAGAAATGTTTTTATTTCTCCTTGTTTTTTCCTCTTTCCATGTGTGCTGCATCCTGCAGCACACATAGAAAGAGGAAAACGCCTGTCGGGATTGTTTTTGTGCAGGAAGGTGCCCCTTCCTACACAAAAACAATCCTGCCTGCAATGGAGACACCCCCTGGCACTATTGTGCAAGGGTGCCTACATTGGGGCTAAGCAGCAAATTGTGTGGCAGCGAGGGTGGAATGGACAGGAATGCACTGTATTTCATAAATAGGGTGCATTCCTGCCCTTTCACATTGGCATAGGGCAGCGTAGCAAGAAGACTTGCGGCTCTGTCCTATGATAATTCCTCATAAATGAGGGCCTTAAAGTCTGTAGGATCCTCAACATTTTTTCAAGAATGTAGCATTGCAGTGACCATTATATCCGGCTTGCACTTGAAAGTTCATGCAAATATTTTTGTAAATTAAATTTTTATTGTGGTCTGTTTCGGATATTATACATTCTATTTTATGAACTAGTCTGCCCGACTTTGAGAACATGGGTCCTGATTAACAAAGATTCCTTATCATAAATTGTAAATTCCATCTAATAAAGATTTGCAATTTTAGATTTCATATTAGGAAGCTACTAAAATGGATTCAGAAAAAGGGGTACAATTTTTACACTGACTTTTACAGAATGCATAGGCATTTTGTTCCTGAGGTAGGTCGCAAATTGAGACTCAATGTGATTGGTTAGATTTACAGGCCTGATGGCCTGCTGTCTGTGATTACATTTAAATAAACCACTCTTTCTTTTTAATGCATCCTGTTGTCCGAAAAGGAAAACGGGATGTGTTTAAAAAGAAAATGAACGATTTCACAGCATTGTCTGCTTCTAAAAATGTTTTTGTCGAAATTCAGAGAGAGGAGGGGTCCTTTAGGGACCAATTCATGTTTGCGAATTTTTACCTCCAATTGGGATTTGGTGGCAAAGTCAATGTTTTGTAACCAGATTTCAGTTGCAAAATATTAATACTAAGGAGTCGATATTTGGAAAGGGTGTCATTTATGTGCCCCTTCCAAATACCAATTCTGTATTTTGTCTGAAACCCAAATTGAGATTCGGTAACGTGTTACTAAATCACAAATTGGGTTTTGTACACTTAAAAAAGCCATTTTGCTGCGCCTTTGCAACGGTAGATTTAATTTCTACATCAGGCCCAGGGTTCCTAGATAAATAATATTGAATAGATGTGTTTTTGAAATGCAGCCTATGAGTAGCATTTTTGACACTCAGGGCCCGATTCACAAAGGTAAACTTAGACCTAAAGTCTAAGTTTAAACCTAAAGTTTAACTTTAGAACTGAAGTCTTAGTTTAGACCTAATATCCATCTTTAGACCAGAAGTCAAAGTTTAGACCTAAAGTATAACTTTAGACCTGAAGCCTGACTTTAGACCTAAAGTCCAAACTTAGACTTCAGGTCTAAAGTTAGACTTCGGATCTGAAGTTGGACTACAGGTCTAAAGTTAGACTTTAAGTCCAAACTCAGACTTCAGTTCTAAAGTTAGACTTTAGGTCCAAACTTAGACTTCAGGTCTAAAGTTAGACTTCAGATCTAAAGTTAGACTACAGGTCTGAAGTTAGACTTTAAGTCCAAACTCAGACTTCAGTTCTAAAGTTAGACTTCAGGTCTAAAGTTAGACTTTAGGTCTAAAGTTTGACTTTAGGTCTAAGTTTACCTTTGTGAATCTGGCCCTGTGAGTGCAGTTCTGTGGTGTGCTCAAATCATGTTGCAGCAGTCATGTAGAAACACATTTTTGCATCAGCTGTGATTGAAAAGATAGGATCCTAATTTGCGTATTCCGACTATAACTTCTTGTAACTTGAGTCCAGTTAAATCATATTTTAGGAACAGCTAGGTCTTTATTGTTTTTTTAAATTTTTATTTTTGGTGATTACTCATTCTCATTTTTTCAGGAGGGTGTTCCAGAGCTTGCATGTTTGTAGGTTGTTTTGAAGGCCAAATGATCGAGAGTGGAGACATTTTGGCTGTAAGGTTCCTCCTTATTAGGTAGAGTCTGAGCTTAAATTGTAGGAAGATTGGTCCTGCCCCAGTTGTTGAGTATGCAATGCAAAGAGCTTTGAAAGAGTTGCATCCTCCTTAACGTTTATGTATAAAGAGGAGTGAAATAGTCAGAGCAGTTTGTGTCTTCAAGTAGTCATACGAAACAAAGTGTCAGATGCTGGACATATGCTCTGATGTGCCAAAGTTTGTTCAATACAAACAAAAGATTAACTTTCTGTTTTCTGGTGACAAAAAGGAATACTTCCAACAAAACAATAACTGCAGAGATCTGTATACACAGGCCTTTGGACACCTGCCATTAATTCTCTTCATTGAAATAGTACTAATCTCAGTGACACTGATTTCACACATCTAAGGAGCACAACAAGCTGCATGTTTGACTGTGCTCACTCTACCTCAGCCTTACTGACCTTCCAGAGGTGCAGCCTGAATTAGACAATTTCAGATACAAGAAGAGGTGTGTGTTTTGTGTCTAGTAGTAATACATACATAAGAACTCTTTTTGTACTGAAAGATATAAAGGCACATCTTTTTTTTCTTATCACTGGTATATTGGACAGATGTCATGAGACCCTTGGATTAAAAATACGATTTAAACGTCTAGGAGACATTCTGGGTTGCAACATTGATATGTTCAGTAGGAAATCTGTCATAATAGGTGTGGATTCCTTTGTATTTAACTATGTGACAACCTCAGATGTATCAGTGTTTTTATATTTAATCTGTAAATATTTCCATCACCATAAGCACTGCGCCGTCGGCACTATGAAGAATGCTGTTTATAACACTGTTTTTGAGAATTGACATATGTTCATTATAAGGAGAAGTCCCCTTGTATTCATTACTACATTTTTTGCTCATTTCATTGTTGGTGTGATATAATTGAATAGACAGCCCCATGTGATTAATATGGGTAGCCGGTTCTAAGGATGAACCCCTGGGACTGCTGTTTGATTATTCTTAACTGCTTAGTGAACTGTAAACATTGGTCAATTTCATTTTGTCACACAGGACTCATGGACCACATAAGATGACATAAATGAGAAAAGGGGCGATAGTTGGGCCAATTAAGAGGCTAAGTAATCTGCACAGTTAGAGGGCTTGCTCAACCATGCAGACCCTTGAGATCTATGGAGCTAGACTAATAAATATGGGGACCAAGTATCTCAAACTCTCACTAGTGGGTGTCAGTTTCTTTGTCATTCTCTCAATCCAAGAGCCAAGGATCAATCAGAATTTCATAGCATATCATAGCATTTCATAGCCACATCACATGACACAATGTAGGCCCAAGCAGTAAAATAGATCACCAATAACATCTCAACCAGAAAGGCCAAGATACCAAAACATTGGAAGCCAAGTGTGGCTGGGAGCACGACATGATGGGTGGGCAGCAATCCCACAGATCCTTCTCAGGGCCCACACCCTCTGCCTCAGCCGAGGTGGAAGGTTAGCACGAATCATCTCCTGGAAGTGAGCCTAGCAATACATTTTCAGCATGCATGCTGTCTGCAGCCCACATGATGCTCTGGGTTCCCGTGCATGCTTGTGCACCGTAGTACAATAGTGCATGCTCACCAACCACTTTCACTGACAATGTTCCTCCTCAGATTTAAGGTCAATTTTGGATGATTTCCTTCAATTTTATCACTTCTCTCATGTTAGAAATTGAGTTTCTGGTTGGCAGAGGTATGAACCCTGTCCAAGCAGGAATCACAATCCTAGTCAGGGTAATTCAGTAACACACTTTAAATTAATCTGTTCTCACCCTCTGGCAGGTTTGGCACAGAGCAGTCAGGCTTAATTTAAGAGGCAATGTGTAAAGTATCTGTGCAACACATCAAGCAGCAACACAGTGAACACACTACAAAAAGACTCCACACCAGTTTAGAAACATAGAGAATACTTTTATAAATAAAACAAGGCCAAAATGACAAAAATTCAATCAGTAGAAGTCAAGATATGAATTTTTAAAGATTAAATGCAAAATTAGCATTTAGAAGCAGTAAGCGCTTAAAGAGTTAATTGGTCGCGCTGGACTGGGCCAAAGTCTAGAGTTCAGGCAAACGGCGTTGGAGTGTGGGCTGGATACAGAACCCAGACAGGGCCTGTTGAGCAAAGGTACCTTGATCCTGGTTGCAAGCAATGAGATGCATCTGTGATCCCAATGCAGTTGGCGTAATGCGCCGGATTTCTCGACACAATGGCGGTGATGCGTCGGGTCCATGAGTGATGCGCCGGTACCAAGATTTGTTGGTTCCGAATGTGGTGTGCTGGGTTTCTCCACACTGTAAATGAAATGCGTCGATCTTCTGTACGCAGGGGTGCCGATGCGTCGGTTTTGATACATTGGTTCTGGAGGGGATGCATCGGTCCCAAGAGCGATGCATCGATTTGGTTCCAGAAATACTGGGGATGTGTCAGTTCCGATCAGTGAATCAACGTCGATGTGTCAGTTCTAGCAGATGCAGCACTTGATACTGACTTCCAAGGGCCCAGGGCTGGATTGGAACCACTTGGCAGGTCAGGGCTCACAGCAGACAGATTCCAGGTGCTGTTTGAGATTGAAGAAATAAGTCTTTGATATCCCTGAGACTTCAGAAACAGGAGGCTAGCTTACAAGCCCTCGCAGAAACTCTGGTTCTGGAATGTAGAAATGCAGGTCCAGTCCTTCTCACTCCCAGGCATGAAACAGCAGGCAGCAGGCCAATATCACAAAGCAGTTCAACAAAGTGCGGTCCCTCCAGCAGCACAGCAGTCCTTCTTCCTGGTACAATGTCCTCAGTTCCAGAAGTGTTCTCATATGGTGGTGTCAGTACTTATACCTAGTTAGGCCTTTTAATTGGGAGAGACTTCACAGAGCTGCTTTGAAGAGCACAGGGTCCCTTTCTTTCCTGCCCTGGCTCCAGACTCAATACAGGGGGGTATGCAACCCTTTCCATGGGGACAGGACATAGCCCTTTCAGGTGCGTCAGCTCCTCCCTCCCATCCTGCTCAGGATGACCCATCAGCATGCAGATGGCCACTCAGTCACACCTACTCTTCTTTTGTGTGTGGCTGTCTAGAGGGAATGCAGGAAGCCAGCTGTCACCCACCCCAGACATTTATTCCAGAGACAGGCAGAAGGCACCAAATGGTTACAGTAAGAAAATGACAACTTTCTAAACGTGGCATTTTCAGAATTGCAATTAAAAATACAAGTTCACCATAAGTTGTGTTTTTAAATCGTGATTCCAGAAACACCAAATATGGAGGTCCCATCTTTTCCCAATTGGAAATTACAATTATAAAATGTTATCCTATGGGAGAGATAAGCCTTGCAGTAGTGAAACACATATTTAAGAGTATTTCACTTCCAGGACATGTAAAACTTAAAAGTGCATGTCCTACTTTTAAATACACTGCACCCTGTCCAGGGACTGTCCAGGGCCTACATTAAGGGGGACCTTTATGTAATAAAAAGGAAGGTTTGGCCTGGCAAGTAGATTAACTTGCCAAGACGACATGGCAATTTAACACTGCACACACAGGCTCTGCAGTGGCAGGCCTGAGACATGTTTAATGGGCTACTTAAGTGGGTGGCACAATCAGTGCTGCAAGCCCACTAGTATCATTTGATTTATAGGCCATGGGCACATGCAGTGCACTTTACTGGGGACCTATAAGTGAATCAAATATGCCAATTGTGAACAAACCAATGTTACCATGTTTTGAGTAAAGCGCGCATGCACTTTAGCACTGGTTAGTAGTGGTAAAATGCCCAGATTGCTAAAGCCAGTAATAATGAAGTCAGCAAAAACAGTCAAACACAGGAAGTCAGTAGGGAAAAGTCAGGGGAAACCATGCCAAGGATGCCAGGTCTAACATCCCAGAAAAGTTGACATCTGAATTTTAAACGTCAAGGGCAACACTATTAACAGATTCAGCTGCAATGCAACACTTTAGAAAACTACACTTACACAGTGCTCACACTGATTGTGATTTTTGTATCCAAAGACGCAATAGCCAATCAAAGAGAATCTGTATTTTTACAGTGACTGCATATTTTGTATTATATTGTTACTGCACATTTGTCAGTTAAATAATTGCAACAGTGTATACGCTATTCAGAGCATACACGAAACACTTTTTTGAGCCATATATTTTGTTTCATTTAGATATTTAGTACTTTAGCTGATGCTCATTTGCTTCAACTAAGTACCAATAACTTGTTATAGAATATTAATATGGACACACTATTTGATTTATGTCGCGTTATATGATTTTAATTGACATCACTTTCTGAACATTAATGAATATTGTGTTTCATGCTATCCCTTCATTATCCCAATTATGCGATAATGATACAATTGCTTATTTAGAAAGGATCATGTGGCCTGTATCGACTCCTGAGTCCGGACATAATTGTCTTGAAACTGTGTTAGCTGCCTGTGTTACTAACCTTTTCCATTACCCAGCTGAACCAATTAGCAAATCATTTGTCACTTCTTCATTATAACTGGACTTTTCCAGCGAATAGATTGGCACAATCAAGTGCAGTGATAAATATTTTTAGAACTTGGAAGCCTAGGTCATCAACCTATCACATTCAATTACTTCTTTGTGAGCCTCACGTCAACAAAATACAAAGGGGCATATTAGCAAGACCCACGTTAAAATTATCGCCGTTTTAGCGGCAGGAAACTGCCGCTAAAACGGCGTTAATGGGCTTGCTAATATGCGTTATAGAATTCCAATAGAAGCCCAGGTTAGATGTGCAGGACATCTAACCTGTGCTTCTATTGGAATTCCATAACGCATATTAGCAAGCCCATTATCGCCGTTTTAGCGGCAGTTTCCTGCCGCTAAAACGGCGATAATTTTAACGTGGGTCTTGCTAATATGCCCCACAGTTTTTTGAGTTATCAATATTGTAAGATATGACTTGGGTTATTTATAATGTGTGCGTAAATCCTTGCCCATGAATTGTGTGACAAGAAAAAGCGTGCCTGGGTTCTGTAATAGTGTAGAATCCCCACAGGACAAGCAAAACCCTCAAAGGCATGTCGAACCTAAAAGTAAAGGCTGGGTCACCTTGAGTCCGTTGCTTTTAGTTAAGCCCTCTCGACGTTTTTGGGAAGTTTAATGAACTATACTAATACCAGTCCTAGAATATTTTGGTAAAAGTTAAATTTTCGCCAAAAATCATAAATTATCATTTAAAAACTGAATTAGCATAATACTGTCAGATACTCCTAACTCCCAGAATGTTTGGGTAAAACTAATTTGCCATTAAGCATTCCAGGGCCTCATTAACAAATGGAGGGCACTGCATACATCTGTGCTTGGGCGCACCTTTGAACGTGCTGCCCCCAGCTCAGCTGTGATCCTCGCCTGCACTATGAGTAGCCCACTAGTGAAAAATGGACGGACTGTCTGAAGCCTCCTGTCTGCCTTTCACTGTGCAGAGGGCAACCGACTGACATTTTCAATGAGGACTGAGCTCTCTGCTGAAAAATAATGCACTATGGTCAAATGCCACTGAGACCTTTTACACAAGCTTAATTCAAACATTCTTTTATTCATGCTTCAAAATAATTCTTAAAGATTGTACGCCACTGCTTTCACTGGGTGAGCAGATTCCGCTGCTTACTGCGTGGAACCTAACAGGTGGTGGAGACTGCCCTATGATAAAATTCAGGGGAAAGTAAAAAAGTGTAGGGAACTCGAAAAAAATGCAAAAATATTTTCCTGTTAAACATTATTGTAAATTAATGTTTTATATTTATGTTAACTGAGAACAAAATAAAGAATGCTAAAGCACTATTAAGTCAATTTTAATTTAAAATGTAACATTTTGAATAAACTAAATTAAATTAAAATTGTTTATCTGAAGATTAAATTAAAAATAATTTTCACTTAACATAAAAAATCTATTTATTGTTATGTATGAAAAATGTGAAAAATTATGTTTAGAATTAATTGAAAGTAATTTAATTATATTTTAATAAAAAAATAATCTAACATTATTTTTTATATTCAAAACGGTTATTAAAATATTGAAAAACTACATTAAAAATGTTTTCTTTTTAAATGTTAAAGTTAATGTTAATAGAACTTTTAGAGCTCATGTCCACCATAGGTCTCTTGGCACTAGATGAGCAGCATATTGGCGGGTCATAAGTTGATTCAGTTAGTCCCTTACACTTGTTTAAAAAGCCAGATCTTCAGGCTTTTTTAAAAGACAAAGGGCCTGATTACGACTTTGGCAGTGTGGCAGCGGGCCATCATGCCAGTGCCCCGCTGCCACACCACCAAATCCATCTCCCGTCTGCCCGCCAGATTAGGAGTTTTCTCTTGGTCTGGCAGGCGGTGCTTTGGCGGTCCCAGGCAGTGAGCCTTAGAAAGACACCGCAATGGGAACGCCAAAGTACGTTCTTGCACAGACCGAAATGCACAATGTTGTGCATTTTGTTCCATGCAGGAACATGGGTGTGCATACAGTAAGGGAGGGCACACCATGTGCCCCCCTGCATGCACCCACATGCACACCGCCATGAAAAGGAGGGCAGTGAGGAAACTCATAATATGCCTGGCGGTGCAGCAGCTGCATCACCACCATAATATGGCCTCTGACAAGGATCCTGGCGGTAGCCCCAGTGGCAGTCCCTCCGCCGTAGTTGTAATACAGGAGGGTGGACCGCCACCATGGGTTTGGCGTTCCCATGGACAGCCGAACTCTTAATTAAGCCCAAAGTATCTGTCATAAATCGTGTTGTACTCAGCAAAAGTTTCCAGCTGGTAGAGGCAGTAACCGTGAAGCTACAACCACCAGATCTACACTTTCTGGATCTAGGAACGATTAGCCAATTAGAACCTGCTGACCTCAAATTGTGTGTGGGAAAGTATTTCTTAATTTTATCTGAGATAAATTTCGAACTAAGTTATTTAAGATATTAAAGACCATGTAGCAAAGTGTAAACTTTATTGTTTGTTTTACATGGAGCCAATGAAATTCTTTTAATAGAGGGGTGACCTGAATGTCCAGGCATCCTAAAACCCAGCCTAGCTGCTTCGTTATGTAACACCTGAAGACGATGTAGCAAAACCTCAGGCAAGCCAGCATAGATTGCATTTGTATAATTTAATCTCAACAGGATGGTTGCAGTAACTATAGTTACTAGAAATGTGCAGCTTTCCTCAACATTCCCAACAAAAATTATTATTTTGAAACCACTGAATTTACTTCGGTCTACATTGTAAGATACCCATCTATCATCACTCCAAGGTTTTAAGGCACTATCGAAGGGGGAGGGAGTGGGCCAAGTCATCGGGCCAGTAATGCACACTCCAGGCCTGGAAATTATTGTTCAAAAGAACAACTTCCATCTTATCAGCATTTAATTTGAATATAGCATGTTACAACGCATGCTATAACATTGCGTACTATTATAGCGCGGTTGTTACAACGACCGCGTTGTTAGTACGCAATGCATTTACATCGCAAGTCATTACAACGACTTACACTAGGGGGCACGCTGGACTTAGGAATAGTATTAATTACTATTCCTACTCCAGTTTGCGCAACAGTAGGGAAGGTGTTGGAATTTATTTCCAATACCTGAGTGCCCTCTAGTGCAAGTCGTTGTAATGACTTGCGATGTAATTGCATCGCATACTAACAACGCGGTCGTTGTAACGACCGCGTTGTAATGGTAGCGCGATGCAATGACAGCATTGTAAACGCTGTTTCCCATTTAATTTTAGTTGATTTAATTTCATCCATTGGGCAATAAATCTTATAGTATCTTGATAATGTTGTTTGTGTCAGCGAGGTGCCATCAAGATGAAAAATGAGTTGGGAGTGATCCGCATGGTTGTAGATGTTACATGCTCCGTTCACCAGTTCCTTTACCAAAGACTTGATATGCAGATTGAACAGGTACTTGGACAGGGAGTACACTCAAGGGACCCTACACACTAAATACTTTTGCAGATGCCGTTAATGATCACAATGTGACTGATTGTGTACAATCCGACATTAATAATTTGAACCACTGCAGGGCCAAACCCTGAAACCCTGCCTCCTCCACACGATCGACCAACAACTTGTGGTCAACCATGTCAAAAGCTTCAGACAGATCCAATAAGACCAAGGCAGCATCTGGCCCCTGATCTAGTTGCCATTTAAGATCATCTAGTACTGAAACAATGACAAATTCAGTGTTATGCTGAGGACGAAAACCGGCTTCTACAGGGTGCAGGAAAGTTGTGTCTTGAAGATATTTATAAAGTACTGAGACACCATGTGCCTCTTACAGCTCTGCTGGGAAAGCCAACAAGGATTTTGGCATGAAGTGCTTGAAGTCCTACGGCTCTAATTCTTGCTTTTTTAGCAGGGGGATGACTACAGCATGTTTAAATGTGCTAGCCTCAAGCCCATGTGAAAGAGAAAGGTTAAGCAAGTTTAATTAAGGAGAATGCACTGTGTCCAAAAGTTTCTTTAGCACATCAATCGGACAGGGGTATCTAGGTGAACTCGATTTAACCTTTACAAATAAGGATTTCAGTGTCCACATATATTTCTGGAAAGGCCAAAATAATTCCCATGTTCACCTCCCTGAGGGACTCAGCAGCTGTGGATGAACACCTAGCAATACTCCTCTTAATGTTTAGGATTTTGTCAACATAATAGTTATTTCAATTATCACACAATTCAGATGAAGCAAACACATTAACCTTAGCTGATTCAGGGACCGTGAGTTCCTCACGTATTTTAAATGTCGCCTTTTGTTTGTTTTTGGATTACAGAATTCTATTAAAGTAGTAGTTGGATTTAGTGGCAGTGAGCAAAGCTTTATATTTAGCTAAATCCTCCTTGTAATGCACCTTACTTTCTTCCAAATATTTACAGTGCCATTGACGCTCAGCTTGCCTTAACTTAAGCTTGGCTTCTCTTAATTAATTTGTAAACATAAACGCCCATCTAGGCCTAGTCCTAGTAGATTGACTATATGTAGGTGCTTGAAGGTCAGCAGCAGCTGACAACCAACAGGAAAAATTAAGTTCTGCAACTAAGGCAGAATCACTTTCAGCAGGAAATGACTGTGAAAGCGTAAGCACCATCTCATCCATATTGACAGATTGTTACTTACGTCTTGACCAATCACCATTGGCTGTCTAAAAGGGGGCTTAAGGTTAGGAAGCTTAAATTCAATTAGGTCATGATCTGATCACAGCATGGCTTTACCTTAAGGTCAGTTACCTTGATATTTTGAGATCAGACGTAATCAATTATATAGAGTACTCTCCGTAGTATGTTGCTGGAAATTCATACTTGTCATAGAATCCAGAAATCCTTGGCTTCTATTATAAGAGCATAACTTAAAGTCAGCAAGGAGTATTAACTGGGAATATTGTGTCACCAAAGTGCAAAGTAGATAAAACATTTGCTCATTAAAATGAGCCATGTAGTGAGGGGGCAATACACCACCAAACAAATTTAATGAACTTGTAGTGAAATCTACTTTGATGCTTTAAAGATTAAATGATTCTAAATAGTTACCCTGAAGCTGAGTCACTGAAAACTTTTTATTCACAATTGTCGCTACCCCCCAGCCCTTCCTAATACCCCTTCTGTTAGCATGGAAAACACAATAGCCATCAGGGACAGCCTGTGCAATTCCTGGAAATAAGTCATCTGTCAGCCAAGACTAGGGGTGTGTGATAAATGTTGTTATGCCGGTTGAGTTGGTGGAGTTTTGGTCACTATGCATTAAGCGTGTAACGCGGAGTTCCGGCCATATTTCCCCAACCGCCGCTTGGCAGAGTTTTTTCTCACACACGGCTCGCCAATGGTAGGTTGGCGAGTCCTAATGAGATTTGGCGCCCCTTAGTGCGATTGTTGGTCGCTAGGAGGGCACACGTTGAGATTTCTCCAATATGGGCGATTGCGACTGTTAGCGGTCAGAAAGCTACTGCTCAAGTAGTGCCGTTCGCGCTGATTTTTCAGCACCAAACAAGCTCCCAGCACTAAAAATCAGCGCTAGCAGCGTGACATGCCTCATTCCATCTGTTCGCAGAACTCCGCAGAATCTCATGGAGTTTTCATATAACTCAGCGAAATTCCACAGAGTGAAACTCTGTGAGTTCCATCCACCCCTACCCAAGACTCTGTTAAAAGGAATACATCAGTTTTATGTTGTAAAATATACACATAGACATCAAGCCTATGTTTCACAAGGGAGCGAGTGTTTAAATAAACAGCTTTCATCCCCTTAAATTGGGCATTGTTAAATACTTTGTCTGGCAAGAAGTTAAGTTATTAGCTCTTCCCCAGCAGCTCTGCCTTGCTGTGCTCTGCCTACGGTCCCACCCAGGCAGGGTTCGAGACCATACCTTGCTGGGTCCCGCTGGTGCCTCGCTGTTGCGCCGGTATTTCTTTTTTCTCCTGCATCCCCCCACTATAGCCTAACAACGCTGTTCCCCCTTTATTTTATTTTGTATCCTCTGTTGTTGTCAGCGTCACGCTGATTGTGCCCCCACCGTAGCATTCCGCTGTTCCCCTTACTGTAGCACTGCTATTGTAGTTATTGTATTGTAGTCATTGTGCACTGTGTGCTGCTGTTTGTATTCCTGTGCTCCGTATTTTGCCGTATTCCCTGCTGCTGTTCCTTTTTGTCCACCGTTAATTTTTCCCGCCACAACCCGCCCCCGCTCCCGCCTCCCAGCTGCACGTCCCTCCCCTACATAATTGCGACCGCTGCGGGGAGTGCGAGCTAGACCCCTGACCCTCGGTCAGAGATAAGCTCTTCCCCAGCAGCTCTGCCTTGCTGTGCTCTGCCTACGGTCCCACCCAGGCAGGGTTCGAGACCGCACCTTGCTGGGTCCCGCTGGTGCCTCGCTGCCGCGCCGGTATTTCTTTTTTCTCCTGCATCCCCCCACTATAGCCTAATAACGCTGTTCCCTCTTTATTTTGTATCCTCTGTTGTTGTCAGCGTCACGCTGATTATGCCCCCACCGTAGCATTCCGCTGTTCCCCTTACTGTAGCACTGTTATTGTAGTTATTGTATTGTAGTCATTGTGCACTGTGTGCTGCTGTTTGTATTCCTGTGCTCAGTATTTTGCCGTATTCCCTGCTGCTGTTCCTTTTTGTCCACCGTTAATTTTTCTCACCGCAACCTGCCCCCGCTCCTGCCTCCCAGCTGCACGTCCCTCCCCCCTCCCCTACTTAATGCCGACCGCTGCGGGGAGCGCGAGCTAGACCCCTGACCCTCGGTCAGAGATCAGCTCTTCCCCAGCAGCCCCGCCTTTCTGTGCTCTGCCTACGGTCCCACCCAGGCAGGGTTCGAGACCGCACCTTGCTGGGTCCTCGCTGCCGCACCGGTATTTCTTTTTTCTCCTGCATCATCCAACTATAGCATAATAACGCTGTTCCCCTTTATTTTATTTTGTATCCTCTGTTGTTGTCAACGTCACGCTGATTGTGCCCCCACCGTAGCATTCCGCTGTTCCCCTTACTGTAGCACTGTTATTGTAGTTATTGTATTGTAGTCATTGTGCACTGTGTGCTGCTGTGTGTATTCCTGTGCTCCGTATTTTGCCGTATTCCCTGCTGCTGTTCCTTTTTGTCCACCGTTAATTTTTCCCACCGCAACCTGCCCCCGCCTCCCAGCTGCACGTCCCTCCCCCTCCCTTACTTAATGGCGACCGATATGCGGTCGCGCAGCAAGCCCGTCTGTGCCCGTCCGTGACCCGACTGCGACCAGAGCCAGGAACCCTGGAACTCCGAGACCCCGCTGATATGACTCCGCCGCCCTCCACGCACTCAACCCCGGAAGACACGCCGACTGCCAAAGAGCCGCACCTAACACCACCCATGGACAGTTCTCCTGCAGACACTGCCAACCATCCTTCACCATCAATGACGCCCCCACTACGGCAGAAGGCCCTCTGGACGGCCACTCCACCGAAGCCCTGACCTGCATCCTCCTCAACGTGCGCTCCCTACACAGACACGCCTCAGAGATCTGGGACCTGATCGACACCCTATCGCCCGACATCGCTTTCTTCACGGAAACTTGGACCAACGCCACCTCCGGCCCCGACATCGCCACCGCCATCCCCGACGGATACAAGATCCAGAGACAGGGCTGCCCCCACCGCCCAGGAGGAGGCTTCGCCATCGCACACAAGACCTCCCTCCGACTCTCCACCTCCAGCACGAGCGACCCCCACGCCAACACAGAACACCTCCACTTCCAGATCCAGACCAGCCCCAGGACCACGCTGCGCGGCACCCTCGCCTACAGGCCCCCGGGACCTCGCACCCAGGCCGCCACAACCATCGCCGACCTCGTCGCACCCTACGCCATCACCTCCATGGACTACATTCTACTCGGAGACCTGAACTTACACCTCAACAACTGCAACGACCCCGACTCCACCACCCTCCTCGACAACCTCTCCAACCTCGGACTGAAGCAGCTAGTCACAACCCCCATCTTCGCAGGAGGAACAAACATCCGCTTCAGCCACACCACGCAGCCCCTCTGGACGGACCACAACTGCGTACATTTCACCCTCAACACCACCACCACACCCAAACCCCCCCTGCGCCCGCCACAAAGGAACTGGAGCAAGATCACAGAGGAACACCTCAACACCACCCTCTGCCTAGTCCCCCCCAGCGCCACGACCGATGCCAACTCCGCAGCCAAAGAACTCCACCGCTGGATCTCCAGCTGCGCCGACAAGCTCGCACCCCTCCGCCACCCCGCAAAACAATGCCCACCGAAGGCCGCCTGGATCACCACCGAACTCCAAGAAGCCAGACGCTCCTGCAGACGCCTTGAGAAAACCGTAAAACCACGGAAGACCTGAACAACCACAAGAACGCCCAGAAGGAATACCACTGGCAAATAAGGGACACCAAGCGGACCTTCATCAAGAACAAGATCCACACCAACTCAACCAACGCCAAAGAACTTTTCAACGTCATACAGCAATTCACCAAACCCCCAAGCGAAGCCACGGACGTCACACCATCCCAGGAACTCTGCAACAAGCTCAGCTCCTACTTCCATCTGAAAATCAAGGCCCTCTATGACAACTTCAGCGAACAGACACCGGACACTACCCCCCTCCCCACCACCGACAACAAGCCGACCGTCACTACCTGGAATCCTGCCACGGTGGAACACGTCACCGCGACCATGAACAACACCCACTCTGGAGCCCCCACGGACCCCTGCCCTCCACATATCTACCACAGGGCCGCCGCCGCCATCGCACCCGAACTAGGATGGACCATTGACGCCTCTTTCAAGTCTGGCATCTTCCCAGATGAGTGGAAGCGGGCGGAAGTCAAGCCCCTCCTCAAGAAGCCCACTGTCGACCCGACGGACCTAAAAAACTACCGGCCCATCTCCCTGCTCCACTTCGCTGCCAAAGTCACCGAGAGACTCGTAAACGCTCAGCTGACCACCTTCATCAAAGAGAACTCCATCCTAGACTCCTCCTAGTCTGGATTCCGCAGCAACCACTGCACCAAGACCGCCCTCCTCGCCGCCACTGATGACATCTGCATGCTACTCGACCAGGGACACACCGCGGCCCTCATCCTACTAGACCTCTCCGCAGCCTTCAACACCGTCTCACACCGCACACTCGCAGCTAGACTTCACAACGCAGGGATACGAGGAACCGCCCTCAACTGGATCTGATCCTTCCTCTCCGGCAGAACCCAGAGGATCAGACTCCCTCCTTTCCTCGCCGAACCAACAGAGATCAACTGCGGAGTACCCCAAGGATCGTCGCTCAGCCCCACGCTCTTCAACATCTACATGGCCCCCCTCGCCGCCATCGTCAGACAGCATGGGCCCAGCATAGAGCATAGTCTCATACGCCGATGACACCCAGCTCATCCTCTCCCTCACAAAGAACCCTGAAGACACCAGACTCGGCTTCCAGGAAGGAATGAAGGACGTCGTGTGCTGGATGAAAGACAGCTGCCTGAAGCTCAACTCGGAGAAGACTGAGGTCCTCATCCTAGGACCCTCCAACTCGGCCTGGGACAACACCTGGTGGCCCTCTGCCCTCAGGAGTTCACCCACCCCTACAGACCACGCAAGGAACCCCGGCATCATCCTGGACTCCTCCCTCAACATGACCCGCCAGATCAACTCCGTCGCCTCCACCAGCTTCAACTGCCTTCGCATCCTCTGAAAGACCTTCAAATGGATACCCCCCGAATGCAGAAAGACCGTCACCCACGCACTCATAACCAGCAGATGGACTACGACAACGCCCTCTACGCCGGAATCAACAGAACTACACAAGCTCCAAACCATCCAGAACGCCGCAGCAAGACTCGTCCTAGGGGCACCACGACACAAACACATGACCCAACACCTACGAGACCTCCACTGGCTCCCCGTCGAGAAGAGAGTGACCTTCAAACTTCTCACCCATGCCTACAAATCCCTCCACAACATCGGACCCAAATACCTCAACGAGAGAGTCTCCTTCCACGTACCCAAAAGGAACCTCCGCTCCGCCGACCTCGCCCTGGCAGAGACCCCACGCATCCGCATCTGCAGAAACAGAGCTGGCGGACGAGCCTTCTCCTACATCGCAGCCAAGACCTGGAACGGGCTCCCAGCAAACATCAGACGCTCCCCAAACCTGCACACCTTCAGGAAGAACCTCAAGACCTGGCTCTTCAACTGAACCGGAGCTGTGCCCCCACCCCCACCCCCCAGCGCCTTGGGACCCTCACGGGTGAGTAGCGTGCTTTATAAGCCCCCTGATTGATTGATTGATTGATTGATTGATAAACAGCGGGACTGTAAGCAGTATCACCATGCAAACCTGTGGGGTGTTTCAACAATTCTAGAGATTGTAGTACAAGCTTCAACTTAGATGAAACCTGCAAGCCTATCTTATTAAATTTATGAGGCTCCGATATAGATTATGTCAAGTGTTGACAATAGTTTCTGGCCCCTAGACTCGTCCAGGTGCGGACGGGCAATGAATCAGGGAAAAAGGAAGCCTAGATCTCTAACCTTAGCTCTAGTTACAAGATTACAGCTGCCCCAGGAAAACAACTACTGAGTACATAATTTTTAACATTAACTTACATGTATTTATGTTTTCAAATAGCTTAAATCATTTATTTAAATGTAACATTATTTTCTATGGGGATTTATTTTAAGTCTCTACCACCATTTCTTTATATGGGAGGGTGTTGCAGCACCAGTGGCTAGCCATGTGCGGTTCTGGACTTACTCCAGCTCTGTGCTAGAGTACATTTACTTCTGTTTTGGGTCCATTTTACCTGTAAAAACTTTAGAAGTGCAGTTAGGTATAAGCAATGGGTTTACTCTTCGTGGTTGAGTGCATGTCCCTATCTAATGGCCTCCAACCTCCTTTCTAAACCCCCTAACTCCTTCCTAACCCCCTGCCAATAGTAGTAGTAGTAAGTATGTCCCTTTTTCCAGCCACTCCCACAATTACTACTTAGCAGTACTTACATGTATGAGGATCTCCTCATAGAAAAGGTAGGAGAGGTGGAGGTAGAAATCTACACTTGTAGGTTTGCGAATCGCATTTTGCAGTAAGTAAGTATGACTACTATAGTACTACTTTACTGATTACAAAATGTAGTTTGTGAATCGGGCTCAACATCTTTTGCATTGTGAAATCACAACATCCCAGGAACCAGGTAGCTGAATATTTCCTCTAGTCATTACCTCACCCACTGAGCTGCTGCTAAAATCAGTGGACATGGCAGAAAACTGATGAATGTGGCTAGAGAAAGCTTTAGCAAGAATGGAGTCCTAAAAAAAAATTCTATGAAAGACTAGACTAGTGACCGCCACCTTTGTGAGGGACTGTCACAGGTCAATTCAGAGAATCAGGAATTTCAGGGATGCCTAGGATCCTAGCCTTTTAACCACCCTTGAGCACTAGGCAATCTGGAATTGCCTGCTATAATGGTTTAGAACAGAAGATATCAACCTTTAGATAAGAGTCAGACATGCAGAAAACGTAGGGATTTACGAGTGAGAAGTGGACCAATATGTGTTGTTTAATTTGCTTGAAAAAATGGATGAAAATGGAATTACATGGCCCTCTGGTTATGCTAGAGGTCTCCCAGTAAAGGAGAGACTAAATGATCCACAGCAAATATAACTGTAAAATATGCATGGCCTGCAGAATTTCAAGGAACTGACGATAATTGTTTAGTCACTGAGGTGTTTGAGTCCTGGGGGACAGAGCCCTCACATGTTGCTAATGGTGGTATCACTAGTTATCAAGGAAGGGACCTTGTAGGTGGATGTGTCCTAGTTTTCTATTTAAGTTGATAGAGGATTAAGACGTGTTATCAATGTCTCTGTAAACAAGAACAGACATTCGAAAATTATAGTATTTATTGGAGCTAGAAACACTTTTGTTTGCAATATTGGTGCCACTAGCATTATTTTAAAGAACAATTTAACACTAATATGTATCCAGTGATTTGAACGCTCAAGGTATGAGACAAAGTTACAAATGGCCCTGTTATCTCTGAACTGAACGACAGTAATTGTAGGGATCTGCATGACTTTAGGATTCAATACTCTTCAGTGCAAAAAACTCCTTAGTGCATACATTCTGAGTCATATGGCTTTGTCACCACCAGCAAAACTGGGGTTTGAAGAAGACTCAGCCATTGGGACAGTGATCAAGAGCAAATCAGAGCCTTCACACCGACTTGTAGAAAATGTGTAAGAAATTGCACTTTTGATGACAATTAAGCAGGGATACAAAGCTAAGATTGCAGAAGTCAAGGCTATCTATAAAGCTAATGCAAAAATAACAAATGATGGACAGAATGCTGAACAATGTCATACATTCACCCCAGTACAGAGATCTGGGCCTAAATCCATCATTTTTTTGCTCCTCATGCCAATCCAGTTTAGACACAGCCATATGCAAATCAGTCTTGACCCTGTCCTCCATACGAACGGTGTAACAAAGTGAAGTATTCACAGGACATCAGGTTGATGTGAAAGCAAGGTTTATTCCTTGTAAAGGATCCCATCCATCATTACACTCCAACCAGGAGGCAGGCTCAGCTTCAACTGCCTTCACAGTCCCATTGACATCATGACATTCTGAAGCTCTTAGCAACAGAAGCCTAGAATGCCACACATCTCCCTTCTTTACAAATTAAGATAAACTACAAACAAGAAAAGCATAAATAGCAAACAAAAATAAACAAAGAGAATAATGCATACAACAAAGCTTTAGGAGAAACTTCCTACAACTAGAACCTTCTCCTTATTAACATAGATAGAAACATTGGTAAACACCATTACCATGAATAGTAAGGAGACATGACAATTACTTTACATATTCACTCAAATATGCTGGAGGGGTGGACACTCTTGCAGACTTACGAATGGAGTCTGTGTTTTCAGAGGAGTTTGCAGGATCAGATCTCAAACTGGTTCCCGAGGAGTTTGCAGGATCAGATCTCAAACTGGTTCCCCCACGCAAAGGATGATCCGGAATCAAATAATCTCTGACCACGACCACTTTGTTTAAATTCCAAATACGATAATCAGCAGTTTTGACAGCATTATTGAAGACTTTGCTAACCTGCATAGGTTTTAAAAACGCTGTAGAAGAACTTTTTTGCAAGGATTTTTAACTAAAACCCAATCACCCACTTTGACAACAGTCTCCTTAACACTTTTCCTTAGATCGTAAAGCTCTTTACGAGCTTCAATCCTCCTAGACTCAGCCAACCTCAAATCATTCTTCTCATTACACACATCACAACTAGACTGCATGTCGTTGACCCAAGTAGGGGCCACTAGAGTGTTAGCACGTCTACCCCTGAATAATTCAAAGGGAGTCTTCTTGGTTATGGCATGGCGAGACAGCCTGTAAGCTTCAACCTTTTTGCAAATTTCTTTGCGCCAATACAAACCTGCAGATTTTGCCATTTCTATAGTTTCTTTTAACACTCGATTAAAGTGCTCCACCATTCCATTCGTCTCTGGTTGGTACAATGAACACTTCTTGTGCTTAATACTATGTCCACACAGAAACTGCTCCATTTCCCTTGAAACTAACTGCACCCTGTTGTCAGTAAGGATTGCATCAGGTATTCCTTCTCTGGCTATAAGCTCTTCTAAAAACGCCTTCACATGCTTGGTTTCCACACCCCGTGTAATGGTTATTTCTGGCCAACTGGAAAATAAATCAACCAGAACGTACCACTCAGAACCTGAGGAACGGATAGGACCAACAATATCTAAACCAACTTCCTTCCATGGACCATCGGGGCGTTCCCTTATTATCATGGGTTGAACCTTAGGCTTTGCTACTCTTTCGCTCAATGCACACTGAACACAATCTCTGATAGCCCATTCCACATGCAAATCCATACCCGGCCACCAGTAAGACAACCTGAGTCTCTCCTTTGTCTTAAACATACCCTGTATGAGCCAAAGAAATGAGTTCCTCTCTAAGAGAAACCGGGGGAATTAACCTCAGACCCCTGACCAGTAGACCTCCTTGTTCCGCAAGTTCATCGTTAACATGCCAATATTTTTCCAGCTCTTCCTCACCTTTGGGTTTGACTTTCCACCCTGCCTTTACCCACTCCAAGACTCTAAGCATGACATTGTCAGCAACAAGAGCTTCATGCCATCTTTCTTTGGCAATGCTACCCCCTTCAATGAAACAGACTACATCCTCATCCTGTTCACACTCACCAGAAGAACATTTGTCATCATCATCTACTAAACGAGACAAAGCATCTGCTACTTTGTTCGCCACACCTGTCAAATATTTGATGTCAAAATCAAAGTCTTAGAACGCCACAACCCATTTTATGATTCTACTTGAGATAGCATCAATACCCTTTTTAAAAAATTTCACACAATGGCTTGTGGTCTGTCCTGACTTCAAACACACAGCCCCACAAGAGATTCCTCCATTTTTTTTTATGGACCAATACACCGCAAGGGCTTCTCTTTCCACAACAGAATAGCGCATTTCAGCACCCTTCAAACTCCTTGAAAGGAACAAGATTACATCATTATGTCTTTGATTCTTTTGTAGTAATACGGCACCCAGACCTTTCATGCTGGCGTCAGTTATTAGAAAGGTCTTCTTCTTGGGGTCAAAACAACTCAACTTTGGTGCAGCACTCAGTCTCTCCTTCAAAGTGCAAAACTCATCTTCACAAATTTGGTCCCATGCAAACTCACATCCTTTGCGAAGCAAGGTTCTCATGTGAACACACAAAGAAGCAAAACCTTGGACAAACTTACTGTAGTATTCTGCCATTTCTAAAAAAACTAATTAACTCTTCTTTGTTAGTAGGAGAATGCAATTTGTGAATGGCATCAACCAGATCCTCTTTTCTCATCACACCACCTGCAGAAATGGAATGTCCTAAATAATCAATGGACTCTCTCCTAAATTTGCATTTTTCAATTTTGACCATCAGATTAAACTCATTAAGTCTGGCCAGAACACTCAACACTCTCTCATCATGCTCCCTATTGTCTCTTCCAAAAATTAATATATCATCCTGATATATCCTCACACCAGTTAAACCTTTCAAGACATTTTCCAAAGCTCTCTGAAAAACCGAGGCTGCTGAAACCAGACCAAATGGAAGCCTGACAAAGCGATAGGTACCGAAAGGGGTCACAAACGCAGTAAGATCCTTAGAGTCATCATCAAGTTTAATCTGATGATATGCAGACTTTAGGTCGATGGTGCTAAACACCTTGGCACCCCGTAGCAGCATCAACATGTCAGCTATCTTGGACAAGGGATAACGATCCACCACCATATGCTTGTTTAATTCTCTCAGATCCACACACAAGCGTAAAGATCCATCAGCTTTCTTGGCAGCCACAACGGGAGCAAGCCATTGCGTTGCTTCCACTTCCTCAATAATACATCCGCCTTAAGTCGCTCTAACTCAACTTGCACTTGTTCACGCACAGCCACAGGCACATTACGCACCATACTACAAACAGGTTTAGCACCATCAACCAAACGAATGTGATGAACATAATGTCGTAAGCATCCCAGCGTTTTACAAAAGACTTGAGGAAATTTCGATCTTAACATTTGTATAAAATCCTCTGATAAACTACTTTGTACAGAAGATATAATTTTTGTCTCAAAGTTTTCCTTCAGCTTAATGGGTGGTGATTCATTTGGATCTAAAATCACACCAATGTCTCTCTGGAGGAACCAACTTAATATACTGTCCCCTTTTTTGGAAATGTAAATTTTAGTATTAATTAACTTGTTCTTGTATTCCACAAGACCCCAAAAATAACCAAGCAATTTAATTGGCTCGCCCCCACATGCATACGGTCTAATATCAGGACGAAATACTTTAACTTTATCCTTGACCTTTTTTAAGTAAAATTCTTTAGAAACTATGGTGATCTTGGCACCCGAATCAAAAAGAACATTGGTTGTTTCACCTTCCACCAAGATTTCAATCAATTGGACTGCTCCTGCTCTCTACATTTTCAGTAACTTGCAGTCATATCTGCCCACACTCTACACGAGAATATGGATCATTTGAATAAGCTACTTCATCATTAATTTCATTTACCCTTCCTTTAAATGTTTTGCCTTTACAGACCGCGGCAAAATGACCTCTCCTCTTACAATTACTGCAGGTGATTTTACTTGCTGGACACTGTTTATCATTGGTCAAATGACCCACTTTCCCACAACGAAAACATCTAGCTTGAAAAGTGCCAGACTTTTCCGCTTTTTCAAAATTAGTCTTCTTTTTCTCATGTTCTTTTTGTTCCTTTAGAGGTTGTCTGACAACATGAACCAAATCCTTCTTGTCACCTTCCTTTTTTATGACTTCCACACAATTGATGGAATGTTCAATCCTTTTCGCAATAAGAAGAACATCCTCAAGGGAAGGTTCATCCTTCTGCCAGAGTTCCTCTCTTACACGTTCAATGTTGCACCCCAACATAAATTGGCCCCTAATTCTCTCATCAAGGGTGGAGCCGAATTTACATGTTGAAGCTAATTTCCTCAAACTAGTTATGTAGTTCTCTACAGACTCATCTTCTAATTGGCTCCTACGACCAAAATGGTACCTTTTAAGAATAGTACTGACTTTGGGTAAGTAGTGTTTGTCCAATTTAGCTATACAAATTTCAAACTCATTCAGATCACCATCATGAATCTCGGGTAAATGATCAAAAACCTCTTGGCCCTCAGACCCTAGGCAATGTAGTAGTAAGGCTGTTTTCCTTTCTGCACTTAGGGAGGAGCCACACACTCTGGCATACCTTTCAAAGACTTTGCGCCACTTCTGCCATCTAACAGGTGGATCACCAGGGGATGACAAAAAGAAGGGAGGCGCAGTAACATTTTGCATTTTGGTGGAAGAATAATTAAAAGGAAACACTTGATGAAAGCCACTAAATTAGTGTAAATTTTAAAATAAGAAAAGAAATTAGAAGCAAAGTGTGTGTGTCACTGATGCACGCATGTAAAACAAAAATTTACTTGGTAAAAGATAAGAGTAGTGTGTGTGTCACTGCTGAAAACAAAATGACACACCAAATAATATTATCTTACATGTGAAATGTTAAAATTCCTTTGAAGGTAAGTGTGCGTGTCACTGAAGTCACCCAAAAAGGTTGTACTGTTAAAAATTAAACACAGGATGTCTTGAAGTGAGTGTGCGTGTCACTGAAGTAACACGCATAGATTAGCAAGGCTTCAGCAACTTGAATTACAATTGAAGTTTGTGTGCGTGTCACGGAACAGACAGGCAATGCAGGAGAAAGAGGCAAACAGTAGCCCTGGAAGCGTCACCATTGCTAAGCAAATGAAGCAGAGTTCGTGTCCGTATCACGGAAATAACACGCAACGCGGGTGAAAGAAGAAAGCATTGGCGTTGAAAGCGTCTCCGTTTGTAAGCAACTACAACGAGGAACGTGTGCGTGTCACAGATTTGACACGCAAGATCAAGATGCACTGTAAGGCTTTAGGATGCCCAACACACACCTAAGATGGCCGCCATGTAACGTGACGTGTCGGCATCGAAGTCCAAGTGACGTGAGGAGCCTTGGAACTTCAAGAGAAGATGGCGGTGTGCGGGCGAACTGAAGGAGAACGAACCTTGAGGGAGCGCGCTCCAGAGCACAGGATTGTCCTCACGAGTACTGGTAAACAAATTCCCCTTACTTTGCAATTATACAGGCAGCACGAGTCACAGCATTCCAAAGCGCCCGCCTGTGCTCGTGAGTGCCCGGTAGAGAAATCTCCCTTTTCTTTTAAAAATAGACACAGGCACCCATTAAATGGCAGAATCCCTGAGGCCGCGTAACCAGACAAAAACATTAATCAGTACCTTGAGAGAGGGGTTCACCCGGAACATTGTGCTGATAAAGATGCAGATGCTTAAGCTTGAAGTAATGAGCTTAAGTTTGATGTTGAGATCCTTTCCATGGACTATCCAGTCATCCTCTGTTGCCAATGTAACGAAGTGAAGTATTCACAGGACATCAGGTTGATGTGAAAGCAAGTTTTATTCCTTGTAAAGGATCCCATCCATCATTACACTCCAACCAGGAGGCAGGCTCAGCTTCAACTGCCTTCAGAGTCCCATTGACATCATGACATTCTGAAGCTCTTAACAACAGAAGCCTAGAATGCCACAAACAGTCCAGCCCGAACTGCCAGGCCAGGTCCTCCCTGGACTGGAATCAAGCATCCATGGACCGGTTTCGGGATATCACCCCTCATCAGCCAGGCTACCTTGAATCCAGTGGCATGGAGAGCATGGGATCCACGTCTGGACATGCCCGTCCCACTCGGGGTGACAAATGCAAAAAAACAAATGATGGACAGAATGCTGAACAATGTCATACATTCTCCCCAGTACAGAGACCTGGCCTAAATCCATCGTTTGTTTTGCTCCCCATGCCATTCCAGTTTAGACCCAGCCATATGCAAATTAGTCTTGACCCTGTTTCCCATGGGAACAGTCCAGCCCGAACTGCCAGGCCAGGTCCTCCCTGGACTGGAAACAGGCAATCTAGGGCCAGTTTCGGGGTATCACCCCTCATCACCCAGGCTAGTTTGACTCCAGTGGCATGGAGAGCATGAGACCCACGTCTGAGCATACCTGTCCCACTCGGGGTGACAAATGCAAAAAGAACAAATGATGGAAAGAATGCTGAAAAATGTCATACATTCACCCCAGGACAGAGATCTGGGCCTAAATCCATTAGTTTTGTTTGCTCCCCATGCCATTCCAGTATAGACCCAGCCATACGCAAATCAGTCTTGACCCTGTTCTCCATGGGAACAGTCAAGCCTGAACTGCCAGGCCAGGTCCTCCATGGACTGGAAACAAGCATCCTAGGACCAGTTTTGAGGTATCAGCCCTCATCACCCAAGCTAGCTTGACTCCAGTGGCATGGAGAGCCTGGGACCAACGTCTTGGCAGTTCGGGCTGGACTGTTCTCATGAGGAAGAGGGTCAAGACTGATTTGCATATGGCTAGGTCAGAACTGGGGTGGTGAAGTGAGCTAATGAACGATGATGGACTCTGCCCAGATCTGTGACTGGGGGTGAGTGCCTGAAAAGTTTCAGTGCTCTGTCCATCATCTCCTTGTGTTTGCTCTGTTCGTCCTAAGTTGGCAGGGTATGCCCAGACATGGGTCCCTTACTTGCTTTGCCACTGGATTCAAGGTAGCCTGGCTGTTGAGGGGTGTTACCCCGAAACCGGTCCTAGGATGCTGGTTTCTGGTCCAGGGAAGATCTGGCTTGGCAGTTCGAGCTGGACTGTTCCCATGAGGAATACGGTCAAGACTGATTTGCATGTAGCTAGGTTAGAACTGGGGTGGCGCAGTGAGCTATTGAACAATGATGGATTCAATCCGGATCCGTGACCAGGGGTGAGTGCCTGAAAAGTTTCAGCACTCATCTCCTTTTGTTTAATCTATAAAGCTATGCAGCGCTCAGCAAAAAGGGAGAGGGAAATGGGAAGGTGGGAAGAATTATTAAAAGCAGCCAAGACTAATGATGTGAAGACACTCTGCCACATAGTGAGTCATGGAGGCAGCAATATTGCTATGAAACCAGAAGTTCACATCCAGCCTGATGGTTGGGTGAACCATTTTGAATCTCTTTATGCCAGTGCCATCCTGTTTTCTCTTCCGATCCCTTACATGATGAGAATACTTTTTTAAACAAACTGTCACTGCACGTACTATTACCTTCTCCTTGCATGATACCAAGAAGTCAGTTATTTCCCAGAGGCACAATAAGGCCACAGGTTTGGAAAAAGTCCCAGTGGATCTGTTCTGTTTGGAGCCCAATACTTGGTGCCTTATATAACACCATAGCTGTGAGTGCTCCAATATCCTCATGACAGGGTGCTGAGATTGTCCCTGTTTTTAAAAAGGGTTGTAGACATTTGCAAGGAAATTACCATCGCATTAGTCTTTATCTCCTGGACAACATCCAAAAGATTTTCTCCAAACAAATACTCGATGAGTTAAGTGACTGGATAAAAGAAAATGATATTCTAGGCCTTTATCAGGCAGGCTTTAGGGAGAAAACAGGAACTGTCGGCCAGGTCCTTAGGTTCCCTATGAATAAACTGAGGATAGTAGGCATTGGTGGGCAAACCTTCATGCTGCCTTCATCGATCTCAGAGCCACATTTGACCTGATTCCCAGAAGGAGGCTGGGAAAAGTCCTTGCCGAATTGGTAGTTCCACCAATCTGTTAAAAGTTTTAATACACCTCCATGAAGATAACTTTGCTCCATTCAGGTGTGGCACAAAGGGTGAATCAACAGGCAAAATCAGTATTGAAAAAGGCGTTTGCCAGGACTGCGTCCTAGCCCCTCCAAATTTTTTCTTTTTATCAATGACTGTATTAGCTTTTTGTCCAGTTTTCAAAATGATGGCCCAATACTAGCTGGAGAGAGGGTTCCGGCCCTACTCTTTGCCCTTCCAAACAGTTGAGGCAGTGTCCCTCTTTGATGGTCTTTCGAAGACAGTTGAAAACCTGGCTGTTCTGAGTTCTGAGCTCTGACTGTCCATTACCTGACTTTTAGCAACGGGATACCCCAAGTGGGTAGCTGAGCACTCTATAAAATTTTATAATAATAATAATGTCAAAAATCACAAAAAGTTATTTTCTCATAAACGACAGGGCTTTGGACGTTCGTAGGTTTGCTAATCATACTTCTTTGTACCCAATTTCCATTGCAAAAGAAATTTACAAAGCCCAAGCAATCAATGCTGCTCTTTACGGTGCTGAACTTCGGGGCCACTATGATGTCACAAACCTAGGGATTTAAGAGGAACAAATTTATAGGGTCTTACCAAATTTTGGCCAGAATACAACTTTGCTACCTTTAAGATTAGATCTTGCATTGAAGCCCATTGTAGCGCTCACCAAATTGAAGCCTATAAAATATTGTGTTTATATTTGGTATGTCGATGAGTTAAGCCCATTTAGGAATGAGCTTCGTGATATTATCGCCAGACCTCGAGCATCGGAGATCCCTAGGCTAAGTTATATCAAGAAGTCCCTACTATAACTTGGCTTGGGAGACTGCTGGTATAATTCTTCTTCTTTTTGTCTTGCCACAGTTGCCAGGGTGAAGACCAGATGTTGGGAATCATTTATTGAGAAGAGCGAATTTTCTATACTGCTACACACTTTTTCTCAAGTGTTTTTGCACCATAAAACAGTTTTTAAGTATGAGATATTGTAGAGCATATTAACCCACTACTTTTAAGACCTTTGTATTTGAAGTATAAATATGGTGTTCTAAAACTAGCCAAACTTACATTTACTTGATCATCATCTGCCATCTTTATCTGTCATCCTTTATGCCACATGACAGAAGAATCAGAGGAACATTTAGGGCCTGATTTAGATCTTGGCGGATGGGATACTCCGTCACATACATGACGGATATCCGTTCACAGAAATACAAGTGCTGTGGCATATAATGCACTTGCAATACGGCAGACAGGATATCCGTCACGTTAGTGATGAAGTATCCAATCCGCCAAGATCTAAATCAGGCCCTCAATGTTTTTTTGTTTTGCTTATTCCAGACCTAGGGCTAAATGGATCGTTCCGCTATGTAAAACTGGCTCATGAATGACTTATTGTGTATCTTGTCTCTAAATGTCTGTACGCAGAGTGATTGATAAGATCTAAACCATTAGGAAAGTTCGACATTTGTAATGTATAACAAGTACATGTTGTTTTAAATGCATTCTCTTGATCAAATGTTTTTTGTCAAGTGTTTTTATAATAATAAAAAATATTTGTCTTTCGTTTTTTCATATGTATTTGTATGAGTCTATATATGTGTTAAAAATTGTTTACTTTGTATCTTACTGATGAAATTTATTTCCCGAACTAATAATAAAGAAAGAAAGAAAGAAAAGAAAGAGCAAAATAGGCAGGACCCTAGCAATTGAAATGTCACCATCAAGTATCCCCAGTGTTACCAAACCCAATCTAGGGTGTAGACATGGAAATTGAAGATGAAATGGAGCTAGCTGTGCCTTGGGGAATGTAGAGGGACAACTCAATCAGAATAATCCTGCTTGCCACTGAAAAAGTGTGCCTTTCTAACATGCCTGCATGCAGGCATAGCCCAAGAAAATGGAGCAGGCCTTGGCTATTTAACATGCTCTAGGATTGGGATAAAGGCCTGCTGCACAGGTGGGCAAAGTTGTCAATTAATTAGGAAATTATTGACTCCGAAAGATTACTTCCTCCAATTGACAAATGATATAATCCGGTCAGGCCAATTGAAGACCAGAACGACAAAGAATTTACTGTAAATCCAATGATAGTGTCCATATATGGACAATAATCAAAAAGAATGGTGTTGACTCTTTGTTCCACACCAGCCACTTGTAAGTGCATTTGGACACACCTGTATCCTTGGTGCTACACCCAGTGGTTGGTGGGTGTACCTTTAAAGAAGATTAAGATGGATGTTCTCTCCCCAATACATTCATAGCTTCTCTGGGCCCAAGGTGTTTCAAATTTATTAACTCTGGTTTATTCCCACATGTATTTATTTGCTCTGTTGGTCAAATTATTAATTTTAATTCAGTGGATATCCGGTAATAAGCTTCGCTATCTGTTTTTTCTTAATTTGATCACTTTTTTAAATTCTTGAAATGAATTTCTGGTATTCAATTCTGAGTACTGTTCTTTTTCACGGACAAAAAATATTATTTCCATTTTTTATGTGTCAATGGATGTGTATATGGGTAAATATGAAATTGAAGGACTGCATGAACTGTATAACAAGCCATTTGGTTGGAGATCTATCAATGTAATTTTGTTGTTTGGAATAAACAAATTGGAAGTCTCCCACCTCTTTTTTACCTGCCCCCCCAACCCCGGTGTGGGCCAGGAGTTGGGGGGGTTATATTTTTTATAATGGGGATCGGACACACAGCCCCCCTCTCTAAGCTTCATATAGACCTCCGCAGACTCCACCGCTGAATCTGATAGAATCCCCTGGTATTTTTATAATGGTGAGATGTGCATTTTATGGGGGTCGAAGCGTACATGGGGTGTCTGCCCAAAAGATTGGCTCCAGGGACACCATCACCCAGAGCTTGATTGCAATCCACTGCAGTTCCCAGCCAGTAAGAGGGTGGGCAGGAACTACAAATCTAATCCCTGCTAGCCCTCTCCTGGCCATTGAATACAACTGTGCTCCTGCATGGCAGGAGCAGTAAAGAAAGCTGCTCCTGTTCAGGTGAAAGTAACAGTAATGGAACCAGCTCCCTCTGGCACTCAATATGGGTGCTGACTGAGGAATCGGCAGGGGCCATCGGGGCCTTGGGGCTCCCTTCATAGCCCCCAATGAAGGCGGTGTTGTGGGTGCCCTGGGTGGACACCCATTTAACAAAACAATGCAGGCTCCTGCCAGGACCCACTATGGATGCCGGCTGGTAAGCTGGCATGGGCCCCAGGGGCCATGGGGCTCCCCCCGCAGACCCAACACTAACAAATGGTGTGGATGCCCTGGGTGGGCACTCAAATAAAACATATTTAAAAGAATAGTAAATGAGCGGCAGCAGCTACTCATTTATTTTTCACTGCTTCGGTGAAGAAGTGCCCCATAATGCTTGCCCTGTAATGCCCTGCAAGGACTTTTCTGTTAGATATTTTTAGAGCCTGGTGGTGCCCTTAGAAGGGACAGAGGTACCACCAAACATTTTTTTCTAAGGTTGTGGAGGTTTGCAAGGAGTCCAGCAGACTCCCAGAAAGATTAAAACAAAAACAGTAAATCTCCTCTGCCATTGAGTCCATAATCCCAGGAGTGCTTACCATGTTTATAAAGCACTCTGAGCAGGATCTGTATGCTCTTCAGCTGGAGTGTGGGGACCTCTGTGGTTGGTTCTAAGGCTGCACTTTGTGGCCTGAAAAATGGTGGAAGAGATACTCAAAAACATGTTGATGTTTAATTTTCAATAAGTCTTTATTAAAAACATTTTGTCAATCACTTTTATTAAAAGTTGTAACGTGTGAATTTATAGAATATAAATTTGATTACAATTATTGGTGACTTTTTGTTAAAGATAATAGGTCAGCTATATATATGTTGATATGTTGACCTCTTGATACAGCCAATAGGCCCACCTTTTATATTTTGGTGGTCTGGCTATTTGACAAAGTCAGTAGGTCTGCCTTAGGTAATACTACACCTTTTATATTGTAACATCACATAGACAGCTGTGCACAACCAAGGGGTTTGGGTGCAGGGGGTAAGGTGCAGGGCGTGGCCATGCACAGAGGGCCAAAGGCGCTGTGCAGTTAAAGGTTGGGCACCAGTGGGGGTTGGTCACTGGTTCGCCTAACCCCATGCCACACACAGCCAGCATTGGGCTGGGCGCTCAGCCCCACACCGCGCACCATGATGGACATCTTATTACATTAAAAACATAAAATTAAAGGTTAAAATCACGTTATAGTTAGGAATTGCAACAATAAGTAATTTTACATTACAAAAACTTTAGAAATGCACTCAAAAACCCAAAGGTTGAAAGGACGTTATAGTTAGGTAAAATGTCAATTAAAACATACCGTTTTAAATTAACAAAACCACTGAAATTCACCAATTATAGTTATCTCAAGTAACTATAATTCATGCCCCAAAGAAACTATAACTCATGTTTTCGCCATCACCCATGACATGTCCTATGACATCACTGCTAACACCACTGCAACATCTGAAATGGCATAATTGATTACATCACTGTTCATGGCTGGGGCACAAAAGGGGGATTTTACTATTCCCATTTCAAAGTAGGCATCATTGGCGAGAGTGTTGGACTCTAAGGGGGCCAGATTTCCTACTTCAACTCCAAACTAAGCAACATTGGGGACAGTGTTGTACTCAGGACAGGTAAAACTTGCTATTCTCCCGTCTAAATAAATCAACAAAAAAATAATTATAAACATAATACCAATAAAATGGCAGTAACCTTGACTGGTAGGTCGCTCCCCCACCACACAGCTCCGTCTGTGTGCCCTGCTGCTGCCCCTGATTGTGCTCGTTTTTTTCCTTCTGTGCCCCCTTGCTGCCCTGATTGTGCTCGTTTTTTTCCTTTCTGTGCCCCCTTGCTGCCCTGATTGTGCTCGTTTTTCCTTTCTGTGCCCCCTTGCTGCCCTGATTGTGCTCGTTTTTTCCTTTCTGTGCCCCCTTGCTGCCCTGATTGTGCTCGTTTTTTCCTTTCTGTGCCCCCTTGCTGCCCTGATTGTGCTCGTTTTTTCCTTTCTGTGCCCCCTTGCTGCCCTGATTGTGCTCGTTTTTTTCCTTTCTGTGCCCCCTTGCTGCCCTGATTGTGCTCGTTTTTTCCTTTCTGTGCCCCCTTGCTGCCCTGATTGTGCTCGTTTTTTCCTTTCTGTGCCCCCTTGCTGCCCTGATTGTGCTCGTTTTTTCCTTTCTGTGCCCCCTTGCTGCCCTGATTGTGCTAGTTTTTTTCCTTTCTGTGCCCCCTTGCTGCCCTGATTGTGCTCGTTTTTTCCTTTCTGTGCCCCCTTGCTGCCCTGATTGTGCTCGTTTTTTCCTTTCTGTGCCCCCTTGCTGCCCTGATTGTGCTCGATTTTTTCCTTTCCGTGCCTGTTTCCCGCCGCTGCGCCCCTGCGGCCCCGCCCCCTCACTGCCCATTCGCTGCCCCATTCCCTGCTCCTCCCTCCCACCTCCCCATTTATGGCGGCCGCTGCGTGGTGAAGAGAGCGACCCCTGACCTTGACTGGTAGGTCGCTCCCCCACCACACAGCTCCGTCTGTGTGCCCTGCTGCTGCCCCTGATTGTGCTCGTTTTTCCTTCTGTGCCCCCTTGCTGCCCTGATTGTGCTCGTTTTTTTCCTTTCTGTACCCCCTTGCTGCCCTGATTGTGCTCGTTTTTTCCTTTCTGTGCCCCCTTGCTGCCCTGATTGTGCTCGTTTTTTCCTTTCTGTGCCCCCTTGCTGCCCTGATTGTGCTCGTTTTTCCTTTCTGTGCCCCCTTGCTGCCCTGATTGTGCTCGTTTTTTCCTTTCTGTGCCCCCTTGCTGCCCTGATTGTGCTCGTTTTTTTCCTTTCTGTGCCCCCTTGCTGCCCTGATTGTGCTCGTTTTTCCTTTCTGTGCCCCCTTGCTGCCCTGATTGTGCTCGTTTTTTCCTTTCTGTGCCCCCTTGCTGCCCTGATTGTGCTCGTTTTTCCTTTCTGTGCCCCCTTGCTGCCCTGATTGTGCTAGTTTTTTTCCTTTCTGTGCCCCCTTGCTGCCCTGATTGTGCTCGTTTTTTCCTTTCTGTGCCCCCTTGCTGCCCTGATTGTGCTCGTTTTTTCCTTTCTGTGCCCCCTTGCTGCCCTGATTGTGCTCGTTTTTTCCTTTCCGTGCCTGTTTCCCGCCGCTGCGCCCCTGCGGCCCCGCCCCCTCACTGCCCATTCGCTGCCCCATTCCCTGCTCCTCCCTCCCACCTCCCCATTTATGGCGGCCGCTGTGCGGCCGCGCAGCGGACGTGCGCAGCGGGCGCGCTGCTGGCGCGCCGAAGGCGCGCCTAAGGCAAGCCCGTCTGCGCTTGTCCGCGCCGGGACCGTGCCCAGCGCCAGAACCCCTGGTCCGGGCATCCCCCGTGCCCGCCACATCAACAGACGCCGATACGACGCCAACACCCTCCACGCACTCAACCCCGGAAAAGATCACGCCTGCTACCGGGCCACCCCGAAGCGCACCCAAGGGCCCTTCACCTGCCGGAACTGCAGCTTCGCCAGCACCCGCCCCGCCAAACCACCGCCCAGGAAAGAACCCAACTACCTCAGATGCATCCTCCTCAACACCCGCTCCGCCCGCAAACACGCCATCGAACTCTGGGACCTTCTCGACTCAACCTCCCCAGACGTCGCATTCCTGACGGAGACCTGGCTGAATCCCGCTTCAGCCCCCGACATTGCCATTGCCATCCCGGACGGCTACAAGATCACCCGCAGGGACCGCACCAACGGAGTCGGAGGAGGCATCGCCATCGTCCACAGGAACACCCTCAGAGTCTCAACCAACACCGACGACACCCTCAGCACCGCCGAACACATGCACTTCCAGATCCACACCGATCCCAACACCACCCTCAGAGGAACCCTCATCTACAGACCCCCGGACCCCGACCACAGTTCAGCGATTCTATCGCTGACTTCGTCAGCACACACGCCATCGCCTCCACGGACTACATCCTCCTCGGGGACCTGAACTTCCACCTCGAGAACAACAAGGACACCAACTCCACCACCCTGATCGACAACCTCGCCACCCTCGGACTCAGACAGCTCGTGACTACACCCACCCACGCCGCCGGCCACATGCTAGACTTCATCTTTTCCGCAAGCCCACACGTCTCCTTCAACCACACCTCCGAACCCCACTGGACTGACCACCACTGCATCCACTTCACCTACAGGAAGCCCACCACGCACCACCGCACCGAACAAATGCCTCGCCGCTGCTGGAGCAGAGTCACGGAAGACCAGCTAACCACAACCCTCGCCCTGAGCCCACCCGCCGAACCCTCCGACCCCGACACCGCCGCCCGCAACCTCAGACAGTGGATCGACGACTGCGCCAACACCCTCGCCCCGCTCAAGAATCCGCCCAACAGCCACACCAGCAACAAAGCCACCTGGTTCACCGAAGACCTCCAGGCCTCCAAACGAACATGCCGAAAACTGGAGAAGATCTGGCTCCACGAACGGACAGCGGACAGCTACGCCGCCCACAAGAGCGCCACCCGCAGTCACCATCACCTCATCAGATCCACCAAAAGGGCCTCACTCAAAGACCGCCTAGACAACAACGCACACAACAGCAAAGAGCTCTTCAACATCGTGAAGGAACTCTCCAACCCCAGCTCCAACACCAACGACATCCCGCCATCGCGAGACCTGTGCGACTCACTGGCCACCTTCTTCCACCGCAAAATCGCCGACATCCACGACAGCTTCAACACCACGACCGCCCCGGCAACCACCGAGACCACTGCCCCCACAACCACCAACCGCCTGCTCTCCTGGACCAACATCAACGACGAGGACACCAGCGAGATCATGAACACCATCCACTCCGGCTCACCGCTAGACCCGTGCCCTCACCACATCTTCAACAAAGCCAGTACAGCCATCGCGCCCCATCTCCGGAAAATAATCAACATCTCCTTCGAGACAGCAACCTTCCCGGAAAGCTGGAAGCACGCCGAGATCACCGCCTTACTCAAGAAACCCAAGGCAGACCCCAAGGACCTCAAGAACTTCCGACCCATCTCTCTGCTCCCGTTCCCCGCGAAGGTCACCGAGAAAATTGTCAACAAACAACTGACCCGCTACCTCGAGGAGAACAACATCCTGGACCCTTCCCAGTCCGGCTTCCGCAGCAACCACAGCACCGAAACCGCCCTCATCGCCGCCACCGATGACATCAGGACCCTGCTAGACAACGGAGAAACAGCAGCCCTCATCCTCCTGGACCTATCAGCCGCCTTCGACACGGTCTGCCACCACACACTACGAACACGCCTTCACAACGCCGGGATCCAAGAGAAGGCCCTGGACTGGACCACATCCTTCCTCTCCGGCAGAACACAAAGCGTCCGCCTCGCCCCCTTCCGATCCAAGGCCACCAAGATCATCTGCGGCGTACCCCAAGGCTCCTCCCTCAGCCCAACGCTGTTCAACATCTACATGGCACCCCTCGCCCACATCGCCCGACAGCACAACCTCAACATCATCTCCTACGCCGACGACACCCAGCTGATCCTCTCCCTCACCAAAGACCCTCACACCGCCAAAGCCCACCTCCACGAAGGAATGAAGGCCGTCGCCGAATGGATGAGGACCAGCCGCCTGAAGCTGAACTCAGACAAGATGGAGGTCCTCATCCTTGGTTCCAACCCTTCAGCCTGGGACGACTCCTGGTGGCCGACATCACTGGGAACAGCCCCGACACCCACCGACCACGCATGCAACCTAGGGGTCATCCTCGACCCCACCCTCTCCATGACTAAGCAGGTCAACGCCGTTTCCTCATCCTGCTTCAACACCCTCCGAATGCTCCGCAGGATCTTCAAGTGGATCCCCACCGAAACAAGAAAAACAGTCACCCAGGCCCTCGTCACCAGCAGGCTGGACTACGGAAACGCCCTCTACGCAGGAACGACGGCTAAGCTCCTGAGACGGCTGCAACGCATCCAGAACGCCTCTGCACGTCTTATCCTCGACATCCCCCGACGCAGCCACATCACACCCTACCTGAGAGACCTGCACTGGCTCCCTGTCAACAAGAGGATAACCTTCAAGCTCCTCACCCACGCACACAAAGCACTCCACAACTCCGGACCAGCCTACCTCAACAGACGACTCAGCTTCTACACCCCCACCCGCCAGCTCCGCTCCACCACCCTCGCCCTCGCCACAGTCCCCCGCATCCGGAAAACGACCGCCGGCGGCAGATCCTTCTCCCACCTCGCCGCCAAGACCTGGAACACCCTCCCCACCAACCTTCGGCAGACCCAAGACCTACTGGCCTTCAGAAGACTCCTCAAGACCTGGCTCTTCGATCAGTAGCAGCACCACGCCCCTCTTCCCCCAGCGCCTTGAGACCCTCGCGGGTATGTAATGCGCTTTATAAGTGACATGATTGATTGATTGAGTAATGTATTACATATTAAACTCAGAAAATAGCAAAATATGTTTTATTAATTTGAATAAAAAACAAATGGTAAAAAGATGATATCCAAAATATATATTAACTAAAGTCAATAAATTCATTCTGAAAGTTTCAATTTTAATATGTTTTTTAAATTGTTATAATGATGTTCATAAACAAAATGTTTTATAATAATTTACAAAATCAATTAAATAAAAATGCATATATTTTAAAACACTACCCACCCAAAGCTGATATAAAACCCAACAAACTAAAAAAAACTAAATAGTTAAACATTTTTTAAATAATTTATAAAATTTAAACAAATTAAATAAACATATTTTAAAGCTGAAAACTTTATAAACCCTAATATCCTGAAAAAACATAATAATAATATTTAAGACATTTTTATAAACTTAAGAAAATATGACATTTAAAATGCTCATCACCTGAAACTTTTATAAACAACTCAAAAACAGAAAAAAATAGTTTTAAAATAATTAAAAACTATAAATTAATTGAAACATTTAAACGAATGAAAAAAATGAAGCATCATTTTAAAACACTCACCACCCAAAACCCCTTTAAATTCCCAAATCCTAAAAAATACATAACAGTGAACTTAAAAAAATATACTAATAAAAAAAAAATTAAACCATTTAATAAATTAAAAAATAACTAAAACACTACCCACCCAAAACTCCCAAAAAAGCTTAACAACCTGAAAACCATTATATGAGTATTTTGAAAATTAGATTAAATAATATTAACATTTTCATTAAATACTCCCACCTGAAACCCTTGCAAATCCCAACACCCCCCTAAAAATACCATTACGCAAAAAAATGTACATTTATTACAAATTAAAAATATAATGCATATAAACTAAAATATATGTCTTCATTACACAATGATAGTTATAGTTAGGTCAGAGTTTCAATAGGAATAGTGTTTTTGTTTTACTAATGACTTTGGCACTGTTTGATGAATCTTCATGAAACGTTACAAAAAAGGTTCATCCACCCTTGCCAGTTCCTGGAAGGGTTTTTGCTTACTAATAACTTTACATCTGTTTGCCGAATCTCCACAAAACTTGCCAGACCTCTAGAATTTTGTATATTGTCTTAAAACGGAACGTTTTCTGTTGAATCATTATGGGGGTGCACTGATAAAAAGTGGGTTCCAAATCAGATTTTCCACCCAATGTATGTTCCATAGACTTTTGTATTCGATGTTGCGCCTAAATGGATGAATGTATTTTGATGACATTTTCCATGAATATACATCATAGTATGTAGATGATACTTTTTGCTATTGCAAGTGATTTCTTGAAGTGGTTCTAAAGTTATAAAGCACAAAATCTTAGTGATATATGTTGTTGCTGTAGTAGTGCGGTATTACCCCTGTGCTAACGTGGTACACGGTGATGACAAAACAAAATCTGATTGGCTAATGACATACATTCTGTAATGAAATGGCCACCATTTTGTTTTTAACCAACTTGTGCAGTGCTGTGAGCGTGTGTGCAAGATATAAGTCTTGACACATGTAATGTATTATATGTGCGATGAAGGTAATTTATAGAAGTTAGTATTGGTGAAGAAAAGTAGATTTGAACTCTTACATCTTTTACAAAAAATGATACGGAGTACCGATGTGCTACCACGGTCGTATCTAGGTAGTAATGTGGTACTGTCAAACTTAATAAAACATTAACATATCAAAAAGATAAATGGACATATAACACAGGGTGGCTCTTAAAAGAGCCTTTTGTTTATAGGGAAAAAAATAATATGGAGAATGAGCCAAGTTTTGATGTTCTGAATAAATACATGGTTACTAATACTGGTAAAATAGACACCATGTGGATGATACAGGAGTGAATTTGAATATTTAATCTCCAATTGAAAAATGGAGGACATGCCATGATCTCAGAGAAATGCAGAGGTGGTCTTGTAACATGCCTGCACATTTTTTTCAAACTGAATTTAATGTTGAACATTCCCACTTTGACTCTGGCAAATGTTGGAGAAAATTAAGGGCCTGATTATGATGTCGGGTGGACTCACGTCCGCCCGACATCGACGTGGAGGCAGGACCGTCCGTCTAGGAGTCGGAGGTCCCGCTGGTTGCATTAGGATGCGACCACATTCACGGCAGCCACAATGTGTATATTTTGTACTGCGCCATGTGCTGCAGGCTGCAGCACATGCCACAATACAAAAAACAAATTTCAAACATCCCTGCACTATGTGGCTGGCACCATGTGGTGCCTGCCACATGATGCAGGGATGTTTAGGGGGGCACCATAGGTGACCCCCAGGGCCCATTAGGCAGGGCTATGGGGGAGAGGGGCCCACCAGGGGCCCCCAAAGTCACTTTCTAACAGCCTTTTCATGGCAGATTAACCACCATGAAACATCCTGGCGGAACGGGACATTGTAATCCCTACGGCAGTGCCTGAGCAGGCACTGCCACCATTGTAGGGATTGTAGTCCACCCAACAGGCTCCTTGAGCCCGTCAGATTTATGGCGGACAGTCTCTCTGCCCACCCACCATCCGCCTGCCATCTTAATGCAGCGGGCTGTCCTGCATGGGCCGATGGCGATGGGACCGGCACTGATGGCCTGCCGGTGGGGGTCCCACCGCCATCGTAATTGGGCCCAAAGTGAGTTTTTGGGAACATAGTCATTCATTTTTTAAATATATCTTTCATCTCAATTTCAAGTCCAATTCATGTTAGGTGCCTGATATCATTACCTCCACAGTGAATAATATCACAAAGTGTGGATGCTGACATGCAGTTAGTGATGAAAGTAGTGGGATGAACTGATTTCTTCTTAAACCTCTTTTCCCAATCCATGCGATCTCTACTCTTTTCAAACCCAAAGTACATTCTACAAAAATGTTCTTCACATGCTCTCTGCCCCCCTAAACAAATGTGCCAGACAAAGCCAAATACAAATCATTGTTTTCAAAAAATGGAACATTCACCTAGCAGTCATCTACACAAAGTACTATATAGAAGCCATGTTAATTGGCTAGCAGGAAAAGATTTAAAATTACTAATTTTAAAACTACAACAATGATTGTCTTAAATTCATTTTGGGCTACCAATGTAGCACAATCCTACTAAAAGTAGCAAGAAAGCCCAAAAACTGTGATGTCACTGACCATGTCATGAGTGATGTAATATGTGAGGTCATAAGCAGTGCATTGTGGGGGTGCGAGTTATAGTTAGCTCAGCTAACTATAACAGCTGAAGTTCACTGATTTTGTATGAGTGAAACCTGAGCCTAACTATCTGTAACCTTTGTTTTTTTCAGTGAATTTCTAAGGTTTTTTAAATTCCATTTCCTAACTATAACGTCCCTGTAACCTTTGGTATTTTCAGTGAATTTCTAAGGTTTTTTAAATTCTATTTCCTAACTATAATGTCCGTGTAACCTTTGTTTTTTCAGTGAATTTCTAAGGTTTCTCAAATTCTATTTCTCAACTATAACATTCATGTAATCTATATATTTTTTTTAGATTTTTAAATTGTATTTTCTATCTAAAATGGCTCTATAATGTGTATTTTTATAACCTTGTATTTATACTATTTTCTTCAGTGGAGTAATAAGCGTAGTTTTTTTTCTTTACATTTTTTATATTTGTGACAAATTCGCGATACCCACGGTGATGTCGTGAAAGGCGTATGTTTTTGAGGAAGTCTTAAACATATATTTAGACAGAGTTTAGTTACTGGCAGACACTAGTTGTTTAGTAAAGTAGAGTTTATATTTGAGTTTGTGTGATTGTTTTGTGAAAAAACCTCTTCAATGTGGTGTTTTATATATTCGCGGTGACTCTGTAGACCGCGGTGGAGTCGGTAGTCGCAAAGTGTGCATGTTTTTTAAAACTTGGGGACACATACTTAGACATATTTCAAATAATATTTGACACAAGTTGTTTATTGATATACTGTTTAAACATAACTTTTGGAAGAATTTTTTCAAATAAATGCCTTTTACTTGATGTTTTGCGTGATCGTGGCGATGCCGAAGTCGCGATGACATCGGTAACCGTAATGAACTCATGTTTTGGTAAAGTGTATAACACATATTTATACATATTACATTGTATGATCCACATATGGAATATAAAGAGCTGATGGAGTTCACTTTGCAGACGAAGGGAACAGGGTGTTTCTAGGCAACCTGAAACTTTGCATACAGTCTTATATGTAGCTGTCTTATACACACTCTCAACACAAAGGGGCCGATTCCGATTCGGGCCAGAAATCTCTCCGACCGAGCCGGACCCGGAGAGATTTCCGACCGAATCGGACTCTAGCAGTCCGACCGAATGAGTACGATGCGCACGTATGCCATCGGACTCGATTCGGTCGGACTCCCATTGAAGTCAATGGGAGCCAGTCGTACGACGCGTACACGGGCTCCCATTGACTCAATGGGCACGACGCGAACAAGGGCGCCCCTACAGCGTGTTCGCGTCGGTGCGGGTCGCGCCGTACATGCACGTGTAAGGGGGACCCATGGGTCCCCCTGTGTGCGACTCGCGTGCCTACGCTTCCAAGGGGGTCCGACACGGACCCCCAAAGTGCGGCTCCGACAGCTCCTTGGAGCCGGACTGCGCAAGTCGGTCGGAGCGGTCGCGATGCGCATCGTACTTACCCGGCCGGGGAACGTCTCCATTGCGCGGTGCGAGTCGTCCCCGTGCGAGTCGGTCGGAGCAATCGGGTCCTGCGAACGAGTCGGTCGGAGATTTCGCGAGCGCACGCAGCGTACTCGCTCGCCCGGACGCACGTACGATTCGGTCGGGAAATAGGGCTCCGAATCGGATCCAGTAAAGCCGAATCCGATTCGGAGCCCTACCGGCCGAGATCGGAATCGGCCCCAAAGGCTCTTGTCAGAGCCAACCAAGAGCCCAAAATGTTGTTCATTTTCTTGTTAACTGCTTTTTTGGGGGGAAAATCACAAAACAAATTCAAAAATTCAACGACCACCGCCACATTAAAAAATTATAACTTAAAAAATCCATTCTATTACAATACACTTATTACCAACTTAAAGAACATGGGGGCCTATTAGCAATAACCGGCGATAATTATCGCTAAGCGCAGTTAGCGCTAGGATAATTATCGCCGGCTATCGCAGGTTTCTATCGCGGAGATAGCGTGCTATCAGCAACGCTTATCTCCAAAGCGATAGAAACCCTGAAGAACAGTGTGAATATCGCTTGAAAACAAGCGATATTCGCACTGTGACCAGTGTTAGCTTGCTAATAGGGCGAGGGGGATTTAGCCATGTAATCCACCTCCCATTGGATTACATGGCTAAGTTAGGTCTGGACCAGGCGTTAACAAACCAGCGCTAAACGTGTTTAGCGCTGGTTCGTTAATCACCTCCCTGCCTCGCTAATAGGCGATAGCGACCTTAGCGACTGTTTCCAGTCGCTTTAGGTTGGGAACGCCTACTTTGCATGCCATTAGCGATAAATATCGCTGGCATGCAAAGCGGCACCCAACCCGGTCGCTATCGCCTAGAAGCTGTCGCTAACAGCAGTTAGCGACAGCTTGCTAATAGGGCGATTGAATTATCGCCGCTTTAGCAGGAAAAAGTCCCGCTAAAGCGGCGATAATCACGTTGATAATATGCCCCATGTTTGCTTACATATATTTGGAGTAACTTTTTTAAAAGCTGATGACGCCGAGAGTCACGATGCCTTCGGTAACCGCGACGATCGCGTTTTTTTAACGTGGGGGAAAACACATATATGCACACATTTTACAGTATTTTAGACACGAGGGGTTTATACTGCACTGTTTAAAGTCATATTTTTGTAGGTAGTTCGCATAAAAACAATCATTGAAACCGATTTTCCATTTTCGCTGTGATGCCAGGCCTCGCGATGATATCTGTAGCCGCGATCACCGCGAGTACATTGCGAAATGACAAAACAAATGCAGACATTCAATAGCCACCACCACATTCAAAACTTATAACCACAAAATGGATTATAACCAACAGACTAAACACATTACTATCTAAATGACTGTATAATAGCATGTACAACTCACTTAACATCTCTATAACAGAGTGCATAACTTTTTCAGTGTAATCTATAACTGCATGCATCACTGTATCAATAAGTCTCTCATTACTGTATAGGTATTTGAGTGAATCTGTAAGATGGTGCATCAGTCTATCAATGCTTCTGTAACTAACTGCGTGACAACCTCAGTGCAACTATGAGTGGGTGCATTAGTGTCACAAAAGGTCTGTGATTGGTTTCGTAAGTCTCTCACTCAAACTTTGAGTAGGTGCATTAGTGCCTTTGTGCATTTGTAAGTTAGTATATGACTGTCTGACTGGATCTGTGAGTGGATACATGAGTGTCTAAGGGGTGTCTGAATGGGTAAGTGAGTGAGTGCATAAATCTCTCAGTGGGTCTATGACCAGCAGCATGAGTATCTGAGTAGCTCTGTCAGTAGGTGCATGGGTCTATGAATGAGACTGTGCATGGGTACATGAGTCTCTGAGTATATAACTAACTGGGTGCATACGTTTCTGAGCTGGTCTATGAGTGGTGGCTGTGTGAGTGACTATATGGGTGTGTGAGTGTCTGAGTGGGTCCATGAGTGGATGTATGAGTGTCTGAGTGGATCTGTGAGTGGGTGTATTAGTGTCTCAATGGGTCTGTGAGTGAGACCATAAGTCTCTGAGTAGGTGAGTGAATGGGTGCATGAATGAGTGTCTGAGTGGGTCTGTGACTGGGAGGGCGAGTGTCTGGGTGGGTCTGTGAGTGAATGCATAAGCCTTGACTGGTTGAGTGAGTTTGAGCATGTATATCTGTGTGAGTTTGTAAGTGGATGTCTGAGTGTATGAGTGAGTGAGTGACTGAGTCCCTAAGTCTCTGAGAGGGTCTGTGACTGAGTGTGTTAGTGACTGTATGGTTCTGTTAGTCAGTGTAAGAGTCTCTAAGTAGGTATGAGACAGTACACATCAGTCTATGCATGAGTCTCTAAGAAGGTGCATGAGTCTCTGAGTGGGTCTGTACATGGGTGCATGACTCTCTAAGTGCGTATGTAAGTGGGTGCATAGATACCTGAATGGGCATGTGAGTGAGTGCATCAGTACTGAGTGGATATGTGACTGGATGTATGAGTGTATGAGTGGATATGTGAATAGGTGTATAAGTGTCTGAGTGAGTTTGTGAGTGCGTACATGAATGGGTGACAGTGACTGGCAAGTGTGTACATATATATATATATTTATATCTCCATCAGTATTCGCAATGACATAGCGATATTCGCGATGTCCCCACGATGGTACACAGGGGGCAGCGCTGGCGGTCGCGGTGTCGTAGCAAATATCACACACAATTAAAATATCAATTTTGGACACATAACTTGTGTCACTAACACACCCATTTCTCAAACATGGGGTCAGAGTATCTCCACCCTGACTTTTATCTTAGCTTTTACACACATTTTCAGCCCCGGGAACTGTTCCCGGACGATAAAATGGCAGCCGCAACTTTCTGTTCAGGTTGCGTCCAGCTAATCAGAGGATTCCTGTTGGCGTGTGCATTCAAGGATAATGGTGAAACTGTCGCGAAATATCCACAAACAGATAAATATCTATACATTTCGGCTTAAACTTCTTAAAAACTACTGGATGGATTTGCACCAAATAATGAAAAGCACTATCTGCGTAACAACATCTACCTTTCTGCCAAATTTGGTATAATTCCATCCAGTGGTTCAGGCTGCAGGACAGCCGTGTAAGTTAAACAATCCAAATTGCTCTTGGCATAAGACGCACTCTGCAGCAGATAATTTATTGGCAAACCGGCATTGTCATACAGATTTCTTGATTGTGCCTTACACGTTTCAGACCTCCTGGCCCTTGGTCTGAAACAAAAAAAATATTGTGTGGTTCTTCAAAGTTGAATCTCAGCCTGTGACCAAGGACCAGGAGGTCTGAAACGCGTAAGGCATGATCGAGAAATCTGTATGACAATGCCGGTTTGCCAATAAATTATCTGCTGAAGAGTGCATCTTATGCCAAGGGCCATTTGGATTGATATTACACAGCTGTTCTGCCGCAAATACAGCACCATCTCATTATTGTGTGAGGAGCCGTAGGGGCATGGAACTCTCCGAGCCTCTCTTTGGAGCAGCAGATGGGCAGGAAATTGTATAAACTGGTGTTTACATCCAGAGGCCCACTGGAGGGCTATGAACACTAATAGTACTTGGAGACAAATGGTGCAGACCAAGTAAATGTTTCAACACAAGCGTGGATACTACATATCCCAGAATGCAGTACTAAATTGCACTCAACTGCGAGGCCCACTGGGGGGTAAAAAGACACAAATCTCGTGTGGTTCTGTAAAAGTTGAATCTCAGCCTGTGACCAAGGACCTGGAGGTCTGAAACGCGTAAGGAACGATCGAGAAATCTGTATGACAATGCTGGTTTGCCAATAAATTATCTGCTGCGCAGTGCGTATTATGCCAAGGGCAATTTGGATTGTTTATATTACACGGCTGTACTGCTGTGAAGACAGCACCATCCCATTATTTTGTGAGGAGCCGTAGGGGCATGGAACTCTCCGAGCCTCTCTTCAGAGCAGCAGATAGGCAGGAAATTGTATAAACTGGTGTTTACATCCAGAGGCCCACTGGAGGGCTATGAACACTAATAGTACTTGGAGACAAATGGTGCAGACCAAGTAAATGTTTCAACACAAGCGTGGATACTACATATCCCAGAATGCAGTACTAAATTGCACTCAACTGCGAGGCCCACTGGGGGGTAAAAAGACACAAATCTCGTGTGGTTCTGTAAAAGTTGAATCTCAGCCTGTGACCAAGGACCTGGAGGTCTGAAACGCGTAAGGAACGATCGAGAAATCTGTATGACAATGCTGGTTTGCCAATAAATTATCTGCTGCGCAGTGCGTATTATGCCAAGGGCAATTTGGATTGTTTATATTACACGGCTGTACTGCTGTGAAGACAGCACCATCCCATTATTTTGTGAGGAGCCGTAGGGGCATGGAACTCTCCGAGCCTCTCTTCAGAGCAGCAGATGGGCACGAAATTTGATAAACTGGCGTTTCCATTCAGAGGCCCACTGGAGGGCTATGAACACTAATAGTACTTGGACACAAACGGTGCAGACCAACTAAATGTTTCCACACAAGCGTGGATACTACATATTCCAGAATGCAGTACTAAATTGCACTCACCTGCGAGGTCCCACTGGGGGGTAAAAAGAAACAAATCTTGTGTGGTTCCGCAAAGTTGAATCTCATCCTGTGACCAAGGACCAGGAGGTTTGAAACACGTAAGGTACGATCGAGAAATCTGTATGACAATACCGGTTTGCCAATAAATTATCTGCTGCGGAGTGCGTCTTATGCCAAGGGCAATTTGGATTGTTTATATTACACAGCTGTCCTGCTGTGAAGACAGCTCCATCCCATTATTTTGTGAGGAGCCATAGGGGCATAGAACTCTCTGAGCCTCTCTTTGGAGCAGCAGATGGGCAGGAAATTGTATAAACTGGCGTTTACATCCAGAGGCCCACTAGAGGGCTATGAAAACTAATAGTACTTGGAGACAAATGGTGCAGACCAAGTAAATGTTTCAACACAAGCGTGGATACTACATATCCCAGAATGCAGTACTAAATCGCACTCAACTGCAAGGCCCCACTGGGGGTAAAAGAAAGAAATCTCATGTGGTTCTTCAAAGTTGAATCTCAGCCTGTGACCAAGGACCAGGAAGTCTGAAACGCGTAAGGCATGATCGAGAAATCTGTATGACAATGCCGGTTTGCCAATAAATTATCTGCTGCGGAGTGCGTCTGATGCCAAGGGCAATTTGGATTGTTTATATTACACGGCTGTCCTGCCGTGAAGACAGCACAATCTCATTATTCTGTGAGGAGCCGTAGGGTCATGGAACTCTCCGAGGCTCTCTTCGGAGCAGCAGATGTGCAGGAAATTGTATAAACTGGCGTTTACATCCAGAGGCCCACTGGAGGGCTATGAACACTAATAGTACTTGGAGACAAACGGTGCAGACCAACTAAATGTTTCAACACAAGCGTGGATACTACATATCCCAGAATGCAGTACTAAATTGCACTCACCTGCGAGGCCCCACTAGGGGGTGAAAAGTAACAAATCTCGTGTGGTTCTGCAAAGTTGAATCTCAGCCTGTGACCAAAGACCAAGAGGTCTGAAACGCGTAAGGCACGATCGAGAAATCTGTATGACAATGCCGGTTTGCCAATAAATTATCTACTACGGAGTGCATCATGCCATGGGCAATTTGGATTGTTTATATTACATGGCTGTCCTGCCATGAAGACAGCACCATCCCATTATTGTGTGAGGAGCCGTAGGGGCATGGAACTCTCCGAGCCTCTCTTCGGAGCAGCAGATGGGCAGGAAATTGTATAAACTGGCGTTTACATCCAGAGGCCCACTGGAGGGCTATGAACACTAATAGTACTTGAAGACAAATGGTGCAGACCAAGTAAATGTTTCAACACAAGCGTTGATACTACATATCCCAGAATGCAGTACTAAATTGCACTCACCTGCGAGGCCCCAATGGGGGGTAAATGAAACAAATCTCGTGCGGTTCTGCAAAGTTGAATCTCAGCCTGTGACCAAGGGCCAGGAGGTCTAAAACGTGTAAGGCACGAACGAGAAATCTGTATGACAATGCCGGTTTGCCAATAAATTGTCTGCTGTGGAGTGCGTCTTATGCCAAGGGCAATTTGCATTGTTTATATTACACGGCTGTCTTGCCGTGAAGACAGCACCATCCCATTATTGTGTGAGGAGCCGTAGGGGCATGGAACTCTCCGAGCCTCTCTTCGGAGCAGCAGATGGGCAGGAAATTGTATAAACTGGTGTTTACATCCAGAGGCCCACTGGAGGGCTATGAACACTAATAGTACTTGGAGACAAATGGTGCAGACCAAGTAAATGTTTCAACACAAGCGTGGATACTACATATCCCAGAATGCAGTACTAAATTGCACTCAACTGCGAGCCCCACTGGGGGGTAAAAAGACACAAATCTCGTGTGGTTCTGTAAAAGTTGAATCTCAGCCTGTGACCAAGGACCTGGAGGTCTGAAACGCGTAAGGAACGATCGAGAAATCTGTATGACAATGCCGGTTTGCCAATAAATTATCTGCTGCGCAGTGCGTATTATGCCAAGGGCAATTTGGATTGTTTATATTACACGGCTGTACTGCTGTGAAGACAGAACCATCCCAATATTTTGTGAGGAGCCGTAGGGGCATGGAACTCTCCGAGCCTCTCTTCAGAGCAGCAGATGGGCACGAAATTTGATAAACTGGCGTTTCCATTCAGAGGCCCACTGGAGGGCTATGAACACTAATAGTACTTGGACACAAACGGTGCAGACCAACTAAATGTTTCCACACAAGCGTGGATACTACATATTCCAGAATGCAGTACTAAATTGCACTCACCTGCGAGGTCCCACTGGGGGGTAAAAAGAAACAAATCTTGTGTGGTTCCGCAAAGTTGAATCTCATCCTGTGACCAAGGACCAGGAGGTTTGAAACACGTAAGGTACGATCGAGAAATCTGTATGACAATACCGGTTTGCCAATAAATTATCTGCTGCGGAGTGCGTCTTATGCCAAGGGCAATTTGGATTGTTTATATTACACAGCTGTCCTGCTGTGAAGACAGCTCCATCCCATTATTTTGTGAGGAGCCATAGGGGCATAGAACTCTCTGAGCCTCTCTTTGGAGCAGCAGATGGGCAGGAAATTGAATAAACTGGCGTTTACATCCAGAGGCCCACTAGAGGGCTATGAAAACTAATAGTACTTGGAGACAAATGGTGCAGACCAAGTAAATGTTTCAACACAAGCGTGGATACTACATATCCCAGAATGCAGTACTAAATCGCACTCAACTGCAAGGCCCCACTGGGGGGTAAAAAGAAAGAAATCTCATGTGGTTCTTCAAAGTTGAATCTCAGCCTGTGACCAAGGACCAGGAAGTCTGAAACGCGTAAGGCATGATCGAGAAATCTGTATGACAATGCCGGTTTGCCAATAAATTATCTGCTGCGGAGTGCGTCTGATGCCAAGGGCAATTTGGATTGTTTATATTACACGGCTGTCCTGCCGTGAAGACAGCACAATCTCATTATTCTGTGAGGAGCCGTAGGGTCATGGAACTCTCCGAGGCTCTCTTCGGAGCAGCAGATGTGCAGGAAATTGTATAAACTGGCGTTTACATCCAGAGGCCCACTGGAGGGCTATGAACACTAATAGTACTTGGAGACAAACGGTGCAGACCAACTAAATGTTTCAACACAAGCGTGGATACTACATATCCCAGAATGCAGTACTAAATTGCACTCACCTGCGAGGCCCCACTAGGGGTGAAAAGTAACAAATCTCGTGTGGTTCTGCAAAGTTGAATCTCAGCCTGTGACCAAAGACCAGGAGGTCTGAAACGCGTAAGGCACGATCGAGAAATCTGTATGACAATGCCGGTTTGCCAATAAATTATCTACTACGGAGTGCATCATGCCATGGGCAATTTGGATTGTTTATATTACATGGCTGTCCTGCCATGAAGACAGCACCATCCCATTATTGTGTGAGGAGCCGTAGGGGCATGGAACTCTCCGAGCCTCTCTTCGGAGCAGCAGATGGGCAGGAAATTGTATAAACTGGCGTTTACATCCAGAGGCCCACTGGAGGGCTATGAACACTAATAGTACTTGAAGACAAATGGTGCAGACTAAGTAAATGTTTCAACACAAGCGTTGATACTACATATCCCAGAATGCAGTACTAAATTGCACTCACCTGCGAGGCCCCAATGGGGGTAAATGAAACAAATCTCGTGCGGTTCTGCAAAGTTGAATCTCAGCCTGTGACCAAGGGCCAGGAGGTCTAAAACGTGTAAGGCACGAACGAGAAATCTGTATGACAATGCCGGTTTGCCAATAAATTGTCTGCTGTGGAGTGCGTCTTATGCCAAGGGCAATTTGCATTGTTTATATTACACGGCTGTCTTGCCGTGAAGACAGCACCATCCCATTATTGTGTGAGGAGCCGTAGGGGCATGGAACTCTCCGAGCCTCTCTTCGGAGCAGCAGATGGGCAGGAAATTGTATAAACTGGTGTTTACATCCAGAGGCCCACTGGAGGGCTATGAACACTAATAGTACTTGCAGACAAACGGCGCAGACCAAGTAAATGTTTCAACACAAGCGTGGACACTACATATCCCACAATGCAGGACTAAATTGCGCTCATCTGCGAGGATCCACTGGGGGGTAAAAAGACACAAATCTCGTGTGGTTCTGCAAAGTTGAATCTCAGCATGTGACCAAGGACCAGGAGGTCTGAAACGCGTAAAGCACGATCGAGAAATCTGTATGACAATGCCGGTTTGCCAATAAATTATCTGCTGCGGAGTGCGTCTTATGCCAAGGGCAATTTGGATTGTTTATATTACACTGCAGTCCTGCTGTGAAGACAGCACCATCCCATTATTGTGTGAGGAGCCGTAGGGGCATAGAACTCTCCAAGCCTCTCTTCGGAGCAGCAGATGGGCAGGAAATTGTGTAAACTGCCGTTTACATCCAGAGGCCCACTGGAGGGCTATGAACACTAATAGTACTTGGAGATAAACGGCGCAGACCAACTAAATGTTTCAACACAAGCGTTGATCCTACATATCCCAGAATGCAGTACTAAATTGCACTCACCTGCGAGGCCCCACTGGGGGGTAAAAAGAAACAAATCTCTTGTGGTTCTGCAAAGTTGAATCTCAGCCTGTGACCAAGGACCAGGAGGTCTGAAATGCGTAAGGCTCGTTAGAAATCCGTATGACTATGCCGGTTTGCCAATAAATTATCTTCTGCGGAGTGCGTCTTATGCCAAGGGCAATTTGGATTGTTTATATTACACGGCTGTCCTGTCGTGAAGACAGCACCATCCCATTATTGTGTGAGGAGCCGTAGCGGCATGGAACTCTCCGAGCCTATCTTCGGAGCAGCAGATGGGCAGGAAATTGTATAAACTGGTGTTTACATCCAGAGGCCCACTGGAGGGCTATGAACACTTATAGTACTTGGAGACAAACGGCGCAGACCAAGTAAATGTTTTAACACAAGCGTGGATACTACATATCCCAGAATGCAGTACTAAATTGCACTCACCTGCGAGGCTCCAATGGGGGGTAAATGAAACAAATCTCGTGTGGTTCTGCAAAGTTGAATCTCAGCCTGTGACCAAGGGCCAGGAGGTCTAAAACGTGTAAGGCACGAACGAGAAATCTGTATGACAATGCCGGTTTGCCAATAAATTGTCTGCTGTGGAGTGCGTCTTATGCCAAGGGCAATTTGGATTGTTTATATTACACGGCTGTCTTGCCGTGAAGACAGCACCATCCCATTATTGTGTGAGGAGCCGTAGGGGCATGGAACTCTCCGAGCCTCTCTTCGGAGCAGCAGATGGGCAGGAAATTGTATAAACTGGTGTTTACATCCAGAGGCCCACTGGAGGGCTATGAACACTAATAGTACTTGCAGACAAACGGCTCAGACCAAGTAAATGTTTCAACACAAGCGTGGACACTACATATCCCAGAATGCAGGACTAAATTGCGCTCATCTGCGAGGATCCACTGGGGGGTAAAAAGACACAAATCTCGTGTGGTTCTGCAAAGTTGAATCTCAGCATGTGACCAAGGACCAGGAGGTCTGAAACACGTAAAGCACGATCGAGAAATCTGTATGACAATGCCGGTTTGCCAATAAATTATCTGCTGCGGAGTGCGTCTTATGCCAAGGGCAATTTGGATTGTTTATATTACACTGCAGTCCTGCTGTGAAGACAGCACCATCCCATTATTGTGTGAGGAGCCGTAGGGGCATAGAACTCTCCAAGCCTCTCTTCGGAGCAGCAGATGGGCAGGAAATTGTGTAAACTGCCGTTTACATCCAGAGGCCCACTGGAGGGCTATGAACACTAATAGTACTTGGAGATAAACGGCGCAGACCAACTAAATGTTTCAACACAAGCGTTGATCCTACATATCCCAGAATGCAGTACTAAATTGCACTCACCTGTGAGGCCCCACTGGGGGGTAAAAAGAAACAAATCTCTTGTGGTTCTGCAAAGTTGAATCTCAGCCTGTGACCAAGGACCAGGAGGTCTGAAACGCGTAAGGCTCGTTAGAAATCTGTATGACAATGCCGGTTTGCCAATAAATTATCTGCTGTGGAGTGCATCTTATCCCAAGGGCAATTTGGATTGTTTATATTACACGGCTGTCCTGCAGTGAAGACAGCACCATCCCATTATTGTGTGAGGAGCTGAAGGGGCATGGAACTCTCCAAGCCTCTCTTCGGAGCAGCAGATGGGCAGGAAATTGTGTAAACTGCCGTTTACATCCAGAGGCCCACTGGAGGCCCATGAACACTAATAGTACTTGGAGATAAACGGCGCAGACCATCTAAATGTTTCAACACAAGCGTGGATACTGCATATCCCAGAATGCAGTACTAAATTGCACTCACCTGTGAGGCACCACTGGGGGGTAAAAAGAAACAAATCTCGTGTGGTTCTGCAAAGTTGAATCTCAGCCTGTGACCAAGGACCAGGAGGTCTGAAACGCGTAAGGCACGATCGAAAAATCCGTATGACAATGCCGGTTTGCCAATAAATTATCTGCTGCGGAGTGCGTCTTATGCCAAGCGCAATTTGGATTGTTTATATTACACGGCTGTCCTGCCGTGAAGACAGCACAACCTCATTATTCTGTGAGGAGCCGTAGGGGCATGGAACTCTCCGAGCCTCTCTTTGGAGCAGCAGATGTGCAGGAAATTGTATAAACTGGCGTTTACATCCAGAGGCCCACTGGAGGGCTATGAACACTAATAGTACTACTTGGAGACAAATGGTGCAGACCAACTAAATGTTTCAACACAAGCGTGGATACTACATATCCCAGAATGCAGTACTAAATTGCACTCACCTGCGAGGCCCCACTAGGGGGGAAAAAATAACAAATCTCGTGTGGTTCTGCAAAGTTGAATCTCAGCCTGTGACCAAAGACCAGGAGGTCTGAAACGCGTAAGGCACGATCAAGAATTCTGTATGACAATGCCGGTTTGCCAATAAATTATCTACTACGGAGTGCATCATGCCATGGGCAATTTGGATTGTTTATATTACATGGCTGTCCTGCCATGAAGACAGCACCATCCCATTATTGTGTGAGGAGCCGTAGGGGCATGGAACTCTCCGAGCCTCTCTTCGGAGCAGCAGATGGGCAGGAAATTGTATAAACTGGTGTTTACATCCAGAGGCCCACTGGAGGGCTATGAACACTAATAGTACTTGGAGACAAATGGCGCAGACCAAGTAAATGTTTCAACACAAGCGTTGATACTACATATCACAGAATGCAGTACTAAATTGAACTCACCTGCGAGGCCACACCTGGGGGGTAAAAAGACACAAATCTTGTGTGGTTCTGCAAAGTTGAATCTCAGCCTGTGACCAAGGACCAGGAGGTCTGAAACGTATAAGGCACGATCGAGAAATCCGTATGACTATGCCGGTTTGCCAATAAATTATCTTCTGCGGAGTGCGTCTTATGCCAAGGGCAATTTGGATTGTTTATATTACACGGCTGTCCTGTCGTGAAGACAGCACCATCCCATTATTGTGTGAGGAGCCGTAGGGGTATGGAACTCTCCGAGTCTATATTCGGAGTAGCAGATGGGCAGGAAATTGTATAAACTGGTTTTTACATCCAGAGGCCCACTGGAGGGCTATGAACACTAATACTACTTGGAGACAAACGGCGCAGACCAAGTAAATGTTTTAACACAAGCGTGGATACTACATATCCCAGAATGCAGTACTAAATTGCACTCACCTGCGAGGCCCCAATGGGGGGTAAATGAAACAAATCTCATGCGGTTCTGCAAAGTTGAATCTCAGCCTGTGACCAAGGGCCAGGAGGTCTAAAACGTGTAAGGCACGAACGAGAAATCTGTATGACAATGCCGGTTTGCCAATAAACTGTCTGCTGTGGAGTGCGTCTTATGCCAAGGGCAATTTGGATTGTTTATATTACACGGCTGTCTTGCCGCGAAGACAGCACCATCCCATTATTGTGTGAGGAGCCGTAGGGGTATGGAACTGTCCGAGCCTCTCTTCGGAGCAGCAGAAGGGCAGGAAATTGTGTAAACTGCTGTTTACATCCAGAGGCCCATGAACACTAATAGTACTTGGAGACAAACGGCGCAGACCAACTAAATGTTTCAACACAAGCGTGGATACTACATATCCCAGAATGCAGTACTAAATTGCACTCACCTGCGAGGCACCACTGGGGGTAAAAGAAACAAATCTCGTGTGGTTCTGCAAAGTTGAATCTCAGCCTGTGACCAAGGACCAGGAGGTCTGAAACGCGTAAGGCACGATTGAGAAATCCGTATGACAATGCCGGTTTGCCAAAAAATTATCTGCTGCGGAGGGCGTCTTATGCCAAGGGCAATTTGGATTGTTTATATTACACGGCTGTCCTGTCGTGAAGACAGCACCATCCCATTATAGTGTGAGGAGCCGTAGGGGCATGGAACTCTCCGAGCCTCTCTTCGGAGCAGCAGATGGGCAAGAAATTGTATAAACTGGGGTTTACATCCAGAGGCCCACTTGAGGGCTATGAACACTAATAGTACTTGGAGACAAACGGCGCAGACCAACTAAATGTTTCAACACAAGCGTTGATCCTACATATCCCAGAATGCAGTACTAAATTGCACTCACCTGCGAGGCCCCACTGGGGGGTAAAAAGAAACAAATCTCGTGTGGTTCTGCAAAGTTGGATCTCAGCCTGTGACCAAGGACCAGGAGGTCTGAAACGTGTAAGGCTCGTTAGAAATCTGTATGACAATGCCGGTTTGCCAATAAATTATCTGCTGTGGAGTGCGTCTTATCCCAAGGGCAATTTGGATTGTTTATATTACACAGCTGTCCTGCAGTGAAGACAGCACCATCCCATTATTGTGTGAGGAGCTGAAGGAGCATGGAACTCTCCGAGCCTCTCTTCGGAGCAGCAGATTTGAAGGAAATTGTATAAACTGCCGTTTACATCCAGAGGCCTATGAACATTAATAGTACTTGGAGACAAACGGCGCAGACCAACTAAATGTTTCAACACAAGCGTGGATACTACATATCCCAGAATGCAGTACTAAATTGCACTCACCTGCGAGGCACCACTGGGGGGTAAAAAGAAACAAATCTCGTGTGGTTCTGCAAAGTTGAATCTCAGCCTGTGACCAAGGACCAGGAGGTCTGAAACGCGTAAGGCACGATCGAGAAATCCGTATGACAATGCCGGTTTGCCAATAAATTATCTGCTGCGGAGTGCGTCTGATGCCAAGGGCAATTTGGATCGTTTATATTACACGGCTGTCCTGCCGTGAAGACAGCACAATCTCATTATTCTGTGAGGAGCCGTACGGGCATGGAACTCTCCGAGCCTCTCTTCGGAGCAGCAGATGTGCAGGAAATTGTATAAACTGGCGTTTACATCCAGAGGCCCACTGGAGGGCTATGAACACTAATAGTACTTGGAGACAAACGGTGCAGACCAACTAAATGTTTCAACACAAGCGTGGATACTACAAATCCCAGAATGCAGTACTAAATTGCACTCACATGCGAGGCCCCACTAGGGGGTAAAAAGTAACAAATCTCGTGTGGTTCTGCAAAGTTGAATCTCAGCCTGTGACCAAAGACCAGGAGGTCTGAAACGCGTAAGGCACGATCGAGAAATCTGTATGACAATGCCGGTTTGCCAATAAATTATCTACTACGGAGTGCATCATGCCATGGGCAATTTGGATTGTTTACATTACATGGCTGTCCTGCCATGAAGACAGCACCATCCCACGATTGTGTGAGGAGCCATAGGGGCATGGAACTCTCCGAGCCTCTCTTCGGAGCAGCAGATGGGCAGGAAATTGTATAAACTGGCGTTTACATCCAGAGGCCCACTGGAGGGCTATGAACACTAATAGTACTTGGAGACAAATGGCGCAGACCAAGTAAATGTTTCAACACAAGCGTTGATACTACATATCCCAGAATGCAGTACTAAATTGAACTCACCTGCGAGGCCCCACCTGGGGGGTAAAAAGAAACAAATCTCGTGTGGTTCTGCAAAGTTGAATCTCAGCCTGTGACCAAGGACCAGGAGGTCTGAAACGCGTAAGGCACGATCGAGAAATCCGTATGACAATGCCGGTTTGCCAATAAATTATCTTCTGCGGAGTGCGTCTTATGCCAAGGGCAATTTGGATTGTTTATATTACAGGGCTGTCCTGTCGTGAAGACAGCACCATCCCATTATTGTGTAAGGAGCCATAGGGGCATGGAACTCTCGGAGCCTATCTTCGGAGCAGCAGATGGGCAGGAAATTGTATAAACTGGTGTTTACATCCAGAGGCCCACTGGAGGGTTATGAACACTAATAGTACTTGGAGACAAACGGCGCAGACCAAGTAAATGTTTTAACACAAGCGCGGATACTACATATCCCAGAATGCAGTACTAAATTGCACTCACCTGCGAGGCCCCAATGGGGGGTAAATGAAACAAATCTCGTGCGGTTCTGCAAAGTTGAATCTCAGCCTGTGACCAAGGACCAGGAGGTCTGAAACGCGTAAAGCATGATCGAGAAATCTGTATGACAATGCCGGTTTGCCAATAATTTATCTGCTGTGGAGTGCGTCTTATCCCAAGGGCAATTTGGATTGTTTATATTACACGGCTGTCCTGCAGTGAAGACAGCACCATCCTATTATTGTGTGAGGAGCTGAAGGGGCATGGAACTCTCCGAGCCTCTCTTCGGAGCAGAAGATTTGAAGGAAATTATATAAACTGCCGTTTACATCCAGAGGCCCATGAACACTAATAGTGCTTGGAGACAAACGGCGCAGACCAACTAAATGTTTCAACACAAGCATGGATACTACATATCCCAGAATGCAGTACTAAATTGCACTCACCTGCGAGGCACCACTGGGGGGTAAAAAGAAACAAATCTCGTGTGGTTCTGCAAAGTTGAGTCTCAGCCTGTGACCAAGGACCAGGAGGTCTGAAACGCGTAAGGCACGATCGAGAAATCCGTATGACAATGTCGGTTTGCCAAAACATTATCTGCTGTGGAGGGCGTCTTATGCCAAGGGCAATTTGGATTGTTTATATTACACGGCTGTCCTGTCGTGAAGACAGCACCATCCCATTATAGTGTGAGGAGCCGTAAGGGCATGGAACTCTCCGAGCCTCTCTTCGGAGCAGCAGATGGGCAGGAAATTGTATAAACTGGTGTTTACATCCAGAGGCCCACTGGAGGGCTATGAACACTAATAGTACTTGGAGACAAACGGCGTATACCACGTAAATGTTTCAACACATGCGTGGACACTGCATATCCCAGAATGCTGTACTAAATTGCACTCACCTGCGAGGCCCCACTGGGGGGTAAAATGACACAAATCTCGTGTGATTCGGCAAAGCTGAATCTCAGCCTGTGACCAAGGACCAGGAGGTCTGAAACGCGTAAGGCACGATCGAGAAATCTGTATGACAATGCCGGTTTGCCAATAAATTATCTGCTGCGGAGTGCGTCTTATGCCAAGGGCAATTTGGATTGTATATATATATATATATATATATATCGCCACACCAGTCCCAGTTGGATTAAATGAGACTGTCACACGGGCGGTCCGAGTTTGGGCTACCGGGGGCCCCAATTTACATTCCAAAATCCTCCGCTTGTTAGCAGAAAGCACTCGGACACTCCAACATGCTGAATAAAGTTTTAATGGCTAGAAAACGACGCGTTCGGCTTGCGCCTTGCTCGCGCTCCTAGTAGCGTGAGCAAGGCGCAAGCCGAAACGCGTCATTTTTCTCGCCACTAAAACTTTATTCAGCATGTTGGAGTGTCCGAGTGCTTTCTGCTAACAAGCGGAGGATTTTGGAATATATATATATATATATATATATATATATATATATATATATATATATATATATATATATATATATGCTCCGGTTCACCAATGAACGCTCGTAGCACTCCGGAACGGGTGCCGGTCCGATACTTGGCGGTGAGTCCACGTGGTAATATCAGGCTCAAAACTCCACAAAGTGAAGAGACCACTTTCAGTTGAGAGGTGAAAAAAGACTCAGGTTTATTTACCGGGTCACAAAGCAAACAGGACACGTTTCGACTCGCGCCTTTTTCGACTGTTCGTCCATCAGCGCTTTCACCATGTTTATATTCACAAAGACATGTGTTCCATTGCATTTAGCATTCGTAAAGAAGGAAAGCGGACTGTTACATTACAGAACTTTGCAATCGCCGCCATCTTAAAGTGACTATGTTCCCTTTAGAAAATAATGTTTTATAAAGGAACGAGACGACTAGTGTTTCACAGTATGCAGTATACCACCCTATGTAAATGAAATATTACCATGCAATAATGCATAAATTCATAACATGAAAACGGACTGATAGCTTGTCTAAATTTACATTTGATTAATCAATGTTCATCACGCTCTGTCTGAGCTTTTATAGTGGGGCGAATTTGCAGTTCAATTCAAACCAAAATACTCATTTAGACTACAAAATCAGTCATAATTCATTCCTTTCGTTTCCCAATATGCAGTATACCACTCTATATAAATGAAATAATACCATATAATAATGCATTAAGTCATAAGATGAAACGGACTGATAATTTGTCTAAGCTAACATTTGATTATACAATGTTCATCACGCTCTGTATGAGCTTTTATAGTGGGGCAAATTTACAGCACAATTCAGACAATTGCAAATCTAATCACATTAGAATAAATGAAATTGCGGACATCAATGTGCAAATATTATAAAGAGGATCATCAGTGTCATTTACTCTAGCCTAACTTGTCTAAGTTTTCATATGATTATTCGATGTTCATCATGCTCTGTATGAGCTTTTGTAGTGGGGCAAATTTACAGCACAATTCAGACAATAGCATATTTAATCAAATTAAAAGAAATGAAATTATAGACATCAATATGCAAATAATATAAAGAGGATATAATGTCATCAATGTCATTTACTCTAGCCTAGATGTATTGCTAGTTCCTCTTCTGTATTGAGCCCTGTGGGTATCTTTGTCTCGAGGTCTATGATAAATCTTGATTCGAGTCTACGTAATTTCAGTTCTCTGTTACCTCCTCTTTCGTGTGATGGGACGTGATCCAAGCAGTAGAAACAAAGTAAGTTTATATTGCTCTGATGAAATTTGGCAAAGTGTCTCGCTACTGGATACGTTAAATCATTTTTTTCAATTGCCCTCGCATGTTCTAAAATTCTCCGTTTGGTTGAATGGATAGTACTGCCTATGTACATTAATTTACATGGGCATATTAGGCAATAGATGCAATAGGGAGTGTTACAAGTAAGAAATTTTGTGATGGGTCTGGGCTTCTTATGTCCTGGTACTGTATATGTTAAAGTTTTTGAACTATTTTTACAGGCCTTACATTTCGTGCAGGGAAAAAATCCTGTGAGATCACTAATTCTAGGATTGTAAGGCACAGTTTCGAAATGGCTTTGCACCAAAGTGTCTTTGAGCGAGCGACTCCTTCTATATGTGAATTTTGGGTGGTATGGCAAGCTATTCCCAATAACTGAATCGGTTTTAAGGATATGCCAATTACGGTTGATAATGTTTCTTAACTTTTGTGACTCATTAGAAAAAGTGGTAATGAGTCTAAATTTGTCATTTAACAATTCTTTACCCTTTATTTTCTTCTCACTAAGAAGGCAATGTCGTGGGATCTTATCTACTCTAGCTAATGTTTTATGGAGTAGTGTCTCTGAATATCCTCTTGCCTTAAATCTTTCAATTGCTTCCCCTGCAGCCTGTTCAAAATCCTGATTCCTAGTACAATTCCTTTTGAGGCATAAAAGCTCTCCATAGGGGATGCTTTTCTTTAATGGATTGGGATGACTGCTCTGTGCTTCTAGGATAGCATTCCCTGCGGTCAGCTTACGGAATAAGGTTGTGCAGATTTGTCTGTCTGCAATGAACACTTTTAAATCCAAATAATTTACTTCAGTTGCACTGATGTTTCCACTGAAATGTAAATTAACTGTATTCTCATTCAGAGCTTGAATATATTGTTCAACATCCTCTTCGGGACCTTGCCATAAAATGAATAGGCCGTCTATGTAACGATACCAACCTGCAATGCATGCTACCCACTTACTGTTGGCATCAGCCCATGCCACCTGCTTCTCCCACCAGCCCACGAACAAGTTCACGTAGCTGGGGGCGAAGCAGGTGCCCATGGCTGTGCCCTTTATTTGTCTGTATAATTGCTTATGAAACAGGAAAATGTTGTTGGTGAGGCAAAATACAAGGAATTCTATGATCATTTCGTTATGCTCTGTAAATTTCAATGACCTGCCTTTCAGGAAGTATCGGATAGCGTTGACTCCCTTCTCATGGTCTATGCAAGTGTATAAGCTTGTTACATCTAACACTATCATCAACATATCAGGTTCCCACGTAAAATTGGAAATTATTCTGATAAAATCTTTAGTATCACGAATGTATGACAGCAATGTTTTAACAAAGTCAAATAAAAAATAGTCAATATATTGCAACATAGACTTAGTCAGGCTGCCTTTTGATGAGATAATTGGACGACCTGGAGGTATTTTTGCATCTTTATGTATCTTCGGGAGATGGGAAAACGTTGGTATCACCGGATGTTGACAGTTTAAAAACCTTACTTCCTCATTGTCTATCATGCCCCGAGTGAACCACTTTTGTATCATATCATGATGTGCTATCATGCTGTTGTTATATTCTTCTTTGGAGATTCTAACATAACAGTTTGTGTCTGATAATTGTCTTAATGCTTCCTTACAGAAATAGTCTTTGGTCATAAGCACGATATTTACTCCCTTATCCGAGGGTTTGCATACGATATTCAGATCATTTTGAATTCCTTGGATAGCTTTCTTTTGTTCTGACGTGAGGTTTGCTATGATTCGAACTGATTTCATATTTTTCAGTTTCATCAGTCTCATTTGCCTTAAGTCTTTCTTTACTGTCTCTTCAAAGACGTCTATCGTGTCAAATGCTGTCACTGGTACAAAGGTTGATTTGACCTTGAATCCCGTTTTTACACTTCGCTGAGTGATTCCAAAGCTCTCTCTATCACTTATATTTCCGACATGTTCTTCTGTTCCTAGGGATTGTTCTCTGTTTTCTAGGATCAGTAGAGTTTCAAGGTCCTCTCCTGTTAATATATCTGTCAGTGTTGATGTTACCACGGTATTCTCATCCGATTGTTGTCGTCTGCTGAGACCTTTGATTTTGAAAAATTTATAAAGTTTGAGTTTCCTTGTGAAGAGATAGAGGTCAATGCGTGTTTGCGTGTATTCGAAATCTTGTGTTGGACAGAATGTGAGTCCCTTTTTCAGAGTAGATTCTTCGATTTTGGTTAAAATTCTGGGGGTTAGGTTAATGAGGGGAAGCTACCAGGTGAGGAGAACCGCCATTGATTATGCCACAGTGGGGAGTAGGCGCGGGGAGTAGGCAGCTCAACAGCTGTAGTTGTCAGGGCATCATCATATGCACGAACAGGTTACTTAACCAAGTTCGCGGAGTGGGACCCCTTGCATGCTCTGCTGGTGGAATTTTGGACACAATTGGCTGCACACCGGGGGCTTTGATTTATAAAAGAAAGGACAGTACTAACTGTGGGCTGAGACTTCGTAGCCCGCTCTCTGTGATTGCACGACAGAGCTCCAATAGGATTCCATCATCCAGTATTTCAAAGCCCTGCGAGAAATGAACTGGTCAACACGAAGCTGGCATTGAAGAAGGCATTTGCCGAAACGCGTCTGCCAGGTGTATTCCCTCTGTACGTACATGAATTCTGTTGTGCCAAGTGGTGGATTAAAAACCTTACCTTGAGGCGACCCGAGCTGTGTCAGACCCGTCTTTTGGTTGAGAGGCGGGATTGGAGGTTGATATTGGGCAGCAGTCGGCGCTGCATACTGACACGCTTCTCGTTCTGGAGCACCGCTGATTGCCGGCAACTGTTGGTGAAGTGTTGGTTTCACACCGCGGCGCCCCCCCGGCTGAGATACTGTTTGGCAATGGGGAGAGAGCAGCAGATTGACTGCTGAACGGGAAGCTACCAGGTGAGGAGAACCGCCATTGATTATGCCACAGCGGGGAGTAGGCGGCTCAACAGCTGACGTTGTCAGGGCATTATCATATGCATGAACAGGTTACTTAACCAAGTTCGCGGAGTGGTACCGCTTGCATGCTCTGCTGGTGGGATTTTGGACACAATTGGCTGCACACCGGGGGCTTTGAATTATAAAAGAACGAACAGTACTAACTGTGGGCTGAGACTTTGTAGCCCGCTCCCAGTGATTGCACGACAGAGCTCCAATAGGATTCCATCATCCAGTATTTCAAAGCCCTGCGAGAAATGAATTGGTCAACACGAAGCTGGCATTGAAGAAGGCATTCGCCGAAACGCGTCTGCCAGGTGTTTTCCCTGTGTATGTGCATGAATTCTGTTGCGCCAAGTGCTGGATTAAAAACCATATATATATAAACATATCTATATATATATATATATATATTTTTTTTTTTACAACAAAGGACGCCGCACTCTGGAACCTTGGAAAATGTATTTTATTCACAGAGCCAGTCTGTCACACCGACGCGTTTCGGCCAGCACGGCCTTTCACACGGTAGGGGGCACTACTATTACATCTGTTTTATATCATTTCCTGTAAGTATACACTCCCATTGAATTCTGGGATTTGTAGTTTGATTCTGCTATATGTACAGATTACCTCGTGACAGAGTCATCATTTTCATTTGATAAACACATTATTTTGCTAGGCATTTACCGGTAATTAAACAATATATATTGTGAATAAATTGCGTTTGCATAGATTAAAACAGTGATGTCATTTTGCTCACATTTCAACCGCTTTTACGTAATCAGAGCGATAATTACAATGATATGTATAGTACATTCAAAGTGATATTAATCTATGCATGATTTCAAGATATTCAAAACTTCATGGGTTAAGTACCCCTGATTTTGTTTAAGATCTATTTTTAAGATGGTTTTAATGCAACACTTACTTTCTACTGTGTGGCTATGATAATTTTCATAAGATGTTAATGTACACTTATTTATTTACAGTTATTTCCCTAATTAACCTATGGCATTCATGATATTCATCCGTTTGCTGTTAATCGTTCACATTTATTTACAGATGAACATAAAGTTCTTCATCAAAATTCATCCCTTTCGGATTTTTTGTACGAAGCCTGATTATGTACTTGGACTCTAGCTGTCTGAGTCTCTTTTTCCTGTCGCCCATCCTTTCATTGTTCTCCACAGTGTCTATGCCAAAGAAATTCATTTTTCGCCAATCACCATTTTGGCAGGCAAGTAAATGTTTGGCAGTTGCATAAGTTGGATCTTTATTTTTTACTGCTCGGATATGTTCTAAAATCCGTTTTTTCAACATGCAAATAGTGCTGCCTATGTACATCAGGCCGCAATTACATTGGATGGCGTAGACCACATATTGTGTCGTACATGTTATTCTTTGGCTGATATGGATGATTCTTCCTTCAGGATCTCTTATGTCTTTTTTATTGATTCCAATTTTGCAGGCCTTGCAATTATTGCACCTTTTGAAGCCAGTTTGCTGTTGTTCCAGCCAATTTTTACCTTTGGTTTTGGATTGGAAGTGACTCTGTACTATTATGTCTCTGAGTGAGGGTGCCTTTTTGTAAGTGATTTGTGGTCTTTCACCAATGATTGTCGCAAGGTCTTGATCTAGTTGTAATAATGGCCAGTATTTTTAAACGCTTTGTCTGATTTTGTGTGCTTCTTTGCTAAGTGTCAGTATGAGTCTTGGGGCTGCTTGCTTGTCACCTTCATTAGAATTTCTCTTTTTCTCAGATTTTTTGACAAGAATTTCTGTTCGTGTAATTTCTTTGATTTTTTTCATACTGTTATTAAGATCTCTTTCTTTGTACCCTCTCTTTTTGAGTCTGCTCGCACTTTTCAAGATTTCTTTCTCCTCTTCCTCATCTTTGGAGCAGTTGCGTCGCATCCTGATGAATTCCCCAAATGGGATGCTTCTCAGTAGTGGTTTGGGATGAAAACTGTCTGCATGAAGAATGCTATTTGTTGCAGTTTTCTTTCGATAGAGAGTCGTCTGTATTTGTCCATTGTCAATGTAGACTGTGATGTCTAAAAGTCTACTTTGTAACAGCTAGCAGTGCAACTAAAAGAGAGTCCAATGTTATATTCATTTAAAGATTTGAAGTATTCCATGAACTCTTCCTTATTCCCGTTCCAAATTAGGAACAGATCATCTATGTATTGTGTCCATAATATGATCTTCTCCAGGGCCTTGTTGTTATTTGGACCCCAGGCTATTTCCTTCTCCCACCACCCTATAGTGAGATTTGCATAATTCGGGGAGAAGGAAATGCCCATGGCACAGCCACATAGTTGATGATATATCTCATGGTCAAAGAAAAAGATGTTGTTATTCAGGCACATTTTTATCATTGTTAGGAGCATTGCCGAATGTTCCAGTTCACTATTGTTCCGTTGTTTGAGGAAATACGCACAGGCATTTAGTCCTACTGAGTGTTCAATGGACGTATATAGAGACATCACATCGATCGTTACCATGATATATGATGGATTCCATGCTATATTTGACAGCACATGCAGGAAATCACCTGTGTCCTGGATGTAGGAATTTAAGTTTTTGACCATGGGAGCAAGATAGTGGTCCGCATAGGATGAAATGTTTTCATATAGAGAATCGCATGATGACACGATTGGTCTTCCGGGAGGGTTAATCAAGGTTTTATGAACTTTCGGTAGGAAATATACCGTTGGAATAGTTGGATTTTCTTTAAAAAGATATTGTCGTTCCTCAACATTGATTAAATTGTGTTTATGCCACTCATCCAAGTTGTTCCTTAAATCTTGAATCATTTTATGAATTGGATTGTGTGCTAGCTTCTCGTATTTTGCAGGATCATGTAGTTGGCGGTATGCTTCAATTTTGTAATCGCTTGTGTTTTGAATCACGATATTTCCGCCCTTATCTGCGGGCTTGATATTTATGTTGGAATTGTTCGCCAGCATTTGGATAGCTTGATTTTCTCTTGTGGATATATTTTCTCTTTGTTTGTTGTTTCTTGTTTTTTCCATTTTATCATTTTCATCCATTATAGCCTCAGAGAAGGAATCAATTTTATTGCCTGGTGACAATTGTGGGCAGTATCTTGATTTATTCGAGAGGCCACTGCTTTTGTGTTGTTTAGTGTCGATATCAAGATCTTGGAGCATTTCGATTTCAGTAATTTCATCATCTCGCAATTCATTGGCTAGATCATATAGATTTTTGAAATGTGGGATTTCTTCTATGGTTAGTGCTTGGTCATTACTCGTTTTTTGACTGTCGACCTCCTGAATAATCGCACTCTGGTTACTCTGGGATTGTTTGCCAGCATGTATCTTAGTCAATTTGAGCTTACGCACATATTTATATATGTCAATTTTGGTATTGGTATAGTTAAAATATTTTTGTGGACAAAGTGAGAGACCTTTATTAAGTATTTGGCATTCCATTTCGGTTAATGTGTGGTCCGATAGATTGATAATTAGATTGTCCCCATTTAATTCTTCTTGGTTTGATTTCTCAACGGGTATTGCCTTTTTGTGTTTGGATCGTCGGGTTTTCCTGAGGCTGCTAAAGACTTTGTATTGCCTCTTCCAAACCCTCTGCCTTTGCCTTGTCCCTGGTTCTGTGATAGATTTTGGTCTAGATTGACAAGGCGCATCTCCTCTAAAAAAGTAATGTTACTGGATACATTCCTACTGGTGGAGGCTTCGTTTTCACTGCCACTGATGTCTGATTCACTTCCTGTTTCTCCCCCCGCCTTTGGAAGTTTTTTGGCGTAATTGGTCTTTAATACATAAAGCGTTTTGCAAACGTTAGTATTTGGCCTTGTTTGTAATCTGTTTCGTCCCTAGTAAATTTCTGCTGTTTACGTTGTTGAATTTCCTCCTCGTATTTCTCTAACCGGTCTTCCCTTTCTTTACGCAGTTTGTCCGTTTCCTCTTTGTCATGTTGGGTAATTTTGGCCTCCAGATCTTTAATTGTTGTGTGTACTTCATCAAGATCCCTTTCAGCATATTTGATGAGAATTCTCATCATATTTTTGCTACATTCCATGTTGTTGGCACCCCACTCTTCCAGCATGTCCGTTAGTGTATCTGGATGCGTAGGCATGGTGAAGATCCTTATTCCACGTGGGACTCTATCCACTTCAAGATATTTCTGCAATGCCAGTACTTCCCAGCTTTTACTTCTTTCTTTTTTATATTGTTTTTCGATTTGAAAAAATAATTGCTTCAGTGTAGGATTCGATTCATTTAACATAGTGGATCTTGTGCTTGCTGTTGCCCCTTCCTTGCTGCCCGGTTGGAACATTGTTGTCACTTTTTGTACTCGTTTAGCTTTCCGTGCTTCCATTGTTGCTTATTAACCAATCTGTGATACTCCTGAAAAATGAATAGCACTGTTGTTTGTGTTACTGTTTTGTCGTGCTCTGGCTATATCTGTTTAAATGCAGTTGTACAAGATTCCCCCTTAGTGGTTGGGAGAGCGGCGTATCGCTATATCAGTGTTAAGCGATGCCGATCTCCAATTGCTACCACAGTCAAATCGCTTCGATTCTGAGATTAGTGCCAGAATTTATATCGCCTCATAGCTTGAAAACTCACCATCCGGGGAGACTCCTGTGCGGTTGGGGCTCTCTGCTCCGTCCTCCAGCGCTCAACCCGGGGAGCTTGGCGTCTTCACGCCTTCCTTCTCGATCGGTCGCTTCCGGCGTAGATTCAGTTTACTGCAATGTGGTTCCTGCCGGAGCGCGCAACAGCGGGTGCAGGCGTTGGGCCGAACCAATGGCCAAAATCAATTTTACAACAAAGGACGCCGCACTCTGGAACCATGGAAAATGTATTTTATTCACAGAGCCAGTCTGTCACACCGACGCGTTTCGGCCAGCACGGATTTTCTCACGGTAGGGGGCACTACTATTACATCTGTTTTATATCATTTCCTGTAAGTATACACTCCCATTGAATTCTGGGATTTGTAGTTTGATTCTGCTATATGTACAGATTACCTCGTGACAGAGTCATCATTTTCATTTGATAAACACATTATTTTGCTAGGCATTTACCGGTAATTAAACAATAAATATTGTGAATAAATTGCGTTTGCATAGATTAAAACAGTGATGTCATTTTGCTCACATTTCAACCGCTTTTACGTAATCAGAGCGATAATTACAATGATGTTCGAAGTTTCGAATATCTTGAAATCATGCATAGATTAATATCACTTTGAATGTACTATACATATCATTGTAATTATCGCTCTGATTACGTAAAAGCGGTTGAAATGTGAGCAAAATGACATCACTGTTTTAATCTATGCAAACGCAATTTATTCACAATATATATTGTTTAATTACCGGTAAATGCCTAGCAAAATAATGTGTTTATCAAATGAAAATGATGACTCTGTCACGAGGTAATCTGTACATATAGCAGAATCAAACTACAAATCCCAGAATTCAATGGGAGTGTATACTTACAGGAAATTATATAAAACAGATGTAATAGTAGTGCCCCCTACCGTGAGAAAGGCCATGCTGGCCGAAACGCGTCGGTGGGACAGACTGGCTCTGTGAATAAAATACATTTTCCAAGGTTCCAGAGTGCGGCGTCCTTTGTTGTAAAATTGATTTTGGCCATTGGTTCGGCCCAACGCCTGCACCCGCTGTTGCGCGCTCCGGCAGGAACCACATTGCAGTAAAATAAATATATATATATATATATATATATTAATATATGTTCATATTTTCACTGGATAGACCAAAGGTTACAGAGGCGTTATAGGCTCACATTTCACTCACACAAAACCAAAGAAATTCAGCAAATATAGTTACCTTAGCTATCTATAACTTATGCAATGCACTGCTTATGACCTCACATATTATATTACATCACTTATGACATGGACAGCGACATCACTGATGACATCACAAATGACATCACTGATGACATCATCAAGTGAGTGTAAGTGTTTTCTAGGAGTTTATGAGTGTTAAACATGTATACTAACCTACTACAAAAGTTAGATTAGTATACTAGTTGTACTACCAATGAGAGATAATATTTCTAACATATGTGATCTGAGTGGCTGTGTGACTCTCTGTATCAGTGTGTGAGTGGGTGTCTGAGTGGCAATATGGGTGTGTCAGTGCGTGCATGGGTGGCTGTATGTGTGGGTGAGTGGATTTCTTACCAGCTCTGTGGTTGTGTGAGTGATTGCGTAAGTGGTTGCATGGGTGGGTGCCTGAGTGTTTGAATGGGTGTGTGACTGGGTGTGTGAGTGGCTGTATGGGTGTATAAATGGGTGTGTGAGTAGCTCTGTGGGTAACGCCGAACTCCGTAAAGTGACCAAAAAACTCTGCCGCGCTACGTGGATTTCCGCAAGCGGTGGGGTGCGTTTGGTCATGCCATTCATGTTGATTTTCAGCGCCGGGTGTTTGTCCCATGCTGTAAAATTAGCGCGAACGGCTTCTTTTCTTGCTGCTCGAGTAGATTTTCAACCCGAGCGGCAGCTTTATCAACGCGATCCGAAAGTTTCTCAATGCGAGCGGTCGGGACCATCCACAACTGCCCATGTTGACTATGGGTCTGTGAATGGGTATGTGAGTAGTTGGGTGGGTGTTTAAGAGGGTGTATGAGAGGTTGTATATGGGTGTGAGTGCGTGTGTGAGTGGTTCTGTGGATGATGATGTAATCAGTAATGTCATCAGTGATGTCACTGACCATGTCATAAGTGATGTAATATGTTAGGTCATAAGTAGTGCATTACATGGGGGCGTAAGTTATAGTTAGCTCAGGTAACTATTTAAAAGAGGGTAACATGCTGGAAGCCCTGTTGTTTGCCATTACGCCGCAGCTCACCTTTGATAAAGGGCATACGCCTGAAACACGTCAGGATTGGCTGTGGAGGTCCGTGACAAGACTTCCCTTGATCTTCACTTGTATCCTGCGGGTGCGTTCCAACTGGGGGCAAAACCTCTTCTTCTCATGTTTGCGGCCTGCCCGGTCGCGGAACGGCACCGCCCGGTTATCAGCGCGGATCCCTTGTTGCCTGTAGTGGGCAGCTGTGTGTGGAGCAGGATGAGATTGTTGACACTGGGGGGAGTAGCTTTGAGTAGACTCTGAATGGAGTGAATTTCACGGCGTGGTGGCTACAGCCCACATGGGTGTTATGGAAGGACTTCCAGTCCCAGGATGCTATGCGATGTTATGCAAACTCACCTGATGTTGATTGTTGAACTTAAAATAAAAGAGGGTAAAATGCTGGAAGCCCTGTTGTTTGCCATTACGCCGCAGCTCACCTTTGATAAAGGGCATACACCCGAAACACATCAGGATTGGCTGTGGAGGTCCGTGGCAAGACTTCCCTTGATATTCACTTCTATCCTGTGGGTGCGTTCCAACTGGGGGCAAAACCTCTTCTTCTCATGCTTGCGGCCTGCCCGGTCGCGGAACGGCACCGCTGCGTTATCAGCGCGGATCCCTTGTTGCCTGTAGTGGGCAGCTGTGTGTGGAGCAGGATGAGATTGTTGACACTGGGGGGAGTAGCTTTGAGTGGACTCTGAATGGAGTGAATTTCACGGCGTGGTGGCTACAGCCCACATGGGTGTTATGGAAGGACTTCCAGTCCCAGGATGCTATGCGATGTTATGCAAACTCACCTGATGTTGATTGTTGAACTAAAAATAAAAGAGGGTAAAATGCTAGAAGCCCTGTTGTTTGCCATTACGCCGCAGCTCACCTTTGATAAAGGGCATATGCCTGAAACGCATCAGGATTGGCTGTGGAGGTCCATGACAAGACTTCCCTTGATCTTCACTTGTATCCTGCGGGTGCGTTCCAACTGGGGGCAAAACCTCTTCTTCTCATGTTTGGGGCCTGCCCGGTCACGGAACGGCACCGCCGGGTTATCAGCGCGGATCCCTTTTTGCCTGTAGTGGGCAGCTGTGTGTGGAGCAGGATGACATTGTTGACACTGGGGGGAGTAGCTTTGAGTGGACTCTGAATGGAGTGAATTTCACAGCGTGGTGGCTACAGCCCACATGGGTGTTATGGAAGGACTTCCAGTCCCAGGATGCTATGGGATGTTATGCAAACTCACCTGATGTTGATTGTTGAACTAAAAATAAAAAAGGGTAAAAGGCTGGAAGCCCTGTTTTTTGCCATTACACCGCAGCTCACCTTTGATGAAGGTCATATGCCCGAAACGCGTCAGGATTGGCTGTGGAGGTCCGTGACAAGACTTCCCTTGATCTTCACTTGTATCCTGCGGGTGCGTTCCAACTGGGGGCAAAACCTCTTCTCATGTTTGCAGCCTGCCCGGTCGCGGAACGGCACCGCCGCGTTATCAGCGCGGATCCCTTGTTGCCTGTAGTGGGCAGCTGTGTGTGGAGCAGGATGAGATTGTTGACACTGGGGGGAGTAGCTTTGAGTGGACCCTGAATGGAGTGAATTTCACGGCGTGGTGGCTACAGCCCACATGGGTGTTATGGAAGGACTTCCAGTCTCAGGATGCCATGCGATGTTATGCAAACTCACCTGATGTTGATTGTTGAACTAAAAATAAAAGAGGGTAAAATGCTGGAAGCCCTGTTGTTTGCCATTACTCCGCAGCTCACCTTTGATAAAGGGCATACGCCCAAAACGCGTCAGGATTGGCAGTGGAGGTCCGTGACAAGACTTCCCTTGATCTTCACTTGTATCCTGCGGGTGCGTTCCAACTGGGGTCAAAACCTCTTCTTCTCGTGTTTGCGGCCTGCCCGGCCGCGGAATGGCACCGCCGCGTTATCAGCGCAGATCCCTTGTTGCCGGTAGTGGGCAGCTGTGTGTGGAGCAGGATGAGATTGTTGACACTGGGGGGAGTAGCTTTGAGTGGACTCTGAATGGAGTGAATTTCACGGCATGGTGGCTACATCCCACATGGGTGTTATGGAAGGACTTTCAGTCCCAGGATGCTATGCGATGTTATGAAAACTCACCTGATGTTGAACTAAAAATAAAAGAGGGTAAAATGCTGGAAGCCCTGTTGTTTGCCATTACACCGCAGCTCAACTTTGATAAAGGGCATACGCCCGAAACGCATCAGGATTGGCTGTGGAAGTCCGTGACAAGACTTCCCTTGATCTTCACTTGTATCCTGCGGGTGCGTTCCAACTGGGGGCAAAACCTCTTCTTCTTATATATATATATATATATATATATATATATATATATATATTCCTCCTTGATGGCCCCTTCGAGGGCCGTACACGAGGCGCACACTGATGGGTTATTATCTTAATTTATTGAAGCCACACACAAACAAACACACCCGACAGACGCGTTTCGGCTACACGCCTTCGTCAATGTCGGTAGGGTAAACATTACTTTCTCTTTTAAAAAAATATAAAATCATCGACATAGAAAAGGAAAAAGCAGTTCATCCGGGTTATACATAGAAAGCGACAAGGGGTTATTGTAAATCATCACAAATCTTAGGTTCAAACAGCGGCCATCTTAAGATGTCTAATTAACCATATTATTCAACAATTAAATTATAAGACCTACTGTTTTATATTTACATTCATTTGTTGAACGTTTTTTTGTGTGGTGTTCATCCTATGTACAACTATTCACATCATGTATACATAATTTTATACAATCTAGCCACGAATGGTATAATAGATATTATGAGTTATATATAATTCCTCAATTCATGTTGGTGAAATCACAAATTATAGATTTAATCTTCCTGTTATTATGCCCTGAATGGGCTTATTTTCACAGGTACTCCAATCAAAAATTCAATGCATCTCAATCCATCGACATTTTGATTAATCATAAATTATTCAATGGCTTATACTTAGTTCATAGTACATAAGCATTTTGAAATTCATAACCCCTATATGTGCTAATATAATTACAGTGCAAAAGTACTTCCTGTCCTTCCTATAGTACATATTTACAAAACTTCCTTTACAAACTTCAAGGAATATGAATCCATAATTCTTCTTCATTATTCAAGCCTGCCGGACTTTTCGTTTGTAATTCAATTATATATTTCGATTCCAATCTCCTAAGTTTCCTTACTCTGTCCCCACCCCTTTCATCTTTGGGGACCTGATCAATGCAAAAAAACTTTAAGAGATTCTGATTGGATTTATGATGGTCTTGAAAGTGGCGGGCCACTGGATACGTGGCATCCCGGTTCTTTATAGCACGCATGTGCTCTAGAACCCTTTTTTAGTGGGATGGATGGTGCTCCCCACATAACTTAACTCACATGGGCAGGTCAAACAATATACTGCAAAATCAGTATTGCAGTTCATTAGTTTATTGATTTTTCTTTTCGTTGTTCTGCCTGGGATGTTAAATTCCTTGACCTTTTGCAGTTCTTATATGCCTTACAATTCATGCATGGATAAAACCCTGTCACAGTGTCTTTCCTTTTGGGATTTTTAGAAAAGTGACTCCTCACTAGTTGGTCTTTTAGGGCCGAACCTCTCCTGTAAGTTATCAGGGGTTCTTCGGTATATGTGGCCCTATAATAGTGTCTGATTTCAAAATCTTCCAATTCCTCCGAAAGATTTGAAAAATCTCTGAGGACTGGGCTGAATATTCAGTTATCATCCTTATTTCTCCTTTCTTCTCTTTTCCCTGTCCTAAAGATTCTCTTTCTCCAAATATCAGATTCTTTCTTTCTAGTTGTTCTGCTTTCCTTTCCGCTCCCTTCAACACTCTTTCTTGATACCCTCGTTCTCTTAGTCTGTTAAATGCATCTGTTTTAGATTTCAAGAATTCTGTATGTGTTGTGCAGTTTCGTTTGATTCTCACAAGTTCCCCATATGGAACACCACTGATCACATTATTAGGATGGAAACTATCCGCATGTAAAGTGCTGTTCCCAGCCGTGGGCTTCCGATAGAGTGTGGTCTGTATGTTATTATCTTCTATATAGACTAGTAAGTCTAAATAGGGTACTTGTGTATCACTGATGCATTCAGTAAATGTCAAATTACATCTGTTGTGATTGAGGGCCGCTATATAGATCACCGCATCCTCCCGTGTCCCCTTCCAAATGATGAAGAGGTCATCTATATAGCGGGACCACAACACAATGTTTTCTAGCCACTTCTCATTATTTCCTGCCCAGGCCACGTGCTTCTCCCACCAGCCCACGAATAAATTCGCGTAACTGGGGCGAAGCACGTGCCCATCGCAGTTCCTTGCTCCTGATGGTACATCTCCCTGCAAATAGGAAAATATTATTCTTTAAACAAAAGGACGTTAGCTCTACAAGCATAAGATTGTGTTCAAGAAATTTTGCATTTTGTTTCTTTAAAAAGAACTCCAACGCTCTCAATCCTTTTTCATGTTCTATACTTGTATATAGACTTGTTACGTCTAGAGTTATTAACAGCATGTCAGATTCCCATTGAATATTGGAAACAATCCGTAAAAAGTCCTTTGTGTCCTTCACATAGGAGCTCAAATCTTTAACTAGTGGATTTAAAAAACAATCTATGTATATAGAGGCATTTTCCAACAGACTATTCAACGAGGAAACAATTGGTCTTCCCGGTGGATTTTTATTACACTTGTGTACTTTGGGTAAATGGTAAAATGTTGGAATTTCCGGTGTCTCACAATAAATGAATCTGAAATCCACATCTCCCAGTATTCCTTTATCCCTCCACTTAGTCAGGATTCTATGGAACTCACTAATACTGTTCTCATATACACTCCGAGTGACTATTTTATAGCAGTCTTCATTGGACAATTGTCTCCACGCTTCCCTCTGATACTGTTTCTTGTCCATCAGTACAACATTTCCTCCTTTATCTGAGGGTTTTATGATTAGTTCATCATCATTCTTCAGGTCCATGATTGCCTTCCATTGGTTCTTCGAGATGTTATCCTTTCTAAGGTTAGGACCTTTAGCTTGTAGTTCCTTAAGTTCACCTATGATCATATCATGGAAGGTATCAATTGCATCATGTGCCATTTGAGGAATGACATGTGATTTAATCTTCATGTTGCTAACCGCTCCCACTTGCGTTATTCCTGCTTCTTCTAGAATTTTCATTGTGTCGATTTGGCTTATGATGTTTCCTTCGGATTCCAACTCTCTCAACACCTGTATAGTTTCAATGTCAACTCCAGTTAGAATATTTTCTTCTACCTGTACAGATCCTGATAGAGGATTGGATTTTGTTGGGCGTAGGAGGTGCAGTTTCATTAATTTCATCTTCCTTATATACTTATATAAGTCAATGCGCACGTTCGCATAATCAAATTGCGCCGTGGGACAGAAAGTGAGACCCAGCTCAAGCACTCTTTCCTCCTCTGGTGTCAATTGTCTTTTAGATAAGTTCACGATTGTTTGCCTCTTGATCACTTTTTCTTCCCTCCACGTTTGCTCCGTGTTGTCATGTGTTCTGAAACTGCTGCTTTCTCCCTTCTTGCCCCTTCTGGTCTTCCGTTTCCTCTTCCTCTCTGAGGTGGATGAGTTCTTGCAGCTGGTCGTTGTTTCACCTGCTGTATTAGCTGATATTCTTGAAAAAAAGTCGGTATCACTTCTTTCTCTTGTCGCACCGTTAGTTCTCCCTCCGATGTTTCCACCTCTGACTCTGATGTATCTCTAGAGGAAACCTCCTGTGTTTTTTGTTGCATCAATTGTTTCCTAGGGCCTTCAAATTTCTTAGCAAAAGTTAGGATTCTTCCGGATTCGTAATCCTCCTCGTCCCGAAGATACTTAGTTTGCTTGCGGTGCTTGATTACACTTTCGTAATCCGTTAAGCGTTTTTTCATTTGTTGCTGTAATTCCTCCTTCAGTTTGATGTCTTTGTCCAAAGCTATTTCAGCTTCAATGACTTTAATCTCATCCAAAAACTTCTGTCTGTCACTCCACGCATATTTGATAAGTATTTTTACCATGCCTGTAGAGGACTCGTGCGTGTACTCCGACCATTCCTGCAAGAGCGAAGGGTCTGGGTTCTCATACGAGGGGGTCGTGTAAATTCTAAGTCCCCTAGGTATTCGATTGGCATCAAGGTATCGTTGTAGGGAGGTAGCCTCCCACCACTTTCTCGTTTCCTTTTCGTATGTTTTCTCAGATTTGTTATATAATGATTTCAAACTATTCGATTTCGTTTGTACTCCCGCACTTGCTTGTGATTCAATATTCAAATTGCGCGTACTTTTGCAAAAAATGCTCTCTGCTGCTTCCTCTCTTTCCCGGTCTGTAAACATGCTCAGTTTCCCTTATTCCGTGGTGTGGCTTGCACAGTGTCTCTAGATTCTCCCATCAACGTGTCTATCACTTGCATTCATATTGCGAAAATGTCAAGAAGGTAACTTCGCTTACCGAGGGGTTCCTGCCGAGTACCGGGTCCTCCGACTCGTAACCTCCGGCGTTTCTCCTCCACGGCGTCGCGTTGTCTTTCCCTTCTCTTAATTCATCTTCCCCAGCTGGAGTCTGCTAAATTTGCCAATGGGAACGTGTGACGGAGCCAGCAGCAATATCCAATTTTGCCATACGTCCACCCGCTGCTTCTCTCACGACACGGGTGCAATCCTCCGCGTTGGTGAGACGCGAACTCAATTCCTCCTTGATGGCCCCTTCGAGGGCCGTACACGAGCGCACACTGATGGGTTATTATCTTAATTTATTGAAGCCACACACAAACAAACACACCCGACAGACGCGTTTCGGCTACACGCCTTCGTCAATGTCGGTAGAGTAAACATTACTTTCTCTTTTAAAAAAATATAAAATCATCGACATAGAAAAGGAAAAAGCAGTTCATCCGGGTTATACATAGAAAGCGACAAGGGGTTATTGTAAATCATCACAAATCTTAGGTTCAAACAGCGGCCATCTTAAGATGTCTAATTAACCATATTATTCAACAATTAAATTATAAGACCTACTGTTTTATATTTACATTCATTTGTTGAACGTTTTTTGTGTGGTGTTCATCCTATGTACAACTATTCACATCATGTATACATAATTTTATACAATCTAGCCACAAATGGTATAATAGATATTATGAGTTATATATAATTCCTCAATTCATGTTGGTGAAATCACAAATTATAGATTTAATCTTCCTGTTATTATGCCCTGAATGGGCTTATTTTCACAGATACTCCAATCAAAAATTCAATGCATCTCAATCCATCGACATTTTGATTAATCATAAATTATTCAATGGCTTATACTTAGTTCATAGTACATAAGCATTTTGAAATTCATAACCCCTATATGTGCTAATATAATTACAGTGCAAAAGTACTTCCTGTCCTTCCTATAGTACATATTTACAAAACTTCCTTTACAAACTTCAAGGAATATGAATCCATAATTCTTCTTCATTATTCAAGCCTGCCGGACTTTTCGTTTGTAATTCAATTATATATTTCGATTCCAATCTCCTAAATTTCCTTACTCTGTCCCCACCCCTTTCATCTTTGGGGACCTGATCAATGCAAAAAAACTTTAAGAGATTCTGATTGGATTTATGATGGTCTTGAAAGTGGCGGGCCACTGGATACGTGGCATCCCGGTTCTTTATAGCACGCATGTGCTCTAGAACCCTTTTTTTAGTGGGATGGATGGTGCTCCCCACATAACTTAACTCACATGGGCAGGTCAAACAATATACTGCAAAATCAGTATTGCAGTTCATTAGTTTATTGATTTTTCTTTTCGTTGTTCTGCCTGGGATGTTAAATTCCTTGACCTTTTTGCAGTTCTTACATGCCTTACAATTCATGCATGGATAAAACCCTGTCACAGTGTCTTTCCTTTTGGGATTTTTAGAAAAGTGACTCCTCACTAGTTGGTCTTTTAGGGCCGAACCTCTCCTGTAAGTTATCAGGGGTTCTTCGGTATATGTGGCCCTATAATAGTGTCTGATTTCAAAATCTTCCAATTCCTCCGAAAGATTTGAAAAATCTCTGAGGACTGGGCTGAATATTCAGTTATCATCCTTATTTCTCCTTTCTTCTCTTTTCCCTGTCCTAAAGATTCTCTTTCTCCAAATATCAGATTCTTTCTTTCTAGTTGTTCTGCTTTCCTTTCCGCTCCCTTCAACACTCTTTCTTGATACCCTCGTTCTCTTAGTCTGTTAAATGCATCTGTTTTAGATTTCAAGAATTCTGTATGTGTTGTGCAGTTTCGTTTGATTCTCACAAGTTCCCCATATGGAACACCACTGATCACATTATTAGGATGGAAACTATCCGCATGTAAAGTGCTGTTCCCAGCCGTGGGCTTCCGATAGAGTGTGGTCTGTATGTTATTATCTTCTATATAGACTAGTAAGTCTAAATAGGGTACTTGTGTATCACTGATGCATTCAGTAAATGTCAAATTACATCTGTTGTGATTGAGGGCCGCTATATAGATCACCGCATCCTCCCGTGTCCCCTTCCAAATGATGAAGAGGTCATCTATATAGCGGGACCACAACACAATGTTTTCTAGCCACTTCTCATTATTTCCTGCCCAAAAAAAATAAAATAAAAAAAATAAAAAATATATATATATATATATATATATATATATATATATATATATATATATATGTATATATTATTCCACAACAGCCATCATCTTCAAACGATCCAGCCGCAAATCCAATGAAGGTTACACACAATATCAGGTTGCTAAATAAATTTTTATTTTTCAATACATAGCAACACCTAACATAAGACGGCAACGTGTTTCGGCTTACGCCTTCAACCGGGCAACCCCATGACCCACAACCACTGTGTTTATATGTATATGTCAACACACACGGTTCCAGTGCTCCAAGGCAATGAGCGCAGTAGTCTGAGCAAGGCTCCAGCAATCTGTAATATAGCAACACCACGTATCACTGCGGTCTAGGATATGCTCAGACACTCCTGCATTTTGCAAATGATATGTTTTTTAATGGCTGGCATCTCCACATACATTTTATATTTTGACAACTTAACTCCTCGAGTCTGAATTCGGATAAAGAGATGGCAGTGCATCTATATCAATGGACATTTATAGATTGTTTTTATCATATAATGCTTTCTTCCTATTAGCTTCATGAGTGTTTCATTTTTAACCCGCTTTTAATCCCTTCACTTTATGGTTTTCCCTCAGGTCTCTGCAATGTGCCTCGATGAGCGTAGTCACTAATCACGAATTGAAAAGCTGTGGAGAGTTCCTCAGTCTAGCGACCTAATATGTCCACTTGGGCTTTATCTCCAGTAAACCTTATTGCTGCTATGGCATGCTCCAGCATGGTATGATGGGACTGAACTCGCACTTTTGGCTCAGGTCATGTGTTTCAATTTAACATTTTTGACACTTGTTGTAGACCGGATCTTTTCTTGCCCACTTGGACTGAATTGCAAGGTAGTCTCCAAGCAGCTTTCATGCTTACATTAGTCATTTTATATAGGTTTCTATTCTGTATACCTTGGATTGTATACTTATGGTAATGGCACTATGGCGAGGGACCAAGGAGCTTCATAGCATAGATATTCAATCTCATACTTGCATTATGGGGTTACTGTGGTGCTTTGATCCACTGTTGCACCTATGATACCAGTTTCACTACACCCAATATGGCGGCTCATTCTAGCCATTACCCAAGCTGGCTATAGCACATTCACATGTAAAATTACCATGCTGACAGGTCCCGTCCAGCACTATGCGAGGAGTCGAGAGTTTACCAAATCAGCTACTACATTGGCTGCTTTTGTTAGCTGCAGACACACACAGTTGTGACACACAGCATGCATACTTCTGTATACCTTTGTATGCTTTTACACTATGTATGATGTTGAATATTGTTCATGCTTTTCAATTATGGTTTCTCACTGCATTGCAATCCACAAATGTCACCAAATCATTTTGCATGCACCTAAGATACAGGATATAATTGTATTCATTGCTGGGACCTCCATGTGCTCAGACTTCTGTATTTTACATGATATGAGAAAATGGCGCTCATTTTCCACACCATTGTGAGGGCAAAGTGCCGATTGACCCTTCTTTTATGTATATTTTTTCTATTTTACTATGGGTGCCACTGCACTCCTGTTACCTGTGACAAAAACCAGGCTGTCCCAAAATGCGTCGGGAGAAGCCAGCCATTAATAAAAGGATCATTTGCAAATTGCAGGAGTATCTGATCATATCCTTGACTGTTGTGTTGCTATATATATATATATATGTATATGTGTGTGTGTATATATATACATATATATATATATATAGAGATATATATATAGATATATAACCTGACCTGCTGGCTTTGCGAGTAGGTAGTTATAGTTAAGACCTAGTTTCCATAGGGAAAGCATTTTTCGTTTCGCTAATAAATTTGGCGCCACTTGATGATGGTGAAGCTTCATGAAATTTTCAAAACTATTTTGCCACTCACCTTAGCTGCCATCTTTAAAGTTTCGGGGTTACTTGTTAAGTGGGGCCTGAGAAAAGGGGGGGGTCCTGAAACACATTTTCCTCATGCAATTTCCCATAGGGATTTTACACCCAACTACAGCCCGAACCGCTAAACGGAATTACACCAACTTGGCAGAAAGCTAGATCTTCGTCCAGAAAGCTTGCTTTTTGTGATTTGGGGTAAATCCATTCAGTAGTTTTTGAGATATTAAAGGGAAAACAAAATTGTAGAGGTGATGAACCTTTGTGAATCCAACAAATCTCAGGGTGAGAACTGATTGGCTACCAACACTTCAAACAGGAAGTGTTGGCAGCCATTTTGGGACTCAGGCTCAGCCGAGTCCCAAATAAAAAGGAAAGAAAGAGAAGGGGGCAGGGTAGGAGTACCCTGACCCCCTAGGCATAGTGGTGGACCCCAGGAACTCCGCCACTGCTATAAAAACATTTTTTTTCAATTTTGCCATTATTTTGTTGTGTATTCGGGAATTTGCTGCAAAATTGTAAAAATAAAAACATGCACGGTCTCCCACGCTTGTTTCCAGTTGAGCCCCCAAGTTGGCCAGGTCCTGGGGGCATATTTAAATATATATTTTGAGGACAGGGGTGCATGGCCGATATCTGCCCTGGGGACTACCACCTCCCTAGGGCTAGGCCAACATGAAATGAAGAGGAGGGGGGCCACGCAGTTAACCCCTCCGGAGGCCATTCTCAGCTCCAGGGACCACTACCTCCTTGGGGCAAGGCCAATAAATTAATTAGCTGTGGAGGGAAGCCGTGCAAACCCCCATCCAGGGCCCATCTGGGCCCCGGGTACCACCACCTCCCCGGGGCCAGTCCGATTTAGTTAAAAGGGGAGGGGAGCCATGCGGCCTGCCTCCCAGGCCGTTTTATGCCCCTGGGACCATCATCTTCCCAGGGCAGGCCCTGAAATAAGAAAGGAGGGGGCATGCGACCATCCTCCTGGAGCCGGTATTGGCCCTTGGGATCGCCAATCCCAGGATCGGCTCCCAATGTCCTGAGGTGCCCACCCTCGGGACATAGTAGTTTGCTGTCACTTGGCAGGAGCTTTGACAGCTCAAGCCAAGCAAGAGCAAACAGTAAGTCTGCTTCCAATGGGCAGGAGCAGGAAAAGAGTTTTCAGATGAAACAATTACTTCCGCACGCAGGGAACAGCATTTTTGGCTGTTCCGTGCCTGGGGAGCAATGCTGGCTCCCAATGGAGGCAGGGAGCTGGCTGGAACCGCGGGGGCATTGAGGCTCCCCCATGGTCCCCAAATGTGCACACTGAGTGCCTTGGGTGGGCTCCAGGGCACCCAGCATCAAGTGGCCAGGACCCAGGGCCAAATTCAACCTGGGGAGGGGGGTCATGTGGCCCCCCTCCCCTCCTGTAAAGAACAAATGATCCTAACTACCTGGGCTTGGTGAAGGGAAAGCAAGTGTGTTTTCCCGGAAATTTCCACAGTGAAAAATGATCTGAAATCCTTCGTGGAGATGAATGCATCATCGATCAGCCAAAGTGCAATCTGTAGTTTCTGTGATGAATGGGTTCTTTCTTGTCCTTTCCGGGTGAGAGCGGAGTTCATGGTCCTCCCTTTAAATTACTAAGAGTATGCAATAGTGCAAAATCACCTGGAGGCATTGCCTGTTTGGTCCCGCCCCGTCCACCTTAGTAGTATGCAAAGGTCTTCCTGCCTTTTGCCAGGATGATGGACAGCTTATTGAAAAGCCCCTCAGCGCGTTTCCAGCCACTTTTGGTACTGCATTCTTGATGTCCAAGAAAATGAGGACATGTCTACCAAGTGGGAGTGTGAGTGGTTGTATGGGTCTGTGAGTGGGTGAGTGAGTGGTTTTGTGGGTGTAGGTGTGTGAGTGGATATGTGAGTGGTTGTGTGGGTATGTGAGTTGGTGTGTGAGTAGTTATATGCATCTGTAAGTGGGTGTGTGAGTGGTTTTATGGGTGTGTGAGTCGTTGTATGGATCTGAGTCGGTGTGTGAGTGGTTGTATGGGTGTGTGAGTCAGTGTGTGAGTGGTTCTGTGGATGATGTCATCAGTGATGTCACCAGTGATGTCACTGACCATGCCATGAGTAATGTATTATGTGAAATCATAAGCAGTGCATTGCGGGGGCATAAGTTATAGTTAGCTCAGGTAACTATAACTGCAGAATTTCTATGGTTTTGTGCGTGTGAAATCTGAGCATAACTTTAACGTCCTTGCAATCATTGTTTTTTTCAGTGGATTTCTAAGGTTTTTTTTTTAATTCGATTTCCTAACTATAACGTTCCTGTAAGCTTTGTTTTTTTTCAGCGAATATATACATATTATGAAGCCGAATGTTGCATATGCTTGATTAATAGTGAAACTAGTAATTTTTTTTCTTTTTATTTACATCTGATTTGCTCAAGTTTTAAAACATGCCTACAAAAAAATATCGAAAGAGTTAGCACATGGAGTCAGCAGCCAAATAAGAGAAAAATAAACCGCTTATATACAACGAAGACCTGCAGGGACTAATGACTCTACTAGCAAGACTAGTACCAAGATTAATAATTATTCTACACAACCTAGGATGAATAGTAATAACCTTAGTATGAAAAAAAACAATAGTAATGGATTACCACCTACGCATTACATGTCCAAAAATAATGACTATTCCAAAAATGTCTACACCCTGACAAGAAGAGACAAAACTAGGAACATTACTGAAAAGCAGTATAAAGTTTGTGTACTGAGAAATCTTCTCCAAACACTTGTCTTCATCATGAACTGTTACACTCGTACAGAAACAATAAGTTCATGAAATAGTTAAAAAAGCATTTCTGTGAAAAGAAAATTGTTTATTTTTGTTAATAATCAGATGAAAAGGCTGGACTTTAAGGGCCTGATTACGATGTCGGTCGGAAACTAAACCGCCCGACTCCTTGTCGGATTCGGTTCCAACCGACTTGCATTCGGAGGTTCCGCCCGACCGATTATGATGCTTCCGAACACAGTTCAGAAGCACTCATTGACTTCAATGGGAGCCTGTGTTACGACCGACAACACAGGCTTCTATGGGGGAAATGGGTGTCTGTGGAAAACCTTGCACCCTGTCGCAGGCACCCTATGGTGCCTGCCACACTGTGCATGGTGTTACAGGAGGTCCCTTGGGCACCCCCACGGACCCCAAACGGAGGACTGCTAGGGTCCCCCAAAGTCAGTTTCCGACAGCCTTTTCATGTCGGACAGACCGAGTCGGAAAGGCTGTCAGAATCCGACATCGTAATCGGTCGGTCAGAAACACTGTCCATAGAGCTGTATGAATCGGCTCGACCGACTCGGATTCTCCGAGTGCCGGTCGGAACCGATTCAGAATGACCGAACGGCTTCCCTTCCAACCGCGAGCAATGTAATCAGTCAGTCAGAATTATTTCCGACCGAGTCGGTTGGAAGGGTTCTGACACAGTCTAGGAGAATCCAACTGTCGGTTGGAGGCTTTCCGACTGACATCGTAATCAGGCCCTTAGTTTCAATCTATAAACTACATAAACTACGCAATGAAGAACTAAGAATAAACTTCTGTGCAATTTTCAATGGAAATTGGTGACATACCTCTAGTACTGAATCATACTTTCATGAAGAGACTTACCATCAACTCACTAATTGTGTACCTTCCGTCACACGTGAAGGATGTTGTTATGAAGTGTGACATGGAGGTGTAGTAGGAATAGGGAAAAAAATTGTGAAAGAACAAAATACATGTGTATATGATTTACAGGAGTGGGAAAAAACTGTATATGAATGGAATTGCACTTTCATTTGCAAAATTCAATTTACTTCAATGCTGAAGCGAAGCCATTTTTTCGACATTTAAAAAATCCACATATTTACCTTTCAAAAAAGAAAAATTACTTCAGACAATGGATCTTAGTTTGCAGCATTACTAACTTACAATTTCATTCTTTAGGATGCATTATAAACTAAATGTGTGATGACACCTTCCATCACACGCCAGATACTTTTCACACATCACTCATTTATACAAAAACGTATCCACACGTACTTTGTCAAAAGACCATCTTTGAAATTAACAGCTCAATAATGCTCTACTTCACTCAAATCCAGTAAAAGTGAACATTACACAGTACATTCAATGCAATAATTTGGTGCTCTAGCTGACAACAACAATGGGACAGACTCTGTATTCACTCAGAATGCACATGAAAATCAATGACTGAACTTGAACAAATACAAAATTGATATTCTTTAGTTACAAGAACCATTTCAGAAATACCAAATCTGATTTACATTTGCTGCCAGAGAAATTATAGACCTCCTTGACAAAATTGAGGATTACAACAGAATGACCTGGAGACATTTTTGTATATGTCTAATTATGGAATAAACATACAATGTTAGTGACTATCAGGAAATATGTAACTATTGCCTGGGAAAACTAGACCATAATTTTATGATTTCGCAATGTATTTGGATAATAATTTGGAAATGTATCCAATACTGTATGAACTACTACAACTTAATGTATATGAAGTATTTTAATACAAACTGTACATCCTTTTCATACCTTTGTTAGGATGCAACCAAAATCTGGAAAATTCAAACTACATGAATTAGTCTGCGCTTTGAAGGAGATAGTAGCTTTCTTTCCTTTAGATTAAAAAAAAACCTTACCACTCTTGGAATACAACACAAATTAGAGGAACCTTTATTAGTTCTAGTCAATTGAGTACCTACAAAAGACAAACAAATTGGAAATAGAACACTTTATCTCACCATCTCATTTATATTTTGCAACGGAAAGTGTTACTAGACAATTTCAAAAGATCATTCCTAAACACGCTGAAGAAATATATGAACATTACATACACCCCCACGTTACTCGAGAGATATGATGGGTGATGCTCTTTCAAAGCAGGGAAGCTAGAGGAGAGCCAATAAGTGTTTGGGAAAAAACTTTGAAAGAAAGATGTTATCCATGTTTATTCCCCACTGTAAAGGTGGACAATATGATGATCGTCCAGTAGAAATATCTGCAGTATCAGGCAACAAAATTATATTCAGAAGATCCAAGCTTTCAGAAGATATGATGGGTGATGCTCTATCAAACAGGGAAGCTAGAGGAGAGCCAATAAGTGTTTGGGAAAAAAGTTTGAAAGAAAGATGTTATCCACATTTATGCCCCACTGTAAAGGTGGACAATATGATGATCGTCCAGTAGAAATATCTGCAGTATCAGGCAACAAAATTATATTCAGAAGATCCAAGCTTTCATCAAGATATTCCTTATATTTTCATACTTGTATGAAAGTGAACTCTCAGTATCTTCTTATGCTGTTGCACGCATTATGCGGACTTGAAGTGGCTTCAATAATATAACAGCACACAATGTCATCCAAAAAGCACAGGAGAAAGATGAAAACCTAGACTGTGACTTTATTGACATTATGGCATTTCAACAAGGGATAAATGAAATGAGTATTGGTTTCAAAGACATGGAGAATTGAAATGTATGCTTAGAAACATAGGGGCTCATTACGATGGCGGGCGGACATCAGTCTGCCCGCCATTGTTGCAGTTCTGGGACCACCCACCGTTAAGGCGGCGGTCCCGCTGGGTGAATTAGGATGTGCCCGCCACTATGGCGGGCGCATCCTGGGCCTTTATCAGTGCGGGCAGTGCTGCTGGCTGCAGCACCGTCTGCAATGATAAAGGTGCATGCACCGCATTTCCCTGCACCACTTGGCAGGCACCACGCAGTGCCTGCCACTTGGTGCATGGAACTGCAGGGGGGTACCATGAGTACCCCCACAGTGCACCCCCCCACACAGAGGGGGCCCACAACTGGCCCCCAAAGCCAGTCTCCGTCTGTCTTTTTGCGGCGGGATATCTGCCACAAAAAGACAGGCGGAGAGGGATACCGTAATTCCTACGGTGGTGCCTGCACGGCACTGCCGCAATGTTGCCCTGGTTCTGGGTTCCGCAAGGCGGCCGGAAGAGGACCGCCTTGCGGAACCATGGCGGACGGTATTTCCGTCCGCCGCAGAACCATTGTGATTCCCACTGCCATCCTAATTTGGCGGTGGGAATTTTCCTCATGATGGCGGAATCCGCCATCATAATGAGCCCCATAGATTCCCCAACCTGGTTCCTTACTTTTAGCTGTGCTGGGTACCTATGGAATGGCTTTTATCAATTTCTACATAAAGCAAATGCTAATATTGCAAACATTCACACCACAACTACGGGTGAAATATGTTCTATATATCCTGCAGATATTTCACTCACAAATCTCAAACCACGCTTCAATACCTCACCAACAAGAAGAAAAATACCCTTGGAGAGATTGTTGATTTCTTGGGGAGAAAATAGTATTAAGCGGGAAGAGCTCCACACATTCATATGCTTCTCTCGATTAAAGATGCGCCTAAGTTTTGAGATGACTCTAATGAATCATTTCTAGATTTCATTGAACATTATGTTGCTGGCGATATCCCTACTAAAGAGCAGAACAAGAAACTTTTTGACCAAGTTACACACTTTCAATCACATAAGTGTGGCAAATACTAGCTTAAGAATATATCGAAACAAGTCCAAACTTTACTCCAAATGTCGCTTTGGATTTCATAGCAGAAACTGACTTGTGCAGCACACTTGAAACAGACCAGCCCAACACCACCAACAACCTAGTGATAACATCATCAACTTCAACCAGTGGATCTACAACTGTGCTACGCTTTGGCACCAATCAAAACTCATAAGCACCGCAGAACCAACAAACAGGCCTTCTGGTACCCGGAAGAACTCCCGGACTTCAAAAGATATTGCATACAGCCGGAAAGAAAATGGAGAGCCAACCACGACGCCTGATGCCAGATCAACTAACAAGTCTGCCCTCAGGCACTACCACCACCTCCTGGGAAACACCAAGAAAAAAGATCCCTCACAGATCAGAACGAAGCCAACTCCAACAATGGCAGAGAGATTTTTGCTATCATCAAGAAATTCTTAACTTTAGAAGCCTCAGCCAACTCTATCACCCCATCCGGGGATCTCTGCAACAACCTCTCAAACAGTCTTCAACAGCAAAATTGAAAAGATCTACAATAACTGTAAAAAACAACCAAACCCTGAGGACATCAGCAGCAAGCTTCCCACCTACCACTCAGACAGACACCTAACCACCTGGAGAACACTCACAAAGAAAGGCACCACTTCAATCATGAGAACAGTCCACTCCGGGGCCCCCACAGACCCATGTCCATAACATTTATACAACCTAGCAGGTCCTGTTATCAGCAAATTCCTTTCCCACATCATCAACTACACCATCAAGTCTGCAACCTTTCCCAAGGACTGGAAGCATGCTGCAGTCATGGCCCTCCTCATAAAACTGTCGGCAGATACCAACAAACCAAGCAGCTCCCACCCCATCTCCCTTCTACCATACCCAGCAAAGATGATAGAGAAGGTAATCAACCAATAACTCACTGTCCACCTGGAACTCCACAATATTCTCAACCACTCCCAAACTGGCTTTTGAAGCAATTACAGTACAGAGACAGCACTCATCGGTGACACAGATAAGATCCGCACCCTACTGGACCCAGGGGAAACCGCCACCTTCATACTGCTGGACCTCTCAGCAGCATTTGATTCCGTGTCACACTCAAGCCTCACCAAAGCACTACATGCAAAAATCATCCAAGGTCCAGCCCTTAAATGGATGTGCTCCTTCCTCACAAGGAGAACACAGTGAGTCAGACTCCTTCCCTCACATCAGAGCCCAAGGACTTGATCTGCGGTTTTCCTCAAAGATCATCTACCAGCCCCACCCTGTTAAAAATGTACATGTCACCACTCGCCGTTGTCATAAGATCTCAAAGCATCTTCATTATTTCCTACACTGATGACACTCAACTCATCATATATATGTAAGTAAGTAAGTCAGTTTTTATATAGCACAGCTACTCACCCTTACGGGTCTCAAGGCGCTGGGAGTCGTAGTGGAAATTAAGTGAGCTATTGCCCAGAGTCACATGGTGCTGAGCTGAGCTGCCGCCGGAGCCGGGGATCGAACCGTGAACCCTGTGCTCCGAAGTCAGCTGCCCTGGCCGCTGCACCTCACCTCATATGTCATTCCATACCTACATTAATCATCGGAAAGTATGTTGTGAGAAAACAAATTCTCCTACTTAGCACTTCTGCAACTATTTATACCATGACAGAAAGAAGAAGACATTAAAGGACCATTTGAATCATATGAAAATGCATTTCTTGTATATAAGAATGAGGAATGAGATTACAGTCCCTCAATTTTACACATACTTCGAAATGCTGGAATAAAAAATAGCTGAGGAGATTAACATTTATGGTGAAATACAATGCAATACTGCACCAACTAATTACTCTCCTACTTCTAAAATTGCATACCCGCTTGGAGAACTAATAATTGATAATGAAGCCATGGTTACAATGGACGAACTTCAACATGCAATGAAATAAATGTAAAAGAACATGGAGATTATGGATCATTTAGTATCACTGTTAAATTCTGAACAATTACAAATCTACGAGGACATTAAGAAATTGGTGGATCATGGACATGAAAATGGAATATATAAATGTTTTAATTTTAAACCTACATTGCAATATGTTAGTGGCCAAGCAGGAAATGGAAAACGTTTTCTCAACAAAGTAATTACTGCATAAGTGCATAATGAAACTGATTCACATTTATCTTGTGTAGTTATTGCTCCCACTGGATTAGCAGCACATAATATAAAAGGAATGACATTACATAATCTTCTGTTACTACCTGTGGAGGTTGATAACAAAGAGGAATACCTAAAATTAAATACTGATATATGTCAAGAGCTTGGAAAAGTCTTGAAAAAATGTAAAGTTTTGATCATAGATGAATTCAGCATGGTTTCAAACTTGATGTTGTCTTTCATTCATTTGCGGAGTCAGGTTGTATTAAGAACATTGTATGACATCTTGTTTGGAGGAAAGCATGTTATTGTTTTTGGAGACTTGTTACAGTTTACACCTGTAAAGGGTGAACCGATTTTCAAAACATTTTTGCAACAACAAATTCAAAATTAATTCGGAAGTATAGGGAATATTAACATTTGGTTGCATTTTATATACAGAGAACTAACACTGAATATGAGACATGTTAATGATGAACACGGTGCTAAAATATTACAATACATTCACCTCCGCATCCTTACAAAGGATCCTAAAGTTATCTTAAAACAACAAATTATAACTATAGTGTTTCACCACCTTCAGTCTGCTGTAAAATTAATGTGTCATCTTTTTTCAGAATCACAACACGTGGTTTGTTTAATGCCAACTCTTCAAGAATTTGCTGAAATTAATAATGAGATGCTAAATGATAAATCAAGAAAAACAAGAAATTGTACATCTACCTTATAAGGACAAAGTTAAGAGTCATAGACTAAACATACATATTTGGCAACACAAACAGGCCACCCTGGGTCAAACTTGTAACAGCGGAGTGCAGGGGAGTCCCTTTTATAGGACGAATTCCCTCACCCACCCGTAGGTGGCATGCTTGATCATCGGGAACCCATCTCACAAACTATCACACAATCAGATGATTGGACTAAATTGTTGACTTTGAAAACATACACACACATGGACTTTGACACATGGAGCCATTATGACGGAGTATCTTAGAGGTAATTGTGCTCCGAATGGCCTAATAGTGACTAATGCTCCAAGATTGTTCCTCGAGGACAAACCATTCAGGAAAGACTGGTCCTTGATAGTGTGGCGCTGCAACAGGGACTGGCTCATTTTGATCATTAGTACCGCTAAAAGGATTGCAGATGCTATACTCATCGAGATCCAAGTCCTAGAGGGCCAGATCAAAGCAGCTATATCACTGAGCCTCTATAAGAAGAACCTTGAAGAAACCAACAAGACCAACAAAGAACTCTGTAAGACAGCCTGCTGGCATCGAAGAGAAAAATTCCAGAAGGATTTGGCTTGTTTTTCAATGGAAAAGATGTATCCTTATTCATCAAATGACTTCCAACCATCGGGCTTCAATCAACAAGGATGGGGCTTCGCCTCTGGGTATTCCTCATCGGGATCAGGACACTCAACAACAGACCAGGAGTCTGGGTCCAGCGACTCTGAATCTGGTAGATGCAACCCAAACAGGCAAAGAGGGAGAGGCAGGAGACAGACGAGTAACCCGAACTTTAACCAACAACAACAATGGTGGCCTCCAAGTCCATGGGCCTATCCGATGCCACCGTTCCATCACCCTGCTGCACAGTTTGCTCCACCACGTCAACCTTTCTTTCATCAACCTTTTTTAGAACAGGGACGTGGACGAACAAGGGGCATAAGAAGATCACAGGCTCAAGTCCACTGGGAAGGACCACCGTCACCACGCACAACACGGAGTACGAACAGGACTGCTGCCCAACCAGGGACGGGCAGAGAGACGACATGATGGCTCTAGTGTGCAAGGTTCCTACCATGATGGACGACATTAAGCATGATCGCAATGAAGACCCTCAGAAGCAGGGAGATGATCTGATTGTGAATTTGAGTCAGCGCATTCTGAGCCCAATTGAGACACAGCTTCTCAACAAAGGACTTGGCTATATCCCCACATACGAGGTGGACCCTTTCTTGCTTAACCAAGATATTGCTCCATTTTTCAGGAAAGTCAGGCTGAAATTCTTCTTTTCTGCTGACATCAACTCCACTATTGCGGACTCATCGCTCAATACTAATCTTAGCCATAAGTCAAGCTTCATGCCACCGCTTCACACGATACCTCTGGAAGTCATCACATTTGAAAAGGCAGTTCGAAAAGACCTCAATGAGGGCTTAGCTAACCAACATTCTTTCTTCAGGAACCTCTCTAAATTGGAACAAGAAGCACTGAATAAACTGACCAAAGATGATTTCATAACCATCAATCCCGCCGACAAGGGAGGCGGTATCGTTTTGATGGATACCGCCTCCTATGGGAAGGAGTGTATAAAACAACTGCTGGTTTCCAATGCATACAAGCCACTCAAGATGGATCCTACAAAGAGACTCTCTAACATCATAGTCAAACTGGTAGATGAGGCCAAAGAAGAAGGCTGGATCACTGCCAAAGAGTCTGACTTCTTGGTAAATACAAACCCTGTGATTCCGTATTTTTATACACTTCCTAAAATACATAAGCCACAAAGACCGCCCCCTGGATGACCCATCATCTCAGGGATCGGTTCCCTATTGGAACCACTCTCCCAGCTTGTCGACTTCTTCCTCAGACCACTTGTCAAGAAAATGCTGATATACCTACAGGACACCAAAGATGTCCTCAATGCATTGGAAGGTCGGGATTTTAACCAAGACACTGACTTCCTCGCCTCGTTTGACGTCGAATCACTGTATACCTGTATACCACAGGATCAAACATTACGCACAGTGGAGACATTACTCAATGACACAGATATGGACACTATTTCTCCCGTGTCGTTCATCATGACCTGGCTATGAAGGAAAACTTTTTTCAGTTTGAGGATACACTGTTCCTTCAGATCTCAGTCACTTCGATGGGCAGCACATTCGCCCCCAGTCTGGTGAACTTATTCGTCCATTCGATAGAAGTCGATACCATCTTGACGTCTAATAACCCTTTCCAGTCCAACATTCGTCTATGGAAACGTTATATCGACGACATCATTGTGATATGGCGAGGTACTGTTAAAGAGATTGAGGGCTTCCACCACTGGCTCAATTCTTGCAATGAATTCCTCAAGTTTACCTGTGAATTCGGCAAAGAGACACTCCCATTCCTGGAACTCCTGATTTACAATATGGAAGGCAGTTTGAGCACAGAATTGTATACCAAACCCATGGCCAAGAACTCGCTCCTTTCATATTCTAGCCACCATCCCAAATCCCTACGGGACAATTTACCGTTTGGCCAATTTTTGAGGATTCGGCGAAACTGTACTGATTTGGTGAAATACAAAAAGCATGCATCCACTTTGGCAGGACAACTTCTCGATGACAATACCCTCATTCACTGATCTATAAATCCATGAAAAGAGCATGTAACAACCACAGGGAAGCTCTCCGTGAGCCCCATCCTGCAAAAGAAACCACAGAGAGATTGATCTGTGTCAGCACTTTTAGCAGTAAGTCAAGTCTCTTGCAAAAAAGTATAAACAAGAACTGGAACATTCTGAACAAAGGCATCTGCAGTCTAACCAAACCTATGTTTGCCTTTAAACGTAGTGCCAACTTCAGGGACCAGTTAGTCCACACGAGACCACGGATGAAACGGCTGCCCCATTAGAATACACTTTGGAATTTTCCACTGATTAAAGGGCATTTTCCCTGTGGGAGCTGTAGCGTATGTGCTCAGACCTCACATACAACCTCTATAGACATAGGCACGGGTCGCCTCTGGGAGTTTAGACAACATACCAACTGCAACTCGGAGGGTTTAATCTATCTCATCACCTGCCCCTGTGGTCTTAGGTATGTGGGCATGACCACAAGAAAGGTCAAAATACGGATGCTTGAACATAAGAGCATACGCTGCAGGAAACAGATTAACAGGCTTACCACACAGTTCCTGGAAGCGAGACATGATGCCAATGATTTTCAGTGGGTTGTCTTAGACAAACCCAACCTCACCCAGCCCATTGCTAACATGACCCAGTTTCTATTCAGAAAAGAACAACATTGGGTCTTCAGGTTGCACACTGATACTAATGGTTTGAATGATGAAATCCTTTGGTTTAGCCTTATACACACATAATTGGTTCTATGTGCCTTGTTCTGCACTAGTCATCCCTGCTTGACAGACATCTGTACACCCCACATGGGGTGATAGTTTTCACTTGTTTCGTGTTACTGTTCTGATTGATATTGAAGCAGTTTGTTTTCACGATTAGGTTCCCCCGCCCCTTTGTGTCTGTAATAATCCTTGGCCTTTTCACCTTACAAGGTGGGATCCAGCACCACTTGGATCTGTTTGAGTTCACTCGGGTTGCCATTTATCAGAGTGCCAACTACCCTGTCCCTGTTTTGTACCTCTCCTGGTATCTTTTCAGCCTAGGGAAACCTTTTTCCTTTTCAGGTGTTTCCCTCGGTCCCCGGCCTCTTTCAGTGGGCCTCAGCTTTGGCACTTCACACTCTGCCAAGATGGATGCCAAGCTCAGATCCCAACAAGGATATTTCGAGCCATTCATCTCTTTCGTGGTCTGCTGTGTGCCCTACAGACTCTCTCTACCTCCACTTCCGAGTAGGCGGAGCCCAAACCTTCCCATACGTGATTAAATTCGCGACCTCACGGTGTTCCATTCCCCGCCCCGGCTACACGGACCAGTGTTGAGGACCTCATTCTAAGGTATGTGGCACCCTCCCTTTGAGTTCTCTTTTCGGCGGACTGCCATGATTTATTTCTCATAGTCCTTTACGGCCGGTGTCATTATCTGCACGTTATCGCACCAGCCTGAGAGTTTTTTTACGCTAGGCTGTGCACTACCCGTGTTTAGTAATGAGGGGATAGCTCCATCCCTATTCGCCCGTAGCCGCAGTCTATGAGGTTTTATTCACGGGAGACTGCCAATCTGTAACATCCTCAGGTAGCTACAGCCTGGGAGGTTTCATGTTAGGCTGCTCACTCCCCGGGTCTAGTGGCGAGTGCTTAGCTCCTTCTATAGTTTGTCTGCCACTCCGACCCTATCCCGGTTGAGATGGCCTGTCTGCCTGACCTTGCTCCCCACCCCCGGGAACATGTTTATATGTTTCTCCGCTTCTCCTCATCTAGTCCTTTAGAAACCATTTTCTAAAACGGATGGACTGCTGATTAGCTCGCTGTCATTCTCAACAGGCTCCGTACAACCACCACTTGGACACTCCTTCCTCACACAAGGGTGGAGGTTTTTTCACTTACTACAACATGGGTGTTTTTGCTTGCCTGGATTTACTTTCCCCTAGGGACAACCCCACAGATGCCAAGTTCCTTGCCATCATGCATCTCTTGTAACGTGTGTGTGATTCCTGGTAATTCTTAATTCCCATTGGTGTATCACACAGGACAGCCTGAGTTTGAGGTCACTTTATTCAATGTTGATCTTGGGTATTCCCATCCCATACCCAGGTATTTATAAACGGTCCGTTTGGACAGTTATCAATACATTCATTCTGACACTGCTGTCTTCCATGATTAACTGCATAAATCTATTTTGTGGTTATATGCATAACGGACATCAGTCTTCCACCCCTAACATTTTAAGTCAACTGTGTGATATATGTTGGTATGACTGTACATCACAGTCAACTCCCACCCTCCTTGTTTCTTTGCTGCCTTTTTGTTTAGGTGTTGGAAGCCACCTCGAGTGCGTGCGCCGAGGGTGAGTTGCCATTAGCGGCCCCGACAAGACGGGTAAGCACCTGAAGAATAATTCTCCTCACTATTGTTGTAGCCACATTCAAGATTTAGAATACAACATATATTTGTGGCACGATTTCTTAGGAGCGCATGTGGAAACGTGTATCAAATCCCTCTTTGTAACTTATGTCTCTTTATAGGGACGACGCTGACCAGCACAATTTTCCAATTGATGCATCAGCCTAATAGTTGGCTGTATCCTTTTTCCCACCATCCAGATTTGGTATGGTGGTAAGATTCACACACCCACACTGTCTCACATTTTCACCTGGTCCTGAAGAAAGCCATGGCACCTCTAGAGAGGGCATTGAGGCTGAAACATGTCGACCAATTGTCCACTTAGAGACCATGTTAGGTTGAATTCTCCTGCCATGGCCCACATACATTTTTTAATCCTGACCCCTGGTTATTTCATTAAAATTAACTTTTAGCAAACCAGGTAGCCAGTTTTATTCTCACTGTCACTCTCTTCACATACTCATCCGAAAGTTTTAGTATACCTCCCTACTATCATAAACAAAACATCCCTGAGCTCCTCCCTCACAGTGAGGGAGTTGTAGCCCACACTGCGACTAGATTCGCAGTGTGAAGAGGTTCCCGATGATGAAGCATGCCACCTACGGGTAGGTGAGAGAATTCATCCTATAAAAGGGACTCCCCTGCACTCCGCTGTTACAATTTTGACCCAGGGTGGCCTGTTTGTGTTGCCATATTTGATACAAGGGGAGTCGCCCCCTGCAGGTCCTTAAACCTCCTCAGGCCTTTTTTGTGTGCTTCATTTTCCTTTTTAAACGTACATATTAACAAACGCTTGGCTACAAAATTACAAAATATGGAAAAATCTGTATCCCGTGCAGCCAGATTAGAGAAAAATGTATATCTCTGTAGAAAATGGTTATGTTATTTGATGTCGTAATTTACATGTAGATGAAGGACTTTTTAATGGAGCCGTGGGTTTTGTATTAGACTTCTTAATGTCTGCAACAAATGAAGAAATTGAATTTATTGTGATCAAATTTGATCATATTACAGTCCCTCCAAAAAATCATGCTGTACTGCAAGATTTTTCCTCATCAAAAACATATATTCAAAGACAATGGTTTCCTGTTTATTTGGCGTATGCAGTTTCAATGCACAAATCTCAAGTACTACGCTTAGACTTTGCAATCATTAACATTGGGTTTACAGTATTCAAGAAGGGAATGGCATGCATTGCTTTATCTCGAGTTAATACATTAACAGCCCTATATACCATCATTTTAGATGAGACAAGAGTTTTTGAGTAAGCCTAAAATGTCCTTCAAAAGAAAAACATTATTTGACTACAATAACAATAAAGATTTTGAAGAACTTGGCATTAATTGCTACAGCAATGTCATAGTTAATTTACTGTATCACTTACCATCTGTCAAAGAACTGATAGCGGAACATCAAAATCAACGTTTATACAAGGCCTTCACTTATCCTTGTTAAAACACTGTTTCTAACCCATATATGCTTCCCTACAAGTAGAATTAGAGATATTGTAAATATATGTAGAGGATTTGTTCAATTTTCTATGAATGAACAGCAAGATGCATAAGAATTGGTGCAGGGACAGAATATCGAGTCATAAATATCGAGTTGCACAAATATCGAGGCATAAATATCGTGGGTCAGAAATATCGACATTAAGAATATCGTGGTCAAGAATATCAAATTCAAGGTAAGTAATATCGATTTAAAAAATATAGAAGTGTTTAATATTGTTTTTATTATTATGTGTTTTATTATATATTTTTTAGGCATGTGATGTGTGTTTTTTTGTATAAGAATTGTTTGTATTTTGAATATATGTGTTAAATTTTTAGTAGTTATTTTTTATTTTTTTTATTTTGCGTTTTTAGTTCCGTAGCGGGTTGTGGGTTTATAGGGGAATAGGGTGGGAAGTAATTTAATTATATTAAATGTATGGATTAATTTTTAATTATTCATATGTATTATTTAATGTATTAATATTTGTTTAATTGAGATGTTATAGTGTTATATGTGTAAATTAATTATTATTAATTAATTATTAATTGGTTGTTAAATAAATTTAATTAATTAATTGGTAATTAATTATGGTAATTGTGTAATTAATTTTAGGTGTGTGTTGTGGTGTTTATAGGAGAAAAGGGTGGTAAGTAATTTGTGTTTAATTAATTAATATATAGTTGTTAATTAATGTTAATTATTTAATATTTATTTTGGGTAATTGTTTATTTTTTTGTGTGTTGTTTTTACTTTTAAAGGGGTAAAGGGTGGGTATTAAATGAAATTTAATTAATTAATTATAAGTTGTTAGTAGTAGTTTTAAATTTTAAAATAAGTTTTAATAGTGTTTTATTATTTTATAGTTTAATTTGGGTGTGTGTCGTGGATATTATAGTGTTAAAGTTTGTGTAGTTAATTAATGTTTATTCATTTTTTTATTAATAATATTTTTAATTGATTATTAATCATGTTAATTATGTAAATAAATGTAATTAAAAATGTTGAAGTGTTTTGTTATTGGTGTGGTGCTATAGGGCAGGATATAAAATAAATACATTTATGTTTCAATTAATTTTTTTGTTTTTTAAATATTTTCTAGTTTAAAAGAAATATTTTTTTGTAAAAATTGTTTTTATTTTTTATATAATATTTCTAGGTTTTAGTTATATGTAATTAATATTTAATATGTGCTCTTGGGGCGTGGCTTGGATGGCAGAGCTGATGGGGGGCGTGGCTTGGACGGCAGAGCTGATGGCTGCCTGATCCCGTCTTTCCGTCTGTAACGGAGAAGCGAAGCTGGAAATCCTGGAGTCACAGCAACGAATGAAACCCCGCAAACGCAGATTTCGGGACCGGAACAGACCCTGCATACTTTGAGGTGATCGGCACGTACTGCAGTGGCCTAGATGTCCAAAAGAAGGAAGATTTACAAAGTCGCTATGACCCGAGTGAGGGACGCACAAAATGGCGGCTGCTAGCGCGCGACCCAAGAAGGCTTCTCTCAGCTAGATGGCAACAACAAGGTGACGGAGATATTGCTGTATGCCGAGAATAACTGGGTTAAGCTGGCGGCAAGGTACTGAACTCTCTCTTTTTTAAGCAAGCACAGCGTTACCCGGCGCTATCGGCAATACCGGAGTCAGCTTGCCTGACCGCAAGATGGCGGCTAGTGATGACAAATAGTACCCGCGATTGTGTCCAAGCTGGTTGAACGGAACACACGAGCGCAGTGAGAGGTCCAACAAACGCACGCTATAAGTCTTGCCTTGCTGCCTTGCCTTGCTTTGGCCAATACCGCCGATATACAATCAGCAATCAGATCCTCGCATACCGGAGTGCTACACCAAAGCTACACCAGAGCACAAAATGGCGGAAGCCCGGGAAGCCGAGGGCGCTTACTAGAGTCTGACCCGAAGAGAGTCGAGGTGAGTCGATCAAGTGGGGCTCCAGCGTGTCAGTCTTCCAGCGCGAGGTACGCATAAGCGCAGCACACAACCAACCTCGCATATCGGCCACCATAAACGAGCTCCACGCATCTCGCATATCGAAGCACAACACCAGTGCACTAAATGGCGGACGTCTACTAGCAACTGACTAACCCGAGGAGAGCCGATCAAGGGGGCACCAGCGGGTCACTCTCACAGCGCGCAGTGCACATAAGCGCCGTACCAAGCCGACCACAGCGATTATAACGAAGCCCACAGAGGACCTCCACACCAAATTTGAGGCGGGTAACAACACCTCGGGGGACCACCTGCACAGTGGCGGTCAACCTAAGGGAGGTGGTCTAGCCACTCCAACAACAAGCAGCAAGTCGGGCTGAGCTACTCACCACTACTCACCGCGACATCGTGCTGAAGAGCTGGTCCCTCAATAACTTCCACAGGGATCGCCTTAACCACTCACTAGCGGTCACCAGCTGTCAACACAGGAGGGGCCTGCGGACCTGCGGGCAGGGGAGCACACCAACACCACTTCACCATCGCCCACACTCCCACAGGATCCCCGGAGGATTTGTAGTTGGGCTCCAACCTAGTGTGCTGTAACCGCGCAGTGCTTGTTACCACCCCAGTGGCTCTGATCAGCACACGCTTTCGCACACGCTTTCTCACCGCCCGAGGATTGTCAGTAGATCGCGCTGCCTGTCACTAAGGAAATCAGCAAGATGGCGGAGAGGGAGTCGAAACTACAAAATAAAAGGAACAAAGTTGATCCCTCACCTATCAAACTTAAATCAGACATTAACAGCATGCTTGACATGATTCTAAATAAATTGACCAATGTTCACGATTTGGCTAAGTCCACCAAACAATCCACGGACGCCATTCAACTCGAAATTACGGCCATCAGAGCAGACATGAACACGGTCAATACTAGACTAGCACTGGCTGAACAAAGAATCAGCGACATGGAAGACATCTCTAATATGCAATGAGGTGAAGTAACTGAGGAATATGACATCCGCACTACAAAGACAAGCTGCGGTTCTTGAGGACCGTAATAGGACAGGCAACATCCGTATCCTTGGCGTCCCGGAAGGTTCGGAGGATTCCGCAGAGTCATGCCTAGCCTTCCTCGAGGATTGGATCCCTAAGTTCACTGGCATAAAGTTCGATTGGCAATTCGAACTAGATCGGGCACACAGAATCCCAACATTCAAATCCTCCTCGAGACCCACAACCCGACCTATTATATGTAAGCCACTGCGATATCAACATACAGAAGCTATACTCAACAACGCTCGTAAAAACCGACAACTTATCTGGAACGGGCACAAGATTATCTTCATGCAGGACTACTCTAAACCTACGGTGGATGCGAGGAAGGGCTTCCTGGCCTTGCGTGACAAATTGAGGAGCAAAAATATTCAGTTCTCCTTTGTCGGTCCAACCAAATACAGAATCATAGACAGTGGCAGGTAGCTCTTCTTCAATGACCCTAGGGACCTCGAGGCCTACTTGGAAGGCCCAACCACTCAGGACATGGACTCCTCGCATCCTAATACCAGCAAAAGGAAATCCTCTCCAAGCCCAACGTGAAGTTGGATACGGCCTGATGACCTGCACCACTCAGGGCTTAAGCCTATATCTACCTCCGCCTACATGGCCTACATGGCCTACTTGGCCGCATTTTTTTTTGTGCTGCTATCTCCACTAATAGGGTGTCTATCAGAAGCTGTATACCTTTTCTGTCAGCCTATGGCTTTAATTGTCCCTAATTCCGTTACTTTTTGGCTATATACAATGAATACAGAAGTGCCTAAAATAAGTCATTTCCGACATGGTCCCTTAGGGGAGGTTATCTCCTCAGGGCTATTCCTATTCAACCTCCATGTGTGATTCTGGGATCACTACGAAATAAGATAATCTTTTCTGCAAAACTCTCCGTGAGACGGACTGACGCTCCTGCCGTCGCACTTCCTACATTCGAGGTATCCAGGGAGGGTGGGGGGAGTGTGGGGGGGGAGGGGGGACTCCAGGGTCTGCAGATTGTTTCTTTCATTATAGCGACTTGTGTCTTAGAGATGCTCAGATTCTTCTTCTTAATGTCTCTTTCTTCTTTCTTTCTTTCTCCTTCTCTATTCCACCATCTATACTTCCTCTTGCTTAGACTTCCTTTGCCACCGGATTTACCTGTGACTGTTATGCAAGTGTACCCAGAATTTCTGTTTCCTTTCATGTCAATGAGCACAGATTTTGTGCTTGTGCCTAGCCGGAGATATGCATGGACACACACTGTTATAGCTACATTCATGAGGTACCAGACGCAAAACCTGACTTTATAATGACTCAGAATAAACCACATAGCCTAGCAGAGGATTTAAATATAGTGTCCCTAAATGTTAAAGGGCTTAATCACCCAATCAAGCGTCGGAAAATTCTAGACTATTTGGCTAAAACTAAAGGGGACATTATATTGCTGCAAGAAACAAAGTTATCTTTGGTTGACACTAATCTTATCAGAAGTAACTGGATTTCGCAGGTGGCCTGCTCCCCAGCCGACCACAAAAAACGGGGGGTGATTACACTATTATCAAAAAAATCAAACATTTCACTAGATTCACAATCACACGATAATGAGGGCAGATGGTTGGTGACACACTTGAGGAAGGGAGAGGACCTGATACACGTGGTCAACATTTATGGCCCTAACGCTGATGAGCCGAATTTTTGGGCTGGTATATCTAGCACCCTAGAGGGTCTTCCACAAGAGGACCTTATCATAGTAGCAGGAGACTTTAATATCCCTCTAGACCCGATAATTGATAGACAACCGACCTGCCAGTACCACCCTACGAGATCACACACCATCATCCAAACCATCTGCTCTAAGTTCAATCTCAAAGACTCTTGGTGGCTACAACACCCTGAAACACCTTCTACTCCACCCCGCATAACTCTTACACCAGAATAGACTATATTCTCATCTCTGGGTCCTATACATGATTAATTGAGCATTCGGATATTGCCCCGAGGCTGGTCTCTGACCACTCATGCATTAGCCTCAAATTGGCAGGTTGCCATAACGAACCTGCGCTGAGAAGATGGCGCTTTAACAATGACGTTCTAGCCGACCCTGAGGATAAAAAGAAAATAGAAAACGCCATTTCAGATTATCTCAGCCATAACGACACCCCAGAAACAAACGTGAATACTCTCTGGGATGCCCTAAAAGCCGCCATCAGGGGAACAATAATCGAAATTAAATCAAAAATCAACAAATGTACGAACATGAGCCTAACCAAACTAGAACAAGAGATCAAAAAGTTAGAGACTCACCACACTACATCTCTTCGAGACACATCCACGCTCACGCTTTTAACAAAAAAGAAATACGAATATAACAAGATAATAAGTGCGCTGGCAGGGGTTTGGATCAATAAATTTAAAGCCCTTAACCTATGCGAAGCAAATAAAGCAGGGAAACTACTGGCCTCCTACCTCAAATACAAACAAAACCAGAATACCATCTCCTCCATTAAAGACGCTAATAACCAAACCCACACGAAACATAAAGACATCCTTAATACCTTTAAAGCATTCTATCATAAATTGTACAAGAGCTACCAAAATTTCAACCCGGAGGTATGTACCAAATACCTAAATAGACTCAATTTGCCTCAACTAGGTGAAGAAGACACAATTAAGTTAGGACAGGATATAAATATTTCAGAAATTGAGAAAACTGTAAAGTCACTGAAAGATAATAAGGCCCCTGGGCCCGATGGCTTTACGGCTTCATTCTATAAGTCCTTCTTAAACCAGCTGAAACCAACTATGGAACGATTGTTTAACCATGTTGCAACGCAGGGACCACGACAGACTCGATGGCGGAAGCAAACATAATTGTCATTCCGAAAGAAGGGAAGACCCAACCCTGCTGAAAAACTACAGACCCATTTCTCTTATTAATGTGGAGTGTAAAATCTACGCCAAAATTCTAGCTGCTAGACTTAACTCTGTCCTGCCAAAACTGATAAGTAACTCTCAAGTGGGGTTCCTTCGCAACCGCATGTCTAATGACAACACCCGTTTATTATGCCACGTCCTAGAAAATGCCGCTGCAAAACCAGTCCCGTCCGTCGCTATTACGCTTGATGCCGAAAAGGCCTTTGACAGGGTTTCGTGGGCATTTTTAGACCGATGGATGCACTCGTTCAATCTAGGTGAGACATACATAAAAATGGTTATGGCTCTTTACCTAAAACCATCAGCTCGTATTGTGGTTAACGGTTCTCTGTCGGATCCCTTTACTCTCCAGCAAGGTACAAGGCAGGGTTGCCCATTGTCCCCATCCTTATTCCTACTAGGTTTGGAACCCCTTATCCAGGATATTAAACTAAATCCGGACATTACAGGGATGGATATTAATGGTATGGCGATCAAATTGGCCGCCTATGCGGATGACATCCTTATAGTGACAGAGCAGCCGGAAACATCAATTGCGGCCCTGATGCACACAATCACAGAATACTCCACTCATTCAGGTTACAAGCTCAACAGGGACAAATCAGAAGTGAAACCGCTAAACATGCACTGTGCTAGAGTAGTTGTAGGAAACTCTGGCCTAACCTGGCAATCAGGTTTCATAAAATACTTGGGAATCGAATTCGATAATAACCTATTGGACACCCTTCATCGGAATGAGAAGGTACTACTAGGGAAAATCAAAAAACTTCTAGATTCCTGGTCCCCGAAATTTATCACATGGTGGGGAAGGATTGAAACGATAAAAATGATGGTCACACCTCTGGTTAACTATCTCATCACCATGCTCCCGTTACTACTGACAGATGACTTCCATCACAAACTAGATGCCCTCCTGACTAAATTTCTGTGGCGCGGGAAGAAAGCACGAATTAGTATTAAAAAATTGAGGCTGGACAAATCTTTAGGAGGCGTGAATCTAGCAGACTTTAGATTGTACCAGTTTGCTTTTTTAGCAAAACAAGGCTCGTATTGGTTATCCCCCCCAGTGGGTTACTCGCCAGTATGGTTAGAGGTAGAGAAGGCTATCCTTAAGGATCTAAGTCCTCTTGCATTACTCACAACCAACAGCCTTTGTCCATCTATTTCTAAATCTATCTTCAAGAACACTAAATTGGCATTACTAAAGATAGATAATAAACTGGAAAACAGTATTAGAGGTTCCAAATTGGAATCATTATGGTACAACAGTAAAATACTCTACAAGGGCAAGTGCTTGACATTAGACTCCTGGATCAAAAAAGGTGTCCTCTTCCCTTCCCAACTGGAAGATACTTCTTACCCAGTCACTTTCTCAAACCTACAAACTAGATATAATCTCCCGGATATTGAATTCTACAATTTTTTAAAAGTAAGAACGCCCCTCTCAAAATCCAAGCTATCCCCCACACAACCATCACTACCAATATTCGTGGAGAAAATTAACAAACTAGGCCACCAAGTTTCTCAGATATAAAAACTCCTTCGGCCTAAAACTACTACCCTCAATAATAAGGTTATAGCGTTCTGGAACTCGCACTCTTCTGACCCGCTATCTGTCTCATTATGGTCGAAACTGTGGAGCTCTGTCTCATGCAATAAAATATCTCCGGTTTTATCTCAAACCAAGTACTGGCTCTTACATAAGGCGTTTTGGACTCCTGCTCGACTATTCACTTTAGGGATTAGAGATGATGCTATTTGTTGGAATTGCAAGCAGGAAAAGGGCGACCTAGCCCATCTTATTCTACATTGTACAGCCGTGAAGCCCTTTTGGGATAAGATTTTTGGGTTCCTAACTGAAATTTTTAACTGTACATGGTCCAAGGAATTCTCTACCTTACCTATGGCTTTTTTGAGGGCAGACCGACGCTCGGAGCCCGATAAGGCTCTTCTTGATCTTCTGCTAACTTCTGCTGTGAAAATGGTCCTCATGAACTGGAAAGACACGGGTAAGACCTCCTACAAAGGATGGATCAACTGGATTACTCACCTGAGGGGTGCAGATAACATTGCTCTACAAAACTCCCCCTGGAGACCTACGTCCAGATCAATGTGGTCTACTCTGGACAATTACTTCGACTCCCATAAACCTCTGTGAGACCGACTAAAATTTGTCTGTATAGCTCTGTACTGCTTATTATGTTATATGTTAACAATGGGGTACTCTTGTGTCCACACTGCATAATATTAGAACAATGTCATTCTATTGCTCTTCTCTTTCCTATCCCTCTCGCTTTCCATTTCCTATCCTTTCTTCCCTCCTCCTTTCTTTTTTGCTCTGGCTTCTTCAGTTGTGTTACTAGAGGTTAGCTCTTCTGAGCTACTACGGGAATGTCTATATGTTGTTCTAGCACTGACATAACGAACATACCGGAGCTTCCTCTGTTGTTTCTCTATGTCTGTTGGAAAATCAATAAAATACTTGAAATAAAAAAAAATATGTGCTCTTTTTATATGTTTAATATTTTTTATATTATTTTTTTAATATTGCTTATTCTTTTAGTATTTTTTTTATTTTTATTAATTTTTTTGTTTAAGTGTTTGAGTGTGGATATTAAAAAATAATTCTCCGCTATCCAACACTTTCCCTACTGTTGCATTCACTGGAGTGGGAATAGTAATTTTTACCCCTCTGCTATCCAGCACTTTTCCTACTGTTGCACTCATTGGAGTGGGAATAGTAATTTTTACCCCTCCGCTATCCAACACTTTACCTACTGTTGCTCTCACTGGAGTGGGAATAGTAATTGTTACCCCTCCACTATCCAACATTTTCTCTACTGTTGCACTCTTTGGAGTGGGAATAGTAATTTTTACCCCTCCGCTATCCAAGACTTTCCCTCTTGTTGCACTCTTTGGAGTGGGAATAGTAATGTTTACCCCTCCACTAACCAACACTTTCCCTACTGTTGCACTCTTTGGAGTGGGAATAGTAATTTTTACATCTTTGCTATCCAACACTTTCCCTACCGTTGCTCTTACTAGAGTGGGAATAGTAATTTTTACCCCTCCGCTATCCAACACTTTCCCTATTGTTGCACTTACTGGAGTGGGAATAGTAATTTTTTCACCTCTGCTAGCCAACACTTTCCCTACTGTTGCACTTACTGGAGTGGGAATAGTAATTTTTACCCCTCCGCTATCCAACCCTTTCGCTATTGTTGCACTTACTGGAGTGGGAATAGTAATTTTTTAACCCTCTGCTAGCCAACACTTTCCCTACTGTTGCTCTCACTGGAGTGGGAATAGTAATTTTTACCCCTCCGCTATCCAACACTTTCCCTACTGTTACACTCTTTGGAGTGGGAATAGTAATTTTTATCCCTCTGCTATCCAACACTTTCCCTACTGTTGCACTCTTTGGAGTGGGAATAGTAATTTTTACATCTTTGATATCCAACACTTTCCCTACTGTTGCTCTAACTGGAGCGGGAATAGTAATTTTTACCCTCCGCTATCCAACACTTTCCCTACTGTTGCACTTACTGGAGTGGGAATAGTAATTTTTACCCCTCTGCTATCCAACACTTTCCCTACTGTTGCACTCTTTGAAATGGGAACATTAATTTTTACATCTTCGCTATCCAACACTTTCCCTACTGTTGCACTAACTGGAGTTGGAATAGTAAATTTAATTATTTTGCTATCCAACACTTTCTCTACTGTTGCACTTATTGTGTTGGGCAATTTAAGTTCAAATATTTTTTTTATAGTTTAATGTTTTCATTTATTCTATTTTTTATATTTCAAAATATTTATATATTCATATTTTATTTTTATATAATTTTAAAGTAAATTAAAGATAATAGTTTATTAATTATTTGAAAGTAAATATATGTATATGTATAAATTATTATGTTTGTGCATTTATTTATTTTTAATTAAGTTTATTTGTTATATTTTGTAAAAATGTATCTTAAATGTAATTTATTTTGTTAAAATTAATAATAATATTTTATATATTTAATATATATTATTTTATGTTATATATATTTAAATCGATATTTTTACATCTGTATTTTTTACATCGATATATTTGATTCAAAATTTTTGTACTTACCTGTTTAAGTATAGGGAGTCGATATTTTTGCATTCAATATTTTTACATCGATATTTTTACTTATATATTTTTAACTTCGATATTTTGTCAGTGAACCCTCTTGGAAACATGAATGTTTGAATTACTTACATTTCACCTCTACTGCTACATATTTTGAAAGATTTTTTTATGTACCAATCCTACAATGCAAAACATGTTGTTTGAAAATTTAAATTGTAGGGCCGTGCAATCAATCTTTTGTCCACATTGTTAATTCCAACTAGTGTCAAAACTTTCATTAGCAATGGTAACAGAATATGTAATTCTAATACTTCGAAGATACTTCAAAGATGCTCTGGAAATAACACATACATTATTACTTCTATTTTTAACTTTACTGCTAGCCAAATCTCTATTTCTGGATGGACTTTACTTGTACTGCTATCATTTTCCATCATGGAGAGACTGCAGCATCAGGACACTATATAATCTACTTAAAAAACAGCACAGGCTGGACAGAATGTGATGATAACACACATACTTTTAAGCACAAGCTAGAACTGGTGAATTTCTGTGTTTTTTTTTGTTCAAAACGTTAATGTTGTCATTGACATATTCATCTAACTATAAAGCTATGTTAACCTTTGTTTTTTTCAGTGAATTTCTAAGATTTTTTTTAAACAAAAACAGATCTTTTAATCACACCTAACTATAGCGTTACTTTAACCTTTGTTTTTTTCCAGTGAATTTCTAGGTCTGTTTAAATGTAAAGTAATATGTTATTACCATACGTAATCTCAATCCAGGACCTGCGGCAAACCCCCACAGGACCTTATGTTTTTTAAAGGGGAAGGAGGGCACTTGGCCCCCTCCTTGAGCCTCACTAAGCCTATCAGTCCCTGGGGACCCCATCCCCGGGGCCTTACGTTTTTTAAAGGGGAAGGGAGGCCACATGGCCCCCTCCCCGGCCTTATTAGGCCATGGAGACCCCATACCCAGGACCTTTATTTAAAGGGGAGGGGGCTATGTTGCCTCACTCCTCGAGGCTCATTAAGTCCTGGGAATCCCATCCACTAGGGCCTTATGTTTTTTAAAGGGGAGGGAGACCAATGGCCCCCCTCCCCGAGCCTTATTAGGCCCTGGGAGCACCACCTCCCAGGGCTGTTTTTTTTCTAAATGGAGAGGGCCACGCACCCCCCTCCAAAAGCCTTCAAAAGGCCCTGGGGACCCCATCCCCCAGGGCCCTGTGTACTTTCAAGGGGAAGGAGCCAAGTGGCCCCCTCTCGAGCCCTATCAGGCCCTGAGTACCCCTTCACCCAGGGCTGTTTTTTTTTAAGGGGAGGGGGGCTCACCGTCCCCCTCCCCAAGCCTATTTTGGCCCCAGGGAACCCCATCCCCTGGGGCCCAATGCAATAATTAAGTGAAGTGGGGCCATGCAGCCCCACTCCCTGAGCCTTTAAATGGCCCTGGCGGCCCCATACCCCAGGGCCACTACTTAAGTTTAAATGGAGAAGTGCCATGCGGCCCCCTCCCCAAGCCTTCAAAAGGCCTTCAAAAGCCCCGGGGTTCCCATCCGGTAGAGCTGTGATTTTTTAAAGGGCATATCAGTGCGGGCAGGAAAATAGATCAAAAGTCTCCTCCCAGCAGGCAGGAGCATTTTTAAAGATCCTGCCCTCTGGAAGCAAACTTTGGGGTCGATTCCGATTCGGGCCGGAAAAAGCACCGACCGACTCGGAGCCAGAAATTATACCGACCGACACGTACCTGTGGCGCCCGACACGCCAAGTACGATGCAAGGCGTGCAAAATCCGACCGACACGTACCGAACCCAAGCCGAACGACCGAGCCGCACGGAAAACAGCAATCCGGCCGGAAAAACACGCGAATCGAACCGACCGACACCCACCCGGAACAAATCCGACCGAAACGTACACGCGAACTCCAAACCGCAAAGTACGATGCAAGGCGCGAAAACCACGACCGAGTCGGACGGAGGACAAGCCGTACGACCGACACGCATACAAAACCGAGCCGAAGCAACACAAAACACCGCGACCGACGCGTATGCAGCATAGAAAACTGCACAAACACAGCGTGAACGAAACGGAGAACACCGTACGAGACAAATGCAGGGTCCGACTCGGTCACAAGAACGTTTCCAACATGCACAGACAGTCCAAAGGAAAAATCACACAAACAAAGGCCAAACAAGCAATTACAAAGCCAATAAATACTGGGGGGGGGGTGGGGACAGAGAACAAAGACACACCCACAACTCCACCCATATAAAGGACACAAATCACAACCATGATCCTTTGCAAATGCCATTCCACTGCCAGCACCCAAGAGACAGCAACCACACACCCACAGCTCATCCCTCACACAAGCCACACACCATCAGCACACCAACAAATACCTACCTCACATACACCCAGCAAAACACACACTCACACACCCTCACCTGCACACCAACACACACATCACTCACCATCACCACCCATCACCATGCCCCCCAAGAAAAATCACAAGTTCCTAGATTGTGAATTGGAAGTCATGGTAGACGAGATCCTCAGGGTAGAGCCACAGCTGTTTGGCACACTGGTCCAACAGACCCCCATCTCCCAGAAAACCAAGATGTGGGAGAGGATCATCAACAGGGTGAACGCACAATCACCATGTCTGCGCACAAAGAGCGACATCCAGAACAGGTGGTATGACGTGCGCAGGAGGGTACGGGACCTGCTCAAAAAAGACTACATCATCAGCCAATACACCGGCAGTGGCCCTCCTGCCAAGCCAATATACCTCAGGCCCTGGGAGGAGAAGGTGCGGGCCATCCTTCTGCCAGTGAGCGTATATGGACTAGAGAACATCCCAGAGCCTGGTGAGTACAATATTCTGCCACAAAACACACACACATCACTGTCAAGTGGAGAGTCAAACCATGCACTCATAGCAATTACACAGCAACCAGAACAGAATCATCCCAAAATGTGTATGTCAGTCAGATAAACACAACACATGCCATCAAAAAGTTACATCCAACTGTGCCATCACATGTACAAACACAACTACAACTACAGCTAGGCAGTGGCACAAATAGAACTAACAAACACATCCAGACATGTAGCCACCACAACAACACCAACACACAGTGAAGACCACTCAAAGGAAGGAATTCTGTGTATGCTGGCCAAGTCAGTGTAGCCAATAGCATCATGGGAGTCGCAGTCACACATATTGCCCCCCACAACTGTCCCATCAACACCACCATGAACCATGCGCACATCACAGGGAGTGGAGAAGGACTCACAAGATGGCTGACACTGGCAACTGCTGTGGGGAGCACAAGGCCCTGCTGGGAACTGTGCACCAACAAACAGCAGGACACCACTGACTGACATCCTGAGAGACAACTTCCACTCCCTGCAATGCAAGCACGTTCCATGGTGGGATATCTGGCTGGCTGGGTGGGAAGGAGGACTTGCAGCACTGACCATAGTCACAAGCACCTCCCCTCACACCCCCCCTCAACACAAACTCCACAGAACCCACCTGGTAGAATGCAATGCCTCACATCCTAACTCAATATCCCACAAAGAACCACCACCCTGGGTTATGTTGTGTGAAGCACAGGGACACTCTTGGGACTTTTAGGGGGGTGGAGGCAATAGCATGATGGGAGTCGTAGTCACAGCTCTACATCCCCCACCACATGGCCCAGCAAGCTCACACTCACGCATGCACATCCCACAGAGAGTGGAAAGGCCCATCAAAGATGTCTGACACTGTTGCTGTGTCGTGGGGAGCACAAGGGCATGCTGGGAACTGCACACCAACCAACAGCAGGACACCACTGTCAGCCATCTTGCCATTGCTCACACACCCACACATACTGAACTCCCCACAAAAGCAAGTAAGTTTGGGAATGCTGGCAAGTGGGGTGGAGGCAATAGCATGAAGGGAGTGGCAGTCACAGATATTGGTCACCCTCACAACTGGCCCATCAACACCACCCTGAACCATGCTCACATCACAGGGAGTGGAGAAGGACTCACAAGATGGCTGACACTGGCTACTGCTGTGGGGAGCACAAGGCCCTGCTGGCAACTGCACACCAACCAACAGCAGGACACCACTGTCAGCCATCTTGCCATTGCCCTCACACCCACACACACTGAACTCCCCACAAAAGCAAGTGAGTATGGGAATGCTGGCAAGTGGGGTGGAGGCAATAGCATGATGGGAGTGGCAGTCACTGATATTGGTCACCCCCACAACTGTCCCATCAACACCACCCTGAACCATGCTCACATCACAGGGAGTGGAGAAGGACTCACAAGATGGCTGACACTGGCTACTGCTGTGGGGAGCACAAGGCCCTGCTGGCAACTGCACACCAACCAACAGCAGGACACCACTGTCAGCCATCTTGCCATTGCCCTCACACCCACACACACTGAACTCCCCACAAAAGCAAGTAAGTATGGGAATGCTGGCAAGTGGGGTGGAGGCAATAGCATGAAGGGAGTGGCAGTCACAGATATTGGTCACCCTCACAACTGGCCCATCAACACCACCCTGAACCATGCTCACATCACAGGGAGTGGAGAAGGACTCACAAGATGGCTGACACTGGCTACTGCTGTGGGGAGCACAAGGCCCTGCTGGCAACTGCGCACCAACCAACAGCAGGACACCACTGTCAGCCATCTTGCCATTGCCCTCACACCCACACACACTGAACTCCCCACAAAAGCAAGTAAGTATGGGAATGCTGGCAAGTGGGGTGGAGGCAATAGCATGATGGGAGTGGCAGTCACTGATATTGGTCACCCCCACAACTGTCCCATCAACACCACCCTGAACCATGCTCACATCACAGGGAGTGGAGAAGGACTCACAAGATGGCTGACACTGGCTACTGCTGTGGGGAGCACAAGGCCCTGCTGGCAACTGCACACCAACCAACAGCAGGACACCACTGTCAGCCATCTTGCCATTGCCCTCACACCCACACACACTGAACTCACCACAAAAGCAAGTAAGTATGGGAATGCTGGCAAGTGGGCTGGAGGCAATAGCATGATGGGAGTGGCAGTCACTGATATTGATCACCCCCACAACTGTCCCATCAACACCACCCTGAACCATGCTCACATCACAGGGAGTGGAGAAGGACTCACAAGATGGCTGACACTGGCTACTGCTGTGGGGAGCACAAGGCCCTGCTGGGAACTGCACACCAACCAACAGCAGGACACCACTGTCAGCCATCTTGCCATTGCCCTCACACCCACACACACTGAACTCCCCACAAAAGCAAGTAAGTATGGGAATGCTGGCAAGTGGGGTGGAGGCAATAGCATGATGGGAGTGGCAGTCACTGATATTGGTCACCCCCACAACTGTCCCATCAACACCACCCTGAACCATGCACACATCACAGGGAGTGGAGAAGGACTCACAAGATGGCTGACACTGGCTACTGCTGTGGGGAGCACAAGGCCCTGCTGGCAACTGTGCACCAACAAACAGCAGGACACCACTGACTGACATCCTGAGAGACAACTTCCACTCCCTGCAATGCAAGCACAGTCCATGGTGGGATAACTGACTGGCTGGGTGGGTGGGAAGGAGGGCCGGCTGTCAACCAAACACAACCAATGCAGACCATGTTCACACCCCAACAAATACATAGAAATGCCCAAATAATGCAGGACAATGTGCCACACCAATATCAACCCCTGACTGTGACGACTTAGGACAATGCAATGTACAGGCCCGCACCCAGAGGCACAGTCACAACTGTCATGTGTGTCAACCATTGATGCCTGAAGAAACATAACATACATTGTGTGTGTCTCCCAAAAACAGGTGATGATGGGGACACAGCAGCAGACGCTGAGGAGTCCCAGTCCCAGGCTCAAGAGGATGCGGAGCTCACTGGTGTCATACAGCCTCTGCCCTCCTCGGACGAAGAAGACCAACCTGGCACATCCGGTGCAAGTCTACATGCAGCACCAGCAGGACCACCAGCTGCAGCACCAGCAGGACCACCAGCTGCACCCCCTGCACCCACCCCTCCAACGACTGTCAACACAAATACCATCCCTGCCGACATGGACAGAACAAGGAGCAACACCAGCACAGGGACCCTGGACCAACCTGGGGCCATGGACACCACCACCACCACCAACCTCCAAGGTGGACCAGGGTCATCTGTGCGTGCCACTGCACGCACTGCACATGTCAGCAGGGGTGGTGGGAGGGGTGGGAGACAGAGGTCGCTGCTTGCAGAGGTTGCTGGTGTGCATGATGACCAACAACTGGTACGCATAGCTGATGCGTACCAGTCCAGCACCGGAGACCTCAGCCAGGTAGTGGGGCTCCTCAGAGACATGAAACAGCAGCAGGCTGCCCATCATGCCTGCTTGGACTCTCACATGTCCCACGTGGAGTCACACATGTCCCGCGTGGACTCACACATGTCCCGCGTGGAGTCCAAGTGGGATGCACTGCATGAGATGACGGCGGTGCACAGGGACATTTTACAATACCTCCGCCAGATGAACAGCAACGAGTCCACACCTCCCTGTGTGCCAACAACATCTGGTGCTGCCCAAACTGCAACTGCCACAGGGAGGGAGGATGACTCTGGCGGAGAGTCCCCTGCACCGCAGCAGCCTGTACTTGAGGGGCCCCCCAAGAAGAGGGGTCGTCCGAAGAGGGGAAAGTGAGAGGCCGATGGCCAAGCGCAACTCCCAGGAAGCCTGAACCTGTTCTGGATGTTCACCTTTGTGCACAGACTGTTCACCCTGTTGACGGCAACACTACTCCCACACATTGCATGGGGAGTACAAGTTGGACCAATGTCTCAGACAACTGTGGCCCCGATACTGGGGATTCTGTCTACCAGGACTTTCAATTCACCTAGGAACTTCTGATTGCAAGATTTATGAACAGCACTACCCATCCTATGCACTATTCACACAAATGTATCACAATAAACACACTAATACACCATACTTGCCTCTGTTGTGATTCCAACGTGGGTGCTGTTATGGGGACGATGAACTGCAAAATTACACTGTGTATGCGAACTGCAACAGCAAGTACAACACAGGCATGTGAGTAAAGGCAACGTGACACATATGAGGGAGACACACCACCAGGGCTACACAACACATACACACCTAGGCCATCTGACTCATTGCCTACACTGATGTTACCAGGGAAGACGGTGCAATGCACAGACACCACACCCATTCCCAGTTGTAGTCAAGTAGCCCACAGGTGCAGTAAGCAAATGGCAGTCAAATGTGTGACCACAGACAACGCACATCACAAAGTGAAGCACAGGTTTATTACACAGTTGCAACATGTCGTAACCACTACAGATGCAAGGTAATCCCACCTGACAGCGGGCACACAGTCAACAACTGTAGACGGAAGGAAGTCCATGGGTGTGGCGCACATCACCTGTAGGGACACAACAGCTACCACCCTGGAAGTGCAATCACGTCGTCGGTGGACACAGTTGACCAAACGAATCTGAAAGTACCCTGTGAAGGACAGAAATGACACACAGTCAAAAGCAATGGAGTACAGGACAGAACAGCAAAACTCATGCACAAAACATGTTACAAGATACCCACCCAGAACCAAGTTAGCATGTCAACACTGTTGGGGAGTACAGCCCACCTGTAAGCACACATCGCAACACACATCCAGTCAAGTAGCCCATGGACACACTCCAACAGCACCAGAGCACCACCTACACATATCATGCCAACTCACATCATTGACATGACACCTCAGGATACTCACATTCAGCTAAAGAAGTTGGTGATGAGCTGTGTGCGGACATCACCCTCATCATCATCATCATCATCATCGTCACTGGCATCGTGGTCCAGGCCAGGATCCTCCACAGGTGGCGGATGTTGGTCATTGTCATCCTGGATGAGAGGCAACTCCTTCCGCACTGCCAGGTTGTGGAGCATGCAGCAGACGATGATAATCTTGCACACTTTCGCAGGGGCATATGGGAGGGACCCTCCGGTATTGTCCAGGCAGCGGAAGCGGCTCTTCAGGAGACCAAATGTCCGCTCAATCACTCTCCTGGTCCGACCATGTGCCTCATTGTAGCGCATCTGGGCTGGTGTCACAGGGTTCCTGAGGGGTGTCAGCAACCACGGCATGTTGGGGTATCCCGAGTCACCTACGGACAGACAAGTGCACATTAGCTGACTTGGAAAAGTGGGCGGAATACTACAGATCAGATCACACACAATGGCACAAAGTCAGTACACACCGACAAGCCAGGCACGCTGGTTCTGCATCTGTGCCATCATCCTGGGGATGCGACTACTCCTCATCACAAAGGCATCGTGTGCTGAACCAGGGAAACGGGCACACACGTGTGTGATGGTCATGTCTGCAAGACACACCACCAGTGCATTGACCGAGTGGTAGTGCTTGCGGTTCCTGTAGGCCTGCTCCTGGGCCTGTGGTGGTACCAAAGCCACATGTGTCCCATCAATGGAGCCAATGACATGCGGCATCCTCCCCAGGGCATAAAAGTCACTCTTCACGTCAGTGAGTCGTCGCAGTCTAGGGAAATAGATGTACCGGTTCAGGAATAGCAACATTGCCGCCAAAACATCGCGGAGCACACGGCTCAACATGGTCTGTGACATCCCACCAGCACTCGCCACAGTATGTTGGAAGGTACCGGTGGCAAAGAAGTGTAGGGCTGCCATCACCTTCACCTTAGGGGTCAGCGCTGTAGGATACGGCCGGCCAGGCTGCAAATGTGGGGACAACTGCACTGCCAAATCCTCAATCAGCTGCCTGGTGAAGCGGTACCGTCGGATGCTGTCCCGTTCCACCATCGTTGCCAGGTCTGGGAATGGTCGATGGACAGCAGGAGCCCTGCAGTGCAGAGGAGAAGTAAGCAAGATTGTCAGTCACCCCACATATGCGGCATTGAACGCACTCAATATCCCAACATACATCATTATGAGGCACAACTACATGAAGTGTGCAGTTCCGTAAGGACATGTATGGTACATACATGGCCAACATCTGTCAACACGGTCCAACAAGTGGCATCAATTAGTCCCAGGTTGGCCCATTGGATATCATGAGGCCATGTCACAGTTCCCATCTCCTGCTGCAGTGTCACAATCACCCCCCACAGTGACATGTGAGGACAGATGTGCCCCAGGCACCACAGCTCAACGACAGGTACATTCCCAGGGACCCTGTATTGCCACATGGACACTGGCATTACATGGAGTATCATGTATACACCACAGCAAAACAACCATGACCCCCACAGGTAGTGGTCCCACTTGCCACGGCAGGACAGACATGGACGTCTGTGACACACACACGCACAACATCAAAGTCCATGCACACACAACATGGATGTGGAGACTGTCTCCCATTGTGCACATGAAATCAGAGACATTGTAAACACTACATGCACACAGACTGTGGAGGACCATCACTATTGTGCCACTGGGACACCCTGGCTCAAACATACCGTCCCACATGGGACTCACGGGGTATGTGACATGACATACACATACACCACCGTGAAATGTGACCATGGCACATGCACAGATATGAACAGTTGCACATCACAGTGGTCATGTACACGTAACACCCAGGATCCTGTCCCCATGAACACTTGCACAGCCTGGGGGTGGCTGCCCACAGGTGACACCCACAGGACAACATGTACACCAACATACACACAATAGATAATGCAGCCTTACATGCCTTATGATAAAGTTTGGACAGGCTGTCGTGATGTAGGTGTGCCCCTCACTCCCTGGGAGCTATCTGTGGCTGGCATATGTCCATCTGAGACAGGCATGGTGACATATGCCAGTCACTTGTACAGTGATGCGTTGATCAGCAATGGACCGATCGGTGCCCCCGGCCGGCCCATTGCATTCAATGTGTGCGGGTACGCGTTGTACCCCTGTACGCGTTGTACTGCAATGGACCGATCGGTGCCCCCGGCCGGCCCATTGCATTCAATGTGTGCGGGTACGCGTTGTACCCCTGTACGCGTTGATCAGCAATGGACCGATCGGTGCCCCGGCCGGCCCATTGCATTAAATGTGTGCGGGTACGCGTTGTACCCCTGTACGCGTTGATCAGCAATGGACCGATCGGTGCCCCGGCCGGCCCATTGCATTCAATGTGTCGCGGGTACGCGTTGTACCCCTGTACGCGTTGTACTGCAATGGACCGATCGGTGCCCCGGCCGGCCCATTGCATTAAATGTGTGCGGGTACGCGTTGTACCCCTGTACGCGTTGATCAGCAATGGACCGATCGGTGCCCCGGCCGGCCCATTGCATTCAATGTGTGCGGGTACGCGCGTTGTACCCCTGTACGCGTTGTACTGCAATGGACCGATCGGTGCCCCGGCCGGCCCATTGCATTCAATGTGTGCGGGTACGCGTTGTACCCCTGTACGCGTTGTACTGCAATGGACCGATCGGTGCCCCGGCCGGCCCATTGCATTCAATGTGTGCGGGTACGCGTTGTACCCCTGTACGCGTTGATCAGCAATGGACCGATCGGTGCCCCGGCCGGCCCATTGCATTCAATGTGTGCGGTACGCGTTGTACCCCTGTACGCGTTGTACCGCAATGGACCGATCGGTGCGCACCCATTGACAATGGCCTTGCCTGGCAACGGACGCGTTTTCGAATTTTGAACGAGTCGGTTTCTGGAAATTCAGTTGGTCACCCACAACAATGTTGCAAAATCATGTATGTCATGAAGTTGAAGATTTGAAGGATGCTGTGGGCGTGTATTGGTGCTGCTATTCCATGGATTGGCCAGATTCAGAAGATGCAAACGACTTGGACCTATCACTTTGGACACAAGGGACAGTATCTGCCTCTCCAGCACATATATATTGCTGGCTGTTCCCCTGAGAGCTCACTTGCCTGCACTACATGCTCCAGGACGACATCTGCCACTGCACTGCTGCTGTCTCTGCCCCTCTGGACCCTGCAATGGCACGTACTGTGGAGAGAGCCCCAACCTTCAGCCTTGAGGAGAACCAGGCCCTGCTGGACAGCCTACTTCCACAGTACAGCAAGCTGTATGGGACACCAGGGGAGCTGGTGAGTTTCTGTGCACTGCCTTTCTGAATGTGCATATTGTCTGACTAGCAAGGCTGAAAGTCTGCACGCCACTGGCTAGCAGGCTCACTGAGTAGTTGTCACCCCCATAGTGTGTAGTGACATGCACTGGACAGGTATGGTGCAGTGACAGTGCATTTGAACAAGGTTTTACTTCCCATGCAATGATACCATGTAGTGACGTCTGGCAAACTGTCCATGGGCAGCTTTGCACTGCCTGTGTACATCATGTGCCCCTGTGATTGAGACATGTATATACAACTGTGTCATGCACGGATATGTTGCATGTGTAGTAATGGCCTTTTCACTTTGTCATCCTGACAGGTTAATGCCCATCGGAAGCAGGAGATCTGGAAGGACATCGTCCGGGCTGTCCGGTCCGTGGGGGTCTACAAGCGCCGGATCCGCAACTGCCAGAAGAGGTGGCAGGACCTTCGGGGCTGGACCCGGAGGATTGCACGGGTCCAGCTGAAGCTGTCGCCTCCTCGCAGGAGGGGCGGAACACGGACCCTGACCCCCACATGCTCCAGATCCTGGCGGTGGTGTTTCCAGACCTGGATGGGCAGCTGAAGGCCAGACAGCAGCAAGGAGGGGGTGAGTCAAAGACTGCACTGTGAACTCTGTATTACATGCTTTGTGCCCTCCTCTGGCCTGGTTCAACTGCCACAGTGCAGCAGTCATGTTGTCCAGGAGCCATGTCCCTCTATTGTGCACTGCCCACTGCTCATCTGATACCCAGGTGTGGCCCTTACATTCAGGGAATTGTGTCACTTGGGACTGTGTCCTTGCAGTTTGCTTCACTAAAGGTGGGGGACAGCATCTGTTTCCCTAACTCTGTTGTGGGCATCATGGGTGGGTCCATTGTTCACACAACGCCTGTGTTCGGACATGTAATCTGCGTGTTGCTTTGATATGCGGTTCACTTGCTGAGCTGAGCCACCACATGTGCCTCGGGTATGTGGCACACGCCCATGCAGCGGGTGGGAACAATGTTTGGGCCCCAGGAGTGTGCAGATTACGTGTGTCACACATACATAGCCAGCTATCCACTGTCCAGGGCTCATCCCTCATTCATGTGGGGCAGGACAGTCATGCCTACTCCAGGCCATGCAATGCACTCTGTACTCCCACTCCCGTGTATCAGCTGACACATTGTGCACAGTGATTTGACCCCTCAGGTGTCTGCCTCTGTGTCAGTGTGCTGTGGATTAGTTGCCAGGACTGCTGGGGTGTTTCTTGGTAGGGGCTCAGCATGCCCCTGGAGATGTGACCATAGGAGACGATACTTGTGTGTCACATAGGTGTTTGATCAGCTGCCCGTGCAGACTGGGGTATGCGAATGTGAAGTTCAGGCAGCTGTTCCCCATTCACAGCAGATTGTGAGGGGCTCAGGTTCAGAGGGTAGTGTCACAGGTCTCCCATATGTCCAATAGGTATGACCTGGACAGATGAGGGTTAAGATGATGTGTTGTGGGGGATGTACATGTGCACTTGTGCAGCTCCAGGACTTGCATTCCCCAAGACCTACTATTGTGACACAGTGCAGAGTGTTGTTGTCTGGCTGCCAAGTCATACATCACTGAGACAGTGATGTATGACTTAGCAGTCATGCCTCCGCCATGGCATGTGTCTACTTATTGGTGATCCTGCAGGGGAGTGACATGTGCTACATGCACACCATTGTGGCGATGGCTATCAGGACATGGGTGCATCATGGTGTCTGTCGCTGGTATGCATCACATGCATTTCCTATTTGACTCTGGGCATCCCTTTCATCCGGAAACCTGTACTGACTCAGTGGCAAGAGCTGTGATGTGTGCATGTCCACATGCCACACCGTGTCCTCTGCACTGTCCAACTACTGTGTAGTTGGTGCATGTGTCCACACTGGGGTGTTGCAATCCAACAGACACCAGACAGATGGGTGCAAGGCCATGTGGGATGTGAGTTCCATGGTTGGCATCAGACTGACAATTGGCTGCTCCTGTTCAGTTAGGGCACTTTTAGCAATGTACAACTAATGATGCCAGGGCTTGCTCTGTAATGTGCTGTGCTCACAGTGGTGTGTGCGTTTGGTGCAGGTGACTGATGTCTGTCTGTTTCCCCATTGTTTGCAGATACATCCACGGCCACGGAAGGGGACAGCTCCACGGACCAGGAGGAGCCGGAGAGCCAGACTGGGTCAGCAGCCGAGGAGTGGTCGGAGGTACCCAGTGGCACGGAGGGCGAGGGAGCCACACCGAGGAGTCCTCAGCACCATCCACCTCAGCTGAGGACCAGAGCAACTCGGAGGATGACTCCCTTATGGAGGCGGGTGTCAGCAGCTACCACACCCCAGCTAGTGTTGCTGTCCCCGCCACCACCAGCACCACCACCGCCCTCCCATCGGCTCCCATTCCCCAGGTCCGTGGAGGCTCCCATGTTCGGGAGCATGTCTCCTTTGGGCCAGGCACCGCACCCCCTGCCCCTGTGTCCCCTGCTGCCCTGAGTGAGGAGTCTTGTGCCTCCTTCGCCAGCTCCATGTAGGGCAGACAGCCATGCTGAGTGTCCTCCATGCGCACACCGCTCTGTTGACTCAGCTGGTGTCGTTAATGGAGGGCATCTCATCGGGCATGTCTGACCTACAGAGGGGCAATAGGTCCATGGACTCCTCCCTGACGTCAGCAGTGTCCCTCCTCAGACAGTCCCTCACCCCTCCTGCCTCTGCTCCATCCACACTCCCCAGCACCTTACCCGTCCCAAGCACACACACACCGGCACAGGCACACACCAGCACACACACATCCAGCACACAGACACACACGCCACAAACAAAACGCACACGCACGCACAGTCAGGGGACTGAAACCAGACTCACAGGGGATGGGGCCCTGGTACACACACACGCATCCACGAGCACTGCGCAGTCCTCAGTTGCCTCTCCCTCCAAAACACCCTCCCTTGCCTCACCTGCAACCCCAAAGACCCAGCGCCTCTTCCTCAGTGACCTCGGCCTCTTCCCCTCTGATCCAGCTGCTCCAGCATCCAGGGGGAAGAGGAAGCCCACCCACACGGAGCAGAGTGCCCCTCGCCCCCGGACACCCTCCCCCAGGCGCAGACAGACTGAGGCCCCCACCCGCAAGTCCCCCCGGAGTCGTAAGAGCAAGACCCCGCCGCCGCCCTGCAGCTCAGGCACCAGGTCTCCTTCCTCCATCCCTCAGGCCCCCACTCCACAGGTGCCCCCACCACACCCTGCCCCAGGTTCCCCCACCCACAGATATACCATCCCCAAGAGGATCCGGCCTTCTCCCCCTGGCACTTGCTCTCCCGGCACCACACCCCCGCTGCGCTTGTCTGTGCCACTGATGTGGTGAGGGTGTCCTCCCCCTCTGTCCAGCCCACCTTGACTGTTCCCCATTCTCCTCCCCTGGTGGTAGGCACTGCAGTGGAGTCCACTACCACCCTGTCTGACTTGGGCACTGCAGTGGCGGACCTGTCCACTCCATCTGCAGGGTCCACTGCAGTCGTGCCGGCACCCACAACATCTGAGTCATGCCCCCAGTTGTGCCGGCACACACCATGTCAGACACCTCCACTGCAGTTGTCAGTGGCTCTCCAGCACCCACCACCCCTTCCCTGCTTCCTCCTGGTGAGCCCTGATCCTGTCCCTGCGGTGCCTGGCCTGCCCCCCCGGTTGCCCCTCCTAGTGGTTTGTCCCTGGTTTTGTGCAGGCATGCGTAGGGTGACATCTGCCACTGTCACCATGTTTGGACTTTTACAATGGACTGGCCATTGGCCTTTGTGTTTTTTCTGGACTTTGTTTTCATTACACACATATGCTGAATAAAGCAACTTTCTGTTCTCTAGTGCTTATGCTTCTGATGTACATGTTGTTGATGATGCTAACCATGCCCTTGCTGCAGTGATGGTGATATTTGGTCTCATGATAATGAAGTGTTACTGTGCAGGAACCCATGTGGTCCAGGGGAATGTGTCCTATCCTGTGGTGTATCCATGTCATCCATAGCAGCATCTGAGGGTGTCATGTGTTCAGTATTTGGCAATGGGATTTCCTACTTAGATTAGCTATTTCACATCTGTGGCTTCCACCCCTGCACATCTGTTGTGCCTGCCATTGTTCAATTCGTCTACTTCCCTGACTGTGTGGCCATCTCCACTGGACATGCAGGTTTGGGCATCAATGGGGAAGGACTCATCTGTGTTGTCAGTGCAACATTGCTATACAAGTGTGTTGGATCTGTGCTGATGATTCCGTTGGCACTTCCATGACCAGGCTGATGTGACGGGAGCCCTCATTTGGTGCTAATTGTTGATTGTGTGACCAAGTGCTCAGCTGACATGATGGGGCCCTACTGAGGCAACATATGGCACAGCTTTCCTCACACAGGAGTGGAGTCCCCTCATGGCAGTGTGTACTCCTGTGACATTGCCTGCGCCCAAGGTGTGTGTTGTATGTGCATGTCTGTGTGTTCACTTCCGTTTAGCTGTGCATGCTGTGATCCCTAGTGTTGTACCTGTTTGTGATGCTTGCTGAGTTGACCTATGTTCCCCCAAAGTCTTCTCCCTGGGTTCTCTGTGATGTGGGTGCATGGCACATTACTGGTCATCAGGGTGTCACCCATAGGTGTGTTTGCTGTCAGGGCTGAGTTTGTGTGCAGACGCAGATGGGTCACAGTCAGGTTTCCCCTTGGCACTTGTTGTTTGCCCCTGTCATGTGATTTCCAGTTTGTGTTATCTTTCAGTGATTGTGACACGTTGTGTGTGTGACTGCTGGCACTCCTCAGGGTCCGGGCTGCAATGTTGGTTGTTGTCTATGTGTGTTCTTTGTGGGTGACCTTGGCTTCTTCATTGGTGTGTGACTGTGGCTGGGATCCCATTGGTTGGTGTGGTATTGCCGTCATGTCCATGTACAGCGTAGTGTGCAGTGTGTCAGACATTCAGGAGTCTTGTTGAGTGGCCATGTGTCATGTGTTTCTGCACCTTGGTTCCCACCCACCACCCTGGAATAGTCATGGGTGCATGTGCAATGTCACCAGTGCATGTGTACTTCACTGCTGCACATTGTTGGAGGTCGAGGGGTGTGGTGTTGAGTGTGTGCAGATGAGAGTTGTTGCCCGGCTAGGCCCCTGCCTCCATGTTGGCCTTGGCTTACTGGCCATGCTGATTGATTTGTGCTTGTGTAGGTGTGATGGTAGTTTGTTGCTCAGGACATATGACTGTGGTTCACAGTGTGAACCACATTTAGCTTTGTCATCACAGTGGGATTGTAATGCAGCCCAGGGTCACCACATTGTGGGGGCCCTGGGGGTGGTGCTGTGGTGTGTCTTTGTCTTGCTGTGTCAGTTGCTGTTCCTACGTGCCTGTGTGACATGTGTGATTTGTGCTCCCTCTCATCTGACAATGCCTGCTTGCCCACATAGGGGATTTGGATCCATGAGTTACCTTTGTGTGGCACTGTATGCACATCTGTATGATTGGTATTCAGGTCTCCTCATGTGTTGTGTGGTTGCCTGGGGACACTGGCACCCCCCTCACCTGTTGTGTATGATGTGCAGTGTGGGTCTGCCTGTTTGTGTTTGTGCATCTGCACCACTGCATTGGCATATCTTGGGTGTGCCATTGGCTGTATGTAGTTTGGTGGGTTTCCCCTGCTGTCCCTGGGACTCCTAGGTCATCGGTCAGCACAATGATCATGGTTTGTGTGTCCCATTGCTGCCATGGTATGGTATCTGTTCACCTCACATCTGCAGTCTCCACAGGGTATCTGCATTTGTGTGCCCATTGGTGCAAATATGTGGGTCTGCATTCTGATGGTCACTTCTGTCATTGTGTCACTGATGAATGTTGACGGTGTCAGCCCCCATGGGTGTTGTTTGTCTGCACATGGCCAAAGGTATGTCTTATTTGCACTGCAGTATTTGGCTCACCCAATTTATGTTGCAATGGGACACATACACTACTTTGCCACTGATGTGTTTTTTGTTCTGTGACCAGGAATCATCCATGCAGTTTGGCAGTTGCACCTCTTTCTTTGTCAACACTTACCTTTTGGTCACTGTGATGATGGGGGTTTAGACCCCATTGCCACAATGTTCAAAATGTGCTTCAGCTATGGACCCCACACTTACATTTTGCTCACTGTGATGATGGGGGTTTAGACCCCATTGCCACAATGTTCAAAATGTGCTTCAGCTATGGACCCCACACTTACATTTTGCTCACTGTGATGATGGGGGTTTAGACCCCATTGCCACAATGTTCAAAATGTGCTTCAGCTATGGACCCCACACTTACATTTTGGTCACTGTGATGATGGGGGCTTAGACCCCATTGCCACAATGTTCAAAATGTGCTTCAGCTATGGACCCCACACTTACATTTTGGTCACTGTGATGATGGGGGTTTAGACCCCATTGCCACAATGTTCAAAATGTGCTTCAGCTATGGACCCCACACTTACATTTTGGTCACTGTGATGATGGGGGTTTAGACCCCATTGCCACAATGTTCAAAATGTGCTTCAGTTATGGACCCCACACTTACATTTTGCTCACTGTGATGATGGGGGTTTGGACCCCATTGCCACAATGGTCATGGCCTGCTTGCATTGTGGGTGCCACACACATATATGTGTGGCACATGTGCTAGGGGGTCACATTGTATGTTCAAAGTCATGTTCGGTGTTGTAGGCATTTGACACAGTCTACACACGCTTGTCATGGTGTTGGGGGATGTCTTTTTCTTGCATTCCCTAGGTTGTGGTGTGCTGGTTGTGTCATGCATTGTCCATCCTATGAGTGGGGGTGGTAGTAGTGGTAGGCATCCAGCCCCCCTGGCTAAGGGTGGTAGTAGTGGTAGGCATCCAGCCCACCCTGGCTCAGGGTGGTAGTAGTGGTAGGCATCCAGCCCCCTGGCTCAGGGTGGTAGTAGTGGTAGGCATCCAGCCCCCTGGCTAAGGGTGGTGGTAGGCATCCAGCCCCCCTGGCTAAGGGTGGTAGTAGTGGTAGGCATCCAGCCCCCTGGCTAAGGGTGGTAGTAGTGGTAGGCATCCAGCCCCCTGGCTAAGGGTGGTAGTAGTGGTAGGCATCCAGCCCCCCCTGGCTAAGGGTGGTGGTAGGCATCCAGCCCCCCCTGGCTAAGGGTGGTAGTAGTGGTAGGCATCCAGCCCCCCCTGGCTAAGGGTGGTAGTAGTGGTAGGCATCCAGCACCCCCTGGCTCAGGGTGGTAGTAGTGGTAGGCATCCAGCCCCCTGGCTCAGGGTGGTAGTAGTGGTAGGCATCCAGCCCCCCTGGCTCAGGGTGGTAGTAGTGGTAGGCATCCAGCCCCCTGGCTAAGGGTGGTGGTGGTAGGCATCCAGCCCCCCCTGGCTAAGGGTGGTAGTAGTGGTAGGTATCCAGCCCCCCCTGGCTAAGGGTGGTGGTGGGCATCCAGCCCCCCTTGCTAAGGGTGGTAGTAGTGGTAGGCATCCAGCCCCCTGGCTAAGGGTGGTGGTGGGCATCCAGCCCCCCTGGCTAAGGGTGGTAGTAGTGGTAGGCATCCAGCCCCCTGGCTAAGGGTGGTGGTAGTGGTAGGCATCCAGCCCACCCTGGCTCAGGGTGGTAGTAGTGGTAGGCATCCAGCCCCCTGGCTCAGGGTGGTAGTAGTGGTAGGCATCCAGCCCCCCTGGCTAAGGGTGGTGGTAGGCATCCAGCCCCCCTGGCTAAGGGTGGTAGTAGTGGTAGGCATCCAGCCCCCTGGCTAAGGGTGGTAGTAGTGGTAGGCATCCAGCCCCCGGCTAAGGGTGGTAGTAGTGGTAGGCATCCAGCCCCCGTGGCTAAGGGTGGTGGTGGGCATCCAGCCCCCTGGCTAAGGGTGGTAGTAGTGGTAGGCATCCAGCCCCCTGGCTAAGGGTGGTGGTAGGCATCTAGCCCCCTGGCTCAGGGTGGTAGTAGTGGTAGGCATCCAGCCCCCCTGGCTAAGGGTGGTGGTGGGCATCCAGCCCCCTGGCTAAGGGTGGTAGTAGTGGTAGGCATCCAGCCCCCTGGCTAAGGGTGGTGGTGGGCATCCAGCCCCCCTGGCTAAGGGTGGTAGTAGTGGTAGGCATCCAGCCCCCCTGGCTAAGGGTGGTAGTAGTGGTAGGCATCCAGCCCCCGTGGCTAAGGGTGGTAGTAGTGGTAGGCATCCAGCCCCCCTGGCTAAGGGTGGTGGTGGGCATCCAGCCCCCTGGCTAAGGGTGGTAGTAGTGGTAGGCATCCAGCCCCCTGGCTAAGGGTGGTGGTAGGCATCCAGCCCCCTGGCTCAGGGTGGTAGTAGTGGTAGGCATCCAGCCCCCCTGGCTCAGGGTGGTAGTAGTGGTAGGCATCCAGCCCCCCTGGCTCAGGGTGGTAGTAGTGGTAGGCATCCAGCCCCCTGGCTCAGGGTGGTAGTAGTGGTAGGCATCCAGCCCCCTGGCTCAGGGTGGTAGTAGTGGTAGGCATCCAGCCCCCTGGGTAAGGGTGGTAGTAGTGGTAGGCATCCAGCCCCCTGGCTCAGGGTGGTAGTAGTGGTAGGCATCCGCCCCCTGGCTCAGGGTGGTAGTAGTGGTAGGCATCCAGCCCCCCTGGCTCAGGGTGGTGGTGGGCATCCAGCCCCCTGGCTAAGGGTGGTAGTAGTGGTAGGCATCCAGCCCCCTGGCTAAGGGTGGTGGTGGGCATCCAGCCCCCCTGGCTAAGGGTGGTAGTAGTGGTAGGCATCCAGCCCCCCTGGCTAAGGGTGGTAGTAGTGGTAGGCATCCAGCCCCCTGGCTAAGGGTGGTAGTAGTGGTAGGCATCCAGCCCCCCTGGCTAAGGGTGGTGGTGGGCATCCAGCCCCCCTGGCTAAGGGTGGTAGTAGTGGTAGGCATCCAGCCCCCCTGGCTAAGGGTGGTGGTAGGCATCCAGCCCCCCTGGCTCAGGGTGGTAGTAGTGGTAGGCATCCAGCCCCCCTGGCTCAGGGTGGTAGTAGTGGTAGGCATCCAGCCCCCTGGCTCAGGGTGGTAGTAGTGGTAGGCATCCAGCCCCCCTGGCTCAGGGTGTTAGTAGTGGTAGGCATCCAGCCCCCTGGCTCAGGGTGGTAGTAGTGGTAGGCATCCAGCCCCCCTGGCTCAGGGTGGTAGTAGTGGTAGGCATCCAGCCCCCCTGGCTCAGGGTGGTAGTAGTGGTAGGCATCCAGCCCCCCTGGCTCAGGGTGGTAGTAGTGGTAGGCATCCAGCCCCCTGGCTCAGGGTGGTAGTAGTGGTAGGCATCCAGCCCCCTGGCTCAGGGTGGTAGTAGTGGTAGGCATCCAGCCCCCTGGCTCAGGGTGGTAGTAGTGGTAGGCATCCAGCCCCCCTGGCTCAGGGTGGTAGTAGTGGTAGGCATCCAGCCCCCTGGCTAAGGGTGGTGGTAGGCATCCAGCCCCCCTGGCTAAGGGTGGTAGTAGTGGTAGGCATCCAGCCCCCTGGCTAAGGGTGGTAGTAGTGGTAGGCATCCAGCCCCCCTGGCTAAGGGTGGTAGTAGTGGTAGGCATCCAGCCCCCTGGCTAAGGGTGGTGGTGGGCATCCAGCCCCCTGGCTCAGGGTGGTAGTAGTGGTAGGCATCCAGCCCCCCTGGCTCAGGGTGGTAGTAGTGGTAGGCATCCAGCCCCCTGGCTCAGGGTGGTAGTAGTGGTAGGCATCCAGCCCCCTGGGTAAGGGTGGTAGTAGTGGTAGGCATCCAGCCCCCCTGGCTCAGGGTGGTAGTAGTGGTAGGCATCCGCCCCCTGGCTCAGGGTGGTAGTAGTGGTAGGCATCCAGCCCCCCTGGCTCAGGGTGGTGGTGGGCATCCAGCCCCCTGGCTAAGGGTGGTAGTAGTGGTAGGCATCCAGCCCCCTGGCTAAGGGTGGTGGTGGGCATCCAGCCCCCCTGGCTAAGGGTGGTAGTAGTGGTAGGCATCCAGCCCCCCTGGCTAAGGGTGGTAGTAGTGGTAGGCATCCAGCCCCCCTGGCTAAGGGTGGTAGTAGTGGTAGGCATCCAGCCCCCCTGGCTAAGGGTGGTGGTGGGCATCCAGCCCCCTGGCTAAGGGTGGTAGTAGTGGTAGGCATCCAGCCCCCTGGCTAAGGGTGGTGGTAGGCATCCAGCCCCCTGGCTCAGGGTGGTAGTAGTGGTAGGCATCCAGCCCCCCTGGCTCAGGGTGGTAGTAGTGGTAGGCATCCAGCCCCCCTGGCTCAGGGTGGTAGTAGTGGTAGGCATCCAGCCCCCTGGCTCAGGGTGTTAGTAGTGGTAGGCATCCAGCCCCCTGGCTCAGGGTGGTAGTAGTGGTAGGCATCCAGCCCCCCTGGCTCAGGGTGGTAGTAGTGGTAGGCATCCAGCCCCCCTGGCTCAGGGTGGTAGTAGTGGTAGGCATCCAGCCCCCTGGCTCAGGGTGGTAGTAGTGGTAGGCATCCAGCCCCCTGGCTCAGGGTGGTAGTAGTGGTAGGCATCCAGCCCCCCTGGCTCAGGGTGGTAGTAGTGGTAGGCATCCAGCCCCCTGGCTCAGGGTGGTAGTAGTGGTAGGCATCCAGCCCCCCTGGCTCAGGGTGGTAGTAGTGGTAGGCATCCAGCCCCCCCTGGCTAAGGGTGGTGGTAGGCATCCAGCCCCCCCTGGCTAAGGGTGGTAGTAGTGGTAGGCATCCAGCCCCCCCTGGCTAAGGGTGGTGGTGGGCGTCCAGCCCCCCCTGGCTAAGGGTGGTAGTAGTGGTAGGCATCCAGCCCCCCCTGGCTAAGGGTGGTAGTTGTGGTAGGCATCCAGCCCCCCCTGGCTCAGGGTGGTAGTAGTGGTAGGCATCCAGCACCCCCTGGCTAAGGGTGGTAGTAGTGGTAGGCGTCCTGCCCCCCCTGGGTAGGGGTGGTGGTGCGCATTCAGGCCCCTGTGTGCATATGTGGCATTGGTGATGGGCATCCCGCCCCTATGGTGCTGCTGTTGCTGTTGCTGGTGTAAGTATATTCTGCATCCCTCTGTGTGTGTGTGATGTGTCGTGTACGTGTTGTATGTGTTTTGTGGTTGGTGTCTGACTTACCTTCTGCGCCGTACGCGTCCGTGCCTGTTCCGGTAGTAAATGTAGAATATTGGTATGATCGGGACGAAGGGATTCATGGTTGGTTCGTGTCGTTCGTCCTTCTCGTTGCTTCGCGTCGTCCTCGTCGCTCGCGTCGTCCTCGTCGCTGGCGTGTTCGTCTCGTAGCCGTGGATCGTGTTGTGGCGCGAATCGGAGCTTATGTGCGCCTCTCCCGGATGTTTTGACGTGCCGTGCGTAGCGACGGGTTCGGCGCGTACGGGAAGCGCATCGTACTTGTTCGGCCGGACGGAGCTGCATTTTCCCTTCCGTGCGACTCGATTCAGCGTTTCCGGATTCGCCTCGGTCGGAGAACAGGACGTGGTTTGGGTGAGTACGGCTCGGCCGGATTCTGTGCTGTTGTGCGCATCGTACTTACTCGTTCGGTGTGCTGTACGGATCGGTCGGGAAACAGGCTTTCGCATGGCTTTTTTCCCGACCGAATGGTATTGGGTGCGCCTCCGACCGAGATCGGAATCGGCCCCTTTGTGTTTGCTCCCACTTGGCAGGAGATTCAAAAATGCTCCCGCCAAGCGGGAGCAAACACAGGTTTCCCAGCCCATGCTGGTGCAGGCAGGTAAACTGCTACGTCCTGGAGTGGGCTCCCTGGGACATAGCTAGTGAGCTGGCCCCACGGGATGGCGTCCCCAGTGCCATAGATGGCTCATGGAGGGGGCCATGTGGCCCCTCCTCTTGAAAAAGTAAATAGAAGCCCTGTGGGATGGGGTCCCCAGGCCCTTTCAGTTTGGCCCCTTACCCTTTATTAAGGAAATTGGCCCCAGGTGATGGGATCCCATGGGCCTCTGGAGGTTTGGGGGGGCAGTGTGTCCCCTCTCCCATTTAATGCAAATTTCAGACCAATGGTGGTCTTGCCAGAACCTTTAATGGCTCAGGAAGGGGGGCACCTGGCCCCCTCCCCTTTTTTGATGGGTTCCCCTGGGCCTATACTTGAAGAATGCGGCCACAGCCACCATTATTTTATTTATTTTTTTCAATCCCGCTGGAGTCTCCATGTGGCCTTGCGGGGGCAGGGTATCCCTACCTTGCCCCCTCATATATATTTTTTTTTTTACCACTTCAGGACTGGGGACTAAGTCCCTGAGTCCTGTAATGGTTCCCAGCAATATTTGTCTCATGTTGTTGGCAGCCAATCAGAGCGCTTGCTCCCGCAGGAGTCTGATTTCCCACCGGGAGCAAATTGACCCAAGGGAAAAAAGCACCCTGGGCCAATCAAAATGCTCTATTTTCCTAACTCTCTTGAACCAAACCATCCCAAACCATCCAGATATCTATATGTTTTTTTAACCTTCAATCAAGCAATCAAGTCGTACTTGTATAGTGCGGCTTATCACCCAAGACCATAATTTCTCAAAAACTACTGAATACATTTACAGCAAATCACAAAAAGCACAATCTGCGTACCAAGATCTAGCTTCCTGCCAACTTTGGTGTCTATATCTATATCATCTGTTCACTGAAAAAAAACAAAGGTTACAGGGACCTTATAGTTAGGCTCAGTCATACAAAACCAGAGAAATTCAGCAGTTATAGTTAATGTAATGCACTGTTTATGATCTCTTATATTACATCAATCATGGCATGATCAGGGACATCACTGATGATATCTCAAATGACATCACTGATGGCATATAAAATGACATTTCAAATGACATCATTGATGACATCTTCCTGTGAGTGTGTTTGGTAAACGTTTCTGAGACTTAAAGATATATACTAAGCTACAGCATAATTTAAATTACTATTCTTTCTGTACTAGTAATTATCCATACTATTTCTAACAAATCTCATCTCAGTGTGTGAGTGGGTGTCTGAGTGGCTGTATGGGTGTGTGAGTGGGTGTGTAAAGTGAGTGTATGGATGTGTTAGTGAGTATGTGAGTAGTTGTATGGGTGAGTGAGTGGCTGTATTGGAGAGTGAGTGGGTGTGTGAGTGGCTGTATTGGTGGGTAAGGAGCTGTGTGAGTGCCTGCATAGGTGAGTGAGTGGGTGTAGGAGTGGCTATATGGGTGTCTGAGTGGCTGCGAGATTGTCTGTATGGGTAAGTGAGTGGGTGTGTCAGTGGTTGTATGGATATGTGAATGGGTATGTAAGTGATTCTATAGGTGTGTGAGTGGGTGTGTGAGTGGTTGCATGGGTGAGTGAGTGGCTGTATCAGTGGCTGTATGGGTAAGTGAGTGGGTATGTGAGTATCTGTATTGCAAGTGAGTGGCAGTATGAGTGCCTGTATGGGTGAGTGTATGGGTGTATGAGTACCTGTAAGGGTAAGTGAGTAGCTGTGTGAGTTTCTGTATAGGTGATTGAGTGGGTGTGTGTGAGTGGCTGTAAGGGTGTATGAATAGGTGAGTAAGTGTCTGTATGACTAGATGTGAGAGCGGCTGTATTGGTGAATGAATGGGTGCATTAGTGGTTGTATGGGTGAGTTAGTGGGTGTGTGAGTGGCAGTATGAGTGAATTATTGTATGAGTGACTCTATGGTTGAGTGATTGGTTGTGTGAGTACTGCTATGGGTCTGCGAATGGGTATGTGAGCAGTTGTGTGAGAAGGAGTGGGTGTATGAGAGGTTGTATTGGGGTGTGAGTGGGTGTGTCTGTGGTTCTTTGGATGATGTCTTCAGTGATGTCATTTGAGATGTCATGAGTGATGCCACTGACCTTGTAATGAGTGATATAATATGTGAGGTCATAAGCAGTACACTGCGGGGGTGTAAGTTATAGTTAGCTCAGGTAACTATAACTGCTGAATTTCAATGAGTTTGTACAAGTGAAATCTGAGCCTAACTATAACGTCCTTCTAACCTTTGATTTTTTCAGTGAATATGTATATATATATATCATATATGACATCATCTATTGAGTGTAAGTATTTTCTAAGAGTTTATGATTGTTAAACATGTATGTAAGCCTACTACAACAGTTAAATTAGGATATTAGGTGTACTACTACTGAGTGATACTACTTCTAACATATTATGTGAGTGGCTGTGTAACTATATATCCTTGTGTGTATGGGTGTGTGAGTGACTGTATGCGTGTATAGGTGGGTGTGTGAGTAGCTGTGTGGTTGAGAGAGTTGCAGTGTGAGTGGCTGTATAGAAGAGTGAGTGGGTGTGTCAGTGGCTGTATGGGTGAGTGAGTGGCTCTATGGGTGGGTATGTGGGTATGTAGTAACTGTATGGGTGAGTGAATGGGTGTCTGACTGGCTGTATGAGTGATTGACTGGGTGTGTAAGTGGCTGAATGGGTGAGTGGGTGGCTGTTTGAGTGGGTGTTTGGTTAAGTGAGTTAGTGTGTGAGTGGCTGTATAGGAGAGTGAGTGTCTGTGTGAATGGCTGTATGGGTGAGTAAGTGGATGTGTGAGTGCTTGTACAGATGTGTGAATGGGCATGTAAGTAGTTGTGTGGGTGTGTGAGTGCTTGTATGGGTGAGTGAGTGACTGTGTTGATAGGCTATATGAGTGAGTGAGTGGGTGTATCAGTGACTGTCTAGGTCTATAAGTGGGTGTGTGAGTAGTTGTATGGGTGAATGTGCAGCTATTGACTGGCTGTACAGCTGAGTGACTGGTTGTATGAGGGGCTGTATGGGTGAGTGAATGGTTGTGTGAGTGGCTGTATGTGTGAGTGAGTGGGTCTGTGAGTGGCTCTGTGGAGGAGTCAGTGGATGTGTGAGTACTGGTATGGGTCTGTGAATGGGTATGTGAGTGGTTGTGCAGCTGTGTGAGGTTTTATGGGGTGTGAGTGGTTCTGTGGATGATGTTATCAGTGATGTCATTTGAGATATCATCAGTGATGTCTTCAGTGATGTCACTGGCCATGTCATGTGTGATGTAATATGTGAGGTCATAAGCAGTGCTTTGCGGGGCATAAGTTATAGTTAGCTCAGGTAACCATAACTGCTGAATATCTATGGTTTTATACGAGTGAAATCTGAGCCTAACTATAACGTCCCTGTAACCTTTGGTTTTTTTCAATGAATTTCTAAGTTTTTTTTAAATCCTATTCCTAACTATAACGTCCCTATAACCTTTGGTTTTTTTAAGTGAATTTCTATGGTCGTTTATGGTTTGGCAGTCAAGTGTGCAGAGTTGTGGAGAAAGGGGGCAGGGCCTCTGACAAGTTTACAGCAATCCTGCTGTGTTGGACTTGCTGGAGGTAAGAGGAGGGCTTCTTGGTCTCCAAGGACCCTCAGCAACCAAGAGGACTTCATCCCCCAACCAGTATTGCACCAGGAGGCACATTTGCGGAGTTGTGGAGAAAGGGGGCAGGGCCTCCGACCAGCTCTCAGCAATAGCACTGTGTGGGACTTACTAGAGATAACAGTAAAGACCCTCAGCATCTGAGGGAACTTTATTCCCCAATAACAATGTGGTATCAGTTCCTAAGTGAGAAAGAAGAGTACCGCAACCTATGCTGGTTGTGAGTCAGTATATTGGTCTCCAAAAACAGTTTGAGTGTGCTTGTAGTGGAGGTGAATCTCCTATCTAATCTTGTGCCCTCATACACCCTTGCGAGTGTTCAGCATCATCATTGGGCTATGCTCCTCGTGGGGGTGGCGCTGCAGTCCCTCACGGGCCCCACAAGAGGGCTCTTTGTTGGAGATCTTTTTAGGAGTTGCCGCATTTGTGCATGTGGGTATGTGGGCCAAGTAAAATAGGTGAGGACCTAGAGAGTGCAAAATACTAGAAGAGGCAGTCAGGGACAGACACCCTATACTACCCTCAAAAACCTATTATCAGGTCGGGGGGCCCCATCCCCCGGGGCCTGAAAATTTAGAGATGGGGAGGGGGGCTGCAAGGCCCTTCTCCCTGGGCCAAATTCGGCACCAGGACCCCATCGGCTGGGGCCCAGCCTCTCTATTCTTAGTTATCATAGGGCACTCAGTGACCTGTGATGGGGACCGTGGGGGGAGCCTCAAGACCCCTGCGGTCCCTGCCAGCCAAAATTCATCTTCTAATTTAAGTTCAGCCTGCGGGAGCCGACATTGCTTTGACAGACAGAGGGCTGCTGAAAGTGAGGCACATTATGAAATGTAAAGCAAAGAAAATTAGATTTGAGAATGCCCCAGCCATGGAAAACTCCAAGCCGGCTTTATCATTGTCTCCCTCAATTGCTTCAACCAACACTCCATCTATAGCATCTAATAGTTGACACTCAAAATTCATCTTCTAATTTAAGTTCAACCTGCGGGAGCTGGCATTGCTTTGACAGACAGGGGGCTGCTGAAAGTGAGCATCTTGTGTGTCAAAGCAATGTTTTTATCTGTTTCTCTGCATGCATTTGCGTGCAGAGGAACAGATGAAAACTCCGCTTTCTGAAAGCAGGCGCTGTTTGATGGCTCCGGCTTGCAGAAAGTGAAGTTACATTTGCTTTTGCTCAGTGGGACCTCACAGCTCCCACCAAGCAAAAGCAAACAGCTATGTCCCGGGGGTGGGTGCCCCTGGACATACCAGGAGATGGCCCTGGGGGGTGGTGGTTCCCAGGGCCATGCATGGCTCCATGAGCGGGGCCACGCTGCCCCCCTCCAACTTACAAGTTAGCCCCGGGTAGCTGGTGGCCCCGGGACCGGAGGTCCGTGTTGGACCCCCTACATTAATGTATTTCAGCCCCAGGGAGATGGCGGTCACCGGGGCTGCGTGGGGGGGGTGCGTGGCCGTCATTATTTTTGATAAATTGCTCTGGGAAGGAGGTGGTTCCCTGGGCTGTGGGGGGCACACGGGCTCCTGCATTCATTTGATAATAATCCCTGGGGAGGTGGTGATACTGGGGGCTGCGGGGGAGGCCCTACACCCCGCATTAAATTTAAGTTCAGCCCCGGGGAGGGGGTGGTTCCCAGGGCTGAAGGCAGGCCCAGTGGGCTCCCCAACACACATATTATAAAGTTCCCCGGGTGGTAGCAGTTCCCGGGGGTGTGGGGGAGCCATGTGGCCCGCATTATTTTATGGATGCCCTAGAGGGGTGGCAGTCCCCAGGGCTGAGTGCGGGCCCAGTGAGTTTGCCCACACGCATATTATAAAGTGCCCTGGGGATGTGGCAGTCCCCAAAACTTGCAGGGGGTCTCGCAGGCCCCCCTGCATACATAATAAGAAGTGCCGGGGGAGGTGTCAGCCCCGGGGCTTTCATAAGCCCTAGGAGGGGGCCCAGTGCAATCCCTCCTATTTTTATGATATGCCCACAGGACCTGGCCTGCCCTGGGGTTATTTAAAAGCAAGCCTCCTGGACCAAAATAGCAGTGATCTGGTAGCACAGTAACACAGCCATGTTCAGTCTTTAAACTCTGGGAATTATTTGTAGGTTGCAGTTTTAGTTGCCTTTGCTCAGTTCTCTTTGTTTGGTGTTTAGGAATATTCATTTACTAGTTGAAGGTGCACATGCCTACCAGGATGTGGCATTTTGGAGTCTTTTTTACCTGAAGTGGTGGGCCCCAACTGTGCTGTGGATAAGATGACGCTGAAGAAATTGCACTCTGGGTGTATTATCATTTCATATCAGTCCCTGAAGGTAAAAAAATCAAGTACTTGCAACAAGAGATCACAATTACTTCATTTTAAAGCTTAAGGCATTATTTTGTATTGAGAACGTTTTATCCTCCATTCTAGCACACCTGGCAAAATCTGTGTCAAATTCAGATCATCTGTTAGATATAGTGTCTTCAATATTAATGGGAGTTCAGAACATTACATCGCCTGGAACCACCAGAACGCTCCCACAAAATACTAAGGAGTCAAATTCAATTGCAACTGAAGTTAAACATGAGGTAAACAACATTTCTGTTCAACTTGGCAAACCAAGTTAGGCAGAGGGCAGTTAAAGCACAGCAGATTATAATATCTCTAAATTAATCCAGCATCAAGTTTATTGTTTAAAATCACTATATGAAAATCCAAAGCAGGTGGCATCATTAAAGCTTACAGAGATAGAGTGGTTTCGAATCTTTAGGAAAGGGCTAACATCAACTGTTTCTGTAAAGCCTCCAGCTATTTTGATGGACGCCTCTGACCCACCAAAGGATGAAGATGGTATGGAACATACCCTAAAAAGATACTCTGGTAATAAGCAAAAGAAAGGGAAGCGTAATAAGAAAAGGCACATTATGAAATGTAAAGCAAAGAAAATTAGATTTGAGAATGCCCCAGCCGTGGAAAACTCCAAGCCGGCTTTATCATTGTCTCCCTCAATTGCTTCGACCAACACTCCATCTATAGCATCTAATAGTTGACACTCAAAATTCATCTTCTAACCAGAGGTGGATGTGGCTAATATTTATATTGATATTCAGAAAAATGTATCATCGCAGCCCACTAATGCTTTGGTATTATATAATGTGGTGGGTTCTTCTTCAAATGTCCCTCCAGGTGATTGGGTCAATGGGAAATGCTCAGATCCTTTAAACATTGCAGTGGATGCTCTAGCTGACCAAGACATGGCTGGTAAAGTGCAGCTGGATCATAAGAATTTTCAAGGTGAAAATCTTTCTATTATAAAGGTCCCCTCAGAGAACGTTGGAAGTATGGTCCCTTATGTTTCAGGTGCTGTTCAGCAAGGAGTTACCGCCTGGAAAGAACCAAGGCCTTTGGGTCTACTAGACCATGGGGCAAATGTTTTTGTCCCACAATGACATCAGCCAGTTTCTGGAAATGGGCGATTAATGGAATGGTGCACCAGTGACAGTAATATATTAACTACTATCAAGATAATGCTTTCCTGTGTCAGTAATGTCCATGTATATATGTGGTCTCTCTCTAGGAATGAATGTTCTGTTTTATGACTAGTTTTGTCGTGTAGGTTTGTCTTTTTTAAATGTAATTTTGTGGTTGGACATTCAAAAAATATCATGTTAAATCTGTTTTTTATGTGTAGATGTGTCCACTATGTGTATATTTATGTTTTTATGTATGTATTGTCCACAGCCCTGGTGAAGTTCAAACAACCAATCTGAACAAAACGCGTTGGCTGGATGATGCTTTCTTGTACTTATTGAATAAAACTGATGACAAAATTGGATACTTTGCTGGACTCATTATCTTGATAGTAGTGAATATATTACTGTCACTGGTGCACCATTCCATTAATCGCCCATTGTTGATCTGCGCCTGCAGTTGCACCTAACGACGGCGGGTGCAGGAATTGCTGTGCACCATCCATTATATTAAGGAGGAAACGGGAGAGCGAAGTGCATCAACTTCAGTCCGCCGTTGATAGTTTGCAGTCATTCAGTTTCTGGAAATGTCCCATGTATTTCCAAAAGTGGGCAATTGGGTTTAGATCTTAAGAGGAATAAGATGGACTTTGTTCTATTGTTTGATCAGGAAATGTATCCTTTCAATAGAAGTTGTATTCTGCATGCTCTGTCGGAAATTGAGGCCTTGCAATTAGTGAAAAGTAGTGATATTGAAAATGTTTATATCAATTTATCAGCTCCTCTACCCAGTACAAAAATTACCTTTGGGTCAATGATTGTTGTAAATCTAATATTGCAGCACTGTGAATATTTCCTTAAGAGGGGTATTGATATAACCCGGGTTGTGCAGGGAATATGCTCAGACTTTAACAAGTCTAAGGAGTTTGGTCAGAATAAGAACAGGGATCCACTGCTGTTGGGGCCTGATAAGGTTATACTGCAGAGAAACCCCAAGGATGTTGTTGTATCAAGAGGCCGGGGGGGAGAGCTATAGAAATCTTGAAGACTTTTCAAATAATTCCCAAGCACTAAAGGAGGGACGCAAGTTAGCAAAATGGAGCTGGGGGATGGGAACTTTGAACAGCAATTGTCCTGTATTGTTCGAGTCACAGAGGTAGCTCCCTGGAAACAATCATATCCTGGAACCTGGCTGGTTTTGGGAAACATAATGTAAAATTGAATTAATAAGAGTCCTTTAATCTAGCAATTATATAGTTGCAGGAACCTGGGCCTGCTGTGAGTTCATGCACGAAAATTATTATGTTTTCTCTTGCATGGCAAAACCTGCTACTAAGGGGCATGCTAGTGGGGGAATAGCTTTTTTGCTAAAAAAAAATGTCAACTGGAATCATGAATCATCTATCCATCCCTCTAACTTATGTCTGTACCTAAAATTGAAACTGGTTTCAAATGATGGTTCAGGGGGTCCTTCCTACGTTTTGTTAGCTAATGTATATATCCCCCCAGGAAAATCTCATGATTACCTATTAAACTCTATCCTTATGTTCATCCATGACATTAGCATTTCAGAGGATTGCCCTAAGATACTAATTGTAGGTAATCTAAATGCAAATATTTCAAATTCGGCCAGCTTTTCCTTTGCAAATTTGGAAAAGGAGGAAGCCTGGGCAATTCCTGAGGTACTGCTTCCCTCTAAGAATAAATCAGATAAGCAGGGATTTAACATTTTTGGATTCCCTCAGAATGTGTGAATTTGTGTTTCTGAATGGACAAATTCCAAATGGCACACCCACATCTTCTACTTTTTCCTCTACTCATGGCCATTCTTTGATTGATTATATGCTCATTTTGTATCATTCCTGCATAATCATTGTTTTTTAGTATGAAGGTTGAGTTAACGACGCAGGCCTAAGAGCCATGGAATTGTCTGAGGGGCGATGTCCTTTTCAATAAATTGAATGGGCGCAGTTCTTGTGCCTTTAGCAGTATAAAAGACTTAAGCTCTAAACTTCTAGAGGTTACTAATGGTTTAAAGAGAACAAAGGGGATAGCATGCAGGAATCCATTAATTAGGTATGAAAGTTTTTCTAAGTAAAGCATGACATTCTAAGTCATATATAAAAGTTAATCAGAATGTGAAGGTAGTAAATAAAGAAATAAATCAGTTGGTAAGGAAACAATTTGTCCTTTTCTCCATCTCTACACAAAGTGAAGTATGTTGACTTAAACATAAGGTCTAGATTGAAGGCCCTTGATCAGAGAAGGGAATTTGATTAAGAGAAGTTGCAGCCTCGAATGATCTCAGAAATTACTGGTGTTTAGTAGCACTATACTGTGATTCTAGAGTGAGTGCTCAAGCAATTCTCATTTTTGATGTGGAGTGAACAAATTATATTTCTAATCTTTATGCCTGTCATCATAGTGGTAATGACTCCTTAGACATAAGAGTAGATGTAGATATGTATGAATTATATGGGCCTCCTTCAGCCCAGGAGACTGAGGGGCTTCTCAAGAGTGCTAAAGCCTCGGGGGCAATGGGCCCGGATGAAACCCCGATTTCAGTTATTAAACAGGCTGATACACTCCGGGCAGCTTTTTTGTGTCCATTATTTGATTTTTGCTATCTTTCAGGAAATGCCCCCCCCTCTTGGAAGGGTAGCATTATTGTGACACTTTATATAAAGGGATCAAATCTTCTCCTGTGAGTTACAGGCAAATATCGTTATTAGACGCTGTAGGCAAACTCTTTGCCAAAAGTATACTAGTACACCTCCAGTATAGGGTAACTCAAAATAATACTTTTCCCCCAGAACAGGCTGGATTGAGAAGGAACTGCGGCACCTTAGATAACATTTTAGAACTTCAGGCAGTTATAGAAAAGTACCTCCAGTCACGGGGAATGCCTGTGTAATTGGCATTTATCAGCTTCTCACAGTGTTTGATAGAGTTAATCGTTGGTTGCTGTGGAGAAAGTTGTTTCAGTTGGGTATGCCGTCTCACTTGTACAGATTAGTAATAGCACTTCATACATCAATTTGGAGTAAAGTGCTAATGGGTGGGAATCATGGTTTATCTCAAAATGTTTTGACGCACAACGGGTTGCAACAAGGCTGCTTGTTGGCGCCTTTGTAGTTTTTTTTATTTATTAATGATCTCCCACGTAGCGTAGGAATGATAAGGGGGGATGCTCCAAAAGTTGGTAATATGAATATAGGTTGTCTCCTGTATGCCAGCGATGTGGTTTTGATGGATTTAGCACCTGTTGGACACCTCGGCGCATTAGAACTCTATGGAGAGGAACATTTCCTAAAAATCAATATCTCGAAGAGTAAGATAATGACTTTTTGTAGAAGGGCTCGAGATTGGGAGGGGAGGACTAATTGGATTTTAGGGCATGAAAGATGGAAAAGGTCCAACTCTATCCCTATTTAGGAAAAAAACTTTCTGGCAATTGTGTAGAATATGGTCATATAAAACATTGTTTGAGGGAGGCTATGTCGCAAGCTAGTGCTATTAATAGATTATACAAAATCAGTGTGTTAAAAGACGTTTTACTCATGCATTATTGGACTTTAGGGTAAAAAATTTCCCTTTCCTAAGCTATGCTTGTGAGGTAATGGATTTTAAATACTGGAGTTTCTTCGATGTAATTGAAGGACGTATTTTGCACCAGATTTGTAATCTGAACTTCATGGCAGCTCCATATGCTCTGCATCTGGAGTTTGGACCCCTGGCAACTTTTGTTACAGCACTAGCGTCAGTATTGAGGTGGGAGAATTGCCTGCTTAGCGGGGATGTGGGGTCAGTACATGCTGCTTTGCGGCATGACATTTTCTCGTTAAGAAAAGAAAAAGGTGCTTTCTTATGTTCCTTTTTAAAAGCTAAAGACATTTTTGAGTTAAATCATGTTTCTGGTTTTCCGATGTCTAAGGGCCTGATTACAAGTGGACCGCCGAACCCGTGGTGGAGGTGATGTGGCAGTTGGGGATAACCACATCAGTGGTCCGACTGCAGTATTACGACTATAGCAGTTAGACCGTTTTAGGACTGCCTCAACCACCAGGGATCTGCGATCCCTGGCATTGGTGCGTCAGTCTGGAGGCCACACTATGCTTAGTGGGCTGCTGCGGCACCGCCAAGCATATTGCAAGTTTCCCCACCGCCACAGTTTTCATGGCGGTGAGGAAACAAAGGGGGCCTTACAGGACCCCCGGTTGCCTTAGGGCAAGGGGTGCCTTCGTGCAGTCACCCCCATTCCTGCATGGCATGGACTTTAAAGTCATGCCATGCAGGAACGGGCTTTGGCATTACCATTGCAGTGCCCTTCTAATAGGCACCGCCATGGGAACACCAAAGGACCACCTTGCCAGACCACGAGATTACTCGTAAACTGGTGGGCAGCCGACGGTCGAGTTTGGCGGTCCTGGAGCGGGGCGCTGATGTGGCGGCCCGCTCCAGGACTGCCAAACTCGTAATCAGGCCATTATTCTTTTTACATTTTTTTTAAAAACAGTCTTCTTTTAGAGTAAGTGTGAATTGGGATATGTTACTATGTCAACGCCATGGAGAAATGTAGTCATAGAGGAAAGCTGTTCATAGAAAAAAACACAAGCTTATCTTACCTGGATACCCCACATGGGATACGGAGAGCTTTTTTGTTGTTGAGATTAAATTTGCGACCCCTGCAGATAGTAATAGGTGCCTGGGACTCAGTGCCTAGGAGTGAGAGAGTTTGCGATTTATGTAATCTCTATGTACAATATTTAAACCATGTAATTTTCGCATGTCCTTCTCTGCACACTGCACAACGTCACTTTCTAAGACCGTTGTTTTAAAAATATAACATACAATCAGTACTAGAGACAGGCCAATATTTGTTTTCACCTTCTAATGAAATGGTATGTGCCAAAAAAATTTACATTCCTTCGATATTTCCTAAATCTGTACTAGCGATTATTTCATATTGTGTTATTAGAACTTTGTAGATTGGAAATATGATTGCCCTCTGCACATTGTCACTTTCCCCTTATGTGAGAGAGACTCAGTGACTTATGGAATTCTCTTGTTTATGATTATATTTGAACAACTATTATTGTAAAAAAAAATCTGTATCAGCATGTCCCACCTCTAGCTTGATGCATACAAAAAAAATAATATAAGTAGTAGATGCTGGTAATACAAGTTTTAATACTTTTTTGACGTTTTTACATCTGCACTGATTACTTGTTTGGCATCCTTTTTATGGTACTTTGCACAATGTCACTTTTTTTCTAATGAAAGGGAAGATTTAAAAGTTCTATCTTTTTTCCAAAGTTTTAGTACCGATGATTTGCTTGCCACTATTTTATTAATTATGTACATTTAATTTATGAAAGCTTTTTGCACTATGCCTATTTTTCTTTTTTAATGCAGGAAAATGTGTTTAAGTTTGATGAATAAAATTTCCAACAGGATATGAAGGATGTGTACATAGTGTATTAATTAAACACAGCTACTGTTTTCTACAGCAGGGGGCTCCCTTTTTACCAATCTCTGTTAGAATACCAAAATATCTAGATCATTTCACAGGTTGTGCCTCTTGATGTTCCTTTAATCACATACATTACCCACAAAGATGGATTCGTGAATTTTCGGACAATTATTAGTTCTTGGTTCATCCCCCTCAAACCTTGCTCCTTTGGTCGGGCGGTCTTTGAGGGGTCTGAATCCTACAGACGTGGAAGGGGGTTAAAACACTGCAAGCCCCCCCCCCATAAGGCACTGTATGCTGAAGAAGCCCAGGCTCCCCCGGTCCTCAAGTGCCTCTCTTAGGAGAGCTCACCCTCCGGTTAGTAATGGTGATGCCCCCTTCACTCCAGAACTCCACCTCTCCACACCATTTCAACGGCAATAGAAGCAGAGATGGAAATGGAGCGTCTCCCCAAGATGGCTTAGCAAGTTAAACGCTGGCCGCTGGCATCTAGTCTTCTTGGAGTCCAAAGTGACAATCCTCACAATGCAACCTCTGCTTTCCAACTTTATGAAGTTGGTTAATTAAATACCCTTAATTTGTGCAAGAATAGCACCCATTTTTCACAGTACTTAGAAACAACACTGGTACAGTATAAATCCGCTTTCCTGTTTTCAGTTTCTATTTTTGGTAAATTCTGGTGGGGGTTTTTCAGTGTTTTCAAGTGATTTCAATACCTTAAAAAAACAGTGGTTATCAGTGGTTACACATTTTCGCGCCAATAAAAACAACAGAAACAGTGTTTTTGCGGTGTTTATGGAACTTTTTGCTTTTATTATTGCTTGCTTTCTGCACTGATAGTGCATGGTATATAGACAGTGTACGTACAGTGTAAATGAGGTCCAAATACATTTTTACAAATCAAACTTATCATAGTACACCATACAATACTTCTTCAGTGAGTCTTTGGTCATGCACGCTCGCTCTTTCCTTCCCATGTAAACTTTTATCTATTAAAAGGTTCTCTCAACATTGGCACTTGAGACAGGCAATGCCAAAATAGCCAGTATACAATTTGCTAACTCTGGCCACTGACATAGCTTTCCATGCCAATACTGGTGCACCTGAAGATTGTGATTCTCTGCAACAGGTTCTGCAACATATGCGTTGAACTGGGCGCATACGCCCTCAGAGTTATTGAAGCAGTCAAAAATGAGGCAGCACTTTTGAAACTCCGGAGAAAATTTCCCTTTACGGAAGGGATCTATAACTTGTGCAGAGTACCACAGTGAGGCTTCATTGACTTCAAATGCCATGGTTGGCAAAGGGCTATTTCTCATACATTGTAAAATTAAAGTTCCTGAATTGATCCTCAACATTTCTTTGTTTACCAAGTGGCAAGCATTCTAACATGGAATATGTTGCAGCGCCAAAGTCACTGAAAGTGTCGCCCAGCCTACTCTCAAGGAGATGTTTCACATCAACACCAATTATGATGAACACTTGGTAGAAAAGGGTGTTTTCAGACTCTAGTTTTTTATTATGTCCACTACAGCAGTCATGCCTTCCTGTAAAAATCTAAGAATGCAGTAGAGTTTACTTTTTTTCAAATCACTATCAATATGTGACCAAAGATCCTCACATTTCTTGCCTTTGGCATCATCACTCAGCAAAAGTTCTGTAAACGGTTGCTACATGGATAATAAAGCATTCATGGCCTCTAGGACTGAGAACCACAAGCTAAGTGACACAGTTGGGATGAACCTTTCTTTGATGCCACACAAAGCACAAAATGAGAAATATTTGCGTTTTAGTTTCCGTGCATAACAAAACAGTGCACCAGAACGGACTAAAAAGTCAATAGCGTTCTTCATTAACTCTGAAGATTGTAAAGATGCTTTCAGCATACCATATAACAAGTGGCAAGGATCTCTTACAGGGAAGCACTTCAGCTCAGGTATCGATTTTGACAGGTCTTCACACAACTTTTTCATATACGTAGCTGAATCACTGCAAATACAAACAAAATCACTCCAATCTTTGTTGAACTTGGTAAGAGCTTTTTGCAGCAGCATTCCAAGTGACACTGCGTTCCATGTTTTCCAAAAGTCTGGTGTCATGTTTTCACCAGTATCCCAGATGCTTTGTGACTGCACTCTTTTCATTCATATATACCTGTCACTATACCTTGCATTGAATGTTTAAAACCTGGGGTGTTTGGCAATTCACCTACTATCAATACTGACTCACTAGAAAAGGGGGCTGATGTATCATGGGTTTTTACCCATTCTCTGTGGGTAAATGTGATGGTACATATTGGGAAAGATTCTTATGAAACCTACATTTTTCCTATCAGTGAAAGACTCAAACGTAGCCAAAAATCAAATATGATTTTGATATTTCCTGATTCTCTAAAGTTTATAAATTTAATAAACAACAGCGAAAACATGCTTCTTACCCCTGTATCTTTAGACCAAAGACCACAAAACTGAAAAGAGGAAGAAGAAACAATATTTTAGTGACATCCCTAAACAACAAAACTCAAGCAGAATAATGTTAGCTCAGTCTTTCTTACTGCTACCTTATATAATAAAGTTGCATTGTATTGGCCCCTTCAGGAAGAAATAAAAATGACTCTTTCACTCTCCTTTTCCTTTCTTGAATGGCATTTAGTTTGTGGTTGTGCAGGGTTTTTTTCAGTGTTTTTATGTTTACACTGGTGAGAGCTATTTCCCTTCTGGTGGGGTTTTATCAGTTATTATAGGTTTAAACCTAAAACCGGACAGCCTAAGTATAAAGCACTTTGTAACAAATACGATGTTATAATGCATCAGTCTTGACTCTGAATGGCTGGTGCTGAGTCAGTCACTTCAGATTCCTCCTTGAAAGACTGAGTGATTCAGTGGAATCTATTAAATGCCAGACTGCTGTCTGCAGGGCTGGGGCAGGGTCCGCAAAAAATTTTATGAAATATTGTGTGTTGGAAATTGTAACTGTCTTCTGGAGTTTTTATATTGTTCTTATGTGGACCTTGATCGGAGTTCCACATAAGAAAATAAAATTGAATTGAATTGAATTGAATTGAAGTTTATAGAGTAATGTGTACAAAAGAAGATCGGATGATGTCATCAGTGATGTAATTTGAGATGTCATCAGTGCTGTCATTTGAGATGTCATCAGAGATGTCATAAATGATGTCATAGAACATGTCATGAGTGATGAAATATGTGAGGTCATAAGCAGTGCATGGCGGTGCACAAGTCATAGTTAGCTCTGCTAACTATAGCTGGTGAATTTCTGTGTTTTTTTTAGTTCAAAATATTAATGTTGGGGGGCGTGGCCAAGATAGCGGCTGACTAAGACATGTCTCACCATTGCTTCATCCTTGCCGCTGACATAGCACTCATCAGCGCCCTGCCTGCCAAGCAATCCGACCCTAACGGCAGTATTAGTTGGCGGAAATGGGTCTTCACCTGAGTCGGTGTCACAGGTGTTCCTCCGGGCGCAGAGACTGCCTGCTTTTAGAGAGACCCCCTGAGAGCAGAGGGCCTTGGTGGGCCTCATGTTGGCGTCTGACAGCCACCCCTAAAGAACAGTGCTGCATGTCTGAGGGAACCCAGCGGCCCGGCTGAGTCCTAACTGAGGAGCAGCAGGCCCTGTGAGCCCTGCTGGATCGCTGCCTGGGGGGCCCTCGAGGCGAGCCCCGAGAAGAAGTGGAAGGTAAGGCCTGTGGCGGAGCTCCTCCCCCAGGTTTGGGCCTGTCTGTGTTGTGCTCCAGCACCCTTGATCCAGGGCAGTCGAGTGGTGCATTCGGGCTGCCCAGGGTGTGCGTTGCCCATGGGGCTCCCGGAGCACGTACAGGACAGTGAAAAGGGCAGTGCATATTGCGCTCCGTGGCACGTCTCTGCATCAGCTGGGCCTGCAGGCAGGCACTAGTCACCGGGGACTCCACTAAGGGGGATCTGCCCAATAAGACTGCTTCCAGGGGCTGAGGTTTTGGGGCAGAGGGGGCCCCACTAGATATCAGTGCACCTCAAAGGCTAGTTCTCCCCCTGGGTCCACTGCATAACTGAGACATCTGCATGGCCATGGAGCCTGGGCCTCTGCAATTAAAGTGGCAGGAGAGTGGCTAACTGTGGGCACACTCTTGGTGATTGAGGACTCTCAGAGCAGACTATTGGGAGGCTCTCAGCTCCCTGCCTGCTGTGACTGGAATGGGGGCTCGATCAGGTCTACGTGGAGCTGGCTTGGCTTCTCGACTGTGAGGGGACCACAACTTTGGGCCCCTGCCCCCTCAAGGAATACTACTGGCGTAATGCACCCTGATCTGAGCCTGAGAGCTTGTGGAACTGCGGGCTACTGTGGAGGGGGTCCTTGAGTGTGGGGTAGTCCACCTACCTCCCAGAATATCACCTGCCCCGCCACTATCTTGCATAGACTTTGAAAAGCCCCAGGGGACAGTACTTGGAGTGGGGGCACAGGAATAATCCTGGGGTAGTCAGTTGGTGGGGCCTATCATCATTAGACATTCCCTCTCCCACACCAGTAGACAGGGTCAGCAACCACCGAGTGACACCTATGGCTGTTCCTGGACAGAAAGCATGGCCATGTCTACGGCCAGGGCCAAGAAGGACCTTCCGGGACATGCTCATGTAGCCCACATTGGGTGCCATCGAGAGATAGAGCACCTACAGTGAACACTGAGCATCCCATGGAGACTGACGATGTGGAGAGCTCATTGACCTGCCCTTTTCTAGAGGCTTTGTACGCTTTCATACATGACGACCTACAGGCGGTCAAGAAGGACCTCTCCTCTGACCTTTGCAAGGTGCGCCGTGATTTTGGATGAGGTGGGAGAGAGGGTCTCCGCTTTGGAGGACAAATAAGCCGGTTGCAGTGAGGAGATCGAATGGCTGCAACAGGAGGTGCTCTGGCTCCAGGAACAACAAATTGACCTACAGACTCATGCCGAAGAGCTAGAAAACCACTCCAAGTGAAATAATGTCAGCATTTGAGGGGTTCCAATGGATAGTGAAGGAGCCAACCTGAGGGAATATGTTGGGGCTCTCTTTTGCAACATTCTGGGGGCTTCGCAGGCGTGGAGATAAAGCTAAACCGGTTCCATTGAGTGGGACAACCGAAACCATCGAAAGGCCCTCCTATGGACATATTAGTGTGCGTTTATGATTTTCAGGTGAAAGAGACCAATCTGCGCAAGGCCTGGGATATCCATCCACTCCAGTTCAGGGGCCACGCACCTCTGCTGTGTCAGGACCTAGAGGCCATTAAACTTCAGAGGTGGCGCAACTTTTGCATGGTCACTGCCCGACTGTGGAATGCTGGCATCTCCTATTCCTGGGGCCATCTGGTTCAGATCATCTTCCATCTTGAACGCAAGCTTCATCAACTTCAATCCCTCATGGAGGCCTGCCAAGTGCTTGGCATCGAGGATCCTTCCCAGGAGGGATGACCGACCAGTCCACAGGGTCGGAAGGCAAGACAGCGGCTGTGCTGGAAATGGTCCAAACAACACTCTGACAGTCTGTGTCCTGATTCAGAGACTATGGCAATGGAAAGGAAGTCTGTGCTAGATATTCTGTCTGTACACACTGACAAGGTTAATTCATCTTGAGGCTGGTGGGTCATTAATCACAATGCCCTCTCTACTGGTGGGTGGGGCTGTGGGAGGCGGGGATGGGACACAGAAGTCCTGTTGTTTCGAACTGGTCCAATGGACTCTTCCTTTATGGATGTTTTTACTCATCTGGAACTCTTCCCTGGTAATGGCTATGGCTGCCTGGACCACACTTCATTCGCTGTTTCCATGATCAATGGACTGATGCAAGTACTTGCTATTTGTTTTCACATTTTGTTTGTTGGGGGTTCTGGGTGCTTTTATTCCTTCCTCTAGCATGGTCCATCTTTGCCTACTCAATTTGCATCTTGATTGTTCACTGTAGGGGGGTGACACCTTATTGCTACATGCCCTTTCAGGTCCCTGTTAGAATCTTCTCAGCTCCCTACCCTCAGATTCAGACTTCCTGGAGCTTAAGGTTACTAGCCTCAATGTAAGGGGCCTTACCAACTCCACTAAAAGGTCAGCGGTCCTTTCTCTCCTCCAGCAATTCAGAAGTGATGTTTGTCTCCTACAGGAGACTCACTTGATCTCTAAAGATGTCCACAGAATGCATTCTTGCTGGTTCCCACAACAGCTCTGGTCCTCTTGTCCTGCGAAGAAAGGTGGGGTCCCCATTTTCTTCTCATGGGGCTATCAGGGAGAAAACCTATCTGCCATGGTGGAGGTTAAGGGGCACCTCCTCAAGCTTCAAATTAGGGTGATCACCTTTCACTTTACCCTAGCATACGTTCATGCCCCTAACAAGCAACAGGAATGCTTCCTTACGAGTGCCTTGCCTCCGTGCTTCAGACCCCCGATACAGGTATAGTGATAGGTGGGGACATGAATTTGGTTATGGGCACTTACATGGACCAATCTATCCAATGCTCTGACCAGGTGAGGGCCTTCTCAGCTGCAGGCCAAAGTTGGCTCGTGGACTGCGAACTGCAGACGGCGAATTGTGGACTGTGGACTGCAGGACGTGTGGTGATGACTACACCCATCTAATAGGGACTACACATATTATTCTGCTGCACATAAGACATATGCACATATCGATCACTTCCTAGCAATCTCGATCCTGCTATACCTTTTCTCCGAAACTTCTATTGCCCCGCGCTCGCTCCCTGATCACGCTCCCATATCCCTGACTCTCTGACTGCCTGTTTCCCTGGCCCTGTGCTCCCATTGGTGTTTGTGGGATACTTTGCTTCAGTCCCAGGTCACAGTCGACTCGATTCAGAAGTTAATTGTTCCTATCTCCAAGCTAACAATACCAGGGAGACCTCTCTGGCCTCGGTCTGGGAAGCCTTAAGGCTGGTGGTGAGGGGAGAGCTTATCACCATTTCTGCTGCTGAGAATCACCACCACCGAGATAAACGGCCAAGTCTTGAAAGAAATGTTTCCGAATTGGAAGCAATCCATAAAGGGACAGGGGCCCCCAGTGTGTGGAGGGAGCTGGGGTAAGCCCGACTCCTTCTCAAATGCCTTGACTTAGACAGGGTGGAATATGCTATGGTGTTCCTCAAACATGAATTCTACCTGGGGAGCAACCGAAGTGGGCGCATGCTGGCGCATTGTCTGAGCAGCAAAATCTACTCCGGATTGGTAAAGAAGTTTTGTACTGGATCCTCCACAGAGACCTGTGCTGATGAAGGAATAGCATCGGCCTTTCAGGCCTTTTATGGTTCTCTCTACACTACAGCAGATGGCCCCAACGGAGATCCCTCTGGATATCTCCAAAATGTCGCCATAACCTCTCTGCCTGACGCGGATACTTCGGCCTTGGAACAGCCTATTCACATAGATGAGGTGACATCAGCCATAGCGAGTCTGAAACCAGTTAAGTCCCCGAGGCCTGACGGCTTCAGCTCACAATTTTATAAATCTTTCTGTCCGGATTTAGCCCCCCCTGCTCACTTGGCTCTATAATTCTTTTGTCGAGTCGGGCTCCCTGACGGACTCCATGCTGGAGACTGTTATTTCAGTAATTCTGAAACCGGGTAAGGATCTGGTCCTCTGTGGGTCTTACAGACCCATCTCTCTCTTAAATGTAGATGAAAAGCTATTCACCAGTATATTAGCGCACCGCCTTAACCCATTAATGCCAGGCCTGATCGAACCGGACCAAGCGGGATTTATTCCCTCACGCCAGTGTAGCGTTAACACCAAGTGCCTGTTGCGCCTTACAGATAAGACTCATCAGTCACGCAAGGAAGCTTTGCTTCTCTCCATCAATGCTGAAAAGGCGTCCGATCATGTCCACTGGCCTTACCTCTTTGACACACACTGAGTAAATTTGGCATTGGCAAAAGGTTTTGCAATTGGGTCCAGAGCATCTATAGTGCCCTCTGAGCCTATGTCAGGGTTAGCGGCATATTCTCCAACTGGCAGGGCACGCGCCAGTGCTGTCTTCTGTCCCCTCTTCTTTTTGCTCCTTACATGGAGCCCCTGGCGCAATGGCTGAGTGACAACTTGCGCATAGCGGGGATTCGCTTTGGCGGTGACCACAATCTGATTAGCCTATACACTGACGATGTTATTTTATCAATCACAGAGCCCATGGTCTCATTCCCTGCCCTAGACACTGAGCTTCAGGCTTTTGGGAAGGTCTCAGGATTTAAAGCAAACATGCAAAATCCCAGATTTTGAACCTCTCAGTCACAGCCACTCATGAAGCCGCTTTGCGATCCCTGTTCCCCTTCGAAAGGGTAGCAGATGCCATACCATATTCAGGCACCTCACTGGTCCGTCTAGTTCCTAAAACATTGGCCACTAACTATGCGACTCTTACCTCTCAAATACGCAAAGACCTGTCAACTTGGAGCCGTTGTCGCCTCTTATGGTTGGAACGAATAGCAGCAGTCACGATGACCACTCTCCCACGCATACTATACTTATTTCAAACTTTGCCTTTGTCCCCGCCACCAAATGTAATCCGCTTCATCCAATTGGACCTCAAGAAATTTCTGTGGGACAGTAAGAAAGTCCGCCTCCACAAACACCTAATATATCTCTTGAAACGGGATGGTGGTTTGGAAGTACCCTCTTCTGCTCTGATACTACCAAGCCACCCAGCTTAGATTTTTTTGTGGAATGGAATCACCCGCTCTCTGAGAGGCACTGGTCCTTTATGGACCAGGCAGTCATGGGGAGCAATATATGGAAGGAAGATAAACTCCTCCATAAACACAGGGCCTGGGGCCTCTACTTTTCCAAGGTGACAAGCGCCGCACTTAAAGTATGAGACTCTGTAGTGATCAGAGCAGGCCTGATAACCTTGCCTTCCCCTATGACCCTGATCTTCACTAATCCCGACTTTGTTTCTTGGATGCAACCAGAGTTGCTCCGACGCTGGCAAGACAGGGGCTGTAAATGGGTGGGTTGCATTTTCGGCACTGAAAGGCTTATCCCCTTCAACCAACTAAAAGCTTATTACTCCTTAACTGACTCAGACTGCATACCATATTTACAACTTCAACATTGGGTGACTGGCTCCAGGACACAGCAGGTTGCAGGCTGACTGATGACCCCCTTTAAGAAGTGGCTACTCCTTAAATCCGATGACAAATGTCTCATAACGGAGCTTCACACCTTACAGGGGTAGGGGATGCCCTTGATCAAATCCAGAGGGCATCTCAGATGGGAGGTGGAACTGGGCAGAACTTTCCCTACTAAGGAATGGGAAGATATTTTTTACAGACTGTACCACACAGAGCATAACATGGCTAGTACTGAGACTGCATATAAGATTGTTTTCTATTGGTACCTAACCCAAATGAGACTTCAGAAATGGAATGCAGGGCACTCGAAGGAGTGCTGGCGGGGATGTGGTGGCACAGGGACCCTGCAGCACCTTTTGTGGCAATGCCCAAAGTTTACCCGATACTGGAATCAAGTTCTAGATGAAATTGACTCTGCTTTCAACACTTCCATCTCGAGGTTCTCAGCTTAAACCATACTGGGTCTTCCGAATCCCTTTACTTACCCATTGTGCTCTAATAGGAGGAGGCAAATGGCTCTTGACCTGGGGCAGCCCATCTGGTCAAACTCTCTCTGGGGCACAGACAGGACCCCAGACCATACTCCTGGTTGCATGAACTGTGATATATCCTGGGGATGGAGAAGTTGTCCTTTTCAGCAGACCAGGGCCGCACCTTATACTCTGACATGTGGGCACTCTTTAGCCAAATTCTTTCCTTTGAATTCTGCAAATTGATTTGCCCTGCCTATTTGCGGCTCCTTCGCCTGATCCCAGATATGAACCCAGCTGAGACCTAGACTATCCCCTGAAGCTCCTACATATTTTATATCCAGATCCTAACCTTGCACTATGTCAACATTATTGAGCACTAGCCACTACACAGAAGGAGAATTGGGAGGGAGTGTGAACGTTTTTTTTTCTTTACTTGATTGTTTTGTTTCTCTTTCAATTGCCTAATTCACGCTGCCGGCCCCAGGGTTGTAGGTGAAAGCTGTGTTCTAGACCAATCTGGTTTATTTTTCCTGAGCGCATCTGGCTCTTTGGGGTTGTAAGTGACATGCTGTGTATTCGCTTGAGATGGTAGTAATAATAATAAACAGAATTATTCCAAAATGTTAATGTTGTCAATTTCATATTCACCTAACTATAATGTTACTTTAACTTTTGTTTCTTTCAGTGAGTTTCTAATGCTTTTTTAATGTAAAATTAGATATTTTTACAATTCCTTACTTTAACATCATTTTAACATTTTTTTCAGTGAATTTCTAGTGGGTTTTTTTAACGTAAAGTAAGATGTCCTTCGTAATGCACAATTGGGGGGGTTGGACGTAGGGTCTGGTGTGGTATTCTCTGTTGTGATGTCCCTGCCAAAACTTGCTGCCCCTTCCCCCCTCCTCCTTGCCTTCCATTGTCCAAATCCATGCCCCTGCCCTCTCATTCCAGACCTGTTTGGCCGTTATTCTGCCACTACACTTCCCCCCTGCCCTGCACAGTTAGTTTACTGCCTGTACCCACCTCCTCCTTGCCCTCTTTTGTCCAATTCCATGCACCCAACCCCCACTTCCTGCCCTGCTTGGTCTGATGTGCTGCCACTGCCCTTAAGTTAGCTTGCTGTCCCTGCCAACTCCTCCTGCCCTCCATTGCCTGAGCCTATTCCCCTGTCACTGCCCTCCTGCTTAGCCTTTGTGCTTAGCTTGCTGACACTGCTCACCCCTCCCCTTCGATGTCTGTGTGCATTCCCTTGCTCCCTTCCTTTGCCAACCAGGATCAATGGAGCTGCAACTGCCCCTCCTGAGAATTCCGTTGAGCTGCCACTACCCCTCCTACCTGTCCAGCATGGTCAGATAGCTGCCGGCTGTCCCTGCCCCCTCCACCCTACCTTCTATTGTCCGTGTTCCATGCCCCTATGCTCTCCCTCCTGCCCTCCATGGTCCACTTTGCTGCCACTCCTTTCTGCCTTCCATGCTCTGTTGTGTTGCAACTGCTCCTCCTGCTCACCTTGTGATGTCTGTTATGAAGCCCTTACCCTCTGTTGTCTGTGTCTAGCCCCTGCTCCTCTCTTCTGCCCTCCATGGTCCTTTGTGCATGCCTCTTCCCCCTCCCGCTTGCCCACTGTGGCCATTGTGCTGCCACTAACCCTCCCACCTGCCATGTATGGTCTTTTGTGCTGCCACTGCCCCTCCCATCTTCCCTAAGTTGACAGCTTACTGCCCATGATTCCCTCCCGTCTTTCCCCCATTGTCCGTATGTATGCCCTTATAGGCTCCCTGTTTTCCTCCACGGTGTGTTGTGCTTCCAGTGCCCATCCTGCCTGCCCTGTATGGTCAGCTTGCTGCTCTCACCCTGCCCTCTTGCCCCCCGCCCTTCATTGTCCATGTGAGGGCCCATATCCCCTTTTCTGCCTTCCATGGTCCCTTAGCATGCCCCTGCCCCCTGCCTCCTTCCCTCCCTGGTCCGTTGGGCTGCAGCTGCCCCTTCTGTCTGCTCTGTATGGTCAGCTTGCTGCCCCTGCCTCCTTCCCCCTTGCCCTCTGTTGTCTGTGTGCATGGCCCTGTCTCCTCCCAATTGCTTTCTATGGTCTGCTGTGCTCCACTGCCCTCCTGCTTGTCCTGTGTGGTGTATTGTGCTGCCACAACCCCTTGTGCTTGCCCTGTATGGTCATTTTGGTGCCCCTGCGACCTCCCTCTATTGTCCGTGCCTGTGTCCCTACCCCATTCATTCTGCCCTTCATGGTCCATTGTTCCATACATGCCAACATTTCAAACTTGGTAAAAAAGAGATTTTGAAAACAAAATCAGAGAAATTATTTTTTCCTATTGACTTACATTGAAAAAGAGAAGATTTTAGGCGGGAGACAACTAAAATAAAAGGGCTTTTGGGCTTAAAAAATTGAGAGTCTACTTCTTGAATTGGGTCTGTTGGAATGTATGCTTGTATTGCCACTTTATCTCCTTTTTGCCCGCAATGTCTGTTGTGTTGCCACAGCCTCTCTTGCCTGTCCTGTGTGGTTGGTTGACTGCCCCTGCCCCCTTTCCTGTGCCCTCCATGGTCTGTTGTGCTGCCACTGCCCCTCCCACCTGCCCAGCATGGTAACTTGCTGCCTCTGTCTCCTCCTCTCTGTCCTCTATTGTCCGAGTCCATGCCCCTAATCTCTGCCTCCTCATAGTGTTCCAATGAACAACTAGATTGCTAACATTCTGTATTTATTACAAAAGTCTGGCACACCTGAAGTCATCTTGGTGTAATCAAAAGTGTAACACCTAAAGCAGTGGTTCCTAACTTGTGGTCCGAGGACCCCTGGGGGTCTGCGAAGCCTACTCTGGGTGTCCGGGATTGCTTAGAAAATTAAATACTATTAACAGATTAATAAAGTGAATATAAATAAAGAAGCAAATTAAGTTAGTATCCTCAGATTGATTTGTGGAACAGTTCAAGTGCATAAAACAAAATGTAGTATGGGCAATGAGTGGCCTCAATTGAATTTTGAAAAGCTCCAACCTTTCTATTGAAATTTCGATTTTTTTATATTTGTTTGTGAATTCATTAAAATATTCCATCATTTGTTTGATGAATGTTTGTTTCTGTATGTTTTGAGTGTTGTTTTGCTGTTCAAATCATCGAAAATGCTTAGGCCGGGGTTCCCGGCTTCCAGTAATAACTCAGTGAGTGTCCCCAGAGTCCAATAATGATCAAGTGGGGGTCCCAAGGTTCCAGTAATTATTACGTGGGAGTCCACAGATGTCAAAAGGTTAAGAACGACTGACCTAAAAATTTCACTTAGAAATTATAAAAATGAGGGGATCTTTTTCCCATAGAAATTATGGTTAGTTCTCCAAAAAACTAAAATGTGGACACATTTTCTGAGTTCTAAAATTGCGATGAGGGTGTGAGTTATAGTTACCTTAGGATACGAGTTATAGGTACTTAAGATAACTATAACTATAACTGGTGAATGTCTGTTGCATTTTAGAGTTTAAAACATTACGTTGTCACTGAACATTTCACCCAACTATAACGTTACATTAACCTTTGGCTTTTCAGTGAATTTACTATTAAGGTAAAGTAATATTTTATTACCATACGTAAAACCAACCCCCCGCCATGCAGCCAACCCCCTATATGCAGCCAACCCAACAGTGCACAGCCTTTGGCTGTGTGCGAATAGAGGGTTGACCACAGGGCCTGGCCTGCAGCTAGGCCCTGTGGCCAAACCCCTGCAGGCAGCCAACCCCATGCTACATACGGGCAAAGGCCGTCGCAGCAGGGGGTTGGCCACAGCCCACCTCCAACAGGCAGTCAACCCAACGCCGCAGACAGCCTTTGGCAACGCGGCATAGGGTTGGCCAATTGGCCAATGGGACCCCATCCCCCAGGGCCAAAACATATATATTAAGGAAAAGGGACATGCAGCCCCTTCCCAAAGCCTTAATAGGCCCTAGGGGGGTTTGTCCTCCAGTGCCAAATTCAACAAAAAGAGGGGAGGGGCATGCAGCACCCCTCCCTGAGCCTTATTATTTTCTGTGGACCCCATCCGCATGGCTGAATTCTTAGGGGAGCGGGTTGTGCAAGCCCCAGGGGTCCCATCCCCAAGGCCAAAGCCAATAAAAAGGGAGGGAGTCACGCCCCAGGCCTCCCATCCCCAGGGCCAAAGCCAATAAAAAGGGGGAGCAATGCGGACCCCTCCCTGAGCCTACTTGGAACCCTGGGACACCATCCCCAGGGGCCAACCATGAAAACAGTATAGGGGCCACACGGCTCCCCTCCCCCGAGCTTTATTAGTTCCCTGGGACCCCAGGGCTGAGTAATTAATAAATGGAGGGGGCAGGCCGAAATCTAAATAAAAGGGAAGGCCCCCCACCCCGAACCTTTATAGGCCCTGGGGATCCATCCCTTTGGGCCGTACCTTATGTTACAGAGGAGGGGGCTGGGCTACCCCCCTCCTCCAAGCCTCATAAAGCCCCGGGGACCCCATACCCCAGGGCCTGTCCTTATATTAGGTGGGTGCCCTGGTGTCCCACCATACACATGTATGCACCTCGGGGGAGCTCCAGGGCCCCTGCAGCCCCAGCCGACTACCTGCATGCAGTGGGATCAGGCATTGCTCCCGCCTTGAAGGAGCAGCTATGTATGCTGCTCTCTGCAGGCAGGAGCGATCTGTTGTTCTGTATCCCTGCCCGTATATGTATGGGCAGGGAAATAGAATGCAAGTGTGCTCTTAGCTGGTGGGAGCAATTTTAAAGCTTCTGCCAGCTGGGAGCAGACTTTGTGCTTACTCCCATTTGGCAGGAAATTCAACACAGCAAATGAGCCGGCCCTGGAGCCATTAAAGGCTCAGGGAGGGGGCCGTTCAGCCCCCTCCCTTCTGTTTTAATTATGACCCTAGGGGATGGGGTTCCCAGGGCTATTTTAAGGGTCGAGAGGGGAACCAAGCGGCCCACTCCCTATATATATATATATATATATATATATTTATATATATATATATATATATATATATATTATCTACTGGCGGTCGCCAGTAGATAGTTATAGTTAGGACCTATTTTCCATAGGAAATCCGCGACATTCTATTTGAAATAACTCTTGCGTCGGTTGACGAATCTTCGCGAAATTTTCAAACTTTATGGCCCGCTCCGGTCCGCTCCTACCCTGAAAGTCTCAGGGTGATTCGTCAAGCGAGGGCCGAGAAAAAAGGGGGGTCCCAAAACGTGTTTCCCCCATTCATTTTCCCATAGGAAACTTTAGACACGGCTACAGCCGAACTGCTGAACGGAATTACACCAAATTTGGCAAAGAGGTAATTCTTGGTTCAGAAAGAACCCTTTTTGTTAAATGGTGTAAATCCGTTCAGTAGTTGCGGAGAAATTAAAAAAATAAGAGTCAAAAAATCAATTTCCCATAGGAAACTTTATGCAAGGCTACAGCCCGAACTGCTGAACGGAATTACACCAAATTTGGCAAAGAGGTAGTTCTTGGTTCAAAAAGAACCCTTTTTGTTAAATGGTGTAAATCCGTTCAGTAGTTGCTGAGAAAATCAAAAGTAAAAACACATATATATCTGGGCGGAGCCTAACCACACATGTCATCGTGAGATCTGATTGGCTGTCAGCACTTCATCCTGGAATTGCTGGCAGCCATCTTGGGACCAATATAAATGATAGTACCCCATTGAAATGCATTGTAGTGAATCGAAGATTTTGAGGGTTACCAAAAGGAGAACTATAAAGGGTGATAACAGACTTTAGTTACATTAGAATTCATTTGTTGATGGTATCATACTAATTTCAGGAATTGTGGTGTGTTCTAAGGTGATTTTACCCTGTGAAAAACCTTCTGCTGGGATATCATGAATCATGTTTGAGAGAAAACTATTTTCACATGCTTGTCCCATACAGTTTTGGAAGGTGCCCCAGAAGCTAAAATGAGAGCATATTTTCTGTAAATTCACATTATCTTTCTCAGTCATGTGAGAATGAAGTCTGACATTCTCAGTAAAACATGTACATCCAACAAGGGCAGAGACTGTCAGTTGATTCCTTTGTGTTCTACTGCAGCTTCCCAGAGTGTTCTAAAGAACAACTAGAGTGCTAACAGCCTTACTTATGACAAAAGTATGGCACACCTGAAGCCATCTTGATTGGAATAAACTGGTAACACTTAAAACATTTAATTTAAAAAGGAACAAAATGATGGGGTTCATCTTGTCATAGAAATTATGGTTAGTGCTCTGGAAAGAAAAATTAGGACATGTTTCAAGTGTGATCTCAAATATCTTCCTGTTATATTTCAACAGGAGCAGCCTGTCAGTTGATGCCTTTGTGTTCTACTGCAGCTTCCCAGAGTGTTCTAAAGAACAACTAGAGCGCTAACAGTCTTACTTATGACAAAAGTATGGCACACCTGAAGCCATCTTGATTGGAATAAACTGGTAACACTTAAAACATTTAATTTAAAAAGGAACAAAATGATGGGGTTCATTTTGTCATAGAAATTATGGTTAGTGCTGTAGAAAGAAAAATTAGGACATGTTTCAAGTGTGATCTCAAATATCTTCCTGTTATATTTCAACAGGAGCAGCCTGTCAGTTGATGCCTTTGTGTTCTACTGCAGCTTCCCAGAGTGTTCTAAAGAACAACTAGAGCGCTAACAGTCTTACTTATGACAAAAGTATGGCACACCTGAAGCCATCTTGATTGGAATAAACTGGTAACACTTAAAACATTTAATTTAAAAAGGAACAAAATGAGGGGGTTCATTTTGCCATAGAAATTATGGTTAGTGCTGTAGAAAGAAAAATTAGGACATGTTTTAAGTGAGATCTCAAATATCTTCCTGTTATATTTCAACAGGAGCAGCCTGTCAGTTGATGCCTTTGTGTTCTACTGCAGCTTCCCAGAGTGTTCTAAAGAACAACTAGAGTGCTAACAGCCTTACTTATGACAAAAGTATGGCACACCTGAAGCCATCTTGATTGGAATAAACTGGTAACACTTAAAACATTTAATTTAAAAAGGAACAAAATGAGGGGGTTCATTTTGCCATAGAAATTATGGTTAGTGCTGCAAAAAGAAAATTTAGTGCATGTTTTAAGTGAGATCTCAAATCCTCTTCTATTTCATTAGAAAATTCTGACATGCAGACTGAAACAATCACTTTCAATACCAGCAGTAGACTTCCAGTTAACTCCTTGGTGAGCAGTAGCTTTACTACAGTGATCTAATGAACAACTAGAGTAATAACGTTCTGAATTTATGGCAAATGTGTGACACATCTGAATGCCTTCTTGATGGAATCAAAGTAAAAAACTGAAAGCATTTCCTACTGAGGAGACTGCAGTAAATGAGGAAATTAGGAAACTTCATAACAAAGAAGTCTTCCAAGATGGCCACCAGTGAAAAAAGAGCCCAAATGTAGCACAAATATTACCCAGATGTAGCCCACATATAGCCCAATGACAAAAGTGTGCAAAACACTTTGTATTTTTAGTTTTTTGCAGTTTTATGTAGTGCAGACTGGTCAGGTATTGGAGCGTTGCATCTTAAAACATGACCCCCTACACTACAAAAACACCACTGCACTACCCTAAACCCTAAAACACTACCCCAGAACGACCCCCTACACTACACAAGCACCACTGCACTATCCTAAACCCTAAAACACTACCCCCAGCATGACCCCCTACACTACACAAACACCACTGCACTACCCTAAACCCTAAAACACTACCCCAACACCACTGCACTAACCTAAATCCTAAAACACTACCCCCAGCACGACCCCCTACACTACCCAAACACCACTGCACTACCCTAAAACATGACCCGCTATACTACACAAACACCACTGCACTACCCTAAACCCTAAAACACTACCCCCAGCACGACCCCCTACACTACACAAGCACCACTGCACTACCCTAAACCCTAAAACACTGCCCCCAGCACGACTCCCTACACTACACAAACACCACTGCACTACCTTAAACCCTAAAAGACTACCCCCAGCACAAACCCTACATTACCCAAACACCACTGCACTAACCTAAATCCTAAAACACTACCCCCAGCACGACCCCTACACTACCCAAACACCACTGCACTACCCTAAAACATGACCCCTACACTACACAAACACCACTGCACTACCCTAAACCCTAAAACACTACCCCCAGCACGACCCCCTACACTACACAAGCACCACTGCACTACCCTAAACCCTAAAACACTACCCCCAGCACGACCCCCTACACTGCCCGAACACCACTGCACTGCCCTAAACCCTGAAACACCAGCCCCTGCACGACCCCCTACACTGCCCGAACACCACTGCACTGCCCTAAACCCTGAAACACATACCCTAGCACGACCCCCTACACTGCCCGAACACCACTGCACTGCCCTAAACACTGAAACACCACCCCCTTCACGACCCCCTACACTGCCCGAACACCACTGCACTGCCCTAAACCCTGAAACACCACCCCCAGCATGACCCCTACACTGCCCGAACACCACTGCACTGCCCTAAACCCTGAAACACTACCCCAGCAAGACCTCCTACACTGCCCGAACACCACTGCACTGCCCTAAACCCTGAAACATCACCCCCAGCAAGACCCCCTACACTGCCCGAACACCACTGCCCTAAACCCTGAAACACCACCCCCAGCACGACCCCCTACACTGCCCAAACACCACTGCACTGCCCTAAACCCTGAAACACCACCCCCAGCACGACCCCCTACACTGCTGGAACACCACTGCACTGCCCTAAACCCTGAAACACCACCCCCTGCACGACCCCCTACACTGCCCGAACACTACTGCACTGCCCTAAACCCTGAAACACCATCCCCAGCACGACCCCCTACACTGCACAAACACCACTGCACTGCCCTAAACCCTAAAACACTACCCCCAGCAAGACCCCCTACACTGCCCGAACACCACTGCACTGCCCTAAACCCTAAAACACCACCCCCAGCAAGACCCCCTACACTGCCCGAACACCACTGCCCTAAACCCTGAAACACCACCCCCAGCAAGACCCCCTACACTGCCCGAACACCACTGCACTGCCCTAAACCCTGAAACACCAGCCCCAGCACGACCCCTACACTGCCCGAACACCACTGCACTGCCCTAAACCCTGAAACACCACCCCCTGCACGACCCCCTACACTGCCCGAACACCACTGCACTGCCCTAAACCCTGAAACACCACCCCCAGCACGACCCCCTACACTGCCCGAACACCACTGCACTGCCCTAAACCCTGAAACACCACCCCCTGCACGATCCCCTACACTGCCCGAACACTACTGCACTGCCCTAAACCCTGAAACACCACCCCAGCACGATCCCCTACACTGCACGAACACCACTGCACTGCCCTAAACCCCGAAACACTACCCCCAGCAAGACCCCCTACACTGCCCGAACACCACTGCCCTAAACCCTGAAACACCACCCCCAGCAATACCCTCTACACTGCCCGTACACCACTGCACTGCCCTAAACCCTGAAACACCACCCCCAGCATGACCCCCTACACTGCCCGAACACCACTGCACTGCCCTAAACCCTGAAACACCACCCCCAGCACGACCCCCTACACTGCCCGAACACCACTGCACTGCCCTAAACCATGAAACACCAGCCCCAGCACGACCCCCTACACTGCCCGAATACCACTGCACTGCCCTAAACCCTGAAACACCACCCCCAGCACGACCCCCTACACTGCCCGAACACCACTGCACTGCCCTATACCCTGAAACACCAGCCCCAGCACAACCCCATACACTGCCCGAACACCACTGCACTGCCCTAAACCCTGAAACACCAGCCCCAGCACGACCGCCTACACTGCCCAAAAACCACTGCACTGCCCTAAACCCTGAAACACCAGCCCCAGCACGACCCCCTACACTGCCCGAACACCACTGCACTACCCTAAACCCTCAAACACCAGCCCCAGCACGACCCCCTACACTGCCCGAACACCACTGCACTGCCCTAAACCCTGAAACACCAGCCCCAGCAAGACCCCTACACTGCCCGAACACCACTGCACTGCCCTAAACCCTGAAACACCACCCCCAGCAAGACCCCCTACACTGCCCGAACACCACTGCACTAAAGCCTGAAACACCACCCCCAGCAAGACCACCTACACTGGCCGAACACCACTGCACTGCCCTAAACCCTGAAACACCACCCCTCTGCACGACCTCCTACACTGCCCGAACACCACTGCACTGCCCTAAACCCTGAAACACCACCCCTCTGCACGACCCCCTACACTGCCCGAACACCACTGCACTGCCCTAAACCCTGAAACACCACCCCCTGCAGCACCCCCTACACTGCCAGAACACCACTGCACTGCCCTAAACCCTGAAACACCACCCCCTGCACCGCCCCCTGTTGATGCCTTTGTGTTCTACTGCAGCTTCCCAGAGTGTTCTAAAGAACAACTAGAGCGCTAACAGTCTTACTTATGACAAAAGTATGGCACACCTGAAGCCATCTTGATTGGAATAAACTGGTAACACTTAAAACATTTAATTTAAAAAGGAACAAAATGAGGGGGTTCATTTTGCCATAGAAATTATGGTTAGTGCTGTAGAAAGAAAAATTAGGACATGTTTTAAGTGAGATCTCAAATATCTTCCTGTTATATTTCAACAGGAGCAGCCTGTCAGTTGATGCCTTTGTGTTCTACTGCAGCTTCCCAGAGTGTTCTAAAGAACAACTAGAGTGCTAACAGCCTTACTTATGACAAAAGTATGCCACACCTGAAGCCATCTTGATTGGAAAAAACTGGTAACACTTAAAACATTTAATTTAAAAAGGAACAAAATGAGGGGGTTCATTTTGCCATAGAAATTATGGTTAGTGCTGCAAAAAGAAAATTTAGTGCATGTTTTAAGTGAGATCTCAAATCCTCTTCTATTTCATTAGAAAATTCTGACATGCAGACTGAAACAATCACTTTCAATACCAGCAGTAGACTTCCAGTTAACTCCTTGGTGAGCAGTAGCTTTACTACAGTGATCTAATGAACAACTAGAGTAATAACGTTCTGAATTTATGGCAAATGTGTGACACATCTGAATGCCTTCTTGATGGAATCAAAGTAAAAAACTGAAAGCATTTCCTACTGAGGAGACTGCAGTAAATGAGGAAATTAGGAAACTTCATAACAAAGAAGTCTTCCAAGATGGCCACCAGTGAAAAAAGAGCCCAAATGTAGCACAAATATTACCCAGATGTAGCCCACATATAGCCCAATGACAAAAGTGTGCAAAACACTTTGTATTTTTAGTTTTTTGCAGTTTTATGTAGTGCAGACTGGTCAGGTATTGGAGCGTTGCATCTTAAAACATGACCCCCCTACACTACAAAAACACCACTGCACTACCCTAAACCCTACAACACTACCCCAGAATGACCCCCTACACTACACAAGCACCACTGCACTATCCTAAACCCTGAAACACCACCCCCTACACTGCACGAACACCACTGCACTGCCCTAAACCCTGAAACACCACTTCCAGCAAAACCCCCTACACTGCCTGAACACCATTGTTCTGCCCTAAATCCTGAAACACTAGCCCCAGCATGACCCCCTACACTGCCCAAACACCACTGCACTGCCCTAAACCCTGAAACACCACCCCCAGCACGACCCCCTACACTGCCCGAACACCACTGCACTGCCCTAAACCCTGAAACACCAGCCCCAGCAAGACCCCCTACACTGCCCGAACACCACTGCACTGCCCTAGACTCTGAAACACCAGCCCCAGCAAGATCCCCCTACACTGCCCTAACACCACTGCACTGCCCTAAACCCTGAAACACCAGCCCCAGCATGACCCCCTACACTGCCCGAACACCACTGCACTGCCCTAAACCCTGAAACACCAGCCCCAGCACGACCACCTACACTGCCCGAACACCACTGCACTGCCCTAAACCCTGAAACACCAGCCCCAGCACGACCCCCTACACTGCCCGAACACCACTGCACTGCCCTAAACCCTGAAACACCAGCCCCAGCTCGACCCCCTACACTGCCCGAACACCACTGTACTGCCCTAAACCCTGCAACACCAGCCCCAGCACGACCCCCTACACTGCCCGAACACCACTGCACTGCCCTAAACCCTGAAACACCACCCCCTGCATGACCCCCTACACTGCCCGAACACCACTGCACTGCCCTAAACCCTGAAACACCACCCCCTGCAGCACCCCCTACACTGCCAGAACACCACTGCACTGCCCTAAACCCTGAAACACCACCCCCTGCACCGCCCCCTACACTGCCCAAACACCACTGCACTGCCCTAAACCCTGAAACACCACTCCCAGCACGACCCCCTTTACTGCTCGAACACCACTGCACTGCCCCAAACCCTGAAACACCACCCCCAGCACGACCCCCTACACTGCCCGAACACCACTGCCCTAAACCCTGAAACACCACCCCCTGCACGACCCCCTACACTGCCCGAACACCACTGCACTGCCCTAAACCCTGAAACACCACCCCCTACACTGCCCGAACACCACTGCACTGCCCTAAACCCTGAAACACCACCCCCAGCACGACCCCCTACACTGCCCGAACACCACTGCCCTAAACCCTGAAACACCACCCCCTGCACGACCCCCTACACTGCCCGAACACCACTGCACTGCCCTAAACCCTGAAACACCACCCCCTACACTGCCCAAACACCACTGTACTGCCCTAAACCCTAGAACACTTCCCCCAGCACGACCCCCTACACTACCCGAACACCACTGCACTACCCTAAACCCTAAAATACTACCCCCAGCACAACCCCCTACACTACCCGAACACGACTGCACTGCCCTAAACCCTCAAACACTCCCCCAGCACGACCCCCTACACTACCCGAACACCACTGCACTGCCCTAAACCCTAAAACACTCCCCCAGCATGACCCCCTACACTACCCGAACACCACTGCACTGCCCTAAACCCTAAAACACTCCCCCAGCATGACCCCCTACACTACCCAAACACCACTGCACTGCCCTAAACCCTAAAACACTACCCCCGCATGACCCCCTACACTACCCAAACACCAATGCACTACCCTAATCCCTAAAACACTACCCCCCGCATGACCCCCTACACTACCCTAAACCCTAAAACACTAGCCCGCACGACTCCCTACACTACCCAAAGACCACTGCACTACCCTAAACCCTAAAACACGACCTCCTACACTACACAAACACCACTGCACTACCCTAAACCCTAAAACACTACCCCCTACACTACACAAACACCACTGCACTACCCTAAACCCTAAAACACTACCCCCAGCAGTACCCCTACACTACCCAAACACCACTGCACTAACCTAAACCCTAAAACACTACCCCCAGCAGTACCCCCTACACTACCCAACCACCACTGCACTACCCTAAATCACTACCCCCAGCACGACCCCCTACACTACCCAAACACCACTGCACTACCCTAAACCCTAAAACACTACCCCCAGCACGACCCCCTACACTACCCAAACACCACTGCACTACCCTAAACCCTAAAACACTCCCCCAGCACGACTCCCTACACTACCAAAACACCACTGCACTACCCTAAACCCTAAATCTACCCCCAGCATGACCCCCTACACTACACAAACACCACTGCACTACCCTAAACCCTAAAACACTACCCCCAGCACGACCCTCTTCACTACCTAAACACAACTGCACAATTTGTTACAGGCGTTGCAACGCAGGCCTGTGGTGCTTACTGGAAGTACCTAGTGGGCTAGTTGGGCCCCAGGGACCCTCTGGATTCAAGGTGACCTAATCCCCCAACTTAAAACGCACCACGGGGCGCGTTTGCACAGTGGTGAAGGGAGGGAGGGGGCGGGGCCTCAGGTGACATGTGCGCAAACACGCCCTGTGGTGCGTTTTAAGTTGGGGAATTAATTCCCTTTGAATCCTGAGGGACCCTGGGGCCAACTAGCCCACCAGGTACCTTCAGTAAGCACAACAGAGTTGCGTTGCAGAGAGGTGAAAAAAGGTGCGTGGCCTCGGAACGCCTCTCTGCAACTCAGCTCTGTGGTCCTAACTGTAGGTACCTGGGGGGCTAGTTGGGCCCCAGGGACCCTCAGAATTCAAGGGGACTTAATCCCGCAACTTAAAACGCGCCACAGGGTGCGTTTGCACACATGTCACCTCAGGCCCCCCCTCCCTTCACCACTGTGCAAACGCGCCCTGTAGCGCGTTTTAAGAGGTAGTTTTAACCCCCCTACCCTATTATGTACTAGGGACTTGCAGAGGAGGTCATGCTAATCACAGGGGTACCCCAACGCATCGTGTTCCCTAGTGTATATAGGTGTTTTCACTGTATTCTAAGTGTCTTTTAGCATAGCACTGGCTCTGGTTAGTCAGAGTCAGTTACCACCAGTACCCGTCTGAAAAACTTGTGGGCACAGGATGATTTTGCAACAAGGCCTCTTTCTGCTCCTCTGTTGGTTCTTTCTGCACATCTTTTGCTTCTTTCTGTGCGTTTTTTCTTCTTTCTTCACATGTCCTACCTCTGTAGGCATAGTTAGAAACTAGCATTTAAAAAAACCTTTGAAATTCACTTAAAAAATCATAGGTTTCAGGCACGTTATAGTTAGAAATTAGCATTTAAAAAACCTTTGAAATTCACTGAAAAAACCATAGGTTTTAGGGACAGTTATAGTTAGTTGGACATTTCACTCGTACAAAACCATAGAAATTCCCCCGTTATAGTTAGTTCAGCTAACTATAACTCGCGCCCCGCAATGCACTGCTGATGACGTCACATATTACATCACTCATGACATGGTCAGTGACATCACTGATGACATCACTGATGACATCTCAAATGACATCACTGATGACATCATCCATGTGATAATTTCATGCATCTTCTCACACCCTAATATAACTTTTGATACACCCACTCTAAATTACAGACTGCCATTCTCAAAACCATAGACACTCCAACACCAAAAACTACATACCCACTCACTGATTCTTAGGTCTACACACACATCCACTCACTCACCCATACAGTCACTCATACTTAGTCACTCAGTACAGGACTATCATATGCACTCATACACCTATATAAACACTCACACACCGCCACTCATCCATAGAGGTACTCACACACCTAGTCAGTCATGCAAAAACTTAATCACACACCCATTTACTCACCTATACAGTTATAAACACACCAGCTCACTTACTCATACAAATACTAGCACATTCTTACGCTCTTATACAATCACCGATACAAGTACACACTCATCCATACAGCCACTCTCACAATCACACACTCTCACTTATAGCCATTTATATACTCCAACACACATATATACTGCCTTTCACATATGTAGTTACTCACACATGTACCACTGAGATATACATTCAATCACTAACACACCCATACACACACTCACCCACCCATACAGTCCATCACAGATGCACTCTTGAAACCATGCACCCAGTGAATCACCAACTCACACATCTATGCACAGAGTCGCACACACCCCACCCACACAAACACTCAGGCACCCATACAGATACTCAGACAATCAATCAATAACCCATGTAGACACTCATGTAGCTATTCAGAAAGCCATGCAGCCGCTTACAAACCAACAGACAGACGGATACAGACATTCACACAGTTTAGTCACTAACCCATGCATTCAGTAAGATACATTTAATCACTCACTTGTAGAGTCAGTCACTCACGTACTAAATCATCCATTCAGACACTTATACACCCACTCATTCTTCAATACGCCTTTCCCTATATATATTAAACATATTTAAACTTTACAGAAACACACAGTCACTGGATGATGTCATCAGTGATGTCATCAGTGATGTCATTTGAGATGTCGTCAGTGATGTCATCAGTGATGTCACTGACCATGTCATGAGTGATGTAATATGTGACGTCATCAGCAGTGCATTGCGGGGGCGCGAGTTATAGTTAGCTGAACTAACTATAACGGGGGAATTTCTATGGTTTTGTACGAGTGAAATGTCCAACTAACTATAACTGTCCCTAAAACCTATGGTTTTTTCAGTGAATTTCAAAGGTTTTTTAAATGCTAATTTCTAACTATAACGTGTCTGAAACCTATGGTTTTTTCAGTGAATATATATATATATATATATGGCCCCTGTGGATGGGGCCCCCTGGGGCGTAAGTAGGACCCAGGAGTGATCTGCATGTCCCCCTACCTATATGTAAATACTCAGCCAGGGTGGACAGGGTCCCAGGGGGCTTATGGGCTTGGGGAGGGGCACCGTACACCCTTTCCCCTTTATGAAAATAGTGGCCCAGGGTGATGGTGTCCCTGGGCTTTATTAGGCTCAGGGAGGGAGGCCACATGCCCCCTCCCCAAAAAACTCCCATGGGTCGCCACCCTGGACCCTGGCCCACTCAGGGGAGTTTAACAAAAGAAGTGCAGGAGTCTGCGCTTGTTTTTTTTTCTATTTAACTGTGGATCCTCTGCAAATTTGTGCCAACATATTTAGAAAACATAAGCATTTTTGGCCCCAGGCAGAGTCGCTCTGGGACCCCAGAAAAGGCCTAGTGGGTTAGGAATCAGATATTCCCTACCCTGCCCCCTACGTCTGTTTTTTGCATTTTTCTTAGGATTAGGGACTGAGGCCCGAATCCTAAGTTGGCTGCCACCACTTTGTGGTTGTGATGTTGGCAGCCAATCAGATCTCAGCAAGACATCTGTCGGCTCAGCAGATCCTCCACTGAATGATATATACAATTTCTTTCAACCTTAATTTCTCCAAAATTACTGAACAGATTCACACCAAATCACAAACAGCACTCTTTCTGGACCAAGGTCTAGCTTTCTGCCAATGTTGGTGTAACTCCATTCAGCGGTTTGGGCTGTAACTGTGTCTAAAGTCCTATTGAAAAATTAATAGAGGAAACGTGTTTTGGGACCCCTCCTTTTTCTCGGCCTACGCTTGATAGATCACTCCAAAACTTTTTATGCGCAAACTGCTCAAAAAGTGCCTTTTTAAAAAAAAAGTTTTGTGGAAATTCGTCAAACAGCACCAAAGGTATTAGCAACATATTATAGGCATTTCATATGGAAACACTAACCTAACTATAACTATCCAGTGGCAACTGCCAGCGGGTAATATAGTGCCACTTGGCAGTTATACTTAGGTTTGCTGTTCCATAGGAAAAGCGTTTTTTGTGTTGCTTATAACTTGGGCGCCGTTGTAATATATGTCTATCTCTCTTAAAGTAGTAATTCTTCATGTATTATTCTTTGACAACCATATCATGTGTGTGGTTCAAGGGTTCTAGTCTGTCATTTTTACTTCTTGGCTGTAGCCCTTAATTTCAGTCGGTCAGTCATCTTTGGTTCATTTTTCCAGGCACTTCTATCTTGAGAAAACATGCTTATTAATATTTAGTCCTTTATCTTTGTATCTAATACGAAATCATATTGGTATTACTGCATAAACAACTACTTAGACCAAGGGGAACAGTAATTCGAAGGTGCGGGATTACTGAAGTATTATGAGTTATCTTATCCCCTGCGGAAAACAAAACTGGGAGTGAGATGATCCCACAGAACCTGTAATTCTGTGACCTTTGGTCATTTCTATGTCCAGCTCAAAAGATATTTCCCAGGTTCTTATAATAAGGGCTTTAATGCTACTTTTCCACAATCTTTCGGGTCCTCCTGGTTTAATTCATGAAAAGTACTTTACACCTACTAAATTGCAACAGCCAGGTCTCTGTCACTGTTTGCTCGATTCCTGAAGGATTAATCTACATCCCTTTCAAGGAAACACTCAAAGAAATAGAAAGACACTATGCCACCCTAAATATAACCAGGAGAACTAATGCATGAAAGTCGTAAATAGTGCACTTTGACCTACTGTCTAAAGCTGTTCAGGATCATAATGATAGAAGATTGTTTATTATGGCAAATATCTCTAGAAGTAGGGTATTGGTGTCTTTGAATAGAGGGATTCTGAAGGAAACCCATCCTTGAGAAGACTGGTCACATAGATGATCTTCTAAAATAATCGATAGCCTGCTATGGTGAAGAACAGTCAGAAAAGTTCCTTATGGTAGTACCAGTGCTTAATATGTAAAGAAATAGGTTCCAGGGCCCTTGTCAGGAGACGACAGCAGCTTGCACCATCTATTGCACTACTAATGACAGTTGAGACTTTTTATACATTAAAAATGACTAATACCTGCCAACCAACCTATTTTTATAGCTTTGGGTGGCAGGTATTAATCATTTTAATTTAAGGTATTTTAACGTACATAAGGCCAGATGTATGAACGGGGCATTTAGCGACTCGCAAATTGCGCTCAATTGCGAGTCGCAATTTGCGAGTCGCTAAATGCCATGTACAACTGTGTCAGAGGCACTGTTTGCGATTCCCAATGGGGTCGCAAATTGCATGCCTCATCAATATTCATGAGGCACTCACAATTTGTGACCCCATTAGGAATGGCTGGCCCTCCCAGGTATGGTGGCCTGCTGGGCTCAGCAGACCTCTATGTCTGGGACTGCTTTTCAATAAAGCAGGTTTTTTTTTTAAAGGCAGCCCGTTTTCCTTAAAGGAAAACGGGATGCATTTAAAAAAAAAAAAAAAGAAACGTTTTTGTTTCATTTTTTTAGGGCAGGTAGTGGTCCCTGGGACCACTGCCTGCCCCTAAAAATATTTCCTGCATTTGCAAAGGGAAGGGGTCCCCTGGGGACCCCTTCCCATTTGCGGAGTGTACCGCCCTCTTGAAGAGGGCGGTAAGTGCGAGTGTTTTGCAACCGCAATTGCGGTTGCAAAACATTCTTACATAGGGTAGCGAGTCGCAATTAGGAAGGGACGCCTTTGGAACGCCCCTTCCTAACTGCAAGTCACAAATCCTATTTAGCGAGTTGCAAATAAATTGCGACTCGCTAAATAGGGTTTGTACATGGCCCTATTCGTTTTTGCATGCGCAAACGGGTCGCTAACCCGTTTGCGCATGCAAAAATGGGTCGTACATCTGGCCCTTAGAATTATTAAACAACTGTTGTGTCTATCATAAAATTGGACAAATACCGCCATCATGTGGCAGCCTGTCATAAGTCCCGGTGTTGACAATTAAGTGCTGGTGTCGAGCACTGGAAACCACTGGCTCAAATTATGTACCAAGTAGTACACAGCTAACGATTATATTCAAAGAGTTTGTGCTTGTGTGTGGGAGTTTGGCTGTGCTTGCATGTATGTGTGTGTGTGCCTGTGACTATGGGTAAAACATGGGATAATTATCAACGCAAAATGTAAAAGTGTAGAATGTTTTTAACCATTTTTACAAGCAGATAAAGCTGCATAGTAATGTCTAAGCCCTCAGTAAAATGAACATATTAATATAGTAAATATATATGGCTTAAAACTGCTAGCATAGCGGTAAGAAGTCAAGACACATACCTTGCATGAATAAATAGCTAGAATAAAAAAGTTCTCTTTAAACAATGTTGCCATGCATCTTGTGGATAAAGAATGCAGAGTTCTAAATTGGTGGCAGGTCATATTTGAAATTCTTTGTTTTCTAACACAATGTGTGTTTTTGTTCCTAACCAGCAATCTATGCATTTGAATATAACACATTTGAGCCCAGGCTTCTCTGCACACATCTGTTCAGCACTTGACTGCAATTATCGTGGAATAAAGTTACCTTTTATTTTCAGGCGTGTCACCACATTAACATAGCTGCACGTTCAAATTGATTGTAATTGTATGCTTCCTGTACAATTTCGAATGTCTTAATTATAATTAATTAGTCTGCGGTGTTACATTAAGTATAATTATTTGGCACTGCTCAAGTGCTGTAACACATACATATTTACGTAGAAAAACACGGTTCTGCTCAAAGCATGGAGTGTCTACAATAATATTACATAGCTAAGTTGTATGTGTAGTTTGTAGCTTAATTTAAGTTATAAGTCTGGATTTCAGTAATCTTTTTCCTACTGCAGGCACACATTCGCAGGGATGCTTGCACAGTGTGGGCTAGCACTTGAGGTCATATTTTACTATACTTGGATAAATATTTCAACATAAAAATGGCTGCTTGTTGAAAAAGTATGGTATGCTCATACTACACCTGTGTACCACTAAGGAACACATTATTTCAACAATATTATATGAGGAAAAAGTGCCCCCTGCAGTACATTATAAGGATAGTGCAAGTCAATAAGGAGTTCCACATCTATTTGGAAGAACAAGGCCGAAGGCTAAGTTCCATTATAAGGTCACGTAATTTCCAAGGTGAATTGCAATATCGTTTTAATGTATGTCAGAGGGTATTTTATTGCTTATAGTACAAGGTTACACCATCACATTTCCCACAAACCGCTTAAAATCTTGGGCACAGATTTGCTAACATTTTGCTTCTTTGTTGCACCACTTTGATGCAGCCATAACACACAATGCTAGTCAAGATATACAAAGCCGTGCAAGGGCCGATTTACATCACCTTGCTTTGTAAAAAAATATTTTAAAAAAAATAGAGGAACATCAGTGATGTTATTATTTTTGGTGTAGGCCAGAAATTTCACTCTGTTACCTGTTCCAACATCTTGGTCTGATAGGGATTTTTTGAGATAATTAGACACGTCAGAAAGGCCAATTTGAGGGCTTTGCAAACGAGGGAATGATAATAGCTTTCCTAAATTAATTTCTATGGCAAGCATATGCCACACTTGATCTGAATTTACACAGGATATAATAAATTTTGGAATACCCATCCTTTAAACATCATTTCTGGCAACCAAAAATCCAGATTTAATCTGCAATCATGATTTGGCCCAAATGCCTACCTTTCTCATTACTGAAAACAAAGGGGCTTATTTACAAGAAGCTTGCACTGCCAATGGGTCAAAACTTTTGTCAGTACTCCATATTTCCAAGGTGACGTATCTTGGAGGATGCGTAATTTTTAGGAGTCCTTCATCAAAAGGAACCTGCGTCGGAACCACATGAGTCACGTAAGTATTGTATTGCATTGGATATTAAAACCATTATTTATCATCATTACTTATTTACGAAAATATATGTCTAGAAAAATGCAATAAAAATGACATGATCCCAGGACAACCCACATCTTTGGGAATGCATCAGTTAGTGGGCATTGGTGTCTTTGAATCAAGGGATTCTGAAGGAAATCCATCTATGAAAAGACTGGTCACATAGCAGGTTTTGCCAAAATAATCGATAGCCTTCTATGGTAAAGAACAATTTGAAAAGTTCCTTAGGGTAGTACCAGTGCTTAATCTGTAAAGAAATACATATTTAAATGTTATTAAATATGCAAGGTAGGGGTCTCATCGTGATTGCCACATTAAAACCGACGCATGGATATTTACGAGATTTTACCAAAGTGATGCAACGCTGGCTTGAGTCGTGCAGAGGTCTACTAGCGTAAAATATCCTGTGCCTGTGAAACCCACATGTAGGAAATGATGCATTGGCATGGGTACATAAAGAGAAGCCACACAGAACAGTTTGGCAACCACAACTGCACCATGGAGGTGCTCATGTTGCAACTGGGAGTCACAAGGAGACGACCACCACAACCACCCCCACCCCACTCCCCAACCACTCACCCCACATCCCCTCACCACCACAAAGGCAACACAGGAGAAGGGAGTGCGCTTATCACCTGCGGACTATCCTAATTGGAAGAGGGCTGAAGAGGGAGTTCACTGTGCAGCTGCTACACTAGATTGCGCCAAGGCTCCAGTTAAACAGCTGCCATGTCTGCCAACATCCCTCCACAGGGAAGCTCATGGTGGTACTACACATGCTGGCAATGGGGTCCTTTCAGACAACAGCCGCCAGAGTGGCCAGAATTTCCCAGCCATCTTTCTCCTCATTCTTCCCTCTGTCCTGAATGCCATCATCTGTTTGACACCCCACCACCTCTTCTTCCCTAACTCCCAGTGCAGCTGAAGATAAAACAAGGGTTTTATGCCATTGCTGGTTTCCGACATGTGCTGGGTGCCATGGACTGCACACATGTGCAACTGGTTCCCCCTGCTGCAACATCCCATACCTACCTGAACAGGAAACACACTCACTCCATCAATGTGCAGGCCATTGTCGACCATCACTGATTGTTTACAAATGTGCTGGGCAAATACCTCGGCAGTGTGCATGATGCATATATATTCCGTAATTCGGAAATAAATGACAGCTTCCAGGATGGCCGATAAGGGAATGGCTTACTTGTAGGTAAGAAAAACTCAAATACCTAGCAGACCCACTAACAGTACGAAATGGATGCCAAAATACCCATCTTTGTGTCTGTCAACGCAGATGGGGACTTAAGTATGAGGGGTGTGCCTCATACATGCACCATGCATCATGGTACATGTGTAATGCAAACCCCCAAGTCATACATGTTAAGTCACACAAAGCTACTTTGTCTGCCGTTGAATGGTGTAAAGGTACAGAGCAATGCATCACTGGCCAAAATGCTGTGTAGCATAACTATGTGCAAGGGAGGTGTTCCATGGGCATCGTGGGGGTGTTGCCATGCCCACATCAGACATGTCATGTGTCACACCCCAGGAAAATTGTACAATGTGACAAATAAAGCAATTTGCCCAGGTGATGTTAACAGTCAAAACGAAATGAAGTCATTCAGTTTACCCCATGTCTTATGTGTGCTGTGTTCTGTGGCACACATGCATAGACGATCAGGCCTCTGAAGCTGCACCCTGTCAAAGGAAGGTGCACTCTAATACACAACCACAATCCTGCATGCAATGCAGGCTCCTGACCACCCATGGTGCAAGTGTGAATGTGTATCTGCTAGGCAACTTGTGTGCAGGTGTAGTGTGAATGAACTGGAATGTGCTGCATGGCCTAATTACTGTGCACTACTGCTCTTTCTCAGTGACGTCGTGCAGTGCAGAAAGGTGCCTTGCTGCACTGCAGAGTGCCACTCTGAAATGATCAGGGTCCAGGTGTCATATGCACATAGTGGGAACACTGCCATTCAATGGGTAAACAATGTTGTGCCACTCTGACGTGCACCTATTAATCTGGCAATGGCAGTAGCAAAACTAAGTCACTTATTTGCAATATGTCCGTTAATCCTGTGTGGATGGATGGAACCACATCAACTGCACAGGGTAACAATTTACCCTTAAAGGCCTGTGCCAATGTCATGTAGCCCGCCACGGTCATCTGTGGTTTACCATGGACATATGCATGTGTCAGTGTAAGGCATGTCTGCTATGTCACTACCTACCTAAGGAGGACCAATCTAGCTAAATATCTGATCCCCAGTCTGTCACTTCACACATGTAGTGTGAGCACATAACATAGAGTGGGCAGGAGCATCTCCACATAGCCAGAATAGAAAGCTACAGGATCAACATGACAGTCAGGATGTAGAAGTGTACTATGTATCAGCCCACGCTCAGCATTTGCTGTTACATAGAGTAATGGAGAGACATGTGTAAACCTATGACCACCTGTATGAGTAACCCATATTGTGAAAATCAGTGCGAAATATGCATGACAATATCATTGTACATAACACACATGGACTGGAATGTATCTGTAACAGTGAGCAAAAGCATTTACAGTTGTCCTTTCTTTGCACTTCCCGCTGACCGAGGATATGGGCTTCAGTCATGGGTAATGACCCCGTATGGATACCCCCAGACTGAGCCAGAGAAGGCCTACAACCAGACACTCAGCAAGACACAACATTGTGGAGTGAAGCTTTGGCCTGCTCAAGGCCAGTTTCCACTGTCTTGAAATCTCAGGGGAGTGATTACTCTCCTCGCCCCACAATGGTATGTAAATTAATCCTGGTTTGTGCCATACTGCATAACATATGTGTGCGGACCACTGTCCCCTGGGATGGGGACCAACAACATCAAGACCCGATGGAGGTGGAAGCGGATGGTGGAGACATCCACAATACTGTGGCAGGAAATCGTAGACGCACACACATAGTGCAACATTTCTTTGCCTGAACAATATATTCTGGAATGAACCATGCACCAATATGTACTGAAGGTCCAACATGACAAAAAAATGTTTGAACCCATTACTTGTCTTTGTGTTCATGTCACAGGCCCACGAAAAAAAAATGCCAACACAGATACCTACATCATGGCAAGCATCATACAAACTGTAATTCAATTGAATCATGTCAAAGTATGCACAATTGACAATATGTCGTCTATGTCACAGCAATATATTGGCTGTCCTAGTGTCCGCATCATGAACGCAAGGATCCACACATATGTGCACTGTTGACATACACATGCAACACATCCCAAGTCTACAAGCATGTCAGCCAAGAACATATGAGCAAGGAAAGTGATCCCTGGGAGTGTTTACCTGCATTGCACCAATCAATACACTGTAGCACATACAAAGAGCTAGTTGCATCAATGAAAAAAGTGCACATTGGTTCATAGTGTGACGTATTGCACTCAGACCTTAGTTCGTAAGCCAGCCATCAATGTCAAAGGCTCAGAAACAATGCATTGTGCATTGCAATGTGTTGTGTGTAATTTGCGCCTTGGCTAGTTCCCTAGCAATGTGTAAAATAAACAAATCTTTAGGAAAGGTGACACTATGGTAGAAAACGTGACACTATAGTAGTAAATGTGACACTTTAGTAGTAAACGTGACACTTTATTAGGAAACGTCACACTATAGTAGTAAACATGATACTATAGTAGTAAACGGGACACTTTAGTAGGAAACATGACACCATAGTAGTAACTGTGGAACTTTAGAAGGAAACGTGACACTATAGTAGTAAATGTGACACTATTGTAGTAAACACTTTAGTAGGCAACATGACACTATAGTAGTAAACATGACGCTTTAGTAGGAAATGTGACACTATAATAGTAAACGTGGCACTTTAGTAGGAAATGTGACACTTTAGAAGTAAACGTGACGCTTTTGTAGGAAAAAGTCCCTCTTACTTGAAAACGTGACGCTTGATTAGGAAAGGTGACACTCTAGTAGGAAACGTGACCTATTTGTAGGAAACATGACGCTTTTATATGAAAAGTCCCGCTTTACCTGAAAACGTGACACTTGAGTAGGAAAGGAGACACTCTAGTCGGAACGGTGACGCATTTGTAGTAAACATGATGCTTTTGTAGGAAAAGTCCTGCTTTACCTGAAAAAGTGTAACAAACAACAATGTCTCAAGGGTATCGTTTCAAAGGACAAATATACAAACATGTGTAATGACACAGTTAATTAAACAGGATTGAATCCATAGGGGAAAGAAACCAGGGAAACATTTCATTTAAGCGAAGAATATATTTTATGTAATATACATGCTGGACATATTAACTTCATATATTCAAGCACATGGGTCAGTAGCACTGCGTTACATTCAATGGCATGTAACCAACAAAATACTGTGCACAAGTGCTCGTGAAGTGTAGTGACGGCGCAAGTGACATATGACGTGGTATAAACAGTGAGAAGGATGGGCGCAAACAGCAGGTGAGATAAAAAACCACGATTTACATGTTCAGGATACCACGACAGTAAATGACAAGAAAAATCAATTTTAAATGTGTAGGGTATCCATGGGTGGGGGCGCCAAGAGTTCCACTGTGGGAGTCGACGGCGTTTCGGCCTGCAAAAGTCTTAGGCCATCATCAGGACCAGGTTACATTAGTTCAATTGCAGTGCTGAGGATAGAAGAATAAATATGGAGGGCTCCGTATGCTCAGTGGACCAAGAGGGACAGATAGATTAAATTAAGGATAGAGGAGTAGAGGTGGAGCCCTAATAGAATCAAAAATTAAAAAGAACGCTGCTAGAAAAATCGCGTGTCTAGGCTCCGGAAGAGAGAAAAGAAAAGTGGGGAAAGCGCTTAGAAGGTAATGACTTAAACTCACTCTTAGCGTCCAAGAGGGATTAATCCCAGAAATGGGCTTGGACCGGTGAGAATGCTGCTGGAGAGTTTCAGTTTCAGGGATATCTGCGAAAAAGAAAAGGACGTTCAGTTTAGCAAACGCGGAATAGGCGTGCGTGTAAGGAATCAGCCATGCGGTAACTGGATCCAGGGGGCAAGGACGCGTGAAGTAGGTAATAAACCTAATAAGCCTTGCGTGTGAAGGAAGGGGCGGGGAGTGCCCTGGGGCTAGAGGGCACTCTACATATGAGATCTAGAGCATGCTTGCACACACTCATCACATGGATTAAGTATGAGTTGATGTGCATCTAGGTAGCAATTCTTACAGAAATGTATGGACACACTCTTGGATATGTGCAGGACCACATGCCATTGGTAGGTTTCCATTAGGTGGTCTAGGTTAAAGTGTTCCAGGTTATGTTCATGTGTCATCCTTGGAGAAGTGTCCAACAGGTCTGTTGATTTGGAGGTAGCTGGCCACACTCTCTCTATGTCTCACCCTGGCACAGTGTCAATCTATGCTGCAACGTATGTGGCCTTATGTATCTGCCATAACAGTGAAGCATTCCTGAGGCACAATACGTGTACATGCTGCATATTACTAATTTCACATAGTTGATAGGCCATTGATTTTACCTTCTTGCATGCTATACTACTATCACCAGCGAGTACCTAAGTGGATCATGAGTACCATTCCTTGTGTACCCAAGATAATTGTGCAGAATCTGTCTTAATTTGCACATGGGTCAACATTTATTAGGCCAGACTCTGCCATTTCATGTACGTACATGTCTCATATTTGGCTGGACATGCTACTTGTGCAGCTACTTGTAATTTATGCACGTAATTGATGTAAACCTAGACAATTTCAGCTTGGTCTGATACATATGTCCTTCCTGCCCAAAAGACAACAGTACCACTGAGCAGGAGTGGCAATACTGCATGAGAAAGGAGAGGTACAGCCACATCAGGCACGTGGCCATGGGCTTCCAGAGAATGTGGAGCCAGTGCGAAAAGGCAAAGGCAGCAGGGGGCTGGAGTCATGACCTTGGGCCCAGAAAGCACAGGACAGGGCAAGCACCAGGCCTGAAGTGGCCCTCTCCCATGCATCTGATCCCAGTGCAGTAGCAGGACCCTCCACAGCACTGCCAGCAGTAGCACCACAAGCAGGGACCCCTACTCCTGCTCAGCCTACGGACTTTGAGAGGCAAGCCCTAGAGAACAATGCAGACATGAAATTGAGGATGGCAAGGCAGGAACTCCAGATGGCAACACTGTTGCGGATGATGAAAACACTACAGAAATCAGTGGACAAAATTGCTGAGCAGATGTAGGCCCTCCCTCCTTTGTTCTGCCCCTCCCAAGTTCGTTTTTGTATTTTTCATAGAGTGCATAGTTTTACCATAGGGTAGGATAGGTTTTAGCTTAATGATAGGGTAGGTTAGTTTTAGTGCTATTATAGACTTTAATATTTATGTGTTGTTAAGTGGGAAAATAGGTGGGTAGGTTGTTATGTGGGTGGGGGTTAATGTTTAGCATGTGTATAACAAAATATTAAAAATATAAAAGAAATATATTTGTTTGAGTTGTAATGTTTAGGTAGTTTGTGAATAGGTATAGTTTATGTTTGTCTCATGTGCAAATGTGTATTAAGGGGGGTGGTGGGCTGATATTTAACCTCTCTGTTGTGGTAAATGTGTAGAGTGGTATATGTTAAGGTTAAGTAGGTTAGGTTAGTATTAATTTAGGATAGTGGAATTGATTTAGCATAGGCTAGTGTAGGCATAGTTTAGGTAGAAATATTTAGTGTAGTTTAGCTAGTTTTGGATATTAGTTTTTAATTGTGTTTTAAATTAAAAAAGGTTTAGCACTTTCACACCTGCTTGCTCATTGACTGCGTGGCAGTTGTCATATATGCTTTGGTTGGGGCGAGCAAAAGCTGTAGGATTGCCTGGCAGTGTTTGAATACATATGTAGCTAGATAAGGCACCTAAGGAGTGGATCCTGTCTAGTTTGCAATGAGTCACTTAAGAGAGCTTCCAACATTATTGTGCACTGTAGGTCGCACTCTTGCTGTGAATGGACACACATCTCAAAACCAGGTATTAACCTAATATTGCACTGTGTACGTATGTGATGCTACATGTTTTGTGTGGATGATTGAGTCAAATAAGTGTGACTAAACTTGGATGAGTTGTGTGCCACGCTGATGGCAGCCACTTACACACTCTCCCTAGCACTATTTTGTTGTCACATCACTGTTGTCTGCTGGCCAGTATGAATGGGGGTATCCCTCACCTGGATAGAAACGTCATTCAGTCAAACCATTGACTGATTGCTTATTGTAGCGCCTTATGCATGTGACCTTGGGTAACTACTTGCTAGTTTAGATGCACATAGGGATCACAAAAACTATTTTGCATGGCCTGTGCAGTTTTACCCCTGGGTTTATGATACACAATTTACTTTAAATAGTAGGTAGTGTCTTTAGGGTCAGCCCTTCCACCATGGTCTGCTTAGTCAAATCATGAACAGATATACAACACGCTGGTCCTGGTTAGTGAATTTATTGGCGCATGAACCAAGGAGCAAGTCGCAGTCTCTGGGGCAACAACCCCAACATTGTTTGTGAGCCATTGGATGTCCAGACAGAGTTCATGGGGGATATATGACATGAGACATGTGAAGTAGAAGAGTGTTCCAGTGAGGAGGAGGACCAAATTGCCATTAGGGAGGATAGGCCACATAGACAGTCCACAAATGGGTGAGATTAACAGGTGGGAAAGCAAAGGGAGGACAGTACCAGTTGAGAAGTACAATGGCATGGCCATAAACACACGTAAATTGGGAAACTGGCCATGAGGCACAGACAAATGCTACCAGACCGTTTTTTGCTGTAACAAGGGAACATCCACATCTTTGTCCTCTAATGTGTGTGGTGCCTCTAGTGAATGTGGTGTTGTAGGTACCGGTGGTGACTGAGGCACACACACATCAAGGGCTAAAGATGTGGATCCCCTGTCCCCAGCAGCGTTTCTCAGAGCCAAGAAGTAAGGCGGCACAGCACTAAGAAGGGCCTGCTGATTTGCCAGCATGGTGACAACGTTGCGGTGTAAGGCACATATTGTCGCTATGTAGGAGTCCTGCTTCCACTCCATGGACTCCAGGATGTTGTGGATCACCCCCAGCTTTTTGGCAACCTTGCTGGTACCACTTCAGCAAGCTAGTTGTTTGTGCCTCTGCCTCATGACAGCAGCGATGTCAGCCAGGGACCGTTTCTAGCCATGGAGTGGAGAGTAGGAGCCTCTTATTGCCTCCAAGGTGTCCTTATTGTGACTGAGACACCAACGGACTCCCTCTAGGATGCCTGACATGGTCTCCATCCCCGCCTGTGACACATATACAAGCTCCTGCTGGACTCCTACCACACATTAGAAATCAACTTGGGGGTCCTCGGAGTCCAGGGCTGAGGGTGGGCTGGCTGATGGTGTTTGTAGGGTGATAGGCAGATCCCCTGGAGACCCGGCGACGCTGTCGGCCCTTCTTGTAGCCGGAGATGGTGTCCGAATGGAGTACAGGATTTGTTGGATGGTGTATTGGTTGAGTGTTGCCAGGCTTTCATCCTCAGCAGGATCCTCATCCAAGACATGCAGTGGGTCAGGAATAGTTGGTGCATCCTCTGAAATGAAATAGAGATATGTTGTTGTTGGTCTATGTTAGATGGTGACATGAGTAATCTGGTTTACATTTTGGTTCCTACTCATTCCCTGTCAGGTCAACATTGATGCTTAGGACATCTGTTCCTCATAGGTTTAGAAGCATTTTGCAGTGTAGTTGCCTTTCAGATGTCAGTATCTCTGTATCGTTCACACAACGACTGTGTGACAGGGATTACCTGTCATGTCATGACACATGTTGTAACACAGTTACACAGCTCACTGGCCCTGACATTTCTGCACATGCGATATGAGATACAGTCCACTTCTGCCTTGGTGATTGGCTTTCTTTTTCATGATGCCTAGACCGGTATTGTTTTGATGTATTAACACCACCACTGTGCACATTGTACCTAGTCCCCAGGGTGCCTGCATTCCCTGAGACCAGTACTCAGCCCACAGCTCCTGTGAAGGTGAAGTGGGTTTGGTCATATATCTATGATGATCTGGCAGTCTGCCTTTCACACAGTACACCATGACGCTCTGCCTAGTTGTGCTGTCTTGCATGCACATTGTGCTTTCATGTGGCCAAGGGTTCAGTTCTTCACACATATCCTGCATACCTCTACACAGCTTCCAACCTTACAACACTGCAGGAATGTGTGAGGGCATGTAGTTGCTATGGCTTTCCTATTTGGGTATACTCATGTGATTTCATAACACACACAGTTGGCTCCATATTTGTGGATAGTGGGCACTGTGTGGCACCTCTGAGGGGATGAGCCCAGTCACACTAGGTTGATTGCTAACACTGACACTCAGGGCATCATTGACAGAGAAGGCACTCTGGAGAGTTTCAGACATCTGTTTACTATCCCCGGGCCGAGTACTCCACTCCGCCAGCGGAGTTTGCAGAGTTTTACCAACTCCACGCTCCACTGGTAACGCAAAGTTGGAGCAAAACTCCGACTCCGTGGCAGAGCGGAGTACGCCCCTCAGCCGAGGCCAGCAACCTTTAAAACATTTTTTTTTAAAACACTTACCTTCTCTGCGGGCCGCACTCCTCCTCGCCGTGGTGTCTCCTTCTTTCCGTCGTCCTCCTCCTCGCGTCCCCGTACGTATTACGTCTTGCGTGAACTGCGCATGCAGTTCACGTAAGATGTAATACGTACGGGGACGCGAGGAGGAGTGTCGTGTAGTTCCTATATTACCCATACAGGACCTGCGCGTTTGGATAACATAAACTGTGGGTTTGGCGGCAGACTGACTCTGAGCACCCCCACCAAGAAATGTTAGCCTGTTTGCATAAGCTAGCTCACAGTGCCACTAGTGTCTCCTCTTATCGGGGAGAGAATAGTTTCTGGCAACCTTAGAACATGACAACCCTGATCCCTCAGGATCGTGGAAACAATGTACTACTTTTCGCTCAGTCACTCGTGCTTACTGATCTTGTTTCAGAGATACACAGAATAAACAGCCTGGGCGTTTCAATAAGGGTTTATTGAACAGTTGTTATTCGTGTGTAGAATATATGAGCTGCAACAACCATTAGACAGTAGCAGAGATATATGATTAGGAGTACAGTGAATATAAATGGATAGTACAGTTCTACCATTTTGCAATAAGCATAAATGAATGCATGAATATAAAATGCAGAATAAAAGAAAGCGTGTACTCCTACAATGCCTATCTAGATGTACCTAAGTGTACCTAGCATGTGAGTAGGTGTGAAGCCAAGAATCCCTCTAGGATTTAGTCGAACCCCATTACCTGAAGTGTGAGAATGTAGGAGCCCTTCTTGTTACCGAGTTGGACACCCCGCGAGGGATGTTCAGACCACTGTCAGCTGGAGCGACTGCATGCAGGAGCCTCAGCGCCTCTGGTCAGTGTGTCGGCCTGGAAGTCTCGGTTCCCTCTAACTAACACTAGCAAGATGTGATTTATTTATACAGAAAGTATCTAGGGTTCCTTTGTCCCTTGTTTCTTGTGTTAGCCATTGTTGGATTTGAGGATGACGTATGGGATGAACCGTGTACGTAGATATGGGGAGGAAGGTGGTGTAGCCCCAGCCTGGTTTCTAAGAACCCTTATGAATATTCATTCATACTGTGTGAGTCTATTGATGGAGTTATAGGACTCTATTGTTTAGGAGAAACCCTTCTTCTGTACCCAGGACTAGAACTAGGTAAAGGTTCAATCCTAACAGGCTCGTTATAGTGTAGTGTAGGGGAGGTAATGTAGGTGAAGGGATATGATGTTACCTGGGCCTATATTAGAGTACCTATATGGAACATAACGGAAGGGCGACGGAAAGAAGGAGACACCGCGGCGAGGAGGAGGGCGGCCCGCAGAGAAGGTAAGTGTTTTGTTTTTGTTTTTATTAAAAACTTTCCGTGGGCCTGGGGCGGAGCGGGGCGTAGTTCCACTGAGTTTTTTTTAAACTCCGTGGAACTACACGGAGCACCACTCCGCATACTCCGCCCAGGGTTACTGTTTACACAGGTCCCCTCACTTGTACATGTATATACCTCCTCTGCCAAACCTGATTTTGGGCCAGGCAACTAACTGCCACACACTGATGGTACCCAGATGATGAATTGACTCTCATGTGCCTACAACACCAACAATATGAGTGACCATATCCAATGGACTGATATGGCTGGCTGTTTTAGAGAGCTATGGGATTAGCTGTAGCCCATATTGTGCTGGTGCTAGAATTGATGACATATACCTACCCAGGTTTGTGACGAAACTGGGCCCATCCACCTCATCCTCCAACCATCCCTGACTCCTGTCCTTTGTGGTGGCAAAGTAGTTCAGCCTATACTTTGACAGATCACTGTTTTACATCCTCTAACTTTGACATATGTGGCATGGTGAGACATTTAGACTTCTGACACCCTCCTGCCACATGCCAGGCTCAAATCACATGTAGGATGTGCTTCCACAATAGACTCTCTCTCTCTCATCCCTTCCCAGCTTTGACGTAAGTGTGAGACTGTCAGACACAGCAGTGCATGTATCTTGGTCAGCTACCTTGCAGTACACATATCCCTTCTCACCTTCTTGCTATGCAATGTCTCACCATTCAGACACAGTGCCAGTTCGACATGCTCAGCCAGTGCCTCCAATACACTGCACTACCAGGGGCCCACCAGGGACACACCATCTTTTGTTTCAACACACATGGTCCTCTGGTGTGCATTACTTGCATTCACCCCCACACCTAGTCTGATTTTGGTTATGTCAGGAGTTTGGCAGCTCCCTACACTGGGAGCTGACACCTGTGTGCTCTCACCCCACACGTTGGGACTTCTGCGTGCTATATCATTTCAAGCATTTTACTATACACATGACTCTTGGCATGTTCATATGAGTTAATCATTCACATGCCCCACACCTGTCTCCTTCTCAGGTGTGTACTTTCTCCTCTTATAATCCCATTGCATTCCATTGGTTTACAGTCCAGATTAGTGTGCATAGGCCCAAGTTAGCTAATAATGAAAGGAATATTACGACTCTAATCCAAAAAGTAAACAACAGGTAACCTTCATGTTAGAATGTTTATGTATGCTTGAGAGATCAGTTGGACTGAGGAGGCTGCTCCTGGTGGGGCATTGAAGTTACATCTACTTCACATCTGTAACCTGTAACAGAGACTTTTTTCTTTAATTAAATTTCACTATCAAACCTACGCTACCTGCCTACAGAGGATTTTCCTTTGATTGCATCAATGGCGATGAGGGTGGGATGGGTGTGGGTTGAAAGATACATTTCTTCTGAGTTTTGTAGTGTCCTGTTGCAAGGATGAGCTGGGGCTGTGAAATGTCCTATGCCTACTGTATTTGTGTGTGTGGTTGAAAGATACATTTCTTCTGAGTTTTGTAGTGTCCTGTTGCAAGGATGAGTTTGGGTTGTGAAATCATCTATGCCTACTGTATTTGTGTGTGTGGTTGGAAGAGACCTTTTATATTCTCACAAGATGCCCTAAGTCGGGATCGAGTGGAGGTTGAAAGATATCTGTTGTTTACTTTTCTTTGGTCACAAGATGCCCTAGGCCGGGCTGAGTGTGGGTTGAGAGACAACTTTTTGCTTTGCTCACTGTTGTGTTCACAAGATTCCCTAGGGTGGAATGGTTGTGGGTTGGAAGAGACCCATCATCTGAGTTTCGTAGTGTTCTGTTGCAAGTTGCAGATGTGAAGTAGATTTAACTTCAATCCCCAACAAGGAGCAGCCTCATGCTGCTCAGCCTGCTCACTCCAACTGATCTCTCAAGCATAGACTATGACATCACACACATACACACTCTGGCTGAGCAGCAGGTTGCGGAGAACTAAGGAGAGAATGCATCATGCCTAATTCAAGATGTAACAGACACGTTATCAGTTAAGAAGGGTCCATTTATGGTTTTCCAAAACAAAATGACATCATCAGTTTCAGCTGCTAACAGCAAATTAGCCCAATCTTCATTCGGGAGTTGGTTTTTCCTATTAGTTAAAACTTTCATATATCTTAATCTTTGAATATGGATCTCTACTCTATCCCTAGATTTTGAGGGCAGTTGTATATGCCTTATCAAACCATCCTTTGACAAGACATGTATTGATGTAACCTGGCTTTTTTAGAAATCAATAACTTTTGAAATATAAATATGTGCTTGTTTTATAACAGAGACTTCAATAGAGTGATCCAGGCAGGTCATAATATCTTCCATACCAGTTCTTATTATTTAACTTGTGTTTGCTTTGTTCGCCCTAATTTGGCAGGGTATGCCCAGACGTGGGTCCCTTGCTCACTTTGCCACTGGATTCAAGCTAGCCTGGCTGATGAGTGGTGTTACCCCGAAACCGGTCCCAGGGTGCTTGTTTCCGGTCCAGGGAAGACCTGGCTTGGCAATTCGGGATGGACTGTTCCCATGAGGCGCAGGGTCAAGACTGATTTGCATATGGCTGGGTCTGAACTGGGGTGGCGAAGTGAGCTAAAGAACAATGATGGATTCAACCCAGATCTGTGACTGGGGGTGAGTGTCTGAAAAGTTTCAGCGCTCCGTCCATCATCTCCTTGTGTTTGCTCCCTGCATCCTACAGGCACTCCAAAAAAACTGTGAGGACTCCGGACCACAGCAAACCCAACACCGGAAAGCACCACTGCACCTGTGCCCCCTAGCCTGAGTAGAAGTGGGCCAATTGTGCCTGTGTGGTCCCCTGACTCACCAGGGACAAAGCTCACCGGGGGTTTGCCCACAGTGGACTCATAGACGCCACCATCAGAGGAAATTACCACTCAATAAAGGGGTGTTTGCGCTTAGACTCTTCCCCAGGGGATGTTGTCCAGGACTTTGGCACAATGTATAATGATTTAGCTAAATGACTGACCAGGAGAGCTCAGCATAGGGAACCCCAGGAGGCCCGATGGTTTAATTTTGAATTTACCAGAGCCCATAAAAAATGAAAAAGGGCTCTCCACGCCACTCTGCGCAATAGTGATTTGGTTAAAGCTGCAAGGTATAAATATAAACTCATGATTGAGGAAAGGAAAGCTGAGATGAGATGCTCAGCATGGGAAGACCTGGAGCGAGCAGGAGCCTTAAAAGACACAAGAAAATTTTGGGAAGTCATTAACCGCCCATTTTTTACCGAAGAAGTAAGGCAGATAGACTCACTTATTTTGTCTGATGCTTGGGTAGCTCATTTTTCTGGTATTTTTAACCCACTAGGCAAGAGGGTAGAAAATGTTACAAGGGATCTGCCCGAAGATCTATCTGCAGCAACAAAACTTAGTCTATCCATCACAGTATCCGAGGTGGAGGAGGCGATAGCACAGGGGATCTGCTTGAAAGAGCCAGGTCCAGACAGGGTGCCCCTCGATCTTTTTAAAAGCAATCCTAAATTGTGGGCATCACTGCTGATGAATGTTTTTAAGGCAGCTATCATTGGTCCCATGCCGGCGTCCTGGAAAGAGGCTCTAGTGGTCTCTGTTTTATTAAAAAGGGCAATAGAAGTGACCAGGCATGTTACAGGCCAATTTCACTCATTGATGCCATGGTTAAGGTGCTGGACAGAGTCCTCCTTGCCCATTTGGAGACCTGGGCAACCACTGTAGGGGTCATATCTAAAAGACAATATGGCTTTAGGAGGATTGGGTACGACCGAGCAATGCCTTAATCTCTCTTTAATTATTAACAAATACGTGAAGGCCAGGAAGGGTTCAATCCACTTGGCCTTCATGGATTTGTCCAGTGCCTTTGATACAGTTAATCGGGACAAATTGTGGGCCTTGATGAAAGGTATGGGCGTAGAAGAAGCATTGGTATCCCTCCTCCATAGGCTACACCTTAACACCTCGGTCGCCATAAGATACGGCACACAAGGGGAAAAAACTGAGTTGATTGCATCAACAGAGGGCATCCGTCAAGGTTGTAGCTTAGCTCCCTTCTTGTTTTTAATATATACTAATGGTTTGGAGGCCACTTTATTAAGCAGGGAGCTTGATTTTCCTAAAATTGGTAGTAAATATGTTCCCTTATTGGCTTATACAGACGACACGGTGTTAATGGCAACGATGAAGGAAGTGACCCGAATAGGGTCACCCGGGTCACCTGTGACCACCTCTCGGCCTTCCAAACAAATGAAGAGTCGGTCAGACAGTAGAGAATACAAACCAAAGTTTTTTATTAGTATTGCGCTGCAGCGGAGCCCAGTCTGACCAGCCTCATGAGATAGCTGCCGAGGAACTGACTCCCCCAACATAACATCAGATATTATACATTTCCAATTCCCCAAGAACACGCCCAGACTAGAAAATTCCGGTCCAGGCAACAGTGAACAAAGGAGGCACAGAAGGATGAGCTATGGTCCTGGGACCGAGTACACGCTATCTCCACTTCAAGGTTACTGTGCCAGTGCCCGCCATGATAGAAGGTGGGAACAAGCCTATCTAGCAGCAAAGGTATGCCATAATAGAGAGTATATTCATTAGTGCAGCGAAATTCGGCCTTGGAGAAATATCAACTAAGGAGACATCGAGGCAGTTTTCTGCTGAGGCAAGCAATGTGAGATAGAAACTCAGCTTCGATCATGGAACAAAATGGCGGCTGCTAATAAAATGGTGCCATGAATGCTAACTTAACACAAAACGAAGTATGAGCAACAAGACAATTACGTTTTCAATTCTAACAGACCCTCCTTTTAGCATTCATAGCTAAATTTTATTATTGCTATCGGGTAAGGGCCTTTACAATTCTAAAGACAGGAAGAGAGTTCGATCAGAGGCAGCATTTGCTAATTTATGCGGCTACCAGCAAGAACAAAAATTCTATTAGGCTAGACATATAGCATTAATATTAAAAAATGCGCTTGTCAATACACATCATATCCTGGATGTCCTGCATTATCATGGCCTTGTTCTTAGAATCATGTTCCAAGGGTTTTGGGCGAGGTGTCAACATTTTTACACAGCAGGCACAACAGGCAGGAAGGCAGTGTATGCACAGACAACATGTTAGAATGATACCAGCTATGGCAACCAGGAAAATGATAATCTTCCAACCCAAGGATGCAAATAGGCCCCAAAACCACCCCGTGAGAGACCATGTGCCATTCTCCTGGTGTATGTCTGAGGCAAGCCTATGGAGCTTCTGTATAGCAGCATATACATTCGGAGCATGTATGTATACACAGCAACTCCTTCCGATGACGCAGCAGGCCCCACCCCGGTCAGCAAGGATGACATCTAACACCATCCGGTTTTGAAGGGCAACAAGTCTCATAGCCTGAAGCTCGGCTGTAATATTAGTCAGAATTCCAGCCGTTACATTTATTACTCCTTCCACCACCCGAGTGAGTCTTCAAATATTAAGACTGTTGGACATTGGGCCCCAAAATGGAACAATACCCTTCATAGCATCCGTGAACTGCTGCAATGTGGTACCTGTCTGATCTATGTCTGCAGTGTCTGTGACTCGTCTAACACGTGACAGATGAACATCCCTGCGTTGCAGCCGGTGGTCCCTATGGTAGTTGGATGGCGCTATATACACTGGGGGAAGGAGAAAAGAGAGAACATATTCCAGGCCACCCTCTGGGAAGCCAAACATAGGCCTGGGACCCACAAACAAAGTACACGTTGTGAGGGGGTAGCAGAGGTGGGCTATTTGTGGTGCTCAGCACATAGGTGTAGTTGCAATTACTCACCCCTACTTTCCCTTTTCCCTTAACACAGAAACTTGCTGTCATATTAACCACCGGCACTGGCATTGCCACATCATGAGTAATATTGCGCATCTGAAATGATTTAAAATATTCAGTGACATTAAAATCCCAAAAATCAGACATCTCATTTTGAAGCCATGTTACATTTTGTTCTCTTTCGTAAACATTCATGCAAGCTGTCAGAGACAATGTATCTGGTGTTCTTTGTTCCCCTGGGGTAAACCCTTGATGTACACGTATATACTCTAAGACTCTTTCATAGTCAGCTAATGTCATATTCATAGTATCAGAGTGATAATGACTGTATACCATAGTGAAGAGCTGAAACCAGCCTTCACCACTCCCGAGATAAGAGAGAGGCATTGACAACAATACATCATTCTTGTGTGTCACAGAAGGGAGAAGGACACAGATCCAGTAATTGGTAACGTTGGACGTACCATGGACCTGGTGCAACATTTGGAGGAACACATTATCCACATACGTCTTTCGGTGTTGGCCCTTGTGAGGTGCCAATGTTACAAACATATGTTCAGGGGGAGCAGGTGTTGTACCAATCAAGGAATGCAGAAGATATTTTTCTTCAAGGAACCACATTATTCCAAGCATTGCTATAAGAGAAATCAGGACAATTAGCATAAGCACTACTCTACTCTTTTTCGACCAACTGGGCCAACCAACCCTATTCCCCTCCAAACGTGGTGCTACAAAAGGCTGTTCCATATGAGGAAAAGGTACCCCCTAAGTTAAATATAAGGTCCAAGAGTAAAGGGGGAAATAGCAATTATCAAAAAGAGACACTCTTATCTGACCTATATTTCTTTACTAAATGGCCTCCATTAGGCTCTTACTAAAGGCAGGTACACCATGCAACAATCAGGCAGACTATTCAAAAATTATATATATATTTTTTATATCGAACGGCTCACTACCGCTATACTATCAATAGTATAGCGGTAGTGAGCCGTTCGATAGACGTTCATGGTGGACAATAACAGGATAGACGCGCATCTCACGCTATGCCTGCATCCCCAAACTACTACTACCACTATGCACTATGGTAGATTTGGCAACATAAGTGGACCCTAACCCTTTTGAAATAATTGTGGTACATTGTAACCCTGGGCGTAGTTCGCGTAGTAACGCTACGCGTAGCTACGCGAAGTGCACTTCGCACTACGTGAGCTACGCGTAGCTACGTGAACTGCGTAGTGCACTGTGCAAAATGCTGTTCGCACTGATTGCACAGTGCCGGATGCTTGTCCGCACTGTGCAATCAGTGCAAACCGCATCTTGCACAGTGCAAGCGGTCATTTTCTGCCGCTCGAGTAGATTTCTACTCGAGCGGCAGCTTTCTCAACGCGGACTGGTAGTTTCTCATTGCGAGCAGTCGCGAGCATACGCAACCACTCGCAATGAGAAACCTGACCTCTTCGCATTGAGAATCTCGCGAACGAGGAAAAAGTCTTGCCGGGATGTCATTTTGCTTGCTCGCGGTCGCCAACTTGACGTTGAGGACCGCGAGCAAGCAAAAAATGACCGCTACGCTACGCGTGTTTGCACTGTGCTACGTGCAATTCGCGTAGTGCGAAGTAGCGCAAACTTCGCAAACTACGCGAGCGTAGCGTAGTACTTCGCCCAGGGTTAGTACATAGTGGCTCACAGGCGGTGGATCCCTTCCGATGTTAGGATGATATCGGCAGAGAGTCTTCTTACCACTTACACAGGACAGAAAGATGGAGCACAGTGACGTTTGTCTTTAGCATGGACAGCAGGTCACTTGTGCCAACTAGCTATTCGGCTATACATCAGTAAGAGTTACTTAGGGTTTGTTACATCTTCTACTTTCAGAAATTACAGAAGCCAAAGTATGCTCCTCTAAAATGTTGCTGACATAACTAATTTGAGAGCACGTGCTAGAATATACATCAGGCGGAATCACACCTAATAGGAGGTAAGATTAGTTAGGGATATGGCCTACTGTGCTTTATGCTTGGCCACTCAGTATGTTGCATATTTGGTTTATTTTATTTTTGATTGTCTTTTAGAGTGGAATCTGTCCCTCGCGTTCGAAATAGCCCCATTGGTCTCAAATCAGTGGGACCATATACGCTGAAGGAAGAAGTACTTCTACTATAGTATTTCGCACTAAGGTGCATGTATGATTTTGTTCATCTTTTGTTTCCTTTTTAATTCTCTTCCTCACTTTCTTGCCTGCTGGAGAGGGCCGTATGTTTCTTACTTTATCTCCCTAATAGGTTCTTTGGTTATTTTTCCTATCAATTTGGGAACATTTTGGTAGAATGTCTCTGACTTTCTCTTTGAAAACTTCGCACATAAATTCGGTGTATTTCTGTCAGGCTAATTATGGATGCTGGCATCAAGGGGTTGCATGATGGTGAGCTGGGTCTTTACAAAATGCGTTCTTTGACTTAGTCCTTAGCAGGAACCTCAACACTATCAGATGTTGTAACGAAAACACTTTTTCATTACATTATAGAGAATCCCCATCCACCTATGAGACTTCCTTGCAAATTAAGAGTCCCTGACGAAGGTGGTGATAATCTCAACCCACCGAAATGTGCGTTGACCGACTATAAGGGAAACCTACATATGACAACACACCAGTGGATAATCTCTAGATTAAATCTTACCACTGAATTTAAGATTGAGTGTATGTCAGTCTAAATAATAGGAGTCCCTATGATAATGTATCTATTTTTGAGTATGAATGTGTTGCATGTATGAGATGGTTATGCTTGGTTAGTATGATTGATGGATGGTTGTGTATGGGGTCAAAGGTAATGTATTTTATGATGATATTTATTGCAATGTAATTGTCACTTTGTCTTTGTCTGTTTGTCATTTATGACATATTGTTTCTGTGTATTAATAACTAGGAATCATTGTATTATGTTTGTCCAAATTGTATTGATATGAATTTATATAAAAAAGTTTTCAGACGTATATAAAAAAATTATCTTAAAAAATATTCTGTATATTCAAGAAAATAAAAAATATATATATAATTTTTGAATAATTAGTCTGCCTGATTGTTGCATGGTGTACCTGCCTTTAGTAAGAGCCTAATGGAGGCCATTTAGTAAAGAAATATAGGTCAGATAAGAGTGTCTCTTTTTGATAATTACAAAAGGCTGTTCCTCCTCAACAATTGGGCGGCCAAAAGGATACATGTTTGTCAGAGGGGAAAAACGCAATGCAGTGGGACTGGTGACAAGAAGACAAGAAGATGGGCAAAAAGTTTCCAGCGTACTTCTGAGCCTCGCTGGGAGACTCCTATTGTTCATCTACGGTGGTGCTACTGAGCACAGCGGTGGGGCAGCACGATCGCGGCCCGTTGAAAAAAATCCCTCGCCGACCAGGATAGGGCACCCTCCCCTTCTGGGAAGACACCCTCAGCTTATCCTGTCCAGTGTCTCGGACAATGCACCAAACTCCCTTTCCCTAAGCTATCGTTGGTACCGCGGGCAGGGTACATACACCCTATTCTTCATCCATGCAGTCCATCCCTACTAATCTGACTTTTCCTTTGGTGCACTGTCCCTCCGTCGGGGACGCAAATTGTCCCTAGCCACTCCGGGCACAGAGTGATCAGTAAACAGGGGCTCAAATTCAGAGGGGCCAAGTGACAAGGGTCAAGCACTTGTGGGCCAGATGGAGGGGAATCCTGGACGGCCCTTATTTCTGGGGGGACCGCCTCATTCAATGCGGCATCATTCTCCTCCTCTGTTTGCACCCACGTCAGTCGGGCATCCGAAAAAGGGATGAAGCGTGGCACTTTCTCCGTCTCGTGGTCACCCAGGCCATCGATCATCCACCGATCATAGGGAAGAGGCAACGGCACCTTGCGGCAATGGCTGAGATTGAGCCAGTTCTTCTGACCGGTCACTTTGACGGCACTTCTGGTCGCAAGAAGCACCTGCAGAGGCCCTTTCCAGCGAGGCTCCAGGCTCCCTCGTCTCTGGAAGTGCCGTACCAAAACAAAATCCCCAGGTCGGATGGTGTGCTCAGGCCCCTCTGTTGGCGGTGGTAGCGTCTCGTGTATCTGTTGATAAATAGAACGCAAATATTTTTAGTCAACTCAAAAAGATAGTCCACTAACAGTGGGTACTCAATATCAGAGAAGTGTTTCGGTCGAGGGACACCCCAAACATTTGCTGGGCGGCCGAACACGACCTCATGTGGTGACAATCCTGTTCTAGTGTGAGCCGTTGCTCTTGTTGACAAAAGAGCTAACGGTAAAGCATCTGGCCACTTCAATCCTGTGCTTTCCTGAATTTTTGCCAGTTTCAGTTTGAGAGTACCATTGTACTTCTCAACCAAGCCTGCTGATTGGGGGTGGTGTGCAGGGTGGAACTTCTGTCTTATGTGCAACCCATCACACACCAACTGGATAACTTTTGAATTAAAGTGACTGCCATTGTCACTCCAAATCAAAAGAGGCAAACCGAAACGGGAAAAGAACTCCTTCAGGAGGGCTTTTGCCGTTGCCAAATTTGTATTCTCCTTAGTGGGGTAAGCCTCAACCCAATTGCTGAATGCGCAAACAACCACCAACACATATTTCAAATTGTTAACCCGCTCTATCTCGATATAGTCCATCTGAAGGACCTCGAAAGGGAACGAAGTGGGTGCAAAATTGCCATGGGGTGTAGGAGTGCCCTTCCCAGGATTGTACATTATGCATACCATACAATACTTAACCAAATGGGCAGCTACTTTCGGGATGTTTTCATTCTGCCACACGGGGTCCAATAGCTTGCATATGTGCTAATGTGAGCTGGGCCATGGGCCATAGTGACTACAGGGAGGACATAGGCATCCGGTAACATCCACCTTTGCTTTCCTGACTTATCCGTCCAGCACCAATCTTCGTCTAAATGTGCTGTGCTTTCCTGCCATACTGCTAGCTCCTCAATTGTTGCCTCACTCTGTATTTCCTTGACACTGTCCAGTGTATCTTCAAACATAGTAATGTCAGGTACCCATCTAGCAGGGCCTGCCACAAACATTCTTTTCATTTTTTTTCGAGCTGTCTCCTTAGCTGTTAGGTCTGCAAATGCATTTCCCCTTCCCACATCATCAGTAATTGCCTTGTGGGCACTGCACTTCACTATTGCTAACTTCTTGGGAAGTGTCAGGGCTGACAAACGCCTGTGTATCAATGGGCCATTCTGGATCTTTAACTCATGTGAAGTCAGGAATCCTCTCTCTGCCCAGAGCCACCCGAAGTTGTGGGCAACTCCAAAGGCGTACTGACTGTCAGTATAAATATTGACAGTCAGTCCCTCACTTAGCTCTCAAGCTCGAAGAAGGGCAACTAACTCTGCAGCTTGGGCCGATTGATAGGGAACTTGTGATGTCTCGACTACTGTGTGCAAGGTAGTTATGGCATATGCCACAGTTGTTGTGCCATCCGGTAATTTAAAACAAGAGCCATCGACATATAGCTCCCCTTGGGGCTCAGATAGGGGAACATCAGTCAGGTCTACCCGTCCCTTCGTCTCTTCTTCGGTGCGAAAGATGCAATCATGCACGTCTATTTCCTCACTTTCAGAAGGGAGGGGTAGTAACGTGGCTCAGTTCAGAGTGGCACATCTTTTGATGGCGACGTGTGGTGCGAATAGAGTCAGCTCATAGCCAGTCAGACGTGCACTGGTAAGGTGCTGCGTCTTTGTTCTGTTCAAAAGTGTATCCACAGCATGCGGTACCATGACTGTGAGATCGCTATCAAGGACGAGCACTGCCGATTGTCGGATAGAGACGGCCACAGCCGCGACCGCTCTTAGACAGCTCGGGAGGGCTCTCGCGACGTTATCAAGAAGCGCAGAAAAATAAGCACACGGCCTCTGCTTACCTCCAAAGGCCTGTGTTAGGACAGAGAGCGCGCAGCCAGCCGTTTAATGTACATAGAACACGAACGGCTTCTGGTAGTCAGGCGTGCCAAGCACAGGCGCAGAGCAAAGCGCAACTTTTAGTTGCTCAAAAGCTTGTTGACATTCAGGCGTCCAGGGCAAGGGTTCATGCACATCTTTAGTGGTTAGTTGCAACAGCGGCTTTGTTAGAAGGGAAAAGTTAGGAATCCAGTGGCGACAATACGAAGCAATGCCGATGAAAGCTCGCACATCCCTTTGCGTCTTAGGGATTGGCATTTTTACAATAGCACTAATGCGTTCAGGTGTTAGTCTCCTTCCCTCCTTCAACAGTAGGTGACCTAAGTAGGTGACCTCCTGTCGACAATATTTACATTTTGAAAGGGACACTTAATGTCCGTGAAGGGCCAAATGTAGCAACAATTTAACCGTTGCATTTTTGCAACCGTCTTCAGTGTCAGAAGCGATCAAAAGATCGTCCACATACTGCAGTAATACATTACCTGGGATAAGTGTGGAGGAATCCAATTGGCCTTTTAAAGCTTGACTATAGATACTAGGGCTCTCAGTATAGCCCTGAGGAGCCCGACAGAATCTAAAACTTCTGCCGGCAAGGGCAAATCCAAACAGATGCCTGCTATCTGGATGGATTGGAATGCTAAAGAACGCATTCTTCAAATCGATTACAGAAAAGAATTTGGCAGAGGAAGGAATCATAGTCAGAAGGGCAGTGATGTCAGGGACAACTAGGAATTGAGGGACCACGATCTTATTAACCTCACGCAAATCAATCACAAAATGATAGACATCAGGATGGTCATCAGAGGAACCCGAGGGTGTCCTCTTAAGAATGGGAAGAATAGGGCAATTACACACATTTGCAGTCGTCTCTTCGACAAACCCTGACTTAATCAAATCCTGTATAATCTGCAATAGCGCTCGCTCCCCTGCTTGCGGTATTTTGTACTGAGGTATACGAGGGAGAACATCGTTGTCCTTGACCCTGATAGAAACCGGAGGTATCTGCAACAGCCCTACGTCCGTATCACCTGTAGCCCATAACGTTGTTGGCACATCCTTAAACTCAGCGGGAAGAGGTTCATCCTTGGACAAACACTGCTTGGAACTCACTACATTGGGTCCGATTGTCATATAGACACCATCCGGGGAGCAAGAAATTGTCACGTGAAACTTCTTTAACAAATCCAAACCCATCAAATTTTCTCCACAGTTAGATGTCAATAGAAAGGGCGAATCTACAGTAAAAGGACCAATAGTCAGGGCAAGTGGCTTGGAAATGGGAATCACAACCGGTATACCTGAAAAGCCTACCGAAACATTATTTTGGCCGGACAGGGCTGCCCTGGGGACCAGTGAACGAGAAACAGAGCTATTCATTGCACCTGTATCCACCAAGAATTCTTTAGCTGAGCCCTGCAAATCAGCAGTAATATAAGGTCCGCGCTGATCTACAGGTATCTGAACTGATCCCTCACCCTGTCCCTGGCTGTCCTAACCATGATTTAACCCAGTCACTTCATCTAAATCGTAGTCATCATGATAGTGCTGTCGCCCCCGAGGGTCATCGAAATAGTTTTGATCAGATTGACCTTGCTGTTCCTCATTTCCCTGGCCTCCGTCATGTCCACCTGCTCCACGACCCCGTCCACAAGAACCCCGTCCTCTAGGTGCTGCAACCTTTTGCAAGAACGTCAGGCACTCACTGCGCCAATGTCCCTCCTCCTTACAATATGCACACTTGTTCGGTCCCACAGGCGCGGCATTTTTTCCAGTGCAACTGTCGAGCCGGACCAATGCCTCGTCCTCTACCATTCCCCCTGGACACCTGCTGCATCAACACCTTTGTTTTCAACTCCTTATTTTTCTTCTCTACCTTCTCCTTCTCTTCATTCTCTCTATGCTCATAATATTGTGCCATGCTTAATATCACTGAAGGGGAGGAGGTAGTCCAAGTGCTCTCCGAAGCCTGCAACCGAGTCGCGATCTCGGGAAGCAAATTCGTAACAAATCTGTTAACAAACAGTTGGACACCTCCCTCCATCGACAAGTCCTGTCCACTAAAATCCCAAAACACACCTTCAAACCTAGTAAGAAAATCAGATACACTTTCATCTTTCTTCTGACGACATGCTGTTAACTTGTCCCAATCTAATCTTGTAGGTGGAATTAGAGAGTGCATATAAGTAATAATTTCACCTGGCAAAGCTAGTATCTCAGCCTTAGGCTTCTCACCAGGCTTCCTCTCTTTATCCCATGCCCTGATCTCATTCCAAGTGCCACCCAGCTCCACAACATGGTCCTGCGTATGCACCTGCCACCAGATATCAACTGGCACCAATAAACTGAAAAACATCTCAATGTCTGCCAACATCATTACCGTCGACGATGCAGCCTCTGTTAATTCTTTATAGTATGCAGTTGGATTTTTCCTAGGGTCAGGCAACTGAGTTTTAAGAGACAAGACCTCACTCCGCTTCCAAGGAACATAAACCCATTGTTCTTGGAAGCGGGCCTCTACTCGCTGTCTGACGACAGCATCCCTCTGATCTCTCAACTCCAGTATCTCAGGGTGGAAGATCGGATGTACTTCCCTCATCAGAAACTGGGACACTGTTGTTGGGCTCTTCTTGTGCAACCTGCCTCGGTATCCAATCAACGTCGCGACATTACTGAAAACATCATTAGGGGCCCTATCAGCAGCATACATGCGGTCCCGGATGTCATAAATAATTTGGGGTGCAACACCATAAAAGCACTGTTCCCACAACCCAAACAAAGTAGCTGACATGTGTTTGAGGACATGCTGCTGTACAAATGGCTCATACTCTTTCAACACGCTCCACACATCTTCCACACTGTAAATCGGACTTCGGGCCCTCTGGGCAGCCTGGTTAGCTACCATCTGCTTCTCTGCATTCCCCACATCAGACCGAATCAGCACCCCCCCATTCGTTCCCTTGCAGTCGCCTAGTCCCCGTCATCCAGTCCACGCACCGGCGTTCCAATGCTCAACAATGTCGGGGAGAGGAGATGTGGAGAGGGCACAACAGTCGAAGAGGCAGGCACCAGAGTTACTAATGACTGTGTTGTAGGTGTAAGTGATGGAGAGCGGGAAGAAGTTGGAGCAATAGGCGTAGCAGAGAGACCTGCAGTTGCTGCAGGCATGACAGGCGAAGCCGAAGGAGAAACAGGAGGTGCTGTAGCCGAAGCAGCCTGGTCAATAGCAGGGGAACCAGAGGCAGGGGCAAGAGAGACAGAAGACATCAGGATATATTTTCTGCGGAGCATATGGAGGTGGGGGTCGGGTATCTAACAGATCCTCTATGAATGTATCACCTTCTTCTCGAGCAGCATAGGATTTGTCACACTCCAACCTAAACTTTCTATCAGCACACTCTATACCCTTCTCTATTTTCTCTCTATCATACGCTACTGCTTTCTGGGTTACTGTCTGCATCTTTCCGCTTCGAGCCTCTTTTTCTGCTCTCATTCATCTCTGCTTAGCCTCCTTTTGCCATACCTGGAGATAATCAAACATCGACTGCCTACTTCGTCTTGCAAACAATTTATCCTGCAGGAAATTCAATTTCTGTTCATCAAAGGTACCTGTTAGCCGCCACTGCAACTCGGCATTGTCCCTGGTATATTTGTGCCATAATGTACTAAACATAATAGGGCCAAGGTTGTGCTTAACATACATATCAAAGTTCGGGGTGCCTTCTGGAGGGGCAGGCTGCCTCTCTTCCAATCGAGCATCAGCGGAACAACAACGGCACCCCAAACAACACAACTTGCTCCAACAGGGCATCTTAAAAGGGAGCAAGTTCACTATTCGTGCCAGATGAATAATTCGCAAATAACTTTCGAAAGATTGGTCCTCAGACTGTGTCAAACAAAGAAAACCAAAAGTCAGTTCTCAGACTACACCAAAGAGACAAACCAAAGTCAATACCATGAAACCAAAGATCAGTCAAATCCCAGGCATTTTCAAAAGTAAGCCAAAGTGTCCGCAGACACTCTGTATCCAAATTGGTCCGCAGACCTGCCAAGTGCAAAGCAAATGGTCCGCAGACCATACCAAATATTATTCAAAAGGGCACCATATTCACAAAGAACCAAAGCAAACTCACCTGGTGCACACAGGTCGAACAAATTTATCCACTGCCGACTCTTCGGACCAAACAGTCAAATCCAAGGGTTTAGCCTTTCAGGACCCCAGCCGGGACGACCACTGGGCGAGGCACCGCCCGATCAAACAGGCGGGGCAGCTGAGAGTACTAGGCTCGATCGTGCAGGGATCCCCGATCCGCCCATCCGACCCGACGTGGCCCCGTCCTCCTCACCCATCCGCGGGCAAGGATGGGTCACCCGCTGGAGTCCCTGTTCAGGTGCCAACTGAAGTAAGTGTCCCGAATAGGGTCACCCGGGTTACCTGTGACCACCTCTCAGGTCTTCCAAACAAATGAAGAGTCGGTCAGACAGTAGAGAATACAAACCAAAGTTTTTTATTAGTATTGCGCTGCAGGGGAGCCCAGTCTGACCAGCCTCATGAGATAGCTGCCGAGGATCTGACTCCCCCCGACATAACATCAGATATTATACATTTCCAATTCCCCAAGAACACGCCCAGACTGGAAAATTCTGGTCCAGCCAACAGTGAACAAAGGAGGCACAGAAGGATGAGCTATGGTCCTGGGACCGGGTACACGCTATCTCCACTTCAAGGTTACTTTGCCTGCGCCCGCCATGATAGAAGATGGGAACGAGCCTATCTAACAGCAAAGGTATGCCATAATAGAGAGTACATTCATTAGTGCAGCGAAACTCGGCCTTGGAGAAATATCAACTAAGGAGACATCGAGGCAGTTTTCTGCTAAGGCAAGCAAAGTGAGACAGAAACTCAGCTTCGATCATGGAACAAAATGGCAGCTGCTAATAAAATGGTGCCATGAATGCTAACTTAACACAAAACGAAGTATATGCAACAAGGCAATTACGTTTTGAATTCTAACAACGACAGCTAATAGCTTTCGTAAATCCCTCGATATTATCACTGATTTTATGTACTCACTCGACCTAAAAGTTAACTTACTTAAATCATATATAATGGTATGTAGTCCTAAGACCACAAGAACCAGGAACTTTGTCGTTCGGGACAAGAAAATAGGAAAAGTAGACAATTTCATGTACTTGGGGAATCTATACAATAATCAGTTAAATTGGGAACCACTTGTCACAGCAAGAGCCCATCTTATAAACAGGGCCGTGGATGGGCTATTTCGCTTTGCACGCAGACTGGGCCACAAGCCAGTGAGGAAATTAATTACTGCGTATAAAGCAAAAATGTCTTTCTATTGCAACATATGGGGCGGGGTGTGGGGACACCATAAAAGCCGCCAGCTACAAACCCTGGAAAATAAATTTACCAAAAGGTTATTGAAGGCCCAGAATAGTGCCCCCAACCGCCTATGTCACCAGGAACTGGGCCTAGAGTTTGTAGAGGATCGCATATCTAGTGCTCCCTTATTTCTATGGGCAAACATTTGGCTCTCAGAAGAGTTAATGTTCTCATGTGAAATAAAGATTGCTAAAATTTGGCTAATGCCCAAAAAATACCATGGCTTCGCTTTGTGAGGGACACGTATCATGAGATAGCTCTGGGGCATTATTATGACAACCTGGGAAACATTCCATCAAATGCTAAAGCCATCATTAAAGAGGCGTTCTTTTCTAGGGCCAATTTGCGCCATCTTGTTCAAGATGAGAGGGGCCCACTACAGTTGCCCCTTGCCCCGCTGCAATACTATTTAACTTTTACTACCGATTTGCAGACTAGATTTTATTTAACTAGATTCCGTTTTAGCACCGTGCACTTTTTATTGGCATTTCCACGCCAAAGAGGGTGGGCGGATAAGCTCACACCTTGTCCTTGTGACAAGTTCACGAGCCAAAGCACTATGCACTTTATTCTATTCTGCACTTTATATGAAATGGCGAGGAGTACATTTTTAGTCCCATTATTAAGGAAAATCGGCCCCTGCACATATGTTGATGGTTTTAACTTTTTGCATTCACTGGCTGCCCCTGATATTTGTATTGCTGTAGCTAATTACATAAAAGTTTCTTTGGCTATCAGAAAATGCTATGAAGTAAGTGCTCCTGCATAAAGAATGGTTTTTATAGTACGTTGCCTTAAAATGACTAATATAGATCGAGAATTTTAATGAATTTTTATGACCCATATATTATCATGTTGTTCTAATGTAAATATTATATGTAAAGAATTTTTTTTTCTTTGGTATTTTATGAATTATTCTTTTTTTAATTTATTGTTTGTAATTGTTAAATTGTCAGGACTCACGGGAGGTTTCCTCCTTCTAACTGTATGCTGGCTACCATTTTCCCCCTACAAACTTGCCAAAGTCAGATAATCCCTCAAGCTGGAGTGCTTGTTGGCACCGATGGAACTCCAAGATGGCTGCCAACATGCACATACTGCGACAGCACACCACTGTTAGCAGTCTAGTCTTTTAGGCTTCATGACATCAGGTGAAGTGTGCTTCAACATTCCACTGTGCACTTCACTGAAGAAATAATTTGAAGAGCACCTGTTTTCCCAGCGTCGTGGAAGTCAGTTAGGGTAGTTGCGATAAAATCGGGGTTAGCTTCGTCGGAACTACATTCCCTCACTAATCAGGTTAGTGTTAAAACTTGTAGCTAATATAAAACATTCTGTGAGAAAAGGTTATTGTGTCAGAGGTAAATTTCTATTTAAAGAGAAAAAGGAAACAAGTCAGAATATATTTTCCTTCGTTTGAAAACTGGAAATACTTTTTTCAGTAATTGCTTTCCTAGCCTGAGAAGATTAAATAAAAAGCTTTTGAATCAGCTGTCTTTTCAGCTGTTCCAGAATCTGTCAGGACGCAGGCGTGACCTTTCAACACGCAGTGCTTCTTAGACTGAAACTTGTTCACTCTTCTGAGAATTAATTAAAAGGTGAAGTCAGGGTCAAAGGCCCGGCATGTTTCTTTCTCATGCCATGTGTTAAAGAACTCCAGTAATGTTCTCCTCACGTATGGCAGTGCTTCCAGCAAACATTAAAACCAAAGGCCTGAATAAAAGGAACGCTTCCTTTTAACATTTAACCTAAGTTCTGAAGCATTGTTTAAAAAACTAATTAAAGAGAGAAAACCAGTCATCCTACTACAGAAACCCCAGTTCAAGGCCCACTCCAGTCTCTTAACAGTGAGTTAATAGAAAGAAAGAGAAACCCAAATAATACATAAATTAGGAATACAGAAATAAATACTTACCTTATCTTTCTTACATTAAGGAATAGCAGGATCAAGTGCAGATTGTACCTGAGAACGAAAAGGAAAGAGATCTGAGTGAAGACTTCCTCATACAACCTAGCAAACAATACATGAGAAGTAGAAGAGAAGTAAGCTTCAGTAAACATTCTGGTAAGATAAGTTATTTATACACCATAGAAAACAGTAAGTTAAAAGGCACAATAAATAAAGGTTTTTTACATGTTAATGTTGCAGTCCAGTAAGAAGAAGAAGACGTAGCTGAACAGGCAGAATATTGGAGCAGTCTCTTCTCTGTCCCCTAACCCCTTTTCCCCCCTTAGAACTTACCTGCAATGGAATACTAAAAGACCTAGCAGGGTTGGTTCTGAGAAGGGTATTGGGACCTAGCGTCATTCTGCTCCTGTGTGGTTCAGACAGCAAAAGGGATTTAGACCCTGACAGAGTGAAGTGCCCACGTTGGTACAAGCACCTGAGCAGAATGGCAGAAGGACTTGATTTAAAAAATTTGGGCGAGATTTTGAGTAATATACAAAGGGACTTGGAGGCAGTCAGAGAGGAAAATAAAATACTAAGACAGGAGATAATAACCTTTAAAACGGGAACACCAGCTTTGGGATCTAGGCCAAGCACCGCATCCTTTGAAACCCAGAGTCCTAACATCAGCACTTCATCCTTTGCCCCCACACAAGTAATCCACTCATTATCCCCAGTAATTCCTCTTGCCCCTCCAGAGCGATTTAATGGAGACCCATAGAAAGCGCACATTTTTTGACCCAATGCTCTCTGCATTTTATGTGCCAGTCCAACGATCTTCCCCGATGCTCAATCCCGAGTGGCGTTTATCTTGTCCTACCTTAGTGGGGACCCGCCTCATGGTCCATGCCACTAGTAACCAAGGATGACCCAATTTTGTACAGTTTAGATGACTTCAAGAAGGAATTTCTCCGAATTTTTGATAGAAGAACAGCATCTCAAGCTTCAGACAACGAACTGTTGGAATTAAAGCAAGGAAACCGAGAACTCGTGTCTTACCTAGCCCAATTTAATAAACTAGTGGTCGAGACCAACTGGCCCGAGGATAAAAGAGCAGCAGTATTCTATAGAGGATTGCGAGAGGAATTGAAGGACGCTCTATCTCAAATCCCTAATCGACCCACCGACATCTCTGCCTTAGTGGATTTAACCTTAGAGATCGATTATCGGCAAAGTGAGCGGAAAGGAGAACGGTGGAAGGAGCTAGACCAAGTGTTCCTCGTTTTGACCGTGTCAAAACAGAATCCACACGGACAGTAGAGAGTTCTTCGGGAATTGAACCCATGCAATCGGTGTAGTCAGAGGTCCACTCTCTAAAGAAGAAAAAGAAAAGAGAAGGCTGAACAAACTGTGCCTATATTGTGGAAGAAGTGGACATTTTGTCAAGAATTGCTTAAAAAGACCAAAGTTGCCTGCTAAGGAGAAGGAAAACTAGAGGCACCACAGGTAAGGGAGTTGGACCTGTGGATGCGAATGGAAAACGACTCCAACAAATCACCAATTGGCAAACACACTACAAGTCTCCTCTCCCCCATTTGAGTTATGACTGTGACCTTAAGGTTTAGAGATGTGGTTTTGACAGGAATCATCGTCATGGTAGATTCTGGGGCAACAGGTAATTTCTCCGACCACAAATTCGCTAGCCTGATCGGTTTACAAGCCATCAAGAAGGAGAAAAGTGAGAAGGTCAGAGCGGTGGATGGTACGGATTTAACTTCAGGGCCCATAACCAGTCATACTGAATTGGTACACATGACTACTGTCGAAGGACACCAAGAGACCTTGCAATTTAATTTAATAGACGCCCAATTTCAACTGATTCTAGGTCTACCATGGCTAACGGAACACAACCCGTTAATTGATTGGGAGCCCGAACTATTCAATTAAATTCAGACTACTGCACCAAAAATTGTTTCGACGACTCAGACACATTCTTCTGTAATCTGCGCTGCCACCCAATTGTGTGAAGGTGGAGGTTCGGTATGTGCGATCCAAACTACCATGATACCAGATGAATACCAAGACTTTGCAGACGCCTTTGATGAGAAAAAGGCAGAGACGTTACCCCCACAGGCCCTATGACTGCAAAATTGATCTAGAACCAGGGGCTAATCTACCATGCAGCAGAGTTTACGCATTAACGGAGAAGGAAAACATCCATTTGAAGGAATACCTAGCTAAGAATCTGGAGAACGGATTTATCCGACCGTCTGAGTCCTCTGTCTCTTCCCCACTTTTTCGTGCCGAAAAAGGGGAGATCTCAGGACTTGTATTGACTTTAGAGCGATTAACAGGATAACTGTGAAGAATCGTTATCCATTGCCTCTCATTTCAGTACTAATTGATCAAGTGAAGGAAGCAAAGATATACACTCGCCTAGACCTACGAGGAGCGTACCACTTGATTAGACTCCGGGAAGGCGACGAGTGGAAGACTGCGTTTCAGGACCAAATTTGGCCTTTATGAGTATCTTGTGATGCCATATGGTCTCTGCTAACGCACCAGCGGCCTTCCAGTACTTTATCAATGATGTTTTAAGTGAATTCATTGACCGATGCGCTTATAGTATACATAGATGACATCCTGATTTATTCCAACACGGTTGAAGAACATCACAACCAGGTCAGAGCAGTTTTACAACGCTCTACGAGAGAACTCTCTATACGTTAAATTGGAGAAATGCCTCTTCAACACAGATACAGTAGAATTCCTAGGTTTTGTGTTATCACCCTGCAGGAGTTCGAATGGATGAGCAAAAAGTGAAGGCGATAACAGACTGGAAATCTCCTACCAGTATCAAAGAGGTTCAAAGCTTTATCGGATTCTCTAATTTTTACAGACGATTCATTAATGGATTCTCCAATAAGATACTTCAGCTGACTCGTCTTCTGAAGAAAGGAGTTCCGTCTCCAATGGTCAGAAGAAGCAGAAGAAGCTTTTCAGTTGATGAAGGACAGTTTCACCACAGCACCGGTGCTTGCTTTCATGCAGATCCTCTGAGCCTTTTATTTGGAGACAGACGCATCGGACCTAGCCATCGGGGGAATACTTTCTCAGAGGCACAAGGACACGGGACAGTTACACCCGGTGGCATATCGGTCCCGCAAGAACTCAACTCCTCATGGAATGCAACTATACGATTACAGAAAAAGAACTCTTGGCAATCAAAGATGCCTTCAAAGATTGAGGCATTACTTAATGGGGGCAAAACACACTGTAACGGTGTTTACGGACCACCGCAACCTAAAATTTTGGCGATCTGCTCGAACTCTCACACCACGTCAGCTGCGTTGGTCTCTTTACTCGCGGACTTTGATTTTGTTATCACTTTTCGTCCCGGATCCAAGAATGGAAAGGCTGATGTCCTCTCTAGACTCGACACAGAAAATCAAACTTCAGTCATTGAAAACCAGCAAATCATACCTGATGGAAAATTCATTGGAACTATCTCCTTAGAACCTTTGAACATCACGTTCGAAATTTGATGACCGACCTTGAAATGGAGAACTGGGCCACAGAAGATCCACAACGTTTCATTCGCAATGGCCTCCCCTATTTAGGTACCACCCTGTATTTACCCACCAAGGAGCTTCAGCTGAAGGCAATGCAGGAATGTCACGACAACCCTCTGGCTGGCCACAAAGGTGTTGTGAAAACCGAAGAATTACTCAAACGTCGTTTCTGGTGGCCATACATGTGCCGAGACGTCCGTCAATATGTGTGTTAGGCTGTGAAATTTGTGCACGGGAAAATCGGACAGACAAGCTCCTAAAGGTCTCCTCACAACCCATGCCAACTCCCCATATCCTTGGCACACAGTCTCCTTAGATTTGATTGTTGATCTACCTTCTTCCCATGGGTATGATACCATTCTTGTAGTTGTCGACACTTTTAGTAAGATGGCACATTATATACCCTTCAAAGGTACACCCACTGCTAAACAATTGTCCCAACTTTTCAATCTACATGTTATTCGCCTTCATGGGATTCCTAGGGTCCTCGTTTCAGACAGGGGCTCTCAGTTCCTATCACGATTTTGGAAGGCTTTACATCAAAGGCCTTAATATTGACCATCGTTATTCCACCAGTTTTCACCCAGAAACTGATGGTCAGACTGAACGCATTAACCAAGACCTAGAACAACACCTCAGACTTTATTTGTTAGATGAGGAGGGTGACTGGCCTGACCACTTATGGACTGCGGAGTATGCTCACAATAATGTTCTAAATGTATCCACTGGCCACTCCCCTTTCTTTATAAACTCAGGCCAGACATCCCAATTCTCATGCTAATTTTGAGTGATATTAATGTTCCTGCTGTTCAAGATATTGCCCGACAGTTAACTAAAATTCATCACTCAGTAACCCAGGAATTTGTCGTATCGCGAAGGATCGTCACAAACACTTAGCTGACCGAAAACGTAAAAGGAACCTGAGCTTCATGTAGGAGACTTGAGTCTGGTTGAGTACAAAAATCTCAGACTCAAAGGTCCCCGTAAATTTCAGCCTCGTTTTATGGGTCCTTATCCAATTGAGAAGGTCATAAATCCAGTCACTTATCAACTATCTCTTCCTGGTTCTACCAAAATTCATCCAGTATTTCATGTTTCTCTCCTTAAACCAATTCAACCGGGTTGCGTAGGGTTTCCCTCCTGATCCTCTGATGGTTAATGGTGGCAGGAGTACGAGGTTAAACGAATTTTTTTGGATTCAAAACTCATCCGCAATGAAATTTTCTACCTCATTGATTGGCAAGGTTATGGACCTGATGAACGTTCCTGGGAAAAGAGTACTGAATGTCCATGCCCTCGCTTAATTAGAGCCTTTCATGCCAAATTCCCTGCCAAACCACGACCGGAGGAAACCCCGTTGGGAGGGGTACTGTCAGGACTCACGGGAGGTTTCCTCCTTCTAACTGTATGCTGGCTACCATTTTCCCCTACAAACTTACCAAAAGTCAGATAATCCACTCAAGCTGGAGTGCTTGTTGGCACCGATGGAACTCCAAGATGGCTGCCAACATGCACATACTGCGACAGCACACCACTGTTAGCAGTCTAGTCTTTTAGGCTTCATGACATCAGGTGAAGTGTGCTTCAACATTCCACTGTGCACTTCACTGAAGAAATAATTTGAAGAGCACCTGTTTTCCCAGCGTCGTGTGAAGTCAGGTTAGGGTAGTTGCGATAAAATCGGGTTAGCTTCGTCGGAACTACATTCCCTCACTAATCAGGTTAGTGTTTAAACTTGTAGCTAATATAAAACATTCTGTGAGAAAAGTTACTAGTGCCAGAGGTAAATTTCTATTTAAAGAGAAAAAGGAAACAAGTCAGAATATATTTCCTTCGTTTGAAAACTGGAAATACTTTTTTCAGTAATTGCTTTCCTTAGCCAGAGAAGATTAAATAAAAAGCTTTTGAATCAGCTGTCTTTTTCAGCTGTTCCAGAATCTGTCAGACGCATGAGCGTGACCTTTCAACACGCAGTGTCTTCTTAGACTGAAACTTGTTCACTCTTCTGAGAATTAATTAAAAGGTGAAGTCAGGGTCAAAGGCCCGGCATGTTTTCTTTCTCATGCCATGTGTTAAAGAACCCAGTAATGTTCTCCTCACGTATGGCAGTGCTTCCAGCAAACATTAAAACCAAAGGCCTGAATAAAAGGAACGCTTCCTTTTAACATTTAACCTAAGTTCTGAAGCATTGTTTAAAACTAATTAAAGAGAGAAACCAGTCATCCTACTACAGAAACCCCAGTTCAAGGCCCACTCCAGTCTCTTAACAGTGAGTTAATAGAAAGAAAGAGAAACCCAAATAATACATAAATTAGGAATACAGAAATAAATACTTACCTTATCTTTCTTACATTAAGGAATAGCAGGATCAAGTGCAGATTGTACCTGAGAACGAAAAGGAAGAGATCTGAGTGAAGACTTCTCATACAACCTAGCAAACAATACATGAGAAGTAGAAGAGAAGTAAGCTTCAGTAAACATTCTGGTAAGATAAGTTATTTATACACCATAGAAAAAACAGTAAGTTAAAAGGCACAATAAATAAAGGTGTTTTACATGTTAATGTTGCAGTCCAGTAAGAAAGAAGAAGACGTAGCTGAACAGGCAGAATATTGGAGCAGGTCCCTTCTCTGTCCCCAACCCTTTTCCCCCTTAGAACTTACCTGCAATGGAATACTAAAAGACCTAGCAGGGTTGGTTCTGAGAAGGGTATTGGGACCCAGCGTCATTCTGCTCCTGTGTGGTTCAGACAGCAAAAGGGATTTAGACCCTGACATAAATACACTGTGATCATTTTATTTCAAACTTTTATGGTTCAAATGAACCAAATAAAGTTGTTCTTGACTGACTGACTGACTCATCGACGCCGACTTCAGCCTCTTTTTGCAGGCCCCCTCTACCGCAAGTGTCTCCCGTGACAAAAACCCGGTGCCTCAAAATACCTCTCCACCTGGTCGCCCTGGCCTGAGGAGAAAAGGACCGAAGGTGTCCAAACATCCCTGAATATCGTGAGACCTGATCCCCCTTGTTGGTTCAGCCTGGCTGGTCTCCCCATCCCAGCTTGCAGCCTCTTTGCAACAGGACCGTTCCCCATTAAAGTGAATGGGACACTTGACGCCATAACACACCTCTGCACTCGAACGCCCCAAAGCCTCCAGAGGTGACCTGTTGGTGTGGCCTTGGACCTTGCCCCATACTCACCTTAAGTCTAGGAGATTGGTCCCGTACGTCGCCGTGATGTGCCCGAATGCAGTACATGTTTTCCCCCATAAGTTAACTTTGGGGAAACAAACGCTGAAACACACCTCTGCACCCGGACGCTCCAGAGCCTTCCGAGGTAACATGTTGGTGTAGGCTTGGACCTTGACCCATACTTACCTTAAGTCCAGGAGATCAGTCCCGCAAGTCGCCGTGAAGTGCCCGAATGCAGTACTTGTTTTTTCCCCATAAGATAACATTGACCACCCAACACTGAAATACACCTTTGCACCCAGATGCCCCAGAGTCTCCCGAGATGACCTCTTAGTGTGGCCTTGGACCTTGCCCCATACTCAACTTAAGTCCAGGAGATTGGTCCCGTAAGTCGCTGTGAAGTGCCCAAATGCAGTACGTTTTTCCCCTGTAGGATAACATTGGGCACCAGATGCTGAAAAGCACCTCTGCAACCAGTCGCCCCAGTGCAACCCGAGGTGACCTGTTGGTGCTGCCTTGGACCTTGCCCCATACTTACTTTAAGTCCAGGAGATTGGTCCTGTAAGTTGCTGTGAAATACCTGTATGCAGTGCATGTCTTTCCTCCATAGGATGACATTACCACTTCAGAAATTGCACTGTGTCCGTTTTAAAAAATTGTAAAAATATATAACTTGAAACATACTTACCTGATTTTGATGACCTTGGTGCCTAAAGATATATAAAGATATCTGTTATTTTTATAAATTGGTGTGGATCTCCTTATTGAGTTGTGTATTTCATTTATTGACTGTGTGTATGGATCAAATGTCTAACGCGCCTCTCTGATAAGCCTAAGGCTGCTTGACCACACTACCCCCTAAGAGAGCACCTTGGGATTGCTAGAGCAAGCCCCTCTCCACTTATAAGGAATACCTGGACTCTTTGCATGGTATACCTCTTTTTGGTTTACTATATAAAGAGCCAACTTCTCTCACCCGCAGAACCGACACATAGTGACAAATCATCCGCAGGTCCTTGGAACCACCACTGCGCATCGCATCTCAATGCAGGACCTCACATCGCAGCTCCCTCAGAACCGTTGCTGTGTGACGCAACTCGGCGTAGGAACTCACATCGCAGCCCCGTAGCTCTTCAGAACCTCCGCTGCATGACACATCTTGATGCAAGACCTCACATCACATCCCTGCTGCTCATTGGAACCACCCCTGCATGATGCACACCGATGCAGGACCTCAAATCACAGCCCTGCAGCTCATCGGAACCACTGCTGTGTGAGGCAAACCAGCGTAGGACCTCGCAACGCTTCGCAACCTGGACTTAAGATACTTTGTTCAGCGCAACTTTGGTTCCTGTGCCTGGCCCGTGCTTCATTGCAGCCGGCCTGAACTTGTGACTTTGTCTCAGTCTGACACGACCAGATGACCACAGTTGGCGCCTTGTGCTTCTAAGCACTGTTTTCACTTAAATCTTTAAAATTGCATATCTCTGGTTCTACTGATTTGATTTTTGCTGTTTGGCATCAGATAATTTATTATATTTTGGTCTACTTTTCTAAATTGGGGTGGGATTTTTCTTGTATTGTGTTTTCACTTTATTGACGTTTGAAGTGCTGCATAAATATTTTATGCATTGTGTAGGACTTGGCCTTTTTGGCTAAAGTTCCCTAAACGTTTTGCTTTCCCCCTAGACCGTTTTCCTGACATAGAGTTGCCAATTTAGATGCTTTGAGTACTTTGCCACTGCTGATAAGTGTCAAAGTAAAAGTGTTCCCTGTGTAAAGTGTAATGGTAAGTGGTTGGGCCATGACTGGTATGTTGCCTTACTAGTAAAGTCCCTAGTGATGTGCACTGTGTGTGCCAGGGCTAGTAATGCAAAGGTGCGCAGAGAAGGGAACTCAGGCCTGCAGTGTAGGGCCTGCGCGCAGTTTGCTAAGTTAGCATGTTGTCCTGACAAGTGTAACCACTTGTCAGGCCTTACTTTCCCTTTTGCGTACACAGTGGGCACCACTGTGGTAGGTCCCGGGTAGCCCCTGGGCGGGGTGCAGTGTAAGTAAGAGGCAGGACATATACTGAGGTGTGTGTTATGTCCTTACAGTGGAAAACGCTCCATTTCGTTTTTCACTGGTGAAAGGCCATTCTGCCCACAGGACAGAATGGGGGAGGCTGGGTATTGTGTTTGTTAGCCTAGTTTCTTATAAGTTTAAAATGGAGAGGTGAAGTTTAGTATGTATGAACTCACAGCGGCATAACACATCTTTCTATGAAAGTGGTTTTATCACTGTGTGTTCAGAAGCCACACTTTAAGAAAGTGGCTGAGTTTTGTGCTTTAAGCATTTCTGTGTGTCTCTGCTGAATGTGGATTGACTGTCTGGATCTGAGAGGGGAGAGGAGCCGGGGGAGGTCTTGACCCAGGGAGGGGTTGAGATGGCACCAGGCTGACCTGCAGCTGGGGAGCAGGCGAGAAAAAGCACTGGGAGGTGAAGAGGCCTGGGTTGTGGCTATAAAACAATTGATATTATCACAAAAGGCAACTGCTGTTATCTGTTATCCTACTGGATATACAGACCATTGGACTGGTGAACTCAAGACCGGTGAAACCCCGGAAAAGTTTGTCCTAATACATAACCACTCTAGGTGTTGGAATATCCACAGATATTGGAGAAGACGCCTCACTCACTAATAGTGACATGCTTCATCATTGGCGTCTTTCCACACCCAGGTAAGATGGTACTACCTGGGCGGACTCAACCAAAGATGTTATGGGAGTTCTTATATAAAATATTGACTGGTTCTGCAGGGAACCAGATGGGTGATATTAAAAATACCTACAGGTATGACCACACTCTATGTTTTATTCTTGGGGTACCTGGGCTATCAGATAAAATCGTGAACTCATTAGGGTTCTTTGAATTCAATTAGTTCAAATATACCCTATTTTTAAAGTGCCAAAATGTTTCGGCCCGCAACGAGAGCCCTTACGGGTCTGGGGCCTTCTTCAGGGCTAGAATGTCTACTCCTAGGTGTCCCTGCTCAATGTTACGCGATTCACTGATGCTAAAGAGTGAGGCCTATTGCACTCACCTATGTTTCTTATTGTTCCAGTAGTTTTTCTAAAGGAAAGGGAAACAAAATAGTGGACAAACATTTTTTGGGGGGGATTCTCACATTAAAAAAAACTTTTTAAATTATATTATCACCGTGACATATTCGGTACACTTAATCTAAGTGTTTAGGGTGAATGTTATCTACGATCTATTGATCTACAAGTGCCACTACCTCGCAAATCTCTGTGTCCCATGGTGCTCTCTACATTTATGCTGAAACAATTCAAACAGACTTGGGTCATTGTGTGTTTTTCACCAAATCAATAGAACAAATGACCTCAAAATCTGTTTGTCTACCGGTAATACATATTGCTTTTTTTTTTAAAAATACATGCTCATTGGTGGACCAACTTATAGCTCGTGTGATATATATCCAGAAAATCTAAGTTTAGGTGTTATCATGCAAAATCCTATATAGTATTATTATCATTGATATTTCTCACCTACTGAATGGTACTGACTAGTACCATGCGGGTTGGTGGACTATGGTGCCGTCTTGTAGTCACACACTGGAAAAGAGGGAAGAAATAACCCATCCCATATGGTAAGGTTGGATGGTAATTTTTTTACTTATACATTCTAAACCCTTGTTTTCCCAAACTCTCTATCTCATGAGGTTTCACGTTTGTTTTCTTTTTTCTTTTTTATTATTGTTACACCGACCTGTCCCATCATTATGGTCACTCCTCATTCGCATTATTAGAGCTGGCCGAATAATGTGATATGTTTATCATTCACTCATTCACATCTATATCGTATTCATATGTGCGGAGACCAGATTTACATATAGAATTCCAAACGATCCTGATGTTTTTATTGGGAAATACAACCTGGTTGTATTCCTCACCATCATTATGTTGTCATACTTGGAATGCTGTGTCTCGAGTGGCTGCAGACCAAGGGGTGTTATCATTCATCCATGTGTTTACATACTGTGCCACCACACATACTCAAATCATATCTAATGCTTGTTGGAGTATCCTTAAATTGTTTGTATATTCCTTCGTGATTCTTTCATACATTTTCAGAGACCTGAGTAATGGGCTTTTTTTGGCAACTAATCAAGTATCTTTTGAGAGCGCCCCTTGATAATGGCGATATAAAAAAAATTTTTAAAAGGAATGTTTGCTCCTGTTGTCCCGGTAGGTAAATAAGGTACGCCCTCCACTTTCCAAAAGGTGCATTCCCCTTAGTTTTAGTGCCCAAACATTTACAAAGTTCAAGCGCGCAACTTACTTCATCAAAGATCGGTCACGCGTGTGTACCTGTAACACACACACCGCCCGCCGCCGAGTATCCTGAATGGCGGCGCGGTGTCTTAAATATCTTGTTCATCTTTGTCGTCCAACGTCATTGGTTTAGACGGACGTCTCACGTAGACATCATATGATTGGTGGTTGATGTCAGTGACAGCGAATCCCCGCGACGGCGTCTCGATTGAACATTGACTGCTGGGAAATGTAGTCATTAATTCTATACTTGCATTCCGGTTTTTTGTAAATAGATAAATGTACTCATTTCTAGCTTGATTTTCCACTTGGGGTTTAAGTTGTTGTAAATCACCAATCCTTCTGTGATGCTTCATATTTCTAGTCTTGACTACACAATTATCGATGCATTCTATTGCTTGTTGTGCATCTAGAGAACAATAAAGTTCTATTGAAAAAAGAGTTTGTCCAATCTATGGCATTTAATACATTCTTCTAGTCTAAGTATACAGTCATGTTGCACACTTGTTTTTTTTAAAAACATATATGAGGGTGTGTAGTTAATAGCCCTGAGTTTAATTTCGTTCTTTACCTCATTGGATATTGGAATTGTTGTGAGGTCATGGGAATGATGGTATTAATTGGCATTCAAGATTGTAACATCCACCCTTTATCTACTGAGTCCCATTACTCTGATCAAATTTTTTTTTATATATAAACCAGTGCCCTTGTTTTTCTTGCATTACATCAGCATTGTCCATGGGATTTCCTCATTTAACCCATGTACTGTACTTGACAAACGGTATAGCCATCGTTGTTCAAGTTTTAAAAGCTGTTTATCACTACATGTATTGGGTAGTCTTTCAATTATTGACCATGTAAAGTCATTCTCGTTATGCCCTGTTGTTTGAAAATGTCGCATCATTTTTGTAACTGTTTTTCCACACCGGAAGGTACTCCGATGTTCATTTAGTCATACCTTCACTTTACGGGTTGTCATTCCGATGTATTAAAGTTGACATTTACAGATCATAATGTAAACAACGTTATTGCTGTTGCAATTAGAAAACGTTCTCTGTTCCCAGGGTGTTTTCAAACCCAAATCGATCTCTTTACTAGCCTTTGTGAGACCACATACATTGCATGTTCCACAAGGGAAATGGCCCACCACTTCGTGGAGATTCCAGAGTGTATTCGTTTGTTGTCGTATTCCTGCTTTTCTCTTAGGGCGGGTGTGAACCACCGAGTCCCGAAGAGACTTCCCTCGCTTAAAAGCAAACATCAGTTTTTCCATTTTGAGGGGTCCAGAGTTTAAAGTTTTCCAGTGTCGTAAAATAATTCTTTTGATCCTATTGGATTCTGTACCATACGTGGTCACACATACTGGTCTTTTGTTTTCAGGTTTAGGGTAAGTCTCCAGTAATGTTTCTCTGGGATTATTCTTAGCCCTTTTGTATGTTTGTTTAACAAGTTTATTAGGGTAGAATTTGGCTTGTAGTTTATGTGTGAGCTTCTTCGCATGGACTTCGTATGTGTCCTTATCTGAGCAATTCCTACGGAGTCTTAGGAATTGTCCCACTGGTAGGTTATCTTTCAGGGTCTTCGGGTGCAAACTATCATATCTCAATAGATTGTTCACATCCGTGGGTTTGTAGAAAACCTCAGTTTTTAGTGTTCCATTGTCTGGCCAGATTCTCAAGTCTAGGAAAGTGATGGAGTCTTTTCCCACTGTCATAGTGAATTTCAAATATTGATCCCGTGAGTTGAGCCAACTGAGGAATTCTTGTGCTTCAGTTTCATTCCCCTTGCAAATCAGGAAGATATCATCTATGAACCTCTTCCAAACCACCGTTTTGGTGTTGTAAGGGTTGTTGTTGTTATAGATGAATTTGGTCTCAAAATCATGCATGTAGAGGCAGGCTATACTTGGAGCACAAGTCATGCCCATAGATGTTCCATGGGTTTGTAAGAAATAATCTCCTTCAAATTCAAAATAATTTTTGGTTAGGGCCAATCTCGCACACTCAATTAAGAATTTGATTGGGGTAATGGATGTCCATGTTTCATCATTTAACAACATTTCAATCACTTCTAGAGAGGATTCTTGCGGAATGCTGGTATACAGCGCCTTCACATCTAGAGTGATAAAAAGGTCTGTTGTAGGATCGAACGACAATGTTTGGAATTTTATCAAAATATCTCGAGTATCTTTGAGATATGAGGGCATCCTTTGGACCATCGGTCTTAAAAAATGGTCTGTAAACTTTGATAATGGCTCCAAGACCGATCCGATTCTGGATACAATTGGCCTTCCCGGTGGTGGATTGATGTTCTTATGCACTTTAGGCAGGATGTAGAAGTAAGGTATTTTCGGATTTACTTCTTTCAAGAAGCCTGCTTCTGCTGTTGTAATCCACCCTTCTTCTGCTGCTGTGTTCACCAGGTCATGTATGTTTTTTTTCAATTCCTCAGTTGGATCTTTCTGCAGCCGCATATAATTGCGGGAGTCATCCAGTAGTCTCCTGCATTCTTTTTGGTACATGTCCAGGGGCATCACCACAGTAGCACCCCCCTTATCGGCCGGTTTCATTATGATGTCACTCATATTATCGATTTCGGTAATGGCATGGCGTTCACTGGTTGACAAATTATTGAAAACTCTGTTTTCATTGTCTTTGAGTTTTCAACTTCCAATGTCACTGCTTTTTCAAATGCCAATAATGCCGGTGGCATCGTGTGATTAGGTGGGGTGAAGTTCGACTTCCTTTTGAGGCCTGTGTTCTTATCTTCCTCAAGTTCTGGCGGCCCATCTGCCTCCGCAAAGAAGACTGTACAGGAGCTTCCCACCTGTGCCGTCCAGGCACCTGAAACGTGACTTCAACACGCCAAATGTGCGTTCAACGATGCCCCTGGTGCGTATGTGGGCCGCATTGTACTGCCTCTGGGCGGGTGTGTTCGGGTCTCGGAGGGGTGTCATCATCCAAGGGCAGAGTGCATATCCTTGATCACCTGGGACAGTGCAGAGAGAAAAGAGTCAATACTTGGTTCGGCATGATGTGATGGCAGGCCCACTGATCCAGTGACGCCTGTGCTGGCTGTGTGTGGGGTGAGTGTAAGTCAGCCCTCAGGGACTAGCTGGTGCTGGCAACAACTCCAACAGTCATCAGGCACTCAGAGATGCAATGTCAGAACAACAAGGGAGCATGACTTCAGTCGCACAGGGTTAGTGGCCCCGGATGCACAGCGGCTGACACGGGCCCACTGCCATGGGACGCTGACCTGCGGGAGACTGGGGTTGGGTCATGAGGGCAGAGCAGTGTCTCATATGTCTCAGAGGTGCCTTCCGCGGAGTGTCTCGGGGGAGAATGGGAGGTGTACCCCCAGGGCATGATGCAGAGGGCACATGCCAGCTGTGACCGGCAACATGGCAGATATGAATACCACAGACTCATGCCAGACACCAAGTCCGTACCTGCCCGTTGCTGATGACAACCCCCTGGCCACAGGCTCAGACACCAACGATGTCCCGCCGGAGGCTGACGGTCACTCACGGCACACAGGGTTAGTGGCACCAGGTCAGTCCTTGCTACTGGTTGACCTCCTCCGTAACCGTGATCCATGTTACCACCGGACTGTGACGCATCTCCCTCTCAGTCCTCCCCCTGCGTACACTGGCATGGACCCTGCCATTGATTAATGATGACTCAGTTCAAGATGTGGGACATGCTGGACTGCAGCGGTGGGGTATGTCAACGAATGGGGACCCCTGGGGGCCTGTGTCACGGAGGACAGCGATGGCCTGAGGAGGCCGCCATGGTCGCGGGCATGTGTCTTGGAGCTAGCACCGGCATGTGGTGGGCCCTCTTTGACACACGACGGTGTCGGAAGGTGAGCAGTGCGACCTTGGAGCGCTGGTGTGGGCAGGCATGGTCTGGGTATCAGCGTCCTGGGGTGCAGCAGGCGCACAGGCTCGCAGGCCCCGCTGCTCATGGCGTCAGCCTCGTGACGTTGGCCTTTCCAGGAGTGAACCATGCTCTGGACAGGCCTGGCATACTCCGGGCCAACCCACTACGCTCACGCACACAGGGGGGGACGCAGCGAGCGACATTTCTGCAATCTGACCCACGGCCTGGGGTGACATGGTTGCGTCCAATGTTCATTACTCTCCAGTCACCAGCAGTTGATGTCTGCATGGACATATCTGTGGTTTGCATAGCCATGTCTCTCCAGCACATCCACGCCTCACTTGTCGTTGTGTACATTCCGATTCACGGGTCACTTGCATCCTTCACACATGGCTGCATTCCACATCTCCACACGTTCAGCTGTTGTGTGGCTGTGGTGCCATGATATAGCTGTATTGTGTGCAGGGGAAGCCCAGGATCCCCATGGAGTTGTGTTGTCGTGTCTGGTAGGTGGGCATGTTGATTGACATGTTGTATGTGGTTTGGTCACGTGTGCATTCCCACAGTTGTGCGTTGTGTGATGGTGGCTTTGAGGTGTGTGGTGTGTTGATTTGGCACTTACCAACGAGCAGTCCAGTTCCATAGATGCCATCCTGGAAGCCCTGGTTGATGATGGACTGTCGGAAGATGTAGGAATCGTGCACACTGCCTGGGTAGTTTGCGATGACATTGGTGAACATTCCCCGGTGGTCGAACTATTGCCTGCACATTGATGGAATGCGTGTGCTTTCTGTTGCGGTAGTGGTGTGCAGTATCCACAGGGGGCACAAGTGGGACATGTGTGTAGTCAATGGCCCCCAACACGTGTGGGAAGCTAGCAAAGGTGTAGAAGCCTTGCTTTGTCTCCAGCTGTTCCTGCGCAGTGTGGGGGAAGTGAAGGTACTGGGGTATGAAGCTGATGATGGCATCCAGGACAGGTGTGATGAACTTTGATAGGGCTGGCTGTGAGACTCCTCCGACTCTGGCAGTTGTTGGTTGGAAGGTACCAAAGGCCAACAGGTGCAGCACAGCCAGCAGCTTTGTCTGCGGAGGGATGTTGGTTCTCCGCTGGGTTGGGACCGTCAACCTGTGGGCGATGTGGGTCATGATGCGGATGATGGTTCTCCTTTTGAGCCTGTAGTGGGCGATGACTTCCTCGGGCGTTAGGTCTGTGAGACTGGTGCGTTTTTGGTAGGTCCGCTGTCTTACTCTGCGCTGCCTCTGTGGTGGTCCGGGGGGGTGTGGGACCGGGTCCTGGGGGTGGTGGCGGTCCTGGGGATGGTGGGGGTGGGTGTTGTGGCCCTATTGGGGCTCCGAGCTGCATGATGAGTAGCTCCATGGTGTCGTTTGACCACCGTGCAGGCTTCTGCATTAGACTCCTCAAGTGGACTCCCTAAAGGGTGGATCTCACATCCCCAATGTTGCCCAAGCACAACCCCTTGGTTGTCTTTCATCTACTTTTTAAAACTTAGGGGTATATTCACAAGAACGTGTGATAACTACCGCAAGAGTAGCGTAACGCAACTTTCAATAACGCAGCCTATCACAGGAAATTAACCCCGTGTCAACGTGGAATTCACAACAAGGCGGTACCATGCGATAGTCCGCCGAAACCCAAACAAAATCCGCAATACAATTACCACGATGGAGATAAAACCACAAACCACAACACCAAAAAACACGCGATGGGCCAAAGCGCGATGATGAAACCAGCGACAAACAGCGCCAGGCCTGCAACACACACCTGGCAGGCATCAAAAGCCTCCATAAAAGCAGAAAAAAGACACCCACACACAAACTGACCAACACACAAGCACCATGGAGGAAGCCGGAGCAGGCGCAGAGGACTAGCGCAACCCCACAAGCACCCCGGACGACCAGCCTGGGACCTCGGGGACAGGGAAGGGCAAGGACAAGAAGACCAGGAAGACCAAGTTCAGTCCGCAGGCGAACAGAATCATAGTCACGGAGGTGATTGAACACCATCAACAACTCTTCGTCACCTCCAACGTGTCATTGGGCACCAAAAATGGAATATGGCGGGACATCGTCGACAAGGTGAATGCCGTCGGAGAGCACAAGCGGACAATGGACGAGGTCAAGAGGCGATGGAATGACATCAAGCGGAAGACCAAGGATAAACTCCTCCGCCAACCTGAAGGCAGCAACGCAGACCGGAGGTGGGGGCCCAGCGCCACAGCTGGAGCTGGATGACATGGAGGAGCTGGTGTCGACAGTCATCAGTGTGGAGACTGTGGCCGGAGTCGGGGGACCGGACACTGCTCGACAGGACACAACACAACCACAACAGGGTGAGTGACCACCAGGTACTGGGGGACGGGGGAGATGGCCACAATGGCACACATGCACAAGCAAGCAGGGCACAGTGCACACCCACAATCACTCTGGGTCCTCGCCCAGACCCACACACTGTCACAATGTACAATGCCATGCTGTCTGAATGTCAACCTGTACCATGCGGCTACATACATGTGGACACTTTGTAATGCACCATCTCCCCTTCACATCGCAGGGGCATCTTCAACACCTCCTGCAGAGCAGTCACAGCCACTCTTCACTGATGATGAGGAGGAGGACAACACCAGCATCGACATCCAACCCATCCAGGACCTCATTGACCACCTCCGCAACTCACCTCCAGGATCAGGGCAGCCCAGCTACATCCATGAGACCCACCCACCAGCCAAACCACCCAGCAGGAGGCACCCACAGCACCGGCACCCTCCCAAGACCCCCAGGAACAACAAATGGCCTTCCAACACTGTGTGCTGGAGGGCCAGAGGGAGACGGCCGAGCAGGTGCGGGTGGGGTTCGAGCTCATGGCTAACAAAATGGACGCCATCCTTGGGTGTCTATGTCCGCCCCATGGTCTCCAGCGAGCCCTGACTGACATCTCTGGAGTCATGACGCGGAGGGAAGAATACCTGTCTGCTCACAGTGGCCCAAGCGATGCCAGCCTTGAGCTGGCACACATGCGGAGGCTCATGGAGGACATGGTGCGGATGGAGGGGGAAAGGAAGGCAGCAGCCACTGCACATCAGCGAAATGTACCTGGGATCTACCGTGCCCTGCATGTCCTCGTCATGGCATTGCTGCCACAAGGCGTGGCGATGATGAATGCTGCTGCCCCTACACCATCCACATCTCCGCCCCCTGGTGTGTCAGTGCCTCCCAGTGCAGCAGGCGTATCCACTCCGGCACCTGATGTGTCACTGCCACACAGTGCGGCCGACAATCCTCCTCCAGCCCCTCATAAGCCAGTGGCACACAGTCCCGCAGCCGGCACTGCAACACCCACAGGTGGGGCAGGGCACACACCCGGGGACGAGGACGTGGATGGGACTGTGGTCAGGAGGACCAGGCAGTAGCATCCATTACCGCCACCTTGCATGTTTCTGCTTGGTGCCGCACATGGCCTCAAGACCTACCACTGACCCCCGATACACTCCAAGGCACTCACCTTGGACAGCGACATGGATTGCCACATGCTGTTTGACGACCAATGACATAGCGGACAGACTGCGGACTGTACCCTTCCTCTTCCGCAGTACAGGTCATCCCGGGATGGACACTGGTTGGCCCTCCACGGGCCCATATTGTGTGGTGTGCTCGGCATTGCCCTGTACCGCTCCAGCTGCATGATTGCACTAGATGTGCAAATAAACATCCAGTGACGCACTGCTGTGTAATGTCTTATGTCATTCCTGTGTGGATGTGTGGATGAATGTGGGGACAGTGCCTTCCCTTGCGTCAATGATGTTCATCCTGTGGGATGCCAGTAAGGGGGTGCGACATTGCATCTTGTGTAGCGGGTTCCGTGAACACTGCAGCAAGGACACACGCATCAGTCACTTCCTTGCCCGGACATGGACTGGACCACGCCCAGAGCCCACGAGTCATTGTTGCAAGCCCTGCGCTGGTCCGGCGTACGGCAGGCCAGTCCACTCCACTTACGCCCCGAGGGGGGGCCCTCATTGCTACCCGTCACAGCCGTACTCGCTGGTGGTGTGCAGGTCACTGGTCTAGTCGTCAGCATGTCACAGCCACTCCCTGAGGGCACGTTTTCACACACACCACACCCATCCGGCACAGGCGTCACAAGCCATGTGACTCTGCTAACATAAGGGGCCGACGACGTCACATTCCCCTCTTCCGGTGATGACTGGATGACGGACGCCCCACGGTTCGCACTCATATAGGGCCCATGAGTCGCTGCGCACAGGGTTAGTGGCATCCGAGGCCTGTGAGTACGGCACGGGCCTACCACCACGTGGCGCAGACTGGGGTTGCACAGGGTTAGTGGCACCAGAGGCCTTGCGGACAGCACAGGCACCCCGCCACAGGACGGGGACTTTGGGTGCACTGAGTCAGTGGCACCTTGAGCTGCTGAGCGGGTGTGCAGCCTGCGATGATGCCCCGTCCTGGCGGTCCGGACAGCTCAGGTTTTGTGTGCCCTGCTGGACCGCAGTGTAGGCCAGAGCCAGCGGGAAGCGCGGGACTACCGCCCCGTGGCGTCGCTTCCGGGATGCCAGAGTTGGTGGCACCCATTGGGCTGAGCGGGTGTGCAGCCTGCGATGGTGCCGGGTGCACTGGTATGTCCTCTGCCATGGAGTAATCAAGACCCAGCACCAAACGTGAGACCTGGTGGCCTGCGGAGCGGGGCTGCATGATGTGGAGGGTGCCATGTCCGCGGGCCCCAGGCTTGTGGCTTGCAGCGGCACGTGGTGGGACCTCCTGTCTACACGCCGGTGACGGAAAGTGAGCATTGAGGCCTGGGTGTGCATGGGCAGGCATGCTCCGATGGGCTGCGGGAGGGGTTGGGGTGCCTCTGCCTGGGTGTGCATGGGCGGGCAGGCGCAAGTGTGTGCACTGTGCCAGTCATGTATCTGGGCTCTGTTTCAGCTGACGGCTCTGAATAAGTTGTGTGACCTGGTGAACTGCCCTACATACCAGCACGTGGTTGGAGACACACCGGTGGCAGCAGGTGAGCAGTGTGGCCAGGGTGCGCAGGGGAGGCACTCTCTCTCTCTCCCTCTCTCTCTCCTCTTCTCTCTCTCTCTCTCTCCCTCCCTCTCTTCCTCTCTCTCTCTCTCCCTCTCTTCCTCTCTCTCTCCTTCGCTCTCTCTCTGTCCTCTGATGTGCACAGGACACACCTTCTCATCATGTTTTTTGTCTTACAGGCTGTGACCTACGTATTGTCCGGAGGGGAGCGGCCATGTGTCTTCATTTCCTTTCGTTGTTCATTTTAATAAAGTTTCATTTGTTGCTTCGTAAGTGAAGGTGTGCTGGTCATTTCTGTGACGACACATCCATGTCACCAGTTGTGTTTTTGCGGCATCAAGCTGAATATTTTATACATGTTTAGGTGTGGCTGATGTGGCATGTCTTTGGTCGGGGGGGTGCCAGGGAGGGGTGGTCCTGGGGTGGTGGGGGTGGGTGTTGTGGCCCTCTTGGGTGTCCGGGCCGCATGATGTGTGGCTCCATGGCATCTGTTGCCCTTCGGATGTGGCCCTGGGCTGTGCTCCCTTTTGTGGTGCTGGCTGCCGTCGGAGTTTACACCAGGTCAGAGCAGGTGTAGATTTCCTGGTGCTAACGCGCCTTATCGCCTGTTTTGTGTTTTTATCGCGGATGTGGCTGGTCGTTGTGGATGTTGAGGTGTGCTGTTGTCTCGGCTTTAGTCACGGGAACGCCTACTCTGCATCTCATTAGCGATATTTGTGAGGGTCCTCTGTTGCGATGTTTTTTGCGGCTGCTATCGCGGGTAAACTGGTGCTGTGGGCTGTTAACACCGGCTTGTGAATGGGGGGGTAAATTTATCACGACTTTGGCTGCGATAAAGTGCCGTTAATTCGGCGATGGCTTGTGAATATGCCCCTTAGGGTACAATATTGAGTCGGGCGGTAATCAAAAATCGTCTGGTTTTAGGAGGAAGTGCTAAATCTGAAGCAGAATCCATCCATATGGAGGAGGAAACTCATTCTGCTGAATTCTTCTCTAGATTTTGCACTTTCTTCAGAAATCCGAATATTTTCCATTACTTGCCGACTTTAAAACAGGGAAAACATTGCAGCAACTAATAGCCGGTCAGTGTTGTGATCTCTGTGAAAATTTCCTGACCAATTATTTGCTCTGAAGTGAATACAAATCAACATGCAGGACAACCCATTTGGCACTCTAAATTCACACTGAATAGGTAATTCACTAACGGGCAAGTACCCAAAAGCACCCACCCAACTTAATTTCCAGAGCTTGCTCGAAACTTAAAACTCTTTGGATAAGTCAAAGCACCTAACAACTCACTACTCTTCCAAAAATAGTAGAGGCATCACAAAGATTACATCCGAGAAGCTATTCCAGTTATTCTCAGGCTACACACACGGACAAGCAGGATTTAATTGAGTATAATAACTGAAGCTAAGTTCCAATATGCTGTCAAATGGAAAAATATTTCTATAAAATCATTATATTGTCGTGATTGACTCTGATATAAACAGAATGAAACATGGCATCATATGCATTTCTTGGTGCTTGACTGAGTCAGACTGACCATTTGTATAGTACCGACTGTAAATTAACTCATCTGTTGATAAGAAGACACTTTAAACGAAATATGAAACATATAAATATACTGGGACCCATCTGAAATATTTTAGGGTCATATTCTTTGAATATTTATCTGAAGAGCATCATTAGCAAAACCCCTTCCTTGAAACTTGAGCTATGATAACAAAAACACAAGAAGTACAGTCTGAAAGTCTGCAAGGGAAATAATTTGCATGCAAACAACGGGAGACAAAGGACTATAAAAACAAACTGCTGACCTGCATGCCGATGAAGTCAAAGTAGAACAGAATATCAAGAGAACAAATAATAAATACTTGCAGCCAAATTTAAAAAAGGAAAGGCATGCTACAAAATTACTAATGAAAAAATCAAAGGATGACAGAACAGAAGCAAATATAATCAGCATTCACACTATTAACACTTTTAGCAAGAAATGCCATGGAAAATCATTTACATTTGCGAATTCCGGCAAGTTGATATTTGCATACGGTTGACCTCACAATAAGCAAACATTGACTATTTTGGACTGTTTTAATACTGCACGTTTGACATTTTGTGAGGCAATTGTTAATGCAAATCAACCGAACCTCATGAGTTGACAAGTTATATTAAAAATGTCTGTGCTGCCGCCGACAGTGCTTTTGATGTGATACTGGCTACACAATAGAATAAGTGCTGGAATACAGTTCCTATACAAGATGTATACACCGCTTAAACTTTCTATACTTTTTGTTGTGTCAGTGCCTCAGTGATGAATGCATTTAAATACGTTTTCATACATTACCTGCACACTTTACTGCACACTTCTACAGTGAAACATGTTTTATTTGAAATAACATTGTATATTAAAAATGCAAACTCAACCTATAATCGAAAAGGTCCAAACTCCCTGAGATAATGCTTGATGATAACACCTTTGCCAACATTTACAGCTGTGGTCGGCTGGCATGGATCTACCCAAGTAGCACGCCTAGGTATAAGGGTTCTTGAACATTCGTCTGTATAGTTCTGTCCATGATATGGGACTTTCGATGGGAACATTGCTGGGTAGAAGTCTTCTAGTCATCATGACATATTTTCAATATGGATTTAGGCCAAGGATCTTACCAGGTCATGATTCCATATAGGTCTGAGATGGTCAGCTAGCATAGCAGTTCTTATGAAGAAGGTCCCTTCACAGAAACAATATACAACTCATATGAACTGGCCAGACTACAGCATTAATGATTGATGGGGAGGTGGCCCTCACAACATTGGAAATTCATCCCATATAAAAGCTATTCACCAATCAGAACACTACTGTAAAAAGCTGAAAATTAACTGGGAGGTGAATACAACCTGCTTGCGATGGCTGGATACAATGGTCTATTAAGAAGCAATGAGTTTCACCCGAGATGCATTAAAGTGATGAGGTGTTTTGAAAAAGTGAGATTGCTGCTTGTGTTTTATCTCTGCCCATTCAAGCCATATTGGATGCACTGTCAGGAGAATTTGCAAAAGAATAAGCTTGCTACGTTTGGAAACCGTTTCACCTAAATTGTCTCAGATGCATTCTCTAAGTGTTAATGTCGTTACTAGTAAAATAAAATGTACAGCATGCCTGTTCACTTTGAACATTGGCCATAACTAATTGTTTTTCTTTTCACCTTTCTGTATGAAATAACCACTTTCCATCACAACTCACACACCGAGTACTTTTACATGTCTTTATTATTTTCTCTTCAGGTGGTGAACAATGTACAGATTTAGTGCAATTACAATGCGACGTCAACAATAAGTAATTTATCCATACAATACACTGCAAGTGTTTTCCAGCGTGAATTCTACTACCGACAGTTTGATTTGTTGCAGTCCTGTCAAACGACCAAGAATTTCTCACCAACTGCCCTATAAAGGGGCACCTTCCGTCCACGTGTCCCTTATTTATGCACCACAATGTATTTGCATCACTGGATAATTCGCCAGCATACAGATAGATCTCAATCAAGAGAGGCACACTATATGTAATACAGTCAAGAATATTTGGCCTATCAACTTGCCCAAAGATGTTTTACTGTAGTTAATGCTACCATTTCCAACGCCTTTATAGGCTTGAGTCGTGCCATACCTGTTTTTAATCTAGCACTTCAAGCACCACCTATGTTGCTCCTAAGCACCGAGGTAAAAGATACAACTTTTACAGTTTCTTCTTATTCAGCGTAACTGAACTGAATACGAAATCGTGACCTGCTTACCACCGCCTGTTTTAGAAGCAGATATTCAAGCCCTTCAGCCATGATTCTACTGACATCCGAATGGTACTAAACCAGGGGAAGCTCTATTGTCCTGCTTCACTGTGGGTATATTTCGCATCCACACAGGAATGCACCTGATTCTAATGTGAGATCAAATAAGCGTTCCAGTTCCCATTGTATTGCCATTAACTTTGAAGCTCATGTTACAGATTTCTGTAGCTCCATTCTTGCCTGTTTTCCTCTGATGAGTGTGTACCATGAACGAAAACAGTTTTGACTGGTACTCAGCAGCATGGAGACATTTGCTTATGACGAAATGAGTCTGCTAACGTGGCCTCAAAGAAAAAGGCCCTAGCTCTCAGACTCGAAACCAGCTCTGACAATGGAAAATAACTCTTCGCCATTGTCAAGGAGTTCTCCAATCCCGCAGTTGCCAACGATGACATCATCCCATCACAAGCACTCTGCATCCATGTCTCAAACTTCTTCAAACAGAAGATTGCCAAGATCTACAACATATTTGACCCACATCATACCGATATGAACTACCTTTACCAGCCGGACACCCCACCCCCCTCATCGCCAAACAGCAGCTAAGCAACTGGAAGCCCCTCTCGAATGAAGAAACCACCACCCTGATAAATACCATTCACTCAGGAGCCTCCTCAGACCCATGCCTCTACTTCATATACAGCCTTGGAAAAACCATCATATCCCCCACGCTCACCGCCATCATCAAAACCTACATAACCACCACCACATTCCCGTATTGCTGGAAAAATGAAGAAGTCAATGCCCTACTGAAGAAACCAACAGTGGACCCCAACACCCTCAACAGTTATAGACACATCTCGCTCCTGCCTTTTCCAGCTTGAGAAAGCCATCAATACCCAACTCGCAGACCATCTAGAACTCCATCAACTCCTAGATAGCTCTCAATCCGGCTTTCACACTAACCACAGCTCAAAGACAGCCCTCATTGAGGTCACAAATGACATCAGAAGCATTCTCGACCAAGAAGAAATGGCCGCACTCATACTCCATGGCCTCTCTACAGCTTTCGATACAGTCTCCCACAAATCACTCATCAGAAAGCTTCAGCACTTGGGTATCTGCGGACCGGCCCTCAAGTGTATATCTTCCTTTGTCACAGACAGAAGTCAATGAGTTAGACTTCCCCCTACACCTCAGAACCCAAGAAACTCATCTGCGGAGTCCCCAAAGGATCATTGCTCAGCGCAACACTCTTCAATGTTTACATGACGACCCTCGCAGTTATTGTCAGAGCCCATGGTATCAACATAGTATCCTACGCTGATGACACACAGCTCATCCTCTCCCTTACCAACTCAACCAGCACTGCCAAAGCAAACTTTGCTAACTGCATGAGCAACATCACTGCTTGGATGACTAACAACTGCCTCCAGTTCAACACAGACAAAACTGAAGTCCTAATCTTCTGCAACAACCACTCCCCCTGGGACACCTCTTTGTGGCCATCTGAACTTGGACTCAACCCACCCCTGTGGACCATGCCAAGAACCTCAGGATCATCCTGGACACCGACCTTTCCATGAGTAGAGAGATCAACACTGTCTCCTGATCATGCTTCCAAATCCTGTGAATGCTATGCAAGATTTTCAAGTGGATCTAACTGAACACCAGACGAAGGTCACCAAGGCTCTTATCACAAGTTGACTTAATTACGGAAACACCCGCTATATCGGAATCCCAGATCATATCCTATGCCAACCCCAAACCACCCAGAACGCCACTGCCAGACTCATCCTGAACATCTCACGAAATAACCACATCTCTACACACCTCGACAATCTCCACTGGCTCCTAAACCAGGAAAGATGTCATTTCAAGATAATCATCCACGCCTACAAAGCTCTCCAAAACATCTGTCCAGCTTACCTCAACCACCGCCTAAACTTCGATGAACCACCAGACACCTTCCATTTGCGTCCCAGGAAAGAGCACACCTCCCTTGCATCAAGAAGACCAGAAGCAGAGGACGCTCCTTCTCATACCTCGCTGCCAAGACCTGGAATGATATCCCGAAACACCTCAGAACCTCCCTCTCCCTCATGGACTTCCAAAGGAGCCTCAAGACATGGCTCTTCCAGATGAAGCAGGCATGATCTTTTTCTCCACCCTCAGGCCTGCCCCACTCAGCGCCTAGATACCCTCACGGGTGATTAGCCGGGCTCTACAAATTCACATAACATAAGATAGCATAACGTAACATATTGTTTGAAGGTATAATGTTCAAGGTGGCTGCTGCAGGTGGAGATCAAGAATGTTTTGATCCTTCCTGAATAACAGGACATAGTAGGTTAGGTTAGGCTCTTCTAGTTCTGTCCTCTGTGTTTCGGCCTGGAGAGTGCCTCAGAGCTCTGCGACGAGCCAACTATTGTTTAACATCTCCATCATCCCAGCACCTCCCCACCCCCCATGTTAATCTCTGTCTACTAATGAAACACAGATACAATTTAGTATTGACTCCTCCAACTCTATCACGGAACACACACATACACACACACACACACACACACACACACACACACACACACACACTGAAGTCCTGCCTTTATTTGAAGTTGAATGGCAATGTGACTGATATCCTAATCACCAAACTAAACTTTCAGAGTGAAATGTGGTTACCAATATCCAGCTTTTTTTTTTTTAAGAAAGTGCACATCTCGCGCAAAAAAATGGCTTGAAGGTCACTGGCATGACACTAATTCATGTAGAAAATGTCATACTACAAGACGTTTTCCCTATGAAGTAGTCTCCCAACAGTAGCTTGCAAGATTATTTTAGATGAGGTGTGCACTTGCTTTAAATAATTCTACAAAAAATTGATGGATGGAATGCTTGGATTCATTACAACCACTGGTAATCACCCAGGCAGCATCCCAGTCCATCATTATTTTGCACACCATGCCACCTCAGTTTATGTTTAAATGTTTTTATTAGCAGTTTAAAAAAAAACAGAGAATATACCATTAACCTTTGCAATAGTGTGCAATAAGTTTGGTCGTACAGCCGTTTCAGCAAGGTGACAGGGGTGTAATGCTTAGAAAAAGAATCAGAAGGTGTACACCCTGCCGAGGCAAGGGAGATGCACAGTGCAAGAGAAAGCATTTGTATGGCAACCAAGAACTGGAACCCCACCCTCCCCCTGAAAACAAAACCCCAAGAACCCCGTCCGATATCCATCTACCCCTATAAGACCCATACACATTGTCCCGCTCCATGAAGTCCCTCATCCGCTAGAAACCTGCGTCTGATCCACCCCAAAGTCGGATAATCGTAGCACCCTGAGATATTTGGGTTGTGTGATTTCATTAAATTCTGTGAATAGCAGTGTCAGGAAAGGTCTCCACAGCTTTTGGAATGATGCCGTCGAGCCACTTAGCGCGGCTGATATGCGTTCCATCCCAATGATATGCCAAAGGCGGTGGAGCCAACCCACATAGGAGGGGGGCGTAGCCGTCCCCCAATGCATCAAGATGTTCTGTAGGGCAGCCCCCAATGCCAACCCCATTTGCCTCCCCCTCCTACTTTTCAGAGGGAATGTAACAGGATTGGGAAGACCCAAGACCACATACACAGGGAGCCTCGGGATTTCAGTATCGAACAAGTCATCCACCTCGTCCAAGATTCTTGACCAGTATGCGGACACCATAGGGCACTCCCATAGGATATGTAGTAGAGTACCCTCATTGTCGCAGCCCCGCGAGCATGTGGGGCTCCGCTGAGGATTACCTCTGTGGAGGCGCACCGGGGTGAGATACCAATAAGTCACTATCTTCATCGCAGTCTCAATGCTAGCGACATTTCGGGCTGTATGTTTTGCTCGATAGTAAATGCCCTCCCAGTCTTTTGCGGACAAGTCACCACCCAATTCCATTCCCCACCTCCGTTGGCTTGTGGTTGCCTGCGAACTCGGGCCACCTCTAAGCATACTATACAGGTCGGAGATTAATCCCTTATCTGTTGTTTTTGTAATCAACCATTTCTCATACTTGGTCAGTTTGAGACTGCCCTGTTCACGTATTCCAGGTTGAAGGACCCAGTGTCTCACCTGCATATACCAAGTCTATCGGTATCCGGGATCCCGTAGTCTTGCTTCAGTTGGTGGAATGGGATCACCCCTGTGAGGTCAAATAAATGGCCCACCGAGCGACATGAGGCGTCTCGCCAGGCTTGAAACGCACTGTCGGGTAACCCGGGAGTGAAATCACTGTTACCAAATAAGGGGGTCAATGGGGAAGGGAAGGTCGTGAGGTGCCTAGAGGTCGCCACCCCATCCCAGGCCGCCAACACCGATTTGGTGATCGGGGAGCCCATCAATCCGCGCGGTCGTTGCGCCTTCCGAAGGAAGGGAACCTTCCACAGGGGAATTCCCGCCAGGGCCCTATCCTGGAAGAGCCACCGTTTCTCGGACTCCGGCCTGCCCACTCCACCAGGTAGCGCAATTGGGCCGCTTTATAGTAAGTGAGAAGGTCGGGTATCCCGAGGCCCCCATGTTCGGGCTTCAGGTAGCTAAGGGCCTTACTCATCCGTGGTCTCTTCCCTGCCCAAATGAATCGGTTAATGTGTTGCTGTAGTGAGGTGAGCATACCCGCAGGGGGCTGAGCTGGTATAGTTTGAAACAAATAAAGCGCCCGTGGTAGCAGTGACATTTTAACTGCGGCCACCCGGCCCAGGAGAGATAATTGATGCTTACTCCAAGCCCCCAGATCTTTTACTGCTTGGCGCAGCAGCCTATCATAGTTCAGCTGGACCGTCCGTTGGACCGTCGCCGCCACTTCTAGGCCAAGGTATGGGATTGTCTCTGTCACTTTGATGTCCGTCAGCCAGGCCTCCGCAGGAGTCCGCAAAGTCTGCGCTGGGGACACGGCCGAGCCGAGGAGGAGTGCCTGCGACTTGCCTACATTGACCCGGAAGCCAGAAACTTGACTGAAGGCGTCTAGCTCCGCCATGAAAGCCGGGAGGGAAGTTCGAGGTACCGCCAAGGCCGCCAGAACATCGTCAGCGTATAGGCTGATTGGGTACGTCTCCCCTCCAAACGGGATCCCCTTAATAGTCAGATTATCCCTTACACGCTGCGCCAAGGGCTCTATGTATAAAGCAAATAAAAGCGGCGACAGCGGGCAGCCCTGTCTAGTCCCCTGCTCAATAGTAAATGGTGGCGAAGAGATACCATTAACCCTAATGCAGGCCGTAGGGCCGGTATAGCAACAGCCCACCCATTCCCGGAACCGTTTCCCAAGACCAAATTTCTCCATAGTATGCCCCAAGAACCCCCAGTCTACTCGGTCAAACGCTTTTTCCGCCTCGATCGTAAGCAGAAGTGCGTCCATTCGCGTCTGGTGAGCCTTGCCCACCAAGTGAAGCATTCGTTTCGTATTATCGCCATATTGACAGGACTGAATGAACCCCGCCTGATCAGGTTCAATCAAGGACGGCATACAGGGACCCAGGCGCGACGCAAGAATACCCGTGAAGATCTTGAAGTCTACGTTCAATAGGAAAATCGGACGGTAGGCGCCGCATTGTTGCCTATCCTTGCTGGGTTTGGGTAGCACCACAATTGCTGCCGCCAGCATGGAGTCCGGGATCCGGCGTGAACCTCCGAATGAGTTAAAAAGCCTGGTCAATATCGGTGCTAAGGTATGGCAAAACTTCTTATAAAATAGAGAGGAGAATCCATCCGGGCCCGGGGATTTAAGCAATTTCAGGCGTGAGATTGCCGTAATGACCTCTTCTACCCGGATAGGGGCGTCAAGAGTTTCCACCTGAGTGGGGGACAGTGCAGACATAGATATCGACTGCAAGTATGTCGTTGCTGCAGAGCTGGGTCGAGGCTCCGCGGAATAAAGAGATTGGTAAAAGTCCCGGAATTCCTGCGCTATCCCCGCGTCGTCACTAATTTCTCCCCCCCCCTTTCGCTCCTGAGTGAGGAAACATGCGCCTTCTGCCTCTCGGCCCTCAACCGGTGTGCAAGGAGCCGGCCCGTTCGGTCGCCCCCCACATAGTAGGAGTGTTTCAGGCGGACCGCCGCATATTCCGCCCTATCCAGGTCAAGGGCAGCCAGCTGGGCCCTCGCCGCTTTAAGTTGTCGCCAAATCCTAGGAGCACCAGTCCTACTATGTATCCGTTCTAGTTCCGCCACCTGTGATGTTAGTGTGGCTCTCACCTCTCTACGCTCCCTGTTGTGTGCCGCTGCTATCCCAATCAGCTCTCCCCGTACCACCACTTTCAAGGCCTCCCACAGTGTCGTAATAGCAATGTCAGGTGTATCGTTTACGGTGATGTAGTCTTTGATGCATGTGAGGAGTTGTTGCTCCACCTCTGTGTTATAAAGCATGTTTTCCTTGAGGCGCCAACTACCAGCCCGGTATGCGTTCGGGTGCAACATAACCTGGACGGAAAGGGCATCGTGATCCGAGAGAGCCATAGGTTCTATACATACCTCCCTCACTGCTGCATTAACCTCCCCAGTCCCCAGGAAATAATCCAACCGGGCATAGGACTTATGGGCGTGGGAGTAGAACGTGTATTGCCGGGATGTAGGGTGTGCCCCCCTCCAAATGTCCAGCAAGCCCATTTCCCGCAGCCACCTCCTCCCTTTGCTTGATAGATCCCCCCCGGGAATAGGTAGCGTGGGATCTATCCATACCGGAGTCCATAACAATGTTGAGGTCCCCCCCCACGAGTGTCAGGCATCCCTGTGGCACCAAAACATCAGCTAGAGCAGCCTGAAGAAAGAGCTCCTGCCCTGAATTAGGGGCGTAAATGGAGCCGAGCACCAAAGACTGATTCCCAAATTGAAAAGTATAGGCCAGTAATCTCCCCGAAGCTCCGCCACCTTACCTTGCACCACCCCCTTTACACCTCTTAGAAACAAGTATAGCCACTCCAGCTTTCTTCTCCCTAAGGATGAGAAATATTGGAAGGGGAAAGCCTTAGAGCGCATGCGGTGGACATCCCTGGCTAGGAGATGTGTCTCCTGAAGAAGACACACATCTGCCTCCATATTCTCCAAATACGATAGTACTGCGCGCCTCTTCACTGGGTTATTAAGCCCCTTTACATTAAGTGTAAGGATTTTCACAGGCTTCATGTCAGGGGGGGGTTAAAAACTGCGCTTTCTAGGTAGAGCCCCTGAGGGGAACACCCTCCCAAGCCGAGAGAGCTGTAGTGGATGCACGGGGAATGCCAAAAGTGATGTGATGGTAGGAGCGCAGCCCCTTCAAGGGTCCTAAGTATGTCATGTCTCCCCTGAACCTGGATATCGGACGTCCCACCCCCCCACCCTAACCCCAACAAACCCAACAAAAGAAACCGTACATAGTGTCCAGAAGCCGCAGTTCGGAACCGCGTCCCCTCGGTGAGATAGTCAGTGGGGTGCATCCGTGGCCATCAGAGTCCCGACCGCCCCCGCCCGCCTACCCGCCACCCCCCGGCATTGCTCAAGTACACTTATCTGACCCCATGTCTGTTCAAGCATCGGCTCCAGGGCCGGGATCCACCGTCAGGGAGGCCAACACTGCTCGGCGCTCTTGTGCTATTGTTTCGGGGCTCGGCCGAGGGAAGTCCCAGACCCGCGGCTGCCCCCAACTCTCTGCCACCGGTCCCGACGATCTTTCTTGTCCTGTCGGGAGCGTCGTCCGCCGTGTCGCATTCAATGTCTAGAAGTCGGCGTGCCTCTTGGAGAGAGCACAATTGCCTCAGCCTGCCATCCCACTTGAAGATTATGCAGAATGGGTGCCCCCACGAATAGGAGACACCCTGGTTGCGAAGAAAGGTCGTAACCGGGCGGAAGTCCCTGCGCTTCTGGAGAGTGAAAGCCGCCAGGTCCTGATACAGTGCAATGGTATGGCCTCTGAAGATCAGGGGTTGAGCCTCAGGCGCCTTGCGCAGGATTAGTTCTTTGAGTTGGTAATCCGGCAGGAAGGCCAGAATATCAGGGGGGGCGCAGGGGCCCTGCGCAGCAGTCCGACTCTATGGGCCCGATCAATTTTAATAACAAAGTCCTGGGATTCTTGTAGCACATGTCGAAACAGCTCCTGAAGATACCCATTGATGTCATTATCCTCTTCCTTGGGCGGTACGCCCCGCACTCGGATGTTGTTCCTGCGGGAACGATTTTCCAGGTCCTCCGCGTGGGCCTGGAGATCGAGCTGTTGGTCATTCAGGCGGATCACCTCCTGTTGCAGGTGTTCAACTTCCTCATCCCGGGAGTGTTCGTGATCCTCCATTGTCGACACCCTTTCGCCCACTGCGTCCAGATCTCTGTGCACCTCTTTCATTTCATCGGCAAACTCTTTTTTAAGGGCGTGGAGGTCATCTCTCAGGGCGGAGAACAGCTGGGTGAGGAAGGCGCGCGTGACCGGCTCGTCCGCCTGTTCTGTCTCCTGTCTCTCAGACTGGGCCGGTGAGACACGACCCCCGCCGCCCGCCGAACTCGACATCCTGGCAAACAAGTCCTTCACTGTCCGGTCATCTCTCCCTTTCTCCTTGTCCTTCTCCTTCCTGCCCCGTGTGGTGGCCATATCGGGGCCCCCAACGTGAGGGAAGGCAAGCCCGGGGCAAATGGGCTACTCGCTGGTGGCCAGAAGGGACCCAGGTGAATGCTCCTTACGTGCAACTCGTGAGGCGGGCCGTTGTAAACTGCTCTCCTCCCCTTTGTAGCCCTTGCGGGTCGATTCTGTGGAGAAGCTGGGGTCTCCTGTCCTATGGGGACCCCCTTCAAGACCCAAGCAAAGCGGGGCAGCGCGCCGCCCTAGCGCCCCCAGCCAGGGACCAGGTCCGCAACCCTCCTCCGCTCTCCAGCGCCAGGCCTGGCCGAGAGTTGAGTTTCCGGCGTGGGTGAGCTCTTCAGCATTCTCCTGTGCCTAGGTAATCACAGGGCCCCTGGCGCAATCATTGTGTAGCTCCACTTGGGGATGTCAATATACGGCTCAGGTATCGGGCGAGCCCCAAGTCCGGGCCCCCCTCCGTTCCCCAAGCAACGGCCAAGCCCCTCACCGGGGGCGCAGTCTCTGGCGCGGTGTAGCTCGAGCCTTCGGGCTCGAGGGGGCCCCCACGCTCCCAGATGCTCAGCTAGCCACCGGGCCCCTCACCTCCGTCCACGCTGGTCTCTGGGCCCTCCAGTCGCGGCACGTCCAGGTGCACGAATCAGGCTTCCCGCGCCTCTCCCAGCCGAGCGACGCCGGCGCTCCAGTCCTCACTCTGGTTCCCTCCGGCGCAAGGGTCTCCGCTCCACCACCCCCCCGCAGGGGTCCCCCGGTCCGGACGGCCGCTGTTGCTCCGGCCCCCACCGGAGACAGAGTCAACACACGCGGAATCCCGGGGGCAGGCTGCACTCAGGTCCAGGCTCCTCCCTCAGTCCTCCAGCTCGGTCCTGGCCGCCATTTTGTGCCGCAGGGCCCTCGCACCCACCTCCGTCAGTTCAGGCAGCGCCCGTCACCGCCGGGCGTCGCAAGGTACTCTCCGGAGGTTCCGCGCCGGTCCCCTTCACTGTCAGGGGTTTACAGCTCGCGGTGATGGCGGGAAGCCACTCGGCGGACCGACGGGAGCGGGGAGACGAACGGGACACGTCCTACCCGCTCGCCATCTTGGCCACGCCCCATGCCACCTCAGTTTAGACCCCACCATATGCAAATCAGTCTTGACCATGATCCAAGGCCAATCTGCCAGGCCAGGTCATCCATGAACAAGATCACAAGCAGTCTAGGACCGATTTTGCCTATTTAGGGCTCATCAGCCAGGTGTCTCGTTGTTCCGGTGACAGTGTGCATGGGACCCATGTGCAGACATACCAATCCCACTTAGGATGATACTCTAAAGTACACAAAAAAGTGATGGATAGAATGCTTGAACTAATCACAGCCACTAGTAGTTAGGCCATATCACAGTCTAATATTATTTTAAATACCATGTGCTACACCTGTCAGTCTTTGCGTAGTCTTCTCCCAGCTTTCACCCTCCTATTTTGCTGAATTCATTTTTCATGTTGACTTTAGGCCACTTTGCACTTTACCACTGCTAACCAGTGCTAAAGTGCTTGTGCTCACTCGCTAAAACATGATAAAGGTTATTTACCCCGGATTGGCATATTTAAATTACTTAGACATCTCTAGTAAAGTGGTATACCATATATTCATGGCCTGTAAATTAAATGCTACTTGTGGGCCTTCAGCACTTATTGTACCACCCACTTAAATAGCCCCTTTAAAACATGTCATTGCAACCTGCATGCAGTTTTAAATTGCTAATTTGATCTGGCTATATAACCCCTTTGCCAAGCCTCAAACTCCCCTTTTATTGCATATGTCGCCCCTAAAGCAGGCCCTTAGTAGCCTGTAGGCCAAGGTTCATTGTAATTAAATTTTTGGCCATGTACTTTTAAGTTTTACATGTCCTGGTAATAAAAACTCCTATATTTGTTTTTCACTACTGTGAGGCATACCTCTCCCATAGGATAACATTGGGTTGTCTTATTACATTTAATAAGTGCTAACTTTTGATTTGGAACAGGTAAAGATTTCATATTTGGTATCGGAGAAATTGTAATTTAAAAATCCCCTTTAATGATAAAGTCGGATTTTAAGTTGCAATTTTACAAAAGGACACTTTTAAAAAGTTGGCATTTTCCTGCCCTACCTATCTGGTGCCTGCAGCGTGTTACTGGGTCACATGAAGGAGTGTAGTTGGCAGTTGGAATTTGTAGATTCCTCCCAGATAGCCACACAGTAGAGGGATTAGGTGTGCCTGGATGGGCCATCACTGGCAGGATGAGGGGCAGAGCTGGGCATAGACCCACTTCCAACTCAATAGGCTGTGCTCTGCCCTCACACAAAAGACTTGACACCACTGTTTTGTTCATGCAGCCAGTATTGAGCCAGGGCAGGGGAAGCATGAAACTCCAAGTATTTCAAAAGGGAAATCTCTAGAAACTTCTCCTACTTCAAAGTAGGCACCAGGTATAAAAATAGGACCCTCAGACCCACTCATCAGTTGACTTTCTGGACCAGTAGAAGCACTCTCAGAGGACTGCCTGTTACTGTGGACGGCTGTGGACTTCAGACGACTGTTTTGCTGCACCTGGAAGGACTGCTTTGCTGCCTAAAGCCTACTTTTAATCCTCAGAGGACTGTGGTGGTGTTTGAGCCCTGTTCCACTTCTAGAATCCAGGACTACCAAAGTGACTCCAAGGACTAGTTGGCTGGCTCATTAGGGACAGAAGAGGCTCCAACCATCTTCAATCCTCACCTGGGTCCAGCTTGAGTAAATCCTAACCCCTCAAGTGGTGCCCTTCCAGTCTTGACACTTGCTTGCTGGTGGTGTTAAAGCTGCCCAGATAGCCAATATCCAAAACTTGGGACTTAAAAAATGTTTGGCTAAATTCTGCTCTGAGAGGAGACCTGCACCAACTTGCTCGTCTATCAAGGTGCCTCGCAGGTCAGACTGACTTCGCAGCAGCTCCTTCTATGTTCTTCTCCACAGCAGCAAATCCTGTTCAGCAGTCCATCACAGAAGGGGTATCCGACCTAGTGTAACTCTCATTGGCTATAGCCTCCAGCCTCGTCCTGCTGGAGATTTTCAACTTCCAAAAAGAGACTAACGACCTGATTTAGATCTTGGCGGACAGGTTACTTTGTCACAACAATGACAGATAGCCCGTCCGTAGGAGATAAATTCCATTATATCCTATGGGATTTATATTTCAGCGGATGGGTCATCCATCACCGTTGTGATGGAGTAACCCTTCCACCAAGATCTAAATCAGGGCCTAAGTCCGAATGTGGACATTTTCACCACAACTTTGTCCAGCAGCTCCCTGATGATTATGCCTCCTCAAACACCATCTGCAGCCCTGACCCTCTGAAATTTACCTTCTCAAGACATTTTTGGCTGATATTTCTTCTAAGTCCAAAGGTAAGCGCCAGCCGGGCCCAATTCACTTCTTGTGGTCAGCCATATTTTTTTACTTTGACCCTGTCTCACATGACTAGGTGTCCACGGTTGGTGCTTTGATCCTTTAGGCACTAGTTTCTACCTTAAACTTTAAAAAATCATAACTCTGGTTCTACTGATCAGGTTTTTGTAGTTTTGGTGTCAAATAATTTATTAAAATTGACTCTATTTTTCTAAATTGATGTGGGGTTTTTCTTGTGCTGTGTTTTCATTTTATTGCTGTTTATGTGCAGCATAAATACTTTACACATTGCCTCTAAATTAAGCCTGACTGCTCTTGTGCCAAGCTATTAGAGGGTTAAGCACAGGTTAATTTCGTGATTTTGTGGTTTACCTGACATGGATTGTGATTGCTCTTTCACATCTAACAGCATACACTCAGATTTGGAGCTGCTGAGCTCTAGCTAGCTAGAATGCATCCAATTCTCAGCATTCTATAAAAGTTTTGTCAGATCTAAAATTGGGAAAGCACTCTGAGAAACAAATGTAAACTTGTGTGGGTGTGTGTGTGTGTGTGTGTGTGTGTGTGTGGAATCAACATATATGTGTGCTCCTGATTAAGTCATAGCTTGAGGAGATAAAAGTTAAACAAGATTTATAACAAAAGAGACCTGTGTAGAATACTTCATAAAGGGAAATCTTATCCAGGTACACAGGCCCATTGAACAATCTTTTCGGAGCACTGGCCCCAAAGGATTCAAACCATGCAATTTAAGTTAACGGTAGAAGGCCCAATAATGGAGCCATCCCACATGATAAGTGAAATGAAATTGTTTTTTTAGGCATAGCTATGACATTTGCAGGACATTCTGGATAAGAAAATATTTGGTATCTGTAATAAATTAGGTTACTGGTTGAGGGTGTGAAACCCTTCTCAAGCATCAACCACAATTCTTCTCAGGGTGAAGTCACAAACAAACCCTAAATTAATCTCTGCTCAACCCTCGGGTAGCTTGGCACAGAGCAGTCAGGCTTAACTCAGAATCAATGTGTAAAGCATTTGTGCAACACTTCAAACAGTAACACAATGAAAACACACCACAAATGGATCCCACACCATGTTATAAACATAGAGTAAAAGTTAATAAATTAAACAAGACCAAAATGACAAAAATAAATTAAGTCAATAGAACCAGAGTTATTAATTTTTAAAGATTTTAGTGAGAAAATCGAAATTCAGGATCTCTGGTCACGCTGGACCAGGTCAAAGTCACACTTTCAGGCCAACCGTGATGGAGTGCAGGTCTGATACAGTCACCAGGTTAGGCCCACTGAAGTTTACCTTCTCAAGTTCGTGCCAAGAGTCCCATTCGTGTTGAAGAGGGCCACAAGGAGCAGGGAGAGTGTCGCTGGAGGCTGTCAGTGTAGCGTGAAGAGCTGGTCTGTGTTGCTGGTAGGCGTTGCTGGAGCTTCGTATTGGTTGTCCTCTCGAGCAGTCTATGCTGAAGTGCGAAGAGTCGGGCTGACGGAGCTTCACACCCATTCGTGGTTGTGAAGAGTCTAAAATCTTGAATTCAGCTCCCTTGAGCCGCATCAAGTGTCCATCCAGGACCTGAGGGGTACAACTTGGGGTCAGGAACTCACTGCAGCTGGGTCCATGGGCTGGTGCAGAGTGTTAGGGAGCCTTTTATATCCCTGAGGCTCAGATTAGTAGGTCAGCAGACTAGCCTTTGGAGTCACTCCGGTGTTCAGGGTTCGAGGATGAAGTTGCAGGTCCAGTTCTCAGTCAGGCAAAAGGGCAGCAGGTTGCAGGACAACACTGTAGAGCATCAGTTCCTTTAGAGCAGTAGTTCAGCAGAGTGGCAGTCCTTTCAGTAGGGCAACAGTCTTTCCTGGCAGAGTATCCACAGGTCCAGAAGTGTACTGAAGTGGTTGTGTCTAAGGTAGGTCTGGTATTTACACACAGTTGTGCCTTTGAAGTGGGGGGAAGAGGCTTCTAGAGGTTTCCCTTTGAATTCCCCAGGCATCCTGCCTCCCCTGCCCTGGTTCCAGACTAACTACAGGAGGTTATGCAGCCCTTTGAGTGGAGGCAGGACACAGCCTATTCAAGTGTCAGTGGGGCTGTACCCAGCTGAACCCTCCCATCTTGCAAGCATGATGCTAAATTCCTGAAACAACACAAAATTATTCCGACGTAATTTAAATTTTGTCCAGGCTGACTAAAAACACCCAATTTCCTCCCACTGTCCAAAGGGGATGGCTGAAGAATTTGGGCCCAGTATCGGCCAACAATAGTGCTTAATTTGTGAAAGAATTAAGTGCAAGGGCCTAATGTTTTTCACACAAACTAACTGTAGCTGGTACCACCCACAACTCCTGCCACTGTTGCTGAATGCCAGTGCCAGCATTACCTATTAACAATCACAATCAAACAAGAGTAACATTTTAGACTATTCCAGGTCACCCTCAACTTTAGGGATGGACTGGAAGTCCAAGTTTTATCATTTTTTAAACGTTTAAGTATATTAAGTATTTAAATCCTCCAGTAAAAAACTAAAACTATGTACACAGTGCTATACCATGTGGTGGAGTCTCATAAATGTGTGCTGGTGTTTAGAACTAAGTGCCGAACACGCGTAAACACCAGCACAAATTAAGCGTTGACTGACATCCAAAGAACCATACCAAATCTGAGCTATTCTGAAAACTAGATCCTCAGGGAAACACTGGGTAGTGTGTCTTTTTCTGGATACTGTTAGACCTGTCACCCCAAACTTTTTGCCTTCCTTACCTGATTTCTGCTGACCTTGTTTTTTCTGGGCTTAGGAGTCTGCACACTTTAGCACTGCTAACCAATGCTAAAGTGCTTGTGCTCTCTCCTTAAAACCTGGTAAAATTGTCTTACACCAAATTGATACATTTAATTTACTTGTAAGTCCCTAGTAAAGTGCTACAATAAGTACCCAAGGCCTGTAAATTAAATACTACTAGTGGGACTGTGTGAGAAGTTGGCCTGGTATATGCTGTTCACTAATTAAAGTGGACACCTTGCACCAGGGCAAATCGACTCTTATGGTAGATAGGTTTAAGACAACCTTTTAAAGAAAGCTATCCTAGTGGTAGCTGTGGAGAGCAGCCTTCAGGCTAAGTCTCGGAGGAATGTAAAGCAGCTTGTTTTACCATATAATCTCTTGAATCACCAAATGAAAAGACACCACACAGGTATATATATCAAATATATATGTATTTATTTCTAAATAACTCTCTACTAATCTCTTTATGAGATTAGAAGACAAACATATGCACAAATCAACGTTTCACAATAAGTTAAGCACAAAATATGGCTGGGGCCCTAGGGGCGTACCAGACCATATACTAAGTAAGAGACTTAGAAACAACGACTTGCAGGGAGACAAGGCCTAGGGCCTTCAGAAGTGCTGGGGCCTCACAAAACCACCCAAGGCAGGTAAGTAAAGGACCCACGGGGGACGCGTGCAGTGTGGATACACAGGCGCGGATCGCCGTTAACTTCAATGGGGCAAGTCGCGGTTGGAAATAAAGAGTTTTAGGATACTTCGGGAGAACCTACAAGCAAGTCACTTACAGGGTAAGTAGTTCTAGGGCCCACACCCACAGGAGCACCGTAGTGCTGGAGTTACCTCACCCAGGGAAGCCGGGTGCACAGGTGTCCTTTGGTGTCGGGTCGCGGCGTCGTTTTCAATGGCGAACAAAGAAGACTTGCTGCTTGCGGGAGCTGAAGAAGTGTCCGGTGGAATCCAAGCCTGGATTCTGAAGAAGGATGACCTGAAAGCAGAGGGGACAGTGTTCAAAGTCACTTGGCAGTGACCCGGGGCAAGGAAGATGGATGCCCCCCGTCGTCGGTTGATTCAGGTCGGTTGTGGGTGCCTTGACTCTTCAGCCACGTGGTCCAGGAGGCGTCGACGATGACCAGGAGCTGGATTCGGTGGGTCCCTCGACGTTTGCAGCTGACTGCGGTGTCGGCAACTCAATTGGAGCCAACAAGCCTTGGCAGCCGCAAGTCTCGGGGAGATGAAGAAAAGTCGATGGCGCAGACCAGCAAGGTCTGTGGAACTCACCCAGCGAGGGTAAGTCAGGGCAGGCCTGGAGCAACTAGGGGAGCCCTTTGGTTTCTTTTAGAAGTCTTCTGGGGACCCACAAGCCAGCGGGCAAGGGATCGCGAAGACACCTTGGGCGGAATCACTCAACAGGGGCCCACGGTCACTCGGGATGGTGTAGGCCTCTGATCTTCGGAGGGATTCCTGCTGGAGGTCGGGACCACACGTGGTCCAAAGCACAAGTTCGTAGAACGTTGTGAAGGGGTTGCACTCGACAATAGTGCACGGTACCCAGGGGTCGCGGTTCCTCGTTACTCGTGGGGTCCACTTGCCTCAGCTTCGCTGGGGACTCACGATGGCCTGGGAGAGGTCAGGAAATCCACTTCTTGGGCTGCAAGGACTTCGGACTCCGGCGGGAGCGGTGTAGTTTGCGACCGTCGTTGTCGTTTTTGGTGCCTGCCAAGCAGGGGAGTCACTCCTTGACTCCAAGGAGATTCTTCTGTCTTCCAAAGGTAGTGGAACGTCGAAGGGCCAGGATTCTTCTGTAGAGCGTCGTCCAGGGGTTATCTGCCTTGCAATGGCAAGGTTCCCCCTCTTATACTGAAAAGAGGGGATGGACTAGCTCTATGACCCCACCTATGGGAGGGTCAAGGGAGGGGTGGCTACACCCACTTCCCTTTGTCCAGTTTCGCGCCAGAGCAGGGGCAGGTAGCCCCTGAGCTGGTTTGAACTGGCATATGCACAGAGGAGCCTTCTGCTCCCCCAGTGCAGGACTTCAAAGCACTCTAAGAGTGCACCCACCCAGCCCCAATACACTAAACCCTGTCTGGGAGGTGGTTACACCTCCCTGTGACAGGATGCCTATTGTTGGGCTTCCTCCACTGCGAGTTTCGGTCATCAGCAGGAGGGCAGCCCAGTGTCTGTGACTGGTGGCATCCATTTTGTGATGCCAGGGCTCTTTAGGATTCTACCGCGTTTCCACAGCAGGTACATGTCTTATCCCTCTAGAAGGGTGGAATGCTACTCCCGCCGCCAAGATTGGCGGGGGGTAGTATTCCAAGATGTTTGACACCAAACACGACATGTTTTGATGCAGCCATTCCAAAGTTAGCATTTACCGCGAGGATATAATGCACTTAATAGTATATGGTTTAACCGCATCCACAAACAGCACCAGAGAATAGACTCTGAGAGCTGCAGAGGGGCCCTCCTCAGGCAGAGGTACCCCCTCACATAGAAGCCAAGCACCCTGCCCTCAGGATTGATAGGGCCTGCCTTAGGGGTGACTGATAGGTTTATATGTGTGTGCAGGAGAGATATAGGAAACCTATATCTCAGTGAGGGGTGCTAGCACCACCTCACCCAGGCTGCAGTAGCAGGCCTGTGGTGTCAGATTTAGACTGCTTCCCAGGGGTGGCATAACACATGCTGCAGCCCCTGGTAGGCCTGTGAAGTACCTATGCCCTTGGCACCTAAGGTACCATATACTAGGGACTCATAAGGCACCACAGTATCCAATCACTAGTGCACCTAGAGTGCACTCCATGTCGTTTAGAGAGAGCAGATAGACTGGGGCCCTGAATAGCAGGGTCCCAGTCCAACTAAGTCATAAACCAGCAAAACACCAGGAAAAAAGTGGGGGCAACCATATAGTCAGATTCCACCTTCCTACATAACCCCCCCAAACGAAAGGAGATAAGGCTAACCTTGACCAGTTGAGCCTTTATTGATTAAGTGGCCATATAAGGAAGCACCTGCACTAGCATGGTTGCCCCCTGTCTTATGGTCCCCTAAGCAATCCCCCACCCTAAGGGTATGAGAGGGTCTCCACCATGGGGAATCACTACCTCTGGTGTGCTTTGGTAAAGTACAAGGCTGGTGGGGTGTCTGAGTAGGGAAGTGAGGCCCTAGGAAGGTTGGCCTCAGCTTCCTCAGATCACTGGTCACCATGTATGCCTGTCTTTCCATGACTGAGTTGCACTTTGCTCTAAGGGTCAACCTTTGACTGCCTACAGCTGGGGGTTGGGTCCCTTTGGGTGGAACACTGGAGGGACATGGCATGTTTGGAACCTTTGGTTCCAGGTTTGCCCTTGCCTAACAGAGTCCTTCTGGGGGTGGTCCCTACATAAAGGTATGGGGGATCCCTCAGTGGGTTGAGGAATTTTCACCTGGCTAGGGCTACTAGACTGGGTGCCCCTAATCTGCTGATGGGGGTTCCTCTGGACAGGGGGCCCTGGGGGTCCACTGACCTCCCTGACCTCTGCAGCCCTGGGCTGACTGAGGCAGGGTAGAGAGGGGCAGTTTACCTGCTCCAGACTGGGTACCACCTTGGAAGGGTCCTCTGCCATCAGGGGTGGGGCCAGGCCAGGCCTGACTACCTCTGTGGCAGTTCCTTCACTAGGGGAGGGTCAGTTCCCTGAGGAGGCTGACCCTTACCTACTGTCTGGAGGGAAGAAGACTTTTCTTCAACCCTTGTGCTCTCTTCTGGGGAGAGTGGGCCATTCTTCCAGGCTCCATCTCTCCAAAATCTTGGGCTGGGGCTGTGGCCATCACAGCCCCACTAACCTTTACAGGGACACCCAACATCCTCAGATGGGTTTGGTGTTCAATTTCAGCCCAGGCTGAAATTTCCAGATCATTGCCCATCAGGCAATCTACAGGTAAGGTTGGGGACACTGCCACTCTTTTGGGCCTGTGACCCCTCCCAGCTGAGATTGACTATGGCCATGGGAGTGCTCTGTTCTGACACCATCAATGTTGGTCACCTGGTATTTAAACTCAGGTAAAAGCTGGTGAGGGGGGACTAGTTTCCCTGCCACCATGGTGACACTAGCCCCTGTGTCCCTAAATGCCACAGCTTTCTGACCATTAATTATTGGCTCCAGTCTGTACCTGCCCAATGCTGTGGGACCCACGGTAAAGGTGGCAAATCCTATACCACCATCAGAATCTGAGGAGTCTGTTGAGGGGGTCCTGTCTGAACTAGGGCCCACCTCTGTTCCTCTTGCAAAAGCACCTAACTTTTTGGGTGCACTACTCCCAACTGGAGGATTACTACTGGTAGTACCAGGAGGGGTGGTAGTAGTTGTTGGAGGAACATTTTCTTTATTGCCAATCCTGGGACAACTGGGATCAGATTTCCAGTGCCCAAGCTTTTTACAGACATGGCAATAGGGTTTCTTTTCAGGAGAGGAAGGAGTTTGGGACCCACCCCCAGAAGAGGACTTTTGGGGCCCTGTAGTGGACTTATCCTTAGATTTATCCCCACCTTTCTCTTGGGACTTGGTAGAATCTTTCTTGTGGTCACCACCCTGATTCTTAGGCCTTACTCTGGTTCTGACCCATTTGTCTGCCTTCTTTCCCAATTCTTGGGGAGAGGTCAGATCAGAGTCCACCAGGTACTGGTGTAAAAGCTGGTTTTGACAATTATTAAGGATCTGTTCTCTCATCATTAGATTATAAAATCCTTTGAAATCAGTAACCCTACTGCCAACCAGCCAACCCTCCAGAGCCTTGGATGCACAATCTACAAAGTCTGTCCAGTCCTGAGTCTGTGCCTTCTGGGTATCTCTGAACTTCAACCTGTACTCTTCAGTGGTTAAGCCAAACCCATCTATCAGTGCACTCTTCAGGACCTCATAATCATCAGCATCCTCCTCTCTAACAGTGAGGAGCTTGTCTCTTCCTTTATCTGAAAAGGAGAGCCACAAGATTGCTGCCCACTGCTTTTGGGGACCTGCTGTACTCTACAGGCCCTCTCCATAGCAGTTATCCACTTGTGGATATCATCCCCACTCTGGTAGGGAGGAACAACCTTGCTCAGGTTCCTATGGTCAGGAATATATTCTCTGCCTCTAGGGACACTGTTGCTGCCACCAGGGGGTTCTAACCCCTCTTTTCTAGAAGCTCTCTGGATCTCCAGGGCTTCCTATCCAGTGCCAACTGCTTGGTTCTGAGGGCCACTCTGGCTTCCTCATACTGGAGCAGTTTGCACCTTCTCTCAGAGGAGGTCTCTCTTAAGGAAAAGTATGAGCTCCTCTGCTGGACAAATTCTCTGCCAGAGTGATAAGAGTGGTCAGATTCCCTGGAAGGGGATCTGTGCCTCTCCTCCTCTCTGTCAGTTCTCTTAGGGAGAATTCCTCTGTCCTTTTCAGGCCCCTTGAAGCCTGGCCCTTCAATCACAGAGTCTTGGTCATTCTGATTTTCATCATCTGACCCAGATACTATGACTGACCCACCCACTGATTCAGACCCTTTAGCTCCTAGAGCCAATCTAAGGTCATCTGCTGTCAGCAGATCTATCAGGTGTAGTGTTGAGGGACTCTGTCCTAGCCTCAGGTGTCTGTCAACACACATGGCTCTCAAGTCAGAGAAAGCCATGTCCTTATACTGAGGCTGAGTGGATCCACTGGGTCCACCCCTTAAGGACATTCTAGTGTTGTGCAGTGTTGTACTACCTACACTAGTTTGTGGCCTACTGATCCTAGCTTGAGCTGTGGAAAGGGTGTGCTATCCCTTGGCACACAGCTCTAAGTTCAGTAGAACTTATTGATACTAAGCTTGACTTTATATGTACCTTGAGTACCTATAATGGTTTTCAGTTAGTAATTCAAATAGAGATTTTCTGGTAAAACAATGGCAAGCTGGAATCCCACACGCTGCCCACCAATGTGAGAAGTTGGCCTGGTATATGCTGTTCACTAATTAAAGTGGACACCTTGCACCAGGGCAAATCGACTCTTATGGTAGATAGGTTTAAGACAACCTTTTAAAGAAAGCTATCCTAGTGGTAGCTGTGGAGAGCAGCCTTCAGGCTAAGTCTCGGAGGAATGTAAAGCAGCTTGTTTTACCATATAATCTCTTGAATCACCAAATGAAAAGACACCACACAGGTATATATATCAAATATATATGTATTTATTTCTAAATAACTCTCTACTAATCTCTTTATGAGATTAGAAGACAAACATATGCACAAATCAACGTTTCACAATAAGTTAAGCACAAAATATGGCTGGGGCCCTAGGGGCGTACCAGACCATATACTAAGTAAGAGACTTAGAAACAACGACTTGCAGGGAGACAAGGCCTAGGGCCTTCAGAAGTGCTGGGGCCTCACAAAACCACCCAAGTCAGGTAAGTAAAGGACCCACGGGGGACGCGTGCAGTGTGGATACACAGGCGCGGATCGCCGTTAACTTCAATGGGGCAAGTCGCGGTTGGAAATAAAGAGTTTTAGGATACTTCGGGAGAACCTACAAGCAAGTCACTTACAGGGTAAGTAGTTCTAGGGCCCACACCCACAGGAGCACCGTAGTGCTGGAGTTACCTCACCCAGGGAAGCCGGGTGCACAGGTGTCCTTTGGTGTCGGGTCGCAGCGTCGTTTTCAATGGCGAACAAAGAAGACTTGCTGCTTGCGGGAGCTGAAGAAGTGTCCGGTGGAATCCAAGCCTGGATTCTGAAGAAGGATGACCTGAAAGCAGAGGGGACAGTGTTCAAAGTCACTTGGCAGTGACCCGGGGCAAGGAAGATGGATGCCCACCGTCGTCGGTTGATTCAGGTCGGTTGTGGGTGCCTTGACTCTTCAGCCACGTGGTCCAGGAGGCGTCGACGACAACCAGGAGCTGGATTCGGTGGGTCCCTCGACGTCTGCAGCTGACTGCGGTGTCGGCAACTCGATTGGAGCCAACAAGCCTTGGCAGCCGCAAGTCTCGGGGAGATGAAGAAAAGTCGATGGCGCAGACCAGCAAGGTCTGTGGAACTCACCCAGCGAGGGTAAGTCAGGGCAGGCCTGGAGCAACTAGGGGAGCCCTTTGGTTTCTTTCAGAAGTCTTCTGGGGACCCACAAGCCAGCGGGCAAGGGATCGCGAAGACACCTCGGGCGGAATCACTCAACAGGGGCCCACGGTCACTCGGGACGGTGTAGGCCTCTGATCTTCGGAGGGATTCCTGCTGGAGGTCGGGACCACACGTGGTCCAAAGCACAAGTTCGTAGAACGTTGTGAAGGGGTTGCACTCGACAATAGTGCACGGTACCCAGGGGTCGCGGTTCCTCGTTACTCGTGGGGTCCACTTGCCTCAGCTTCGCTGGGGACTCACGATGCCCTGGGAGAGGTCAGGAAATCCTTTTCTTGGGCTGCAGGGACTTCGGACTCCGGCGGGAGCGGCGTAGTTTGCGACCGTCGTTGTCGTTTTTGGTGCCTGCCAAGCAGGGGAGTCACTCCTTGACTCCAAGGGAGATTCTTCTGTCTTCCAAAGGTAGTGGAACGTCGAAGGGCCAGGATTCTTCTGTAGAGCATCGTCCAGGGGTTATCTGCCTTGCAATGGCAAGGTTCCCCCTCTTATACTGAAAAGAGGGGATGGACTAGCTCTATGACCCCACCTATGGGAGGGTCAAGGGAGGGGTGGCTACACCCACTTCCCTTTGTCCAGTTTCACGCCAGAGCAGGGGCAGGTAGCCCCTGAGCTGGTTTGAACTGGCATATGCACAGAGGAGCCTTCTGCTCGCCCAGTGCAGGACTTCAAAGCACTCTAAGAGTGCACCCACCCAGCCCCAATACACTAAACCCTGTCTGGGAGGTGGTTACACCTCCCTGTGACAGGATGCCTATTGTTGGGCTTCCTCCACTGCGAGTTTCGGTCATCAGCAGGAGGGCAGCCCAGTGTCTGTGACTGGTGGCATCCATTTTGTGATGCCAGGGCTCTTTAGGATTCTACCGCGTTTCCACAGCAGGTACATGTCTTATCCCTCTAGAAGGGTGGAATGCTACCCCCGCCGCCAAGATTGGCGGGGGGTAGTATTCCAAGATGTTTGACACCAAACACGACATGTTTTGATGCAGCCATTCCAAAGTTAGCATTTACCGCGAGGATATAATGCACTTAATAGTATATGGTTTAACCGCATCCACAAACAGCACCAGAGAATAGACTCTGAGAGCTGCAGAGGGGCCCTGCTCAGGCAGAGGCACCCCCTCACATAGAAGCCAAGCACCCTGCCCTCAGGATTGATAGGGCCTGCCTTAGGGGTGACTGATAGGTTTATATGTGTGTGCAGGAGAGATATAGGAAACCTATATCTCAGTGAGGGGTGCTAGCACCACCTCACCCAGGCTGCAGTAGCAGGCCTGTGGTGTCAGATTTAGACTGCTTCCCAGGGGTGGCATAACACATGCTGCAGCCCCTGGTAGGCCTGTGAAGTACCTATGCCCTTGGCACCTAAGGTACCATATACTAGGGACTCATAAGGCACCACAGTATCCAATCACTAGTGCACCTAGAGTGCACTCCATGTCGCTTAGAGAGAGCAGATAGACTGGGGCCCTGAATAGCAGGGTCCCAGTCCAACTAAGTCATAAACCAGCAAAACACCAGGAAAAAAGTGGGGGCAACCATATAGTCAGATTCCACCTTCCTACAGACTGCAAGACTCATTGTGCCACTCACTTAAGTAGTCATTTTAAACATGTCTCAGGCTTGCCATAGCAGCCTGTGTGTGCAGTTTTCAACTGCCATTTCAACCGGGCAAAATAAACCTTTGACAGGCCCAAACCTTCCTTTTTAATACATATACGTCACCCCCTGGGGCAGGCCCTAAACAGCCCATAGGGCAGGGTGCACTGTATTTGATAAGTTGGACATCTGCTTTTAGGTTTTACATGCCCTGGTAGAGAAAAACTCCTAAATTAGTTTTTCACTACTGCAAGGCCTACCTCTCCCCTAGGATAACATTGGGAGACCTTATTGCATTTAATAAGTGCTAAGTTTTGTGTGGGAGCAGGTAGGAATCTCATGTGTGATGTCTGAGAGACTGTAATTTAAAACCTTCTATAATGGTAAAGTTGGATTTTAAGTCACAATTATGAAAACGCCTTTTAAAAAGTTAGCATGTTCTTGTCCTAACCATTTGGGGCCTGCAGCATGATCCCAGGTCACATGACTAGGTGTAGTTGGCAGTTGACCTTTGTGTATTCTTCCTAGACAGTATCACCTCCTGCACTGGACCTGCCTGGACCTGCAACAGGACCTGCCTGAGCCCTGCTGGTCTGTGTCGGAATGAGCTGATTCCCAAAAGGTGTCTCCCAGGTCATGGACCCTTGGTGTGGCCTCAGTTGAACACCTCATAAAAGAAAAAGAGAAATCCTGAAGTTTGGGGCTCTTTGCAACCGAGAACGGGCCATTCACGCCAAGATCTTGCAGCCCGCGCTGACTGCCAAAGTGACTGTCCAGTGAACCCAACTCTTCACGCTACATAAGTTGCCAGCGACTACCGGCAATCTGGGATCTGTACTTCGCGCTACAGCATCGACAGCCCATGGAGACCGCCAACACGAAGCTTCAGCAACGACCGTCTGTAGCACCCAACAGGATCTTCGAGCTACAGCGATGACCATCCACAATGCCTGGCCTGCTCTTTTCACTACACTGACAACCACCCTTAACGCTGTTCCTGCTCCTCATGGCATTCTACATCATGAACTGAACTCTTAGCATGGGAAAAAGGTCACTTTTGCAGCAGAACTAAGCTGGTCCCTTTATCTGGCCCATGCTTCATCGTGGTTGGCCTGAACTTGAGAATTTCACCCTGCCTTACATGACCAGATAATCGCGGGTGGAGCTTTGTGCTTTTAGGTGTTATACATAACTTAAATCTTTGAAATTGCATATCTCTGTTTCTATTGATTGGATTTTTGACGTTTTGGCATCAAATAATATATTAAATTGTACTCTATTTTTCTAAATTGTTGTGGGGATTTTCTTGTGTTGTGTTTTCACTTTATTACTGTTTGTGTGCTGCATAAATACTTTACACATTCCCTCTAAGTTAAACCTGACTGCTTTTGTGCCAAGCTACCAGAGGGTAAAGCATAGGCCAATTTAGCGAATTTCCATGGATCCCGCTGACAAGGATTGTGGCTGTTGCTTGAGCAGTGTTTCACCCCCCTCAACCAACAACCAAATTTCTCACACCAGTCAACTGTTGCCCCAGACAGTACAGCTGCCCACATCCCAAGAACTTGTGTGCGTTCAAAGCAAAATTCTTGTCATTCCCGCAGTGTACTTCTGGGCATTCCTATTCCAGGACACAGACTGACCCACACAAGTGGAAGGTGTGTGTTATCAGTAGTGTGGGAACACTGGGTGTGAGGAGTTTTGTCATACCCTGCAAATTCCTGAACTAGCAGAAACAATTACCAGATACAAAAGAGGTCTACCATAGCTGCTCGCTTAGCAGTCACTGCCAGATCCAAAGTTATTTTTTTCATTTTAGTATCAAAGAATTAATTAGAGCTTCACACAGCTCCATTGAAGGACTGAATGCAGGATAGTAATAGGAAATCATAGTGATGGAGCCCACTAGGTTTAAAGAAACCTCTGGATTGTTTAGTGACTTAGACATAGCCTCTATCAACAATATCTCTTTGCTTATCTGATAGCCTTTTTGTTCAAGTTAAAAGAATGGAAATATTTTTGTTGGTTGATTGGGTGCTGATGTTTCCTCCATCCATATTCAAGGTAGTTGTTATGGTTTGCTGAGTTATGAGTCTCTAGCCTACAATACTTTCCTGGCTAAACCTTTGACTGCTTTGCTTCTCTTCTTTATTTCTTTATTTTCTTTATTCAGACATAAGTGGCCATAAAAGACAAAAACAATACAGAGCAATTAAATGATTATAAAACAAATAAATCCATCAACCTCAGCATAATTAATAAGATAAATGATCCAGTAACCAAAAGGCATATTAACTAATGCTCAGCAACAAAATAAAACTACAGCGCATGAATTCTTTAAACAAATCGCTTATCCTTCATATAAAGTGCATAATGCAGATGACAGCCAGATCTTCATCTCACTGAGCAAGGACGACATAGGAATATTCTCCAGATTCTGTGACCGCATGCTGGCAGTCAGCACATGGATGAGTGGACATTGTCTCAAACTGAACGAAGGCAAAACGGAAGTGATGCTGTTAGGAGAACAAACATCCTTCTGGTCCCCGTCATGCTGGCCAGCAGAGATGGGCTCTCCCCCAGCTCCTGTCAACAATAGCTGGAACCTGGAAATATTGATTGTCAACAAACTATGCTTTTCCAATCACGTCAGTGTCCTATCTTCCACCACGTTTTTTACTTTGAAAATGCTAAAAAACATTCTTCCGTTCATTCCAGGCCATCTTCAAAAAAACTCCTATAGCTACTCTTATAATGACCAAATTGGACTATTGTAATGGTCTACTACTTACCTTACATCAATACATCCTCAACAGACTGCACATTTTACAAAACACTGTGGCAAGACTTCTTCTAAAAATTCCAAGACATCACTCGGTAGCCTCTGGCATTAGGAACCTTCATAGGCTCCCTATCAGACAGCGCATCACTTTTAAGGCACTCTGTCTTGCTTTTTCCAACAGAACTTCAAATGATACACCCCAAGTCGAACCCTATGTTCTTCCGCGGCCAAACACGTAGTCATTCCTAAATTTAAGCGCTCCACCTGGGGGGGCAGGAGCTTCTTTTTGCGTACGACAACTACCTGGAACACCCTACCACTCCACATTAAGAGCACACTTAATCTTATTACCTTTAGGAAGCTCTTGAAAACCTGTTTTTTTAGTACCTGCTAAGCCCGTAGTTCTTCCTGCACGTCTCTTCTCCTGTATCAAAGCTAGCGCCAAGACACCCTAGCGTAATCAAGCGCTTTAGAAATAGTTTAACATAATAATCAACATAGTGAATCTATAAAATATGAACTAATCATGTATAGTAAATATCTAAAATCATAATAAGATCAAATTAAAACGAGCAGTACTATTCGCCCATAGTTCTCCTAGCTAAAACAGCTGCTTTAAGGAAAGAACACACCCTAGCACAGATGACTGGGGTATCTAATGATTGCAATTTGTGCAAGGCTTTTCACAGCTTTGGTGTCCCAAGGATTTTAAAAGTGTTTCCAAAAAGAGACTCTGGGCATAACTAAAATAATACAGAAAAGGATGTAATGCATTAGTGAGTGTGAGGAAACCCCATCACAGGGACAAGCCCTAGAGGAGCCTCCGAAGGTGCAAGTTGGCATTCTATAACTCATAAGCCGACATACTGAGCCTGATCTGAAACAAAAAAGAAAGGGCCTTTCCCATTATGTTAATTCTAGAGAAAAATAAAGAGCAGGCTCTGGACTGGCAAGGATACAAAAGTAAGTCGAGACAGAGCTCATGGCCAGCTACTTCTGCAATCTTACCTCAGCACAATGTTCCAAAAAGAGACTTTTAACCTAGATTTGTCTCCTTTCTGTAGCCTAATAGGAGACAGGAACATCAGAGACAACCCCAGCTCTTGAAAGGTTGTGTCGATGTATTTCAACCACAGTACAGAACCCCAATTACCCAGATGGAGACAATCTGAAATTATCTCTTTACAGAATGTGGCTTGGGAATTTGTCTATATACTAACCCACAGAAGTAGAGGTGCCATTTGGACAGAATCCTCAAAAACACTTTGCTCGATTTCTGTGTATAAAATAAAACTAGAGGTTGAGGGGGGAGCTGTAAAAATCTCCTACATCAATGATCTTCCTCACGCTGGAGGGAAGGGCTCTTGTAAGAGCCCCATATCCCTGCCCTGTACATAGCCGCAGGGACACATTGGGGCATATTCTCAAGAACGGGCGATAATTATCGCCAACCTAGGTTAACGTAACTTTACATAACGCCGTCTATCGCGGGAAACTAACGCCGTGTTAACGGCGTATTCTCAACACGCCGGCAACAGGCGATAGTATCCCGATAACGCGTCAAATGTCCGCGTAAAAATTACCGTGACGTCGATAAAAAAGGAAACCCGAACGTGAAAAAAGTTACGATGGGCCCAACTGCGATAAAAACATCAGTGATAAGCAGCGCCAGGCTTGCTATTCCCACGTCAGGCGGGAAAAATCACCATAAAAACTGCCAAAAAACCCCACAAACTAATGAGAAGCACCATGGAGGAAGCTGGAGCAAGTACAGAGGCCAACCAGAACCCCACAAACCCCCCAGAGGACCAGCCAGGGACCTCGGGGAAGGAGAAGGGCAAGGAGAAGAAGAAGAAGAACCCGCGATTCAGTCCGCAGGAAAACAAGATTCTGATTACAGAGGTGATAGAACACCACCAACAACTGTTCATCACCTCCACTGTGTCATTGGCAACTAAAAATGCAATATGGCATTCCATCTTGGCCAAGGTGAATGCAGTCGGAGTGAAGAGAAGGGAAGTGGACGACTGCAAGAAGCGCTGGAATGATGTGAAGCGCAAAACCAAGCTGAAACTCGCCAACAACCAGAAAGCAGCAATGCAGACTGGAGGTGGGTGTCCAGCGCCACAGCAGGAGCTGGATGAGATGGAGGAAATGGTGTTTACAGTCATCAGTGGGGAGACGGTGGCAGGAGTTGGGGGACCGGATACTGCTCAGCATGACCTGACCCAACAGCAAGAGGGTGAGTAACGACCAGGGACTGGGGGGACAGGGGGAGATGGGCACAATGGCACACATGCACAATTAAGTATAGCACAGTGCACACCCACAATTACTCTGGGTCATGTCCTGATATCCTTGGCACACTGCAGCACACATAGAAATAGCAAGTAGGCCCCCGTTGACAATGTGCCCAGAGGGGGCCCTCACCACACATCACTAATCTCACAACAAACCCATGCACATGTGCTGAACCCAGCAAAGCTGCTGGTCCGTGAGCCACACTGACAAAGCAAGTGACACTGCATGACGATTAGCATGGCTGCAGTCCAATTATCATGACATGGTGCACGCCACAACACTGAGGTGGCTGAGTGTGGACCACATCCGTAAAGGAGCAGTTCACACCCTGACACATCCACGTGCACAAACAACTCCTGACGTCAACAAGACATCTGCGAACAAACCATGCCCAAGAGTCCCAACTCCCACCAAGAGCCAGATTTACCCAAGTCTGCAACATCTCAGCACTGCATAAGCACAGAAGTGAAAGGCACACCGCCTGAAAGTGATAAGGGCCAGCAAAATCAGAGCTGCAGCGGCGACTCTCCCACAATGCAGCACACACACATAAGAAACAGAGCACATCAACATTGACAACAATGTGGTACAGACTGCAACACTTTCACAACAGAACAGAGGACACAACTGCTGCCGCTTGTGTATAGAAACTGGCCAATCACATTTGGCATAGCAGGAAACTGTGAGATGATAATGTACAAGTACAACCCCACATCCCTGATGGTGTAGAAATGTCCACTCTCCCCCATCACATAGGCATCTCCTCCCAAACAGTCACAATGTACATTGTCATGCAGTCTGTATGTAAACTTGTCCAATGCGTGAACATACATGGAACACACTGTTAAACTGCATCTCCCTTTCACATTGCAGAGCAAGAATCAACACCTCCTGCAGAGCAGACCGTACATCTCTTCACTGATGATGAAGAGGACCTCCATACCATCGACACCGACAACCTCCAACAGCTCATGGACACCCTCAGCACCCCACCCCCAGGAGCAGGGCAGCCCAGCTGCATCGAGGAGACCCCACCCCCTGCACAGACCACACAGCAGGAAGCACCCCCCACCACGGCTGTCTCCCAGGACCCCCACGACCAACACATGGCATTCCAACGCCGTGTGTTAGAGTGCCAGAAGGAGATGGCTGATCAGGTCGGGTGGGGTTCGACCTCATGGCAGCCAAACTAGATGCCATACGTGGTTGTCTAAGTCCCATCAGGGACCACTTACAGTCCCTAACGGACACCCACAGTCCGCTCCATGCTCTCCAACAAGCCATGGCTGACATCGCGGGAGTCATGACTCTGAGACAAGAACAACTGTCTAGTCAGAGTGGCTCCAGCGAGGACAGCCGGGAGTTGGGACGCATGCGGAGGGTCATGGAGAACATGGAGCGGATGCAGGCGGAAAGAATGGCTGCCACGGCTGCACACCAGCGAGATGTAGCTGGGATCTTCCATGCCCTGCAGATCCTCATCATGGCATTGCTGCCACAAGGCCTGGCGCAGATGAATGCTGCTGCTACTACTCCATCCACATCTCCGCCCCCTGACATGTCAGTGCCTTACAGTGCGGCAGACATTCCACCTCCGGCCCCTGATGTGTCACTGCCACACAGTGCGGCAGACATTCCACCTCCGGCCCCTGATGTGTCAGTGCCACACAGTGCTGCTGACAAAACACCACCACCCACATGTGAGGCACATCACACATCAGAGGACGATGATGTGGATGATTCTGCCTTTGTGGTAAGAAGGAAGCGGTAGCATTCATCTCTGCCATATGACCTGTTTCAGCTTGGTTCTGCCCTCTGCATCATTCCCTGGAACAACACCTTCCACTGTCCCCCGAGACACTCTGCGACACTCACCTTGGCCCTCGACATGGACTGCCATATTTGTTTTGGTTACCAATGACACAGCAATCAGACTACGGACTGCACTCTTCCTCTTCCGATGAACTTGTCAATCCCTAAAGGACTCTGGCTGGCCCTCCACGGGGCAACAATGTCAAGTGGGGTTTGCATGGCCATGTACTGGTCCAGCTTCAACACTCCACCGAATGTGATTAAAACATTCTAATTCACATAGATGTGTCATGTCAATGATCAAGCAAGCATGAAAGTATGGATGAATATAGGGGCAGTGATTCCAAAAATAAGGTACTCCCTGGGAACTGATATCAATGCGAATGTTTGACCGTGACCCAGACAGGCAGTGTGATGACTGGGAATGTGTGAACTAGCTGTGGCCTCATTGCTCCTAAACAACAATCTCGCAATTTCCCAACTTAGCCCCACGCCAATGTAGGAAATAGGGCTGTGTGTTAAAAAGTCAAAGTCAAAGTTATGTGGATGCCACAGCTCGGAGCAATGATTAGTTTGAGTGTGCAGCGGTTGGACTTCTGGGATGGTCTGGGCGTAAGTGTGAAGGTTATTCCATGCAAGAGAACTGCGAGCAAGGACTTCTGTGTATGGGGTGTGTATACGTTGGTCTTTGGTTTGCGCTGTGCGTAGTGTGGGAGCCGTCATCAGCTGCTATGGAATCTCTCAGGGGGTGCCGGGCGCATGCAATTCCAAGCTCAGAGGTGCAGATGTGCCACCGCCTTCTAGTCCAGACAAAGGAGCTTTCATCCCTAATGTTAGTTTGTCATCTGCTTGCATTCTGGAAATGTGATGTGGATTGGGGGGGGATATCTCTGCTTCGCCTTCCGGCATGGTTGAACCCTTACCAGCCATGTACGTGCCCTCACGGTCAAAATTGCATGCTCTGATGTAGCAGTGTTGTTTTGCCTCAGTCTGACAGTGATGGTTACAGGTAGCTGTGAGGAGGCGCGTGACATCTCACCTAGCACCTATTAGCTGACACTGTTCACTACTATTGATGGATGAAGTCCGTGTACACATGTGATCTGTACATGGCACATATGTCCAGGGGACACCTTGGTGTGTTCTACGCAAGGTATTCCTGCTGGCTTTTTGGCTGGTGTGCATCTCCCATGTTGCTGAGGTGTTCACTGTGCCCCCATCCCCCTTACGTCCATGTTGTGGGACTTGAGTCACAGGGTGCATCTCCGCATCAGGGTGCTTTGACCCCAAATGACACCCGCAATTTCATATTTGACCCCAAATGACGCCCTCAATTTCATATTTGACCCCAAATGACACCAGCAATTTCATATTTGACCCCAAATGACACCCGCAATTTCATATTTGACCCTAAATGACACCCGCAATTTCAAATTGGACCACAAATGACAGCCAGTTGTCTTTTTTTGAACACCAATGACAGCCTTCATGTCATGTTTTTGTACACATGTGATACGCTGATGAGTGGGATTACGTACTACATTTGACACCCTGTGATGGCATTCCGAATACGTGACACCCTGAACAGCCTCTCTGTACAGAGGTGACATACCCACCATCTATTTGCTATTTGTGAGATTGTTAGCACTTAATGTTGCACTTACACCTGTCAGAGTGATGTGCTAATGCCGAGGACTGACATGCACACAGGGAATGTGTGTTGCAATGAATTGTTTTGCACATGCTGTTCATGTGGTCATTTCGTACTGTTCCATGATTGCTAGGGACTGTCACAATGTGACGTGCTCATGCGAAGAAATTGTCAATGATTGTGTTCCTTCGGGCTATTCCTGCTGCAGCTGCAGTGGGGTTTGGTCCACCTGCCTCATCTTCCTCCTCATCGTCCGGTGCATCTGGCACTTGGATCCATGGGGCATTGGTGCGTACACATATGTTGTGCAATACACAACATGCAATGATCATCTTGCACACTATTTCTGGGCTGTACAGGAGTCTTCCACCTGTGATGTCCAGGCACCTAAAACGTGACTTTAACACGCCAAATGTGTGCTCAACAATGCCCCTGGTGCGTTTGTGGGCCACATTGTACTGCCTCTGGGCCGGGGTGTTCTGGGCTCGGAGGGGTGTCATCATCCACGGGCAGAGTGCATATTCTTGATCACCTGTGAGAGATAAGTGAGATTAGTGTAAACTGGTGGTTCTGCATGCTGTGTTGGCAGACTTACAAGTTTTGTGGTGTGTGATTTGTGTGACTTTGGGATTCATGTTTGCCATGTATTGCTTCTGGCGAATGTGCGGGGTCAATGTGTATTACATAGCCTCACAGTGCTCCTCCCTCCCCCCGAGCCTATTTACCTGTGTGCGCTGCACGGTTGCATCACTTGCACTCCTACGGCACACCATTGTCATGCCTGTCTGCGCATGTCCGCAAGCCTGTCAACAACACTGTAATGTTGGCCGTTGAAGGTGGGCGGCCACGTGTGTGTAGGCCTATGGTAAGGATAGGGCGGACACAGATGTGGGGTTCAGGCCTGGCTGAACTCACGCTGCGATTGAGGCTAGGCTTTTGGCTTATGCTGCGGCAATGAAAGTACACACACAACAGTTGGCATGTATGAGCCAAGACCCCGAGCGGTCTTGCGCTCCTTTATTTATCCATTCGGGCGAGCCCGCCCTCTGGGTGCATGCTACATTGCAAGTTTGTCGATTAAGGGCCGGGTGGCGCAGTCACCACAATAGAGACACACGCCATAGTTACTTTTGTGGCCAGCCCGGAACTGAATCATGCCCAGAGCCCGGAACTGAACCATGCCCAGAGCCCAGGACTGAACCACGCCCAGAGCCCCGGGCTATTTCTTCACACTCCTCACACGCCTACACGTGCGCCACCGCTGCGGCGCTGGGATGTCGTGCGCTTCGGAGTACGTCTCCAGACGTTCCACCCAGGCTTTCCAGAGGCCTGCCTGGGATGGGGGTGGCCCCGTGACTGTGAGGGGCTCCAGTGGCATTACCGGGGACATGCTGTTGGCTGCTGGAGGCAGACTTGTGGGGTAGCCCCTCAGGACGATGACTTGTGGTGCACTGAGTTAGTGGCACCTGAGGCACTGCGTCCGGCAGGGGCCTACCGCCACGTGGCGATGACTTGCGGTGCACTGAGGTAGTGGCACCTGAAGAGCTGAGCGGGTGTGCAGCCTGCAATGATGCTGTGGCCTGGAGGCTGGATGGTGACTTGCAGTGCACTGAGGTAGTGGCACCTGAAGAGCTGAGCGGGTATGCAGCCTGCGATGATGCAGTGCGCCTGGAGGGCCGGCCTGGAAAGGATTTGTCTGTTAACCTGCTGGACCGCAGTGGAGGCCGAAGGGAGCAGTCAGCACACACAGAACTCCGTGGTGCGGTGCCGCAGGGTGCGCTGGGGGCCTGTTGCGCGGAAGCCAGCGATAGGCTGAGGAGGCTGCCAAGCTCGCGGGCCTCAGCCCTGAAGATTGCACTGGAACGTGGTGGGCCCTCTTGGAGACACGCTGGTGGCGGCAGGTGAGCAGTGAGGCCTGGGTGCGCAGGGGCGGGCAATCACCACTGGGCGCCGGACGGGTCTGGGGAGCAGCGGGCTGGGGTGCAGCAGGCGCACAGGCACCACCGGTCGTGGCAGGGTGAGGGGCGCCGCCCTGGCAGACACGCCCCTACAGACGATGACGAGTTGTGCACCGGGTGGCGTGTGACGTAGGCTCCTCATCACTGGTGTTAATTTGGCCGATGAAGGTGACAGCCACGTGTGTGTAGGCCTATGGTCAGGATATGGCAGACACAGAGACACATGCAGTAGTTACTTTGGTGGCCATCCCGGAAGTGAACCGCGCCCAGAGCCCCAGGCTTTTTATTCACACTCCTACGCTGGACTGACGTACGCCGGCCCAGCCCACTACACTTACGCTTACAGGGGGGGCAACATAGCTACATGTCCGAGGTCTTCCCCACTGCCTGAGGTAACATGGTTGCGTCCACTGTCCACGACACTACACACACCAGCTGTATATGTCCACATGGACATGTCTGTGCTCTGCATACTCATGACTGTCCGGCACATCACCGCCACACTTGGCATTGTGTACATTCCTATTCATGGGTCACTTGCCTCCTTTGCACATTCTTGGTTCCCACCTCTCCCCACATACTGCAATTGTGTGGCAGAGGGGCTATGCCTTTGTGGGTGGTTTGTCTGCATGTCTGGCCCCTGTTACCACAGTTACTTGTGTTGTCGTGTCTGGTAGGTGGGCATGTTGGTTGGCATGTTGTATGTGATTTTGTTACGTGTGCATTCCCACAGTTGTGAGTTGTATGATTGTGGAGTTGAGGTGTGTGGTGTGTTCCATTGGTACTTACCAACGAGCAGTCCATTTCCATAGGTGCCATCCTGAAAGCGCTGGTTGATGATGGACGATGTAGGAATCATGCACACTGCCTGGGAAGTTTGCGACGACATTGGTGAACAGTCCCCGGTTGTCCACTATTGCCTGCACATTGATGGAATGCGTGTGCTTTCTGTTGCGGTAATTGTGTGCAGTGTCGGCATGGGACACAAGTAGGACATGTGTGCAGTCAATTGCCCCCAACACGTGCGGGAAGGCAGCTATGGCGTAGAAGCCTTGCTTGGTCCCCAGCTGTTCCTGCGCAGTGTGGGGGAAGTGAAGGTGCTGGGGTATCAAGCTGATGATGGCATCCAAGGCAGGTGTGAGGAACTTTGATAGGGCTGGCTGTGAGACTCCTCCGACTCTGGCAGTTGTTGGTTAGAAGGTACCAGAGGCCAACAAGTGCAGCACAGCCAGCAGCTTTGTCTGCGGAGGGATGTTGGTTGTCCGCTGTGTTGGTACCGTCAGCCTGTGGGCAATGTGTGTCAGGATGCGGAGGATGGTTGTCCTTTTGAGCCTGTAGTGGGCAATGACTTCCTCTGGCGTTAAGTTTCTGAGGCTGGTGCATTTTCGGAAGGTCCGCTGTCTTGTTCTGCGCTGCCTCGGTGGTAGTCTGGGGTGGGGTGGTCCTGGTGGTGGTGGCGGTGGGTGTTGTGGCCCTCTTGGGTCTCCAAGCTGCATGATTAGTAGCTCCATGGCATGTGTTGGTCTTCAGATGTGGCTCTGGGCTGGGCTCCCTTTCTACTGCAGGTTTTTGTCCTACTTAAGACCAGGAAAAAGCAGGTCTTAAGTTTCTGCTGCTAACGCGCCTTATTGCATGTTTTAAGCCTGCATCGCCGATCTGGCTGGTCGTTGTGAATATCGCAAAGTGGTGTTATCATGAGTTTTTGCACAGGAACGCCTACTCTGCATATGATTAGCGTTAGTTGTCGCTGTCAGCCTTGGCGATGTTTTTAGCGGCAGCTTTCGCAGGATAACTGATGATATGGGCTGTTAGCGCAGGCTTGTGAATAGGGCGATAAATCTATCGCCACTTTCGTGGAGGTAAAGTGCCGATAAATCGGCGATAAGTCCTTGAGAATATGCCCCTTTGAGCGTTATAGATTTTTAATAGAGGTAAAAGCGTCCCCTTTCCCTTTGTCCTAGAGAGATTAAAAATGGCTCCTGCTGACTTACTAAGTTTAAGACTACTTTGGTTCTCTATCGTGAGGGTCTGCTGCTAAAGGGATCTACTTGGTACTCCACTTTAAGTCCAGAAGTAAAATGGCCCCATGATTATAAGAGGTCAAAGACTCCAACAGACACAGTTGGCACACAATATCTCCTGATTGCTCTGGCACACCCTCTCCTACCACCAAACCATTTACCACATAGTCTCTTGCTTGTCCAACAAACAGAAAAGTGATCTGAGACTGACCTAGGAGGGTAATTGCCATCGAATAATCTACTGAATGCTTTTAGGAAGAGAGTTTTGCAAGAGACAAAGTGCACTACTAAGCCTGGAGAGAAAGGAGCAGGTTTAATGGGGACTCACATACGAGCTATGCAGGGGCGTAACACAGGCCCCCACATCCCCCGCGGTGCAGGGGGCCCCCGAGCTGCAGGGTGCCCCCTCAGCACAGTACTTAGGACTGAGCACTCCGTATTAAATCCAGAGCGGTGGCCCCTCTGTGTACATTGCAGGGGGGCCCCTCAAACTTTCGTTACGCCGCTGGAGCTATGGTCTGTAGAGAGTGGTTTTTATTTCCCACTGCGATCTGTGGAATGGTACCCTGGAAGTTTGGGAACAATTGGAGCAACCAGGAAGAAGATTGAGAACCATCTGTAAACTTTGGACCTAGAACATTTTCAGCCTCCAGAAGGCTGGGGTGCGGTGACAATGTATCTGAAAAAGAAGTGGCATCACCTGCGGCCGCTCCATTAGAGTGGAGGGGCGCTGGCCCCCCTGCAACCACCAGCAAATAAAATGATAATAAAAAGGGTTTTAAACCCTTTATTATCATTTTATTTTAATCCCCTAGTTCCGTCCCCAGGACTCTGACGAGTCTTGGGGAAGGGTCCAGTGGATGACACTGCTGGTGGAGGAGTGGTGGGTACTCCCTTTACTGCACATGAAGGTTTGGCCAGATGTCTCAGGCCTGCCAAACCCTCATGCGCAGTGAAGCTGCGTGGTTCGGGCAGGAGAGAGGAGGCACAGGCTCCAAGTCTGCCTGGGACTGCAAGTTGCCGGTTCTCAAGCCAATCCCGATGCTGCTTTCATGCAGCATCAGGATTGGCCACAGTGCAGTCTGGGAGCCTGTGTCCAGAAGCAGGAAGAACGCGGTGTGGCGGGAGACAGCGGCAGCATTAAGATAAGTTTTTTTTATTAATTAATTTTTTTATTGTCCCCTGAACCCTCCCACCCTCCACACCTCCCTCCTCCAGCCCAGCCTGCCCCACCACTTTGGCAGGGGACGGGCCGCTACTGAGTGGGATTGACGGCCACTTTTCCACTTGCCCCACTTGGAGCTTTTCAGCTTGAATTTTCAAGCTACCGCAGCACTGTGAAAAGAAGGTATTCAACCTGGGAGAGGTTTTTCAGTGCTGAAAAAGTTTCTTAGTGTGAACGTAAAACTGACAACCAGGACGAACCACTCGCCTTTAACTGACGTCTGCCTCAATGCAGCATGTCCCAAAAGGCACCTAAGTTTGGGTCTACTGCTACTCACAAGATAAAATTGACCTTAAGGGTCTCTATATTTTCTGTACTCACTTTTTGCATTTTCTTTTGAAGTTAATAACCTCTAGTCCTCAGACGTGTTTTCATATTGATATCTTTTTAATCATCAAATTGTATCTAAATGTTTGTGGGAATTTTACCTGCTTTACTTTTTGACTTTAATATTGTTTTGGTGCCCCTCGGTTCAATACGTGTATTTTCTCTAAGATGCCAAATGCTGTGAAAGTAAATTCAGGTACAGAGACAAAAAACAGTGAAACTGGTCAGACAACAGGGGAATGAAACTGACAACTACCCAGGCGACACCGGGAACTCGGTTATGCCGCCAATATGGCGGTTGTGCCGGTCCCCGGTGAAATTTCCCAGCGAGGTGGGGGAGGCGGGTCCCGCGCTGATGACGCGCGGGGGTCCCGCCCTCGCCCATTGGCTAAGAGGTGATTGCCCCGGAAGCAGTTCAAGTGCTTCCGGGGCAAACGCGACGCGAACGGTCCCGGATCTCGCTGGGACCAGTTCTAGCCGGCTCGGGGGTTCAGACCCCTTTAAGAGCCCAGCAGAGCGGCGGGAGAGCCTCTTTCTCCGCCGCTCTGCCAGAGATCACCGCCCGCCCGACCAGCTCACGGAGGTCTCCAGAGAGCCTCCTTTTGGGAATTTCTTTTCTTTGTCTGTGCAGGTGGAGCAGCCCGATCGGCGGGGGAGAGTGGACGCGCTACTAGTGCAGCGATCGACCAGGATTTTTTGGCGGTTTTACCCGCGTATTGACGCCTCTGCCCCACGCGGCAGGGGCATAGAGAATTAACCATCTGTGGCCCCCTTTTTATCTTCACGCACAGGCTCACAAAGGACGCAGCAGGCAGGAGTGGAGCCGGGGTCTAGAGGCATCTGTGGAGCAGCACCCTTCGCCTTCCTAGTGCAGGACCGGGAAGCACAGACCAGGAGCCACACGGGTTGGAGGACATCCTCACCTGCCCCACATTCTTGAACGTGTGGGAGTGGCTCTGGCTGTAGCTGTGGTTTGGGGTCCTGCCATTATAGGGAGGTAAGGGTGTGTTGTGGGGAATCGTTTTGCATACACAGAGAACTGTTGGGGCTCAAGGGCAAATTTTGCAGGGGGCATTTATAAGTCGCATTGCATTGATGTTTTGCATTGGCATTCTTCTACCAGGGTTTTGCAAAGTGTAGGTGAACACTGAGGGTTGTTGGTATACAATTGGAGTAGCAGTGTTTTTGGGTCAGTGCTAGCATCTGGCTTGTGTATTGGTGCTTAGGGGAGGTGTTGCTTGGGCGCATAGACAAACAAGTGCTAGTGCTTGGGGGTGAGCACTGAGGGTTTGTTGCAAAGTAACAAGTGTTAGCTTTAGTAAGCTATGGCGCCAAAAGCAAAGAGAGGGCAGGTTCCATCCAGGATGGAAGAGTGGATGGCGAACATGATGCGCTCCATGAGCGATCTGAACCAAACCATGGCAGACCTAACCAGAAGGGTAAATGGACAGGAAGCCACAGGGGACAGGCCCAGGTGCCCTAATGTGGCACCCAGGGCAGCTTTTCCTCCAGTACCGCGGAAATCAAGGCAAAAGCAGGGAAAGGGGGGAGCTGTCCCAGAGATCCCAGCGGGGCCAGTAATAGTACCGCTAGAGCCAGTAGCTCCAGACATCCCTATCCCAGGGGTCCCATTGCCAATAGCCATACCCGTGCCTATCATACCTGCCATCCCGGGTCCAGAGGCACCAGTGCCAGCAGTACCAGCCATACCGGGGCCCGCTCTCCCAGTACATGTGGTCCCTACAGGGGGGGGCGACTACACCAAATGCTAATGAGATCCCAGCGCAGCCTATAGTTGCAGCAGCTCCCAATGTAGCGCCGGGTCAGCAGGACATAGTGGCGAACCTAGCAGCATTGCTACCATGGCTGGCAAAGGCAGGAGCGGTGATTCCATCTACAGGTAGCGGGGTCCTGTCAGCAGAGGGTAATGCCTTAGAGGAGGCAAGGAACTTAGTAGCGCGAGTCGAGAAAGCAACACAGGTGGTGCCGCCACCGGTTGAGGTTCTCAAAAAGGCAGGGAGCACTACAATTGACTCGGAACCCCCAGTGAAGGCTGCTGCTGCAGGACCTGATGACGCCAAGATGCAAGCAGGCACATCAGCAGGTACAGTGCAATTGCTGCCAATTTAGGTTTGGGGGATGTGCGCTCCAACAGAGAGCGTTTGGCTAGGCACATTGCTCAGGATGTAAAAGAGCAGATTTGGAAGGGTGAATATGTAAACATGTTTTCCTTGCTGGTAGACAAGGATGAAAAGGTGGAGGCCAAGAAAGCAAGGGAATGGGCCCACCCACGGGACTGGGCCAATTGGCCAACTAGGAAAAAGGTTGAAGAAACACTGATTAATTGGATAAAAGCATTTGGGAACTTCCATGCAGTAATAATAGAGAAATTTCCAGGGCTAAGCACAGAGTTGGTATGCTACCAGAACAGAATTGCATGTGCACATGATGAGTATGGTGGGATATGCTGCTTTTAGAAGGGTAAAGGCATCTGATCCAGCTCTCACATGGGACCAGGTTGATATGATTTTGTGGTTAAGACACATGAATTACCAAGGCAAGGATGCCCCAAAGGTGCAGTCCTTTCGGGCAGCTACACCCCAGAGTGGGGGGGCGGGGGCAGGCAGCAAGAAGGGAGCATGTTGGGATTTCAATAGAAAGACATGCACCAGACCCAGTGGTTCCTGTAAGTTCAAGCATGCCTGCTCATTCTGTGGCCTCTCCTCACACCCAGTGTCTAAGTGTTTTAAAAAATCAAAAGACAGGGGAGCCAAGAAGCAGGAATGAGGTTCAATTGTTTGAAAAGGCACACTCACCTATTGACTTTATGGCCCTGATACCCTGGTTGAATAAGTATTCATGCCCAAGCACAGCCCAGATTTTGCTTGAAGGTTTTAGGGATGGTTTCCGTATCCCAGCCCCTGGGTACTCAGGGGTGTCTTACTGCCGCAATCAGCAGTCAGTGAGAGATAACATATCTGTGGCAAGAGAAAAAGTATTGAAAGAACTGCGTTTGGGGAGATTGGCAGGTCCTTTTGACTCAATGCCTTTGGATAACTTTGTCTGCTCACCACTTGGGGTAGTACCCAAAAAAGACCTGGGGGACTTCCACCTCATCCATAACCTATCTGCTCCCAGGGGCCTGTCCTTGAATGAGGCCATTGATGGAGCGCTGTGCTCCGTCAGATATGCATCATTGGACCAGGCGATTGCTATGCTGCGATTGCTTGGCCCAGGCACCTTATTGGCAAAATCAGACATTGAATCTGCATTCCGGTTATTACCTGTGCAGCCACAGGATTTCCACCTACTGGGTTTTCAGTTGGAAGGGAAGTTCTACATGGACAAGTGCATGCCAATGGGGTGCTCTGTCTCTTGCTCATATTTTGAGAAATTCAGCTCCTTTTTGGAATGGGTTTTTAGGCAAGTCTCAGGGCACCGTTGGCTACTGCACTACCTGGATGATTTCTTGCTCCTGGGTGCACCACAGTCACAAGAGTGCAGCAAGGCATTGGACACATTTTGCACACTGATGGGGAGCTAGGGGTACCCCTGGCGCAGGGTAAGACAGTCGGGCCAGCAACAAAAATTGAATTCTTGGGCATTGAACTAGATTCTATTGAGTGTGTGTCACGCTTACCGTTGAGCAAGGTGAAAGGTTTCTCGCTGGCATTGGCGGACTGTTTACAAAAAGAAAAAGTCACTTTACACCAGTTAGAAAAAACGGTGGGCATGCTAAACTTTGCTTTGAGAATTATCCCTATGGCCCGCCCCTTTTCCAGGTCCATTGCCCAAGCAATGTCAGGACTAAAAAGCAAGCATCACCACACTAGGTTGTCCAGCGAGGTTAAGCAGGATATGCGGATTTGGATGGCATTCCTGCGTGACTTCAATGGCGCGGTAGTGTGGCCCAGCCCAGTCAGGTTCAGTCCAGAGCTTGGGCTGATGACAGACGCAGCAGGGAGTGAGGGGTTTGGAGCCATCCTGGGTCCCCATTGGGCGGCAGGGCATTGGCCCAATTGGTGGGTCAACAGTGGTCTCACAAGTAACATTTCATTTCTGGAGCTATTTCCCATTTTGGTGGCTGTTACAATTTGGCCGCAACAGTTCCGTGATCAGTCAGTTGTTTTCTGGTCAGACAACATGGCAGTAGTGGAGTGCATCAACCTGCAGTCCGCAAAATGTAAATTGTTGCTTCGCCTGCTGAAAGAAATTGTACTGCAATGTATGAAGCTAAATGTGTTGTTTAGAGCTAGGCATGTCCCGGGCATCCTCAACCACGCGGCTGATGCATTGTCTCGTTTCAAGATGCAGGTTTTCAGGTCTCATCATCCGGAAGCAGTGGACCGTCCCACACCTTTTCCGGAGCATCTGTGGCAGCTTGGTGCCCCAACTTACCAGACCTCGTGGCAGCTAGCTTAGCGCCCAGGACTAGGCGGGGCTATGAGGGGGCATTTACCGCATACTGCGCATCCCTAGGGCAGGATTGGGAAAAAACTTGGCATAATCCAGCATCCATCTTATCATTCTTAAGGGAACTAAGGGACGGGGGCGGTCGGTGGTTTGCGCAAAGCGCCACATGGCCGCAGTGGCATTTTTTGCAAAAATGACGGGGCATCGGGATCCCACGGGCACATTTTTGGTCCAAAGGGCTCTGAAGGGTTGGCAGCGGTTGCAGAGCACGTAGCCGGACGTTAGACACCCGATCAGCATTGAGGGACTCACAGCCATCATGGCGGCGTTAGAAAAGAGATGTAGCTCCAGCCATGAGGTCCGGTTATTCAGGTGTGCCTTTTCCCTCGCCTTCTACAGCGCTTTCAGGGTGGGAGAGCTGGTGTCACAGAACAAAAAGGACTGGCATGTGGGTATGCAATTTGCCCATGTTCAAAGGCAGGCTGGTTCAATCTCATTATCAATTCCCAGATCAAAAATGGACCAGAATGGGAGGGGGGACCATGTTATCCTGCAGAGAGCGCCAGGGAGCCCATGTTGTCCAGTGGGCAATCTAGAGTCATATATGGCATGCAGGCCACAGGGCGCAGGTGGGCCCTTATTGATCCACCAGGATAGTTCCCCCCTGACAAAGTTTCAGTTTGGGAGGGTCCTTGCGCTAGCTTTGGGTGCAGCAGGCTTAGACGCCTCCAATTTTGGGACCCATTCCTTCAGGATTGGGGCAGCCACAGAAGCCACGCCCCGGGGACTAACTGGTCGAGATGTCCAAAGAATAGGGCGTTGGTCTTCGGACTGCTACAAGCGCTATGTGCGGCTGCATTTGCTGTAAGTATCATCACTAACGTTGGCCTTGTTTCCATTTCTCTGCAGTTTCCACATCCTGTCCCGCAGGAGGGGAACTTGTCATCACTACCGTGTCAAATGCGCCCCGCCCGCTCCAGGTACCCGCAGGGGGGCCGGGCCGCAGGGAAGTCTGGATCATAGGACATTCATATATCAACAGGTTGAAGCAACAATTTCTCACAGGCAATTTCATGGACATGGCCCGCCAGGCGGGTTGGAACGTATCAATGCATGGTCAAGGGGGTTGAGACTGGGTCAGTTCCAGAAGCTCATTGGTCCTTTGTTACTTAGGTCCCCGGTGACACCTGCTGCAATAATAATACATCTGGGAGGGAATGATTTGGTCCACATGGGCAGAAAGGGGGTGGTGGAGGCCCTAATCACAGAACTAGGATGGTTGGCCAGGCAGTGTCCCATAGCGACCTTAGTATGGTCTCACATGATCCCGAGGCTCCAATGGCGGGGGGGGAGTCTGTCTGGGCGTTGAATCACTCGGTAAAGAGGATCAATAACATGGTCAATACACTTTTTAGGACTCCAAAACTCGGGACAATTTCACATGGGTGCATCCGGGGAGAACATTGTTATCTACAGGACGGGATCCACCTCTCTAAACTGAGTAATGAAATATTCTTAGAGAATATGCTAGCCTGGCTGGTAGTGGGGAGTCACAGTGCATGACCTCGGGACCTTTAGAGGATGGGGGAGGGCCAGATAGTCGGTCAACTATGCTGGCCCGTGGCGGTAAGGTCATGATTGCTAGAAAATATTTACTTCTCTTAGTAGGCATCCCATTATTTAACGGGGACGCCTGGGGGGGACAGTGGTCCCTCATCACACTCCAGCGGGCATTTATGGCCGGTAAACTGAAGTGCACGGGGGTAGGAAGTCCCGCTTCCGGTAGGCCGCTTGGGCCAACCCCTGCGCAGGCGCATTGGGCGCCAACCTGGCACAATATCAGCCCCTGGGAGGTACGATGGAAGGGCGTGGGGGGCACCCACGTAATCTGGTGGGCACACGGGCCTCCTGCGCAAGGTCACTCCGGTAAAGGGGGACCTGGTAACTAGTTGGGAACAGTCATGACCTTGCACGTAGGCTCATCCAGGATACGCAGAAAACAAAAATGTACATATTCCAGTTTTAGGTTAGGTATGGCTTTGTATTAGACTCTTGTTAAGGTTAGCCATTCCAAAAATGTATCAAATTCTGTATTGCGAAATGTAATTGGATATGTTTGGGTTTTCTGCGTATGTTAAAATTCAGTTTTGATTATGAGTTATTAATAATGTGTTTTTTATTAATTTGTAATAAATACGGCCGGGGTTATCGACCCCTAATCCAAAGAAATGGTGTTGGATATGATTATTGATGCTTCCTGGGGGAGGGAACAGTGTTTTACTGGCCATGTCCAGGGAGGGGACTCGGCAATACCAGGCCATATGAAGAAATAGCGCCCAAAGGAAAGGGAGAAATGGGGCAGCAAAGCTTCAGATTAGAAGGATCGCGAGTTTCCAGTTGCTCTTGCGATAGTTACATACTGAACCGTTGATCTTGTGCAACGTTAGGAGTTCTTTACGTTTTAAGGGTGATTTCAATTTTAGGTAAAAAAAAAACCAGAGATAATCTCAACCGTGAGTCCCTGGTGCATCTGTTACTGTGGGCTGTTTGCTGCACACACTTGAAGATGGGACGAGACAGTGCCCACCGAGGAACTATATTGCAATATATGTACTTAGGTTAGAGTTTTAGGCGCAGGGTGGCTTATTCATGGCCATCGCTTGAACATGGTGACTTTTATTAAATCTTTGAACGTGTGGCGAGATCTCACCCGCCTCCGTGAACAACCATGAAGAGAATCATAGCCCTGTGCAACAAAAACCGCGGATCCCCTGGCTTTGTCAGGTCCGACTGAGGTGTCCTGGCGCCAGTACTTCCTTTCAAATCTCAGCCTGTCGTCGTGCATCAACTCAGCCCGACCCCGCGCATTTTTTTGAGAAATATGAGGCAGGTTTTCTAATACGTGAACTTGGAATCTGCTGTGATAAGAACGTCCTACAGAACACTACGCAACTACAAAAACGTTGCTGTTTCTAACCCCTGCTCTATTACAGTATTGCAGGAATGTCTATTGTAAAAGCACCTACTGTAACTAATACACTGGAAGTTTCGCTGGAAGCCCCGGGCTTCAAATATGACACCTTTACTATGCTCCTTTATGCGCCATTACAGCAGCACTTCGCCCTTGACTGCACCAAGCCAGTATGTAGCTGCTCTGGGGCAGATTTACAAGGCCCTTGCGCCACTTTTCCCATGTTAAAAATGACGCAAAAGTGGCGCAAGGGGCTTGTAAATCTGCCCCTCTGCGTTTCATTGTCGCACCCCATCACGCAGGTCTCACAATAGCGCAAACATCCTCGTGCAACCTGGCCTCTAAAGAATCCCCGAGAATAAAAACCTACGGTAAACAGGAAAATCGTACATACACACATAACATCTAAAACAGAAGCAAAATGCACCCGGGAGCCTCAAGAACCAGACAAATGTCCTTTGCAGTCACCGTCCTTTATTAAAATCCAGACGAGTTGTTTCTTGGAGTGTTTGCATTTTTCTTTAAAACGGACAGCTATTGTTTTAAAACAAACAAAAAACGCGCACCACGCCGGAATAAAAAGGTGACTCACACATTAGAGAACTTGAAAAACTAAAGTCCGTTGAAAAGTATTTCAGAAGAACTCTTGTTTCTTATCCTTTGTGGTTTCGTGAACCCCCTCTCCGGCGGGTCCAGCTAGGTGCACGGCTGCCCTGTGGCGCGCCTTTCACTAGAGCCACACGTCATAAAATCAACTGCAATGTTTTACGAGCCTGAAAGGCCACTAATAACTCGGAGTGGATGCACAAGAAGCAGGGGCTGGTCTGGGGCAGAGTTTCTAACGTCCCCAAACTATCCAGTGATATACACACCTTTCATAGGCGTACTGTGTTTACTGTCGGGTGCGCGCGCTCCTTGACACTTGACTCGTCCTCTTCGTGCTTCACGTGCGCGTGGGTCCGAGGTCACAGAAACACGCGACAGTCCCGGTAATGAAAGAGGTGGAAAGGAAGAGAGAGCGGCGCGAAAGGAATGAGAGCAAGGGAGCAAGAGGGGGTAAATGGAGGAGTGGGCGATGGAGAACAGAAACTGAAGAAGAGAGAGGAAGCGAAGCAGAGCAAGAACAAGAGAGACGGACTGACAGAGAGACAGAGAAGAAGTGTACGAGAGGAAGGCGAATCGACAAAGAGACGAGGAGAGGGTGGGTAAGGAAATAGGGTGAGATGGAAATATGGGAAGAGAGAGAGTGAAGGGGTTTAAGGGAGAGAAAGAAAGAGAACAACTATGAACGACAGTGACAGAGGAGAGAAATGAGAAACGAAGCGTGAGAAAGAGATAGAAAATAAAATAAGTTATACAAGAAGAGATTAAACGTGTGTGTCTGTTTACAGGTTTGCGTATGTATGTGTGCGTACTTGTGTGTGTACTGTACATGCGTATGTATGCATGTGAATATATATGTGCGTGTAAGTGCGCTGTGTGTGTTTATTTATCTGTGTGTGTCTGTCTGTGATGTGTATTAGTGTGTATGTGAATTGAATTGAATTGTGTATGTGTGTTCTTATATGTGTGTGCGCACACAGGGACTTGTATGTGTTGTATTTGTGTGCGTTTATGTAAGTGTGAATGAGTCTGTGCTTGGGGGAGGGAATGCACGTGTGTGTGCCAGAGAGAGAGAGATAGAGAGAGGTGTAATGAAGAAGAGACAGAATGAGCGAAAATAAAGAGCTGACAGACACCAAGAGTCGAAAGCGATAAAGACACGCAGGGAGTCTGAGTGAGCGAGACAATGTGAGAGAAAACTAAACTAAACCGAAAGCTGAGTATGAGCCGGAGGTGGTGGAGTAAACTGGAAGAGAGCAGCAGAGGAGAGAAAAATGCAGCGAGAAAAAAGATTAGCAGAAAGCGTGTCAGACAGAGGCGTTATAAGGCATGGACAATTGTACAAGGCCCTCACCTCTGGAAAGTGAACATTCTCTCTATTTTATCTCTGTCTATTACATTTTTCTATCTAAACCTCTCTATCTAATCTACCACTGACTCTGTTTTTTTACCCTGTGTCATTTAAAGGATTTTGAAGGTCCTGGGCAAGCCCTATTTCAACTGCTTTGTGTGACCCTGTTAACATTTAACATATCATTTTGTATTGTTTAGCATCATGTGGGCTTGAATTAGCAAAATGGACAATGAAATTCAAATTTGTTCTGTATATGAGGCCCCACAAAAATGTCTTGCTGGGTCCCCAAATTCCTTCAGATCACACTGAGCATGTATGTGAGAGAGAGTGAAAAAAAGACTGAGAAAAAGAGAGCGCCAGAGAGACAGCACGAGAGGAAACAGAGAGAGAATAAACATTTCAAAGGTTTTAGGGATAGGCTGAGGTAAAACCAATATTTTCTTTACAATAACCAATATATCAAAATAATCTGCCTGCACTCTGACATTAATTACTGGAAATAGCTTCTAGGGAGCTGTATGTTCTTTGTTTCCTAAACACACCTCCCAATCGCATAAAACACTGGAAAATAAAGAAAATAAATCCATAAACCCTTATTTTTTTAGCAAGAGTTATGTCAATCAAGCTCTTGGGTTTGCACAGCAATGAAGCGGCCTTCCTCAGAAAACGTGCTCCAAAGCCCGGGCTGAGAGCAGGAGTCGACCTGCTGCGCTACGCTGGCATCTTGGAGCAATCAGTGGCATTAAGGAGGACGACGCAGCAGCCTGGGGTTAGAGGGGGAGTCTGTGGCAGCAGGGCAGCCATTACAGGGAACCCGAGACTAATTCATAGGGCTTACGGGGCAGGGGGCTCCTTCCAATCTGGCCTGGAGACCTGACTGGAACATGCTCTACTCACAGACCCTCTCGTACCCATCTTCGACTTGCCATTGGGAGGCCAGATGCGGGGGGTGGGGGTGCCACCAGCAGCTGTGACCAGTGACAGGCCTTTCTGACTACTTCAGTGCTTGAACCAGAGCCTAAATCATAGGGTTTCTGTTGGTTGGCGGGGTTTCGGGGGTGGTGGTGGCGGGTGCTACCGGTCTTGTTTCTTACTGGTAGAGGAGGCTTGACTGAAACAGGCTCTGTCACACACTCCAGTACCCTACCACTGTGAGGCAAGCCTCCTGAGAGTCTGGCACCAGTGGCCAATGACAGCCCGCCCTGCATTCTCAAAGCTAATCTTCTGTAGGTCAACATGCATGTCTGGGTCATGGTATAAACAGTGCTTTAAATGGGCCGGTACTCACCGGTACTGAGTACCGGCACTTCTCAGTTTTCTCCCCCAGAGTACCGGAACTTATTTGCGGGCAAGGAGAGTACCGGTACTCCATGAAGCAGCAGGGCTCAGGCCCTGAAGTACGGGTACGTGCAACGTAAAAACTGAAAATTACCCTTTCAGATGGTGCGTGTTTATGTGCTGCTCTGGCTGGCAACAGCCTGTGTATTTCTATGCTGGGTTGCTCCTGCAGTGTTAGGTTCTCATCAGGCGCGCAACGCCCATTGGGATCAAAGGGCTTCAGACACCCCACTCCCCCATCGTGTGTGTGTGTCAGCCCGGCTGAGACAGCTTCCCGGGAGCACACACAGCCCACAGCCGCACCCGAGTACTTCACAGGTCTTTAAAAGACCAATTGCTTTTTAAGGAGGCTTTGTTGTTTCTCACCCCTTCTTAGATCCCCTGCAGCTCCACTCTGCATACTGCTGGAAGAATCAGCCCCAACACCCTCCCCCTCTCCCCCCCTCCCCCTCCCCCTCCCCCGAAATTTGACTCTAGTTGCACCTCTGGTTCTCATTGGCATCGCAACAAGAATGAGGATATGGTCAGAGGTGCCGAGAGTTGAACTGAAGAACCAGGGTCGAATCCCGACGTGGGCTCATCATCCTGTGATTCTGGACAACTCCCTTAACCAGGGGTCTTAAAAAAAGTAAGCTTTAATGCAAATGTTCTGATTGTCATGTAAAGCGCTTAAATGCCCATGGCCCAAATTCGCGCAATATCAAACTGCCAAAAATTAGGCTCTGCACCTATGACATAGAAGCTGATGCTTGCCATGTCTCTGAAAAGCGCGAGGCCTTAGTGAGCGCGCCCTTAGGGCCCGGCCCCACCGGTCCCACGCCACACCCCGCCCATAGCCCGGACCAGTAGCCCTATTGGCTACTGGCCGAATGAAGTACTTCCGGGTCGGCCGTGACGTGCTTCCGGCCTGCCCGAGGAGCGGAAGGGGGAGCCAGGGGTGGCTATTTAGGCCCCGGGTCCCCTTGTGGGCATCCTCTTTGCCTGGACTTGACCCCCGGGAGCAGCAGAGTTCCGGAATCTCGGACATCGCTGGAATCCTGGGCATCGTTGGAATCGCGGGCGTCGCGGTATCGGGGATCCACTTTCGGAGGACGCGCCGTCGTGGGACTTGGGGGCGCGTAGCTGTGTTGGCACGGAGGATATCGTTGGGCGACGCGGATCCCGAGGTGAGGTGTCGGGGCTTTGGGGGAGCGCGGGGGTCGCTGGTAGCCGGTGGGCGAGATAAGTTGTAGCTTGAAGAGACTGTTTCCCCGCTGGACGCTGGTGGCCGCCCGTGGTCTCCCTTGCGGTGCTAGCACGTCTCGGGAGTGCTTTGTGTGGGACACCTCCCTCGGGTGATCCGGGGTCCGTAGGTGGTGAGAGCGAAGGCGAGGACGGGTGGTATTGTGCTTCGCTGCTGTTAGGCGCCAGGAATTGGATAACGAGTGGGGGCGGAGAGCGGGTTATTGAGGATTTTGGCGAGTGCTGCCGGTTTCGATTTTGCGTGCTTCCCCGGTGGTGGGGTGCCTTGTTGACTACGCAGGGGTACGGTTCTCTGCGGAGAGCGGGCAAATTTGGTGTGGGGCTACCACTAGACACCCTGCGTTTGGGGTCCCATGAGGTTGGTGAGTCTGCCGGTTTTTCATTTGGCGTGCTTCCCGGGGGGGCCTTGTTTACTGCTCAGCGGTACGGAGTGCAGCGGAGAAGGCGGCACCAGGAATCCAGGGGACCGCGCTTGTGCTAGGCGGCGGGCAGACTACAGAGTGCACGTGCGAGGTCCTGCGCACCCTTAGAAGGAGGGTTCGAGAGCGCTTTCGCTGGATGTGAGGTCTTTCAGTGTGCTAGCCGACTGATTCCACGCGCTCAGGGGGATATCGGCATTGAGGGGAAGCTCAGGGGTCGGAGTAAACGCGCCTGCATTAGCGCTGGGTCGGAGCCAAAAGGGCGCGCGCACCGAGTAGAAAAAGGGATGCCGCCAAAGCGCAACCAAAAACGAAAGGAGGGGGAGTCGGAAATAACGCAGCTGTTGAAGCTGGTGTTGGCGAAACTGGGCAGGGATGAGGAAGAGGATGAGGGGGAACAGGGGGCGAGGCGCCAATCTCGGATAGTGAAGAGGTCCCGGAACCAGTCGAGAGGGCCCGCCCCCGTAGGACCATAGTCCCGCCCAAGGCGGCCTTCCCTCCATTAGTGAAGAGGCCCAGGGTGAGCAGGAGAGGGAGGGGGGCAGGGGACTGGAGGAACAACTACCTGCACCGGCTTCTCCTGCAATGCCTCCACAACCAGTACCCCAGCCGCCTAGTGGGCCCCCAGGGCCAGTGCCTTGTGTACCCGAGCCATTGCCCCCTGTGCCTGCGGGGATCCCAGCGCCGCCGGGTGTACCCGAAATACCGGTTCCCAGCATGGAGCCGTCACCTCCGCCGGGGGTACCGCCGCAGGCAGTCAACGAGACACTAGGAGAGGGAAGGGAGGATGTGAGTACGATACTGGCTGAGATCAGGGGGGTTTTGAAGGCCTTAATGCCAGCTCCTGCTCCCCCCATCGGTGTATTACCGGAGGTAGTGCCAGTGGCAGCCCCAATCCCGCAGGGGGGGGCAGCGAGTGGGGTACTGCCTCCCAGCTTAAGGCAACCAATGGCAGCACCGGAGGGGGGCCAAGCGGCCCCAGCTACCATGTGGGCGATGGTGGCATCTCTTTTGGCGCAATTAGGCGCACCGGCAGGGGGGAGCCCGAATGGCAGCGCGACGGTAGCACCATGGGCGTCATCAGCAGGCACGGGAGGCGTGCTCAGCGATATAAGTAAACAAGTGGCCCTCTTGGGCAAGGCGCAAGAAAAAGAGGCGTGTACGCCCTACAGGCGGTGGGTCAAGCGGCCCTCGCGCAAGCAGCGACAACTGGGGTTGCGGCAGGTAAGGCAGTAGAGTGTTCAAGCAAAGAAGTAGATAACGGGCCAAAGGTAATTGGTGGTCACGATTCAGTGTTATCTAAAAGGGGCAAATTGGCAACACATGTTACGCAGGACACAAGAGAGAAGATTTGGAAGGGGGATTTTATTGACATATTCTCCTTAATTAGACCAAAGAGGAGAGAAGTAGATTCTAAAGAGAAAGACGGGAAAGAAGGTTCCTTCAGAGACAGGAAACCAAGGGTAGAAGAGTCAATTACTAACTGGTTGTTCGGTTTCAATGTTTTTTCCATAGTAATGCTAGAAAAGAAGCCAGAATTGGCGATACCCCTGATTTGCTATTCAAATAAGATTTTAAAGGCACAGACGATGTACGGGGGGTGGCCTGGCTGGATTATGATAGAGACTTTAGATGGGCCAAAGTGGACGACCCAGATATGGGCTGGGACCAAACAGAGGTAAATGTGTGGTTGGAGAGTGTCAATAACAAGACACCCATGAAGCAGCCCTTTCGGACTTCCCAGGGGGGCACAGGGGAGAAGAGAGGGACCTGTTGGGCTTTTAACCGGAAAATTTGTACATGGCCCACTGGGGCATGTAAGTTCAAACACGCATGTGCCTACTGTGGCCACCCTTCACATCCCGAGTTTAAGTGTATTAAGAAGTCTAAAGAGAAGGGGAGGGAGGTTAAACCTCCCCAACAGTAAGCTTCCCACGCCAGTAGACATAGGTAGACTGATTTTCTGGCTGAATCAGTACCCGGATAGGAAGGCAGCCAAGACATTGTATGATGGTTTCTCCTCAGGATTTCGCATCCCAGCACAAGGGGTGCCCCCAATAGGGTATTGCCATAACCTACTGTCGGCACGCATGCAGCCCACAGTGGTGGCTCAGAAGGTTGGTAAGGAAAGGGCGCTGGGGCGGGTGGCCGGCCCGTTTACTGCTCCCCATTGCCAGGGTATGTGTGCTCACCTCTGGGCGTGGTTCCCAAAAAGAGCCAGGTCAGTTCAGGATGATCCATAACTTGTCAGCGCCAAGGGGGCGTCAGTGAATGATGCCATAGATCCGTCCCTTTGCTCAGTGACATACGCTTCCTTGGACACAGCATTACAGAGGCTGCGCGACTTAGGCCCCAGCGCCCTCATGGCGAAGACGGATATTGAGTCAGCATTCAGGCTATTGCCGGTTCATCCGGATGACTATCACCTGCTAGGTTTCCAGTTGAATTCCGAATTCTACTATGACAGGTGTATGCCAATGGGTTGCGCAGTGTCATGCAAGTATTTTGAGTTGTTCAGCACAATGCTTCAGTGGATGTTTGTATTCAGAACAAGTCACAAAGATGTAGTACACTACCTGGATGACTTTATGATCATGGGCCCCCCAGCATCAGGAGAGTGTGGCCAGGCCTTGAACAGGCTAGTAGACATGTGGGGGGAACTGGGGGTGCCACTGGCTCCCGGCAAGACGGTGGGCCCGGCCACATGTCTGTCTTTCCTGGGCATTGAGATAGACACGGTGAGGGGGGAATGCAGGTTGCCACTGGACAAGGTACAGGCTTTCTCGCAAGCGATTGATTCGGCCCTGGCCGGTCCCAAAGTCACGCTGCACCAGCTCCAGGTCTTAGTGGGCCAGCTGAATTTTGCATTACGGATCATCCCGATGGGACGCCCCTTTTCTAGGTCAATTGCACGGGCGATGGTGGGGTTGACCCAAAAACACCATCACGTGCGCTTACAGGCAGATGTGAGGGAGGACCTGAGGGTGTGGCGAAGTTTCCTGAAGGAGTTCAATGGTAAGGTAATCTGGCCAGAGCCGCCAATATCTAGCGCAGAATTAGGATTGCTCACTGACTCCGCAGGTAGCATTGGCTTTGGAGCAGTATTGGGGTCCCATTGGTGTAGGGGCGATTGGCCGGCATCCTGGCAGGTGAGTGGTTTGACCAGAAACATAGCCTTTCTGGAACTTTTTCCTATCATAGTGGCAGTGGACATCTGGGCGGGATCCTTTAGAAACAAATCGGTGATCTTTTGGTCGGACAACATGGCAGTGGTGGAAGCGATCAATAGGCAGGGAGCTACTTGTAAGCATGTTTTGAGGTTGTTAAAACATTTAGTGTTGGCCTGTTTAAAGCTCAATCTGCTGTTCAAAGCGGCACATATCCCAGGTGTGGAAAACCAGGCTGCTGATGCTTTGTCTCGCTCCAAGTTGCAGGATTTCCGGCGGTATCATCCTCAAGCAGAAGAGCAGATGACTGGGTTCCCGACATCACTGTGGAGGATTGGAGCCCCGCCCTAGCAGGGCTGGTGGGAGCGTCATTGAGCGAGCGCACTAGAAGAACTTATCAGCAACAGTTCAAAGCTTACAGGATATTTGCTGAGCGCACTGGCCGGTTGGCCCCTTTTTCTACAGGGGCGCTATGCGAATTCTTACTAGCTCTGAAGGAGCAAGGAAGGCCAGCGTCATATGCTAGGGCACATGTGTCAGCAATAGGCTTCTTTGCGAAACTAGCAGGGGAATGTGACCCCAGCGCAGCTTTTGTAGTGAGGAGAGCACTATCAGGATGGGCCAGGCTAGAAGGGGTCAAGAAAGACAGTAGAAGGCCGTTAGATATAAAAACTCTGGGCGACATGTTGGGGGTATTACAGACGATTTGCTCTTCTTATTACGAGAGCGTGTTATTTGGGGCGGTATTTACCTTAGCCTTTTACGGGGCTTTTAGAGTGGGGGAATTGGTGGGGGCCTCCAAATTAGATCACGCAGGAGGACTCCAGTGGCAGGATACAAAGCTAGTCCAAGGGGACCTGGTGGTGGTTTTGAGGAAATCCAAGACAGATCCATTGGGAAGGGGGTGACAATTCGTTTGGGCCCGGCGCCAGGGGAGGATATTTGCCCAGTAAACAGAATGAAAGCCTACTTGGCGATTCGTCCAGTAGGGAGTGGGCAGGCACTGTTCATACATGAGCAGGGCGCTTGCGTGTCGCAGTACCAATTCAGGGCGGTGTTTGGGCAGGCGCGGGCATGTCTGGGTCTGGATGCCAAGGGGTACTCCTCACACTCATTTAGAATTGGGGCGGCAACATTGGCAGCAGGCGCAGGCTTCCCAGCCGAAGCGGTCAAGAAGGTGGGGCGCTGGTCATCAACTTGCTTTAAGCGCTATGTGCGACCTGAATTGCTGGAAAACACAGGACCGAGATGTTGATTTGACCATGCTGACGTTTCCATTTCTCTTCCTACTATTAGTATGTCCTCAAAGTTGATATGGGTGTTGGGACACTCGTTCGTGCGGCGGGCCACAGTTCGGCTAAGGCAGAAGCGAGTGTCGAAACCACCGGGTTTAAGGAGGGCGTCGTTCCTATGGCGCGGCGTGGGCGGTCTGCGACTCGGCAGCTGCGGCAGCTGGTGGAGGAGACTAGGGCGCACGAGGGACAGCAGTCCCCGGATTTGGTGATCCTACACTTGGGCGGCAACGACATGGTGGAGTTGGGACGCATGGCAGTCAGGGAAGCCTTACTGACCGAATTCGCCTGGATCGGGAGAGAATTTCCTCATGCTCGGATTGCATGGTCGTGCATGATACCTCGCCGGACATGGGCCACTGGAGTCAGATCTCGGGCATTGAACGTATCAGTGAGACGGCTCAACCGTGAATTGGCCAGGTTGTGCTCAGGGCCGGGCCGCTTGTGTCACATTCCGCATAGACTGATCACAGGGGACATGATGTTCCACAAAGACGGCGTGCACTTATCGGACATTGGCACAGACGTATGGATAAAGGGGATCTGGTCTTTTGTGCAGAACTTATTGGCAGGTGGTGAGGGTGAAGGACCGGTAGGCCCTGGTCACCCTAGTGGCGGAAAAGAGACCACAGAACAGTGATTTTCAGGGTTAACGGGAGGCCCGCTTACATACTCCCGAGGCCAGCACTGAGGGGAGAGACGGTAAGCTCTCCGCAGGGAGAATGGGGACACCGGCTGGGGAGGCAAGGGCGCCAGGTCACACGTGCCTCCTTGGCAGCCTGGTGGTAGAGGGGTGGGCCCCTCGAAGGACGGACAAGGACCAAGGGCTGGGGGCTCACCGCTCAAGGACGCAGGTGGGTTGCGCCTTGCGTGGTTCTCAGTTAGGAGAGGCGAGCCAGAGGGCCCCTTGGTGCTGGAGTAAGTAGATAGTGCATAACCGGTGGTTATGATCAGTGATAAGGCTTGTAAATAATAAAGGTGTAAATATTGATTTTAAATATGAATTGTATAAATGTTTTTGTCATGTTTATGAATGTTTGAAGTTGATTAAACATGGCCGTTTTTACCCACACGCCTGGACTGGCAAAGTGTTTGTGGGACTGCATGAGGTTGGGGCGGGGGACTCCCTGGGGGGGTCCGGGCTCTATGAAAAGCGCGAGGCCTTAGTGAGCGCGCCCTTAGGGCCCGGCCCCACCGGTCCCACGCCACACCCCGCCCATAGCCCGGACCAGTAGCCCTATTGGCTACTGGCCGAATGAAGTACTTCCGGGTCGGCCGTGACGTGTTTCCGGCCTGCCCGAGGAGCGGAAGGGGGGAGCCAGGGGTGGCTATTTAGGCCCCGGGTCCCCTTGTGGGCATCCTCTTTGCCTGGACTTGACCCCCGGGAGCAGCAGAGTTCCGGAATCTCCCACCCACCCGTCCCTTAGATTGGGGGTTTGGGTTAGAATAGGAGTGAGGGTCGGCGGAAAAGAGACCACAGAACAGTGATTTTCAGGGTTAACGGGAGGCCCGCTTACATACTCCCGAGGCCAGCACTGAGGGGAGAGACGGTAAGCTCTCCGCAGGGAGAATGGGGACACCGGCTGGGGAGGCAAGGGCGCCAGGTCACACGTGCCTCCTTGGCAGCCTGGTGGTAGAGGGGTGGGCCCCTCGAAGGACGGACAAGGACCAAGGGCTGGGGGCTCACCGCTCAAGGACGCAGGTGGGTTGCGCCTTGCGTGGTTCTCAGTTAGGAGAGGCGAGCCAGAGGGCCCCTTGGTGCTGGAGTAAGTAGATAGTGCATAACCGGTGGTTATGATCAGTGATAAGGCTTGTAAATAATAAAGGTGTAAATATTGATTTTAAATATGAATTGTATAAATGTTTTTGTCATGTTTATGAATGTTTGAAGTTGATTAAACATGGCCGTTTTTACCCACACGCCTGGACTGGCAAAGTGTTTGTGGGACTGCATGAGGTTGGGGCGGGGGACTCCCTGGGGGGGTCCGGGCTCTATTATGTAAGGAGGCAGTTTGATTTTGCGCGAATTTGGCCCATGGGAATTTAAGCGCTTTACATGACAATCAGAGCATTTGCATTAAAGCTTACTTATGTGGCTATTGTTAAATTCCTGGCTCACAGCCACGCCCCCCAGCCACGCCCCTAGACACGCCCCTAACTACCCACCCAGTCTAATTAGTGGGTACCGGCACTTCTAATTTCCCATTTAAAGCACTGGGTATAAATCTATTACAACTGAAAGATAGGCCCCGTGTGAGGGTTGTCCTGGAACTCAGTGCTCCACTGCAACCCTAATATTGCAAAAAGGGAGGCACTGTGATTTTGAATTTCCACAGACAGGAGCAGCGGGAAGGGTCATTCGTCACACCTCAACACTGCACCATGGGAGAGACCTGGATGTTGGAAGTCTGCCCTTTCTTAAAACAAAGTAGAGGAGAAACCCTGCCGGAGGCTTGGAAGACATGTGCTGTATTTTACCACAACATTAACCTGTATGTTAGTACAATAAAATGTACCACAAACAACAACAGTGTTGGCATCCGCAGAAAGAATACACAAGTGCTTCCCATTTAAATATGTCTTCTCACTTTTATGGTGGCCAGAAAGTGACCCCCCAAGTCTCCTTTAAATGGTAGAGGGGCACTCAGTGACCAGGAGCTGCAGTTGTGTACCTACAGGCAGGGCCACTGGAATTATGCGTCAGGGGAGGGCCAAATTATGTGGCAGGGTTGAGTAAATTATGCAGCAAGAAAATGCAAATTATGCAACATAATGTGGCATATTTTATGATAGTATTACTTCATTATTTTGTCATGTTAACACTTGTTAACACTGTCTGGGCGTTTGTTCCACCTCATTAGAACCAGTTTAACACCTAAATATAAGAATAAGCAACTGAAAGGTGAGCAGTCAACCTTTAGGTTTAGGTTTAGGTTTAGGGATTTGTAGAGTGCATGGCTACCCTTGGGCATCCCAGCGATGATGCGAAACAGGACAGGAGGATATTTGCACATGGATTATGGGGAACAGCCATGTTTTGAGTCTCTTTTTGAAGGACAGTTCGTTTTCAATCAGTCGGAGCTCTGGGTCCATGCTGTTCCACAGTTTGGGTACCAGGTGTGTGAATGACTTTCCACCCCACCTAGATCTCTTGATTCTGGTTGTATTAATCAGAAAGTTAGATCCTGAGATGGCGACGGGGGGAAATGTGAGACCAACTTTTGTAGCAGAGCAGGGCCTCTCCCATACATGGCTTTATGGGCCAGGCATAGGGACTTGAATTTGATCCTGGCCTGATCTAGCTGATTGGTGTCTGGGTATGTTCAGAAGCAGTCGTGCAGCTGCATTCTGTACTACTTGTAGTCTGTCCGTGATGTATTTGGGGGAACCCAAATAAAGAGAGTTGCCGTAGTCGAGCCTCGATACCACCAAGGCCTGCACTACCGTCTTCCTGGAATTTTCTGGGAGCAGGCTCATTATTTTCCAACCTTTCCAAAGAGCCTTTCCCTACACGCCAAAACATGTTGCTACATTTTTAGTAACTTTTGAACTGTTGGAGTGAAGGAAGTGGCCCGTTTAGGGTCACCCGGGTCACTCAGGACCACCTCTCTGCCTTCCATACAAATGAAGAGTCGGTCAGACAGTAGAGAATACAAACCAATATATGTTTATTCAGATACACTCGAGCGGAGCCCCGTCTGCCCAGTCTCTTAGGGGTGCTGCAGAGAGGACTGATCAGCAAACATGGAGATACATTATGTACAGTTCAGAGTAAATGAAGGTACGCCCATAATGGAATTTTCCAAGCAGATGCAGCTAAACAAAGAAGTACAGAAGCAAAATTGTACACACTGAGGTTCACCGAAGAAAGCAATTTTAGTCCTTATAGTCTTCTTCAAATTCTTTCTTTATTCCATAATTTTTTCATAAAAACAGCCAACGCTTGACCTTGGGTTGAAGATAGTGTGTGCCCGGCCCCAGAATCGAAACCTATCCTTCTGTACTTCTTTCCAAACAAAAGAACAGACAGGGTGACGGACTTAACGGATAGCACTTCACTATAACACTGCTACTGTATTTTTGATAATCGTGCACTCTCCAACACCTGTCACCCTTTGGTGTCACTGGTTACAGATCACAAAGCAAAATTGTACACACGGAGGTGCACCAAAGAAAGCAATTTTAGTCCTTATAGTTTTCTTCAAATTCTTTCTTTATTCCATAACTTTTTCATGAAAATAGCCAACTGGGTCTCTCTTATATATATATATATATATATATATATATATATACATACATATACATTCATATACATATATATTGGATAGATGATAGATAGATAGATAGATAGATGTGCAAACTCCTATCCACGTCCCCACACACATGCAATATTTACAAACCTAGCATCGCATACACACATACCCCCCAAAAGTACATATATTACACCCCACTGTGTCACAAACACACTCCCACAGACAGAAAACATACTACCTACTACTGCTGCCCCCACACAAGCAAACTCATATATATGTATGCACTATTTTGATTTAACATGGACATGATCATTCTTAAAATAAATGTGTTTTAAACTGGAAAAAGATGTGTTCTATTCTCATTACTCTCAATAATATTTCACCATAGAATGAATATATACATATACATAATATGCTGTCACAGGCGTTACTTTTACAGAGATAAGGCATTTTTGGTGCACACACACATATAACGTTAGTGGTGCTTTCAATGCAAAACATGCAGTGGTTTAAAAAACCATTTCACTGAAACTGAACTACAGAAATATTTCACTCGTCAATGCACATTATGAGTTTTGATATCATAATGGCAATCCCCAAACCGCTATATAGGTCTTTACCATTGTTAGGGCCATTAGGATTATACGACAATGGAGGCCAAAATTGGCCAACACAGTTATCTAAATGATATGGCAAAAAAGGAAACAACGAGCATTATGTGGCACATTCTCTGCTAGAAACACTCTTGGTTCAAATATGCAAATTATACAGATTTAGCCCTTTCTTCTTCTGATGTGTTTATATACCTTTGTTTATAACTATGGCACATGAAAAAACAGCATGGCATAAACCATAAATGCAGATGTGCTTAGTGTTATATGCAATTTATTTCATGTCTTGAGAGATGGGAGGGGCATCATGACCCACATGAGGCTTCACCTCCTGAATCATGTCTCCTGACACCCAACAATGGTAATAAATAGCATGTTCAAATCTATGTATATATCAAACTACACTTCCTTTTTAGCAGACTGACTATGGTTTGAGAAGTGCAACATTGCATTACAAACAAAGTGTGCAGCTTAACATGTCTGGCACATAAATTGTTAGGTCTATTTATTTTTGGCAGGCTCCAGAAAGGAAAACAAATAACTAAGAGATATTGGGATTGCTATGTGGAAGGGCTTTAAAGACAGAAATGTGGATGCCGCCCATCATTGGGCCGTGCTCCTCGTTGGGCCTGCACTGCAATGCCTAATGTCCTAGGGGACACTTTGCTGGAGATCTTTTTCTCACCAAGTGGGGTTGTGAGTGTGCACAGTAGTCAACTGGACGTACAGTCAGATGGATGCTATGTTTTATGTTATTTGTGATTTATTAACCCCACATACCCAGCCCAAAGGCTTCTTTAACACAGCTAATATGGATGGATGAATGGATAGCTTGGTGGACGTTTGAATTGGCACCATGGATGGATGAACAGACAGAGGGATGCTGGTCTGAACACATGGCTAGGTGTGTAACTATGGAGGGACAACTGGGCATGTGCTGGCAACCGAACAGATGGGTGGGTGGGTGAATTGTGGAATAAAGATGGGATATACAGACCGAGGATGCTGTGACAAGTGGTGGAACGAATGGAATGATTAATGAAAATGAATTACATATTACATGCATTTAAATAAAACATTGATTACATGCGTTCCAACAGCCATTGAAAACATTTTTTGTCTGAACTGGGGTGGTGGAGTGAGCTAAAGAATGATGATGGATTAAACCCAGATCAGTTGACTGGGGGTGAGTGTTTGATTGGCTCAAACGTTCCGTCCATCATCCCCTTTTGTATCGCATTGAAAACATTTCAGCACGATACCCCGATTTTTTCTTTGCTCTCCTAGTAAACCTCTCCTCGAGGGATCCCTGGGACCCCAGTAAATCTCTCTTGAGCGGATCCCTGGGACCCCAGTAAACCTCTCCTCAGCAGATCCCTTGGACCCCAGTAAACCTCTCGTCAGCGGATCCCTGAGACCCCAGTAAACCTGTCCTCAGGGGATCTTTGGGGCCCCTGGGAAAGTGTATGAAAATGAGCTGTGTGTGTGTATCGTCCACGTTCATAAATGGATAACATGCATGTCAAGATCGGATCAGCACATTCATCCCACGTACATTTCATAAGCAATATGTTCACGCATACACGTTTAGAAACGCCCCTGTTTCGGTGCGCTGTGTTCAATGATTACCAACCGCACATCCATGTAAACATAAACAAAACTTTATATTTTACAAAATAAGAAGCAAATAGCGACTCTGTTGGTATCATCCACATTACAACACAAGAAAACGCCACTAAGTTGTGAACAATTGCTGCAAACATATCTAAGTGTTTTAGGTGTTAACACTGATGTCTCAGAAAATAAAATACAAGTATGGACAATTGACCGCGTCTAACACAAGTGACGGAGTGGCCTCATCCCAGGTCTTTAACTAAGCGCCTTAGAATTTCTCAGACCTTCCTTGAGCGGAATATCCCCTGGTTCATAAAGTGAGACTGTGGGCCACTGAGCCCTGAACGGGTTGTTTCTAACTTTCTTAGGCTGAACAAAAATTCTCATACGCTGAGCGCTGTTAGTATAAGAAGTTTTCACATCCTGCTTCCGGCCTACGAAGAAAAGCTGAGCTCTTGCGAGCCGAAATCACTGCACGAGCTTCACACTATTCAAGCAGATAAGTAAATGGGCGTGAACCTTCTAATGATAGAGCGGCACGAGCTCCTTTCAGCAACACAGGGGCACGAGCTCCTTTGAACAACACAGGGGCACGAGCTCCTTTGAACAACACAGGGGCACGAGCTCCTTTCAGTAACACAGAGGCACGAGCTCCTTTCAGTAACACAGGGGCACGAGCTCCTTTCAGCAACACAGGGACTCGAGCACCTTCAGTTAATAGAGGGGGCACGAGCTCCTTTCAGTAACACAGGGGCACGAGCTCCTTTCAGTAACACAGGGGCACGAGCTCCTTTCAGCAACACAGGGGCACGAGCTCCTTTCAGCAACACAGGGACTCGAGCTCCTTCAGTTAATAGAGGGGGCACGGGCTCCTTCCCTAAGTACGGAAGAAACCAGCTCAGTTCAGCAACAAAGGGGCGGGAGCTCCTTCCGATAATGGAGGGGACATGGCCTCCTTCCGAAGGTACAGAGGCGCAATCTCCTTTCAACAACGCAGAGGCACTATATCATTCTGATAATATAAGGCGCGCGAGCATCTTCCGAGAGTACAGGAGCACGAGCTCCTTTCAGCAACACAGGGGCGCGAGCTCCTTTCTATAAGAGAGGGGGCACGAGTTCCTTCCAATAATAGAGGGGGGCCACGCTCCCTCTAGGGCTTTCAACAACACAGGGGCCCATAATAAAGGGGACACGGCCTCCTTTCGGAAGTACAGAGGCACAATCTCCTTTCAGCAACACAGGGGCTCACATCATTCTAATAATATAAGGCCATGGCGCGAGCATCTTCCGGGAGTACAGTGGCCCGAAATCCTGTTTCAGCAACAAAAGGGCGCGAGCTTCTTCAGAAAATACAGACGCATCAGCTCCTTTCAACAACGCAGGGGCACGAGCTCCTTCCTATAATAGAGGGGACTAGAGCTCTTTCCGTTACTATATGGTAACAAGCTCATGCTGATAACAGAGGAGGTTTGAGATCAGTCCGATAGCACATGTCCACAAGCTCCTTCCGATAATAGAGGAGGCAAGAGCTCCTTCCAACAATAGAGGGGGGACAAGCTCCCTCCAGGAGTGCAGGGGCATGAGCTCCTTTCGATAACAAAGGGGCACGAGCTCCCTCCAGGAGTACAGGGGCAGGAGCGCCTTCCAGCAACACAGGGGCAGGAGCGCCTGCCAGGAACACAAGGCCCGATCTCCTTCCGATAACACAGGGGCACGAGCTCCTCGCGATAACACAGGGGCACGAGCTTCTTCGGGAAGTACTGAAGCATCCGCTCTTTTCAACAACGCAGGGGCACGAGCTTCTTCCTATAAAAGAAGGGGGTACATCCCTTTCCGTTAATACATGACTACAAGCACATTCAGATAACAGAGGGGCAAGAACTCCTTCCGGTAACAGAGGCACGAGCTACTTCCGATAATAGAGGGGGGCAGAAGCTCCCTTCAGGAGGACAGGGGCAGGAGTGCCATCCGATAACAGGGGGTACGAGCTCCTTCCGATAATAGAGCGGCACGAGCTCCTCCAGGAAGCACAGAAGCACAGCTCGTGCTCCTTTCAACAACACAGGGGCACGAGCTCCTTCCGATAATAGAGGTGGCACAAGCTCCCTCCGGGAGTACAGAGGCACGTGCGCCTTTCAACAACACAGGGGGCATTGCGTTTTTCGGGGAACAGAGGGGCGCAATCACTTTTCAATAACATGTTAGGGGGTTTGTAAAGCGTTTACTCCATATGGGCACAAACTCCCTCCTATAATAAAGGGACACAGCCCCTGGCAATACCACATTGGGCTGAGCTCTGTCATACAGGGGCACAATCTTCTTTCAATAACACAGCGGCAAAAGCTCCCTCGTATATAAAAGGGATACAAACTCTTTTCACTAACAGAGGAAACGAACTCATTTCACAGACAAATACTGACCACAAAGTCCTGCTACTAATGAAGGACAGACACTATGCGCTACTACACAATACTGTAAAACCCAAACAACTGCGCAGTGACACAAGATCATTCCAATAATATAAGAAAGACGCATTCCACAAATCCAGCACACAAGCTCCTTCCAGTAATACAGGAGATACTCATTCCACAAATACAGCACACAAGCTCCTTCCAGTAATACAGGAGATACTCATTCAGGAAACACTCATTCCACAGGCATAGTACACAAGCTCCTTCCAATATTAAAGGAAGCACTCATTCCACAAATATAGTGCACAAGCCCCTTTATCAATACAAGACACACTCATTCAGGAAACACTCATTACACAATTCAGTGTACTAGCTCCTTCCAACAATACAGGAAACACTCATTCCGCAAATGTATTACACACGCTCCTTCCAATAGTACAGGCTATACTCATTCGGGAAACACTCATTCCACAAATATAGTACACTAGCTCCTTCAAATAATAAAGGCACCCAGTCTACAAATGTAGTGCACATGCTCCTTCCAATAGTAAAGGAAGCACTCATTCCAAAAATATAGTGCACAAGATCCTTTCAGTAGTAAAGGAAACACTCATTCCAAAAATATAGTGCACAAGCATCTTCCAATAATACAGGAAACACACATTTCACAAATACAGTACACACGCTCCTTCCAACAGTAAAGGAAACACCCCTTCCACAAAAAGAATACACAGGCTCCTTCCAATAATAAATGAATGACTCATTCCGAAATTATAGTGCTCAAGCTCCTTCCAGTAATACAGGAAATACTCATTCCATTAATATAGTACACACGCTCCTTCCAAAAGTAAAGGAAACACTAATTCCACAAAAAGAGTGAACATGATGCTCCTTACAATATTAAAGGAAACTCATTCCACGAAAAGAGTACAAAAGGTCCTTCTAATAACGGTGCACAGGCTCCTTCTAATAATAAAGGGAATACTCATTCCACAAATATCGTACACACGTTCCTTTCAATAGTAAAGGAAAAACTCATTCCACGAATATGGTGCACAAGCTCCTTCCAGTAATAAAGGAACATGTATTCCACAAACATCGTACACAAACTGCTTTCAAAAAATGCAGCGAGACAAATTCAATTTACTAATGCAGACGATAAGCAAAATCCAATAATGCAGACACACAAACCTCTTCTAATATTACAAGAAACAAATTAATTCTATGACACCGAAACACATACTACTTTCGAAGTACAGGACGCAACTTTTACCTCCAACTCGGGGGCATAATAATATATGATGATATATGATACTAATAATATAGAAGCGAACTCATTCAAAACACAGGAAACAATCTCTTTCTAATGCACATGGGCATTCTTTCATTCAGTACTAAAACACAGACTTCGGTTTTTAAGACAAGAGCACAAACTCTTTAAAAAGTCTCCAAAACTTTTAAAACGTTCTCAAAACGTACGAAAAAAAACCGAATACATTAACTCAGGACACAAGCCCCTAACAGCGATGCACACCTTTCACAAAAACACAGTGTTACAAACTTGTTCCAATAATACAGGCAAAAAAACCGTCTTTCAATAATAAAGGGAAAACACATTAGTAACACCAGACTGAAATTCCTAGTTACACAGGACACGAACTCTGTACAAAGTACGGGGCGCAATCGCAGTCTAAAAACCCAAGAAACGAATCTCTTTCAAAAATAGAGGCGCACACATTCTTTTAAAATAACACAGGGGCACACACTCATGTCAGAAATACAAGAACACAAAATCCTTCCAACCAGAGAGGGTCAAAATCACCTCCAAATAACAAACAAACCACTTCCGATAGCACAGGACACATACGTTTTGCAATATATAGTGACATCAATTCATTTCAGTAATGTAAAACATACGTGCCTCCCACCAGCGAGGGGCACAAACTCATCCCAGTAACCACCACCTAAACGTCCTCGAATAACAAATGGCACAGACTTCTTCCAATAACAAAGGAGACTAACACATTCTAAGGTACAGAACAGACACCTTCCAGTAATAAAATACTTAAATCATGCAAAAAAAAACACAGGGATACATTTGTCTTCTAAAGACTGAATATAAGCAACTTCCAGTAACACCGGCCACTAGTTCGTCCAAAATATAAGCTCGCTTTAATGCACGAACACAAAGGAAATGATCATAATGACACAGAAATACAAAATGTGTCTTATAATACGAGACAGAAACATAATCAACAGCACAGAGCAAAAGCTTCAAACAGCACAAGCGCCGTGCACGTGTATTCACACGCAGTCTCTTCTTCTACCTGTTAAGCAAGCCGTATTTTGGAAAATAAGCGTTTATATCCAGCACTGGTGATCAGCGCTGGGAGACGCGTGTTGTGGAAACAGACGTGAAACATACTTGTGAAAGTAGCAGAAGCCAGTGAGCTGTAAGGTGCAACACTCCGAATCTAGGGGCTTATTTACAAGCCCCTTGCGCCACTTTTGCGTCACTTTTCCCATGTTAAAAGTGACGCAAAAGTGGTGCAAGGGGCTTGTAAATCTGCCCCCTAGTACGTAAAGCCTGCAGTTCACGCGCACGTGCACTGTTCATCATACCGTGACGTGACATATGGGGTTGTGTACAAGAAAAATAAGATGCCATGTGGGCTATGGCTAGTAAAGGTAGATTGTTTGTATAACACCCCATAGATACAACGATACAAGTGACAATCCGCCAGTGTTTTAGTTTTGCGTTGACAACACTCTAGATGCCATGCAGCCAGTTTAAAGGTGCTTGTAGACGGGTGGTCGGTGCGTGCTGAGCACATGCACCCTTGCTTCTACTAAAGGTGTAATAGTGCTGGAGTGGTGTCTTACTGTCTTACATATCTACAGATCTTGCCACGCAAGTAAATACATTGAAAAACACCCCCATACACCTTCGAGTTCCGAACTAAGCCACATGGCAATGCTTTTCGCACTTGAAGTAAACTTGAAGAAATGAATGGTGCAGTTTTCCTGGACTGAGCCCCTAGCGCCTAGCTGGCTCTCATCTCCCGGCGCCGACTGAGGCGCGCCCGCTGCTCCTCAGCCCCTGGTGGTCTCCTCACGAGCTCTCTGTGCACTTGTGCTCTGGTCCGAGGCGCTACGGGTATCACTCCGAAGACTCTCCCTACGGTGTGCACTTCTGCAGGGTTGGGGTCGAAGCCTAGGGTGCATTCCCTTGCCGCCGGGCCTGGCTCGGGTGAGGGGACTGCAGTGCTTCAAAACACACATTCCTACCCTTACCCGCCCTTCCTACAGACGCCCGTGACTCCCTCAGAGTGCGACACTCGCCACTACCCCAACAACAGCCTCCTATTCTCCACACTCGCTCGGGGTGCGCACCCGCTGTTCTCTGCTTGCTGCTGCAAGTTCCCATTCGTCCCATCACTCCCTCGGAGTGCAGCGCCCTTCCGTGCGCCTCTCACAGATCCATTCGTTCAATCACTACCTCGGGGTGCAACACCTTTTCCTGCGCCCCTTCAGACCCCCCACTCCCTCGGGGTGCAGCGCCCTTCTGTGCGCTTTTCACAGACCCCTTCGACCCCTCCCCCCACTCCCTCGGGGTGTAGCACCCTTACCTGCGCCTCTCACTGTCTCACTCGTCCCATCACCCCCTCGCACTGCAGCACCTTCCCTTCGCCTTTCACAGCCTCAGCCTCCTAGCCGTCCTGCCTCCTCCCCTGCACTCCGGCTCCGTCCGACAGACCGGACAGTCCGAGCGAGTGCAGCACTCCTGGCCCCCGCGGAACTCCTCTGATCCGGATGTGATGCTGAGAGCAGCGCGAGGCCGCTCACGCGGCCACCGCCGTCTCTCGGGACATCTGCTCCATCCTGCAGGGGCCGCGCACAGACACCAGCTCCGCGAGCAGCAGCCCCCGGAGCCACGCGCTAGGATCGATTTCACGACACCGGATCCGGCTCCGCACTCGAAGCACCCTGGGAGAAATCACAGGCACAGAGGGCAAGGGCGGGCTACCATACACACACCATCACTAATGTAAGAAAGCGAGGGTTCCCGACCAGAGCGTCGATGCCACCAGCGCCCAAACTTTAAATCCCAATAACCGAGATCCTTCATAACCGAGCGGAGCGTCACGTTCAGAAGTCATTTTAAAAAGTTGGGCAATAAAAACATTTGGGGCTAAAACATTAATCTTTCGCCCTGCACTTGGATAGTATGGAGGAATGCATGTATATATTTCTTAATATTAAAGGCTTGCATTTATCGTATTTATTATTATTATGTTACTCTTGTTGTTAATACTATTAATATTAGTCATTGTTATCATGAATCGTTATTTTTTATCATTATTGTTGTTGATCTTATTGCTACTGCTGTGGATATTTTAATTTTTATAATAAGTATATTCAGTATGTTTATAATTACTAATAAAAGTTTCAATTATTACCATCATCTTCGTGATTTATTTATTTTCGATGGTATGAGCGCTAACTTTGCTCAACGGCATTCAGGCGCTCCCTAAGATAGCAAGATTGCAATAATAGCAATCAGCAAAAAAAGTCCACCTGGACGGTGTTGTATTTACGAGACATGTACATTTGCATACAATTGCACAGTTGGCAGAAAAGTTTCCTTTACGGAAAGGGTACGGTAACAGCTATATCCATACATCTGCACTGGACAGTGAAACACTGAGGCGCAAAGACTGGCAGATGTTTGAGTGACATCAATCAGCGTGTGGAGAAAGTTCTGCACTCGTCCCTGAGGCTCTCTACAGCGCTGCCTGGCCGGTGAGAGGTCTGGCAGGAGCTCCGGGAAAGGGCATTATCCGTTACCACAGCGCCCCCTTCAGCCTCAGGTGGTGCGGCGCTCCCTGCTCTCTTCTGCGGCTGGCCGCCGGTCACGGCTCAGGTTTCCGGGCTTCGCTGCGAGTCCAGGGAGCTGTCAACCCTGGGAGGAGGGGTCCCGCCCACTCCTGGATCGGGTTCCCTTGACTGACAGCGTCTCCGCGGCAACCCCATCCCCGGCTCCCACCACCGCCTCCCGCCCGCCCCGGGGTCAGGTGTCCTACCAATCAGCGCGCGTCCGGGCCCTTCTCATGGCCGCATAGAATAATATTATGAAAAAGCTGCCGGGGCAGCCTGAGAGAGCGAGCAGACTGCGGCACTCTATCACCGTCAGCCCCACGCTGCCGAGAGGCTTCAAGTTAAAGGGTGGGGGCGCACTCCCAGCGCCGCTGGAAAACCGAGGCAATAGACATCCAAAGTCAAGTTCCTGCGCAAGAACTTCACAAAGTTTTCCCATTTTCCTGGCGATGGGATTGATTTGTTTTCTGATTTTGTAAGTTTGTTGCAGGAGCTGCATTTTGAAGATAAAGGGGAGAACGGTGCATTTTTTTAGGATTTTTTTTCTGCATGGATTTATGAAAGCTATTGTGGCTGTGAACGACAGGGGGACCCTTAAAATTGCACCCAAGGATCACCTAGCCGAGTCCGCTGGTAATCAACAAACACTACAGACCACAGATTTACTGTAGTAAAGGAGAGGACAACGAGGGACTGCTATCGCCGTGTACGTCCTCACCCTCCTCCAGGTGGGACCGCTGCACTACTTGTAGAAGGAGGACTGGAAGAGTAGGGGGGCGCCCCTGTGCTCCCAGTCCCCTCCCCAGCTCTGCTCCTCCGTGCCCACGCGGGAGGGGGCGCCATGTCCATGCTGCCCACCTTCGGCTTCACCCAGGAGCAGGTGGCCTGCGTGTGCGAGGTGCTGCAGCAGGGCGGGAACATCGAGCGCCTCGGCCGCTTCCTCTGGTCGCTGCCCGCCTGCGAGCACCTGCACAAGAACGAGTCGGTGCTGAAGGCCAAGGCGGTGGTGGCCTTCCACCGCGGCAACTTCCGCGAGCTCTACAAGATCCTGGAGGCCCACCAGTTCTCGCCGCACAACCACCCCAAGCTGCAGCAGCTCTGGCTGCGGGCGCACTACGTGGAGGCAGAGAAGCTGCGCGGCCGGCCGCTGGGCGCGGTGGGCAAGTACCGGGTGCGCAGGAAGTTCCCGCTGCCGCGCTCCATCTGGGACGGCGAGGAGACCAGCTACTGCTTCAAGGAGAAGTCGCGCAGCGTGCTGAGGGAGTGGTACGCGCACAACCCCTACCCGTCCCCGCGGGAGAAGCGGGAACTGGCCGAGGCAACCGGCCTCACCACCACCCAGGTCAGCAACTGGTTCAAGAACCGGCGGCAGCGGGACCGCGCGGCGGAGGCCAAGGAGAGGTATGAGTAAGTACTTGAGTCGAGAGCCTTGGGGCAGTCGGATGCCCTGTCACCGTCTAATGTCCTGGCATACCCTGGTCTCCTGTCTTGTTCCCTGGTCAATCTCTGAGTCTCAGTCTGGTCACCTGTCCTCTGTTTGATGTCCTGGCACAGCCGACTCCTTGTAAGACGCCCCCAGCTCCTCTCTGTTACCAGTGAATGTTTCCCTGTTCCCTTTGATGCCCTGTAAGATGCCCTGTTTTCTCCATGCTCAGTCACATGTCTAATGTCTCGTCACCTGTTTGATTCCCTGGTGCCTGGCTGACCTCATTTCTTAGCGGGGTTCCCTGTAAGAATAAAAAAGTTAATCCCTGTCTCCTGCCGTGTGCCCAGTCGCCCGTCTGATGCTCAGGATCAGACTTAGACAGAAAATAGACCTCGACAGAAAAATAAAAGCGGCCTCCATTAGCGTGTCAGATAGATAAAAAAAAGTGGCCACATTTGCAAATCAAAGCCGTTCTAAATCTGTAAAGACAGGCTGTATAAGTGTTTTGGAAGAGTGCATACATTTGTGCTTGCACAGGGCAATAGTTATGGTAATATCAGAGAAATCAACAGAAAAAACGGTTGACCAGACCATAAAACAGTTCCCTAAAAACGCCTGACACTCTGGCCTGTCAGGCCAGCCCCTCGGGCACTGCCTGGTTGCCCTATCGACCAGTCCAGTCTCGCTGGTGTTTTGCTATGGTCAGGGCCACTGGATTATGTGACTGTGCTGCCTGCGGCGAATTTCGCACAGCTACAGATTTGCTGCATTTGCTGCATATTCCATCCTCTGCCGCATACTGTGCAGATTTTCTAACTCAGATGGCTTAAAAGTTACTAAAAATGCAGTGACACGTTGCTGCGCAGTGGAAGGCCCTCTGCAAAGTTGCTCTGTACACCTTCCTGGTGCTTATTGCTATATTTGGGTATTAAACTGCTAATAATGAGCTGCAACCAATGCCCAGACAGTGTTAACAAGGTAAAACATCACGAAATAGTGAAGTCATACTATTACAAAATGTGCCACAATATGGCAACATAATTTGGCTTTTTTTGTCGCATAATTTACTCGACCCTGCTACATAATTAGACTCTCTCCTGCCGCATACTTCAAGTGGCCCTGGATATAGTCTGGTTTCCTGTCTGATGCCCCGGCACCCCTACAATGGCTTGTATGATGTTTTCCTATGTGTGATACCGTGGCCCACTCCCGATGCCCTGTAAGATTACATGTCCCATGTCTGACGCCCTAGTCCCTCTTCAGTGCCCTGTGGGATGTCTTGTCCCCTGCCTGGAGCCTCTGTCCTCGCCAGGTTCCTTGACTGATGCCATGTCCCTTGCTGAGGTCCGCCCTCTGTCTGATGGCCACTCCCCTCCCTGATGCAATTGTCCCTGTCTGGTTTCCTGTCTGCGGTGTGGCACCAATCTGGCGCTCGTTTACCCATCTGCTACCCTTGACGAGTCTGGTACCCTGTCCTCTGTCTGGCACAGCCTGGTGCTTGTTTACCCATCTTCTATCCTGACTTGTCTGGTACCTTGTCTCCTGTGTGGCATCAGCCTGGTGCTTGTTTACCCATCTGCTATCGTGGTCTTGTCTGGTACCCTGTCTCCTGTGTGGCACCGGCCTGGTGCTTGTTTTACCCATCTGCTATCCTGGCTTGTCTGGTACCCTGTCTCCTGTGTGGCACCGACCTGGTGCTTGTTTCACCCATCTTCTATCCTGACTTGTCTGGTACCTTGTCTCGTGTGTGACATCAGCCTGGTACTCGTTTACCCATCTGCTATCCCGACTTGTCTGGTACCCTGTCCTCTGGCTTGTCTGGCACCAGCCTGGTGCTCGTTTTCCCATCTGCTATCCTGACTTGTCTGGTACCCTGTCCTCTGTCTGGCACAGCCTGATGCTCGTTTACCCATCTGCTATCCTGACGTGTCTGGTACCCTGTCTCCTGTGTGGCACCGGCCTGGTGCTCTTTTACCCATCTGCTATCGTGGCCTTGTCTGGTGCCCTGTCCTCTGTCTGAGGTTGACTTCTGCCCCTGCCTTGCCTCATGGCCTTTGCCTTTCCTGCTCCGCCGCCCCTTCCTAGAGTCACATTCGCTGCCTGGTGACTTTCACTTTGTCTGGTGGCCCCTGTGTAATGCCCTATTCGCCCATGCATTAGCTGGTGCCATGTTTAGTCTACCCGGGCCCGTTCTGATGCCCTATTTGTTGCCTGTCCTACCTGGCGCCATGCTCCTGCTTGAAGACACAAGGCCCAGTTTAACGCCCCTCGCCTCTTGGGTGTGCTGTTTATGCTTACCTATGCCTCTGACGTTCAAACATTGAAGCTCTCGTGTGTCTGTTTCTTAGATCCGCTTTCACTTTCAAGACTCCTTTTTTCTATGAAAGTTCATCGGGACACGTTGGATTCCATGTTGGTTCCGATTCTGCACGTATTAATAACACATCAAAAGTATTAACCAACAATGTCATGTCCTGCGAGACTCTGTGGCGTTTTTCTGTGTGTTCGTGTGTGGCTCCATCTTGAATTCATCAACACGGACATTGAGCCCCAGCGCTTAGCATGAAGTCACGTGGGTCCACACTGTGGAGCACGACCTTTTATCCTGGCCCTAGGCCCCCCACCGCCGCTGGACTACTTCCACCGATGCTTCCGCGCCTCGCGTGAGGTGTTCAGCTGTCTGTCTGTCTTCATTGGCAGTGGCACCAGGAAAGGCAGTTTGCAAGTAGCAGAATGCAAGGTGATGCTGCCAGAATACCAGGCCTGCGACCATCGGACACCTGCTAGGGGGCGCTGTTGACATGTGCCTCGACCTCGGACCTCTTAATCTTACTCACACCTACTGCTCTTCCGCAGCCGTCCCTGCATCCTAAATATGGGCGGTGCGCAGCGTTCAAGCTGAACACGATAAGCCCCAAATCACATACAGCTGCTGCATGATGTAAGCACTATTGTTTACATCTGCTGTCATTACTTCCGAGAACAGGAACACTGCTGCACGGAAAGTGGTTACTCCTGCACGACCCGTGCTCACAAAGGACGCACTTCACAGTTTAAAACTGGCAGTGGGGACACTAAGCCTAATGCATACTACTGACAGTATTTACGCAGCCAATCTATACTTCATTAAGCGCAATACTTACTTCACCCACTGTGGCCTGCGCCGCATCTGTACTGTAACCTATACTGGGCGCAACGCACACTGCGCCTGATCCACACTGAGCGCAATACAGACCCTGCCTACCCTGACCTGCGCCGCATCTGTACTGTAACCTATACTGGGCGCAACGCACACTGCGCCTGATCCACACTGAGCGCTATACAGACTCTGCCTACCCTGACCTGCGCCGCATCTGTACTGTAACCTATACTGGGCGCAACGCACACTGCGCCTGATCCACACTGAGCGCAATACAGACCCTGCCTACCCTGACCTGCGCCGCATCTGTACTGTAACCTATACTGGGCGCAACGCACACTGTGCCTGATCCACACTGAGCGCAATACAGACCCTGCCTACCCTGACCTGCGCCGCATCTGTACTGTAACCTATACTGGGCGCAACGCACACTGCGCCTGATCCACACTGAGCGCAATACAGACCCTACCTACCCTGACCTGCGCCGCATCTGTACTGTAACCTATACTGGGCGCAACGCACACTGTGCCTGATCCACACTGAGCGCAATACAGACTCTACCTACCCTGACCTGCGCCGCATCTGTACTGTAACCTATACTGGGCGCAACGCACACTGCGCCTGATCCACACTGAGCGCTATACAGACTCTACCTACCCTGACCTGCGCCGCATCTGTACTGTAACCTATACTGGGCGCAACGCACACTGCGCCTGATCCACACTGAGCGCAATACAGACCCTACCTACCCTGACCTGCGCCGCATCTGTACTGTAACCTAAACTGGGCGCAACGCACACTGCGCCTGATCCACACTGAGCGCAATACAGACCCTGCCTACCCTGACCTGCGCCGTATCTGTACTGTACCTATACTGGGCGCAACGCACACTGCGCCTGATCCACACTGAGCGCAATACAGACCCTGCCTACCCTGACCTGCGCCGCATCTGTACTGTAACCTATACTGGGCGCAACGCACACTGCGTCTGATCCACACTGAGCGCTATACAGACTCTGCGCACTGGGTCCTGCGCCCCAGCTGTACTGTAACCTATACTGGGCGCAGCCTACACTGCGCCCGATTTACGCTGAGCTCAGTCCACGACATAAAATATACGGCCCAGTACCTAAATTAATCTGCATTTAACTGTCGGCCTACAACAGACGTTGTTAGTTTCCAGCAGCATTTGTAGGCGCCCCGAGTCCTGTCATCTTGTTACCGATACATTTTTCATAAAGTAGTTTTTTTTTCGGTTGAGCTCATGATCCAGTTTATGAGCAGAACAAACGTGCGCGTCCTCTTTCATGTGTGCTGTGTCTGCTCCCGTCCTGGGTTATGTTAATTCTGCTCTCCCTGGCTGTGTCTGTCCCGGCTTTCGGCTTCGCCTGGATCCACAGTCCGTCTCGCGCCGCATCATCAATAGTCTGTCCATCCCACTGGGAGGGAGAAACATCACTTTTCATTGCATTTATTTTTTTTTAAAACATTTGAAATGCTGTATGTTTGAAATCCAGAGTCTCCCAAATTCCTCTAGAGCCCGTACTAATATGAAGTGCTCTTTTGAACCGACCCCCACCTTAGGGCACATCAGTGTTTTTGCAGGTTTTCCTTTCTTTACTCCAGGCTGTCGGAAGGGCTTGTTCATAACGATGCATTGAGTGGAAACAAACTTAGGGGGTGATTTACCTCCATTTTGCGCTGGGTTTGTATCAGAAAAGTGAGGCAAACGCACAGATTTTTCTTTATGTACTTTCTGGAAAAGGAACCAAGATAGCATCAAGTGGGCATTCTATGGGAGTGCCTATGCAATTACCCACCCTTTTTAGGCAAAACACTATCTACCAAAAATGTGAGACAAGGATTTGTGTACAAATATAACACCTTTGGAAATACAGGCGTTCAACACAGACATTTTTCATTTCTCCTTTCTTTTCTGACTTTGCACGTGTGCTGCACTGTACAGCACACATGCAAAGTTGGAAAAGTTTTAGAAGTTGTCTAGGCATAGTATTTTGCACTGGAAGCTAACCCTTCCAGTACCAAACCTATGCTAGACTCTGGCACAAACCCTTGCATTATGGCGCAAAGGTGTGTGCTGGTGCAGGGCAGCAAAATTCTGCAGGCGCTGGGGAGGGGAGGGCCATGTTTCTGTGGATATGGTCACTCCGTCTCCCTCCATGTCACCAACAGCGCAGCATTTTTGGCTGCGGCGCTTCTTGGGTGACAGTTAAGTAAATGACCCCCCTCCCCCCAGCACGATTGATAATCTTGGAAGTCTACACTGTAATCAACGGGGAAGAGCGTGCTTGCTGATTCTGGCCTCTTTGTATCAGTAGCCAGGCACTTTGAGCCTCGTGCATTCAGTGCCACTTGGGCGCCCCCGTTATAGTACGATTCTAAGCACTAGCACTGCCTCTTGGCCCTTAGTTAGAAGCCGGTGTATGGTGGACTTTACCGAGAGAGCCGCAGCACCCGCCTGCAACCAATCACCCGGAGGTAGCGTACGGTAAACACACACTCAGAAAGCGCTGCAACCATCGAGAGAAGGGGAAATAATCCGTCCAAAGACAGGGATGAATTAATGACGCGCAAAAGCCAAAACATTTCAGTGGGACATCCGTGAATCGCAATAACAAACACTCGAGTGTCCGAGTGGAAAAATAAAAAATAAATAAAACCAAAAAGAACAGGGTCAGACACAAATTGTGCAATACAAACTCCACAAAATAGCTGGAGGTACACCGTCGGAAGGCATGAGATAGTAAGTAGGAGTTGAAGAAGTTAATAAGAAAATGTATCTAACATTTGAGAAGCTTAAAGAGGGAAAACAAATAGAAAGCACGACAATAATTGGCAAGTGTATATGCAATATATAGCGCCTGAAAGAGAGTGGCATTTGCTAAACTGATGACTACTTGACTGCCTATTTTTTAACTCTTCATGTGTCCCCTTACTTAAGGCGCTCTAAAATGCCATACGAGCGGCGTGCGGGCCTCAAAGTAACCGCCAGTCACTAAACAAAGCCACAAAAGTAAACAGGTACATTATGCAAACCAAAATCTGTTTTGTGTCGCTCTTTCCAGGAGTACCTGGTGGTGTCCCGCAGTGAAACAATACAGCAGGGAGCCTTGCATCTTTTGCTTACAGTGGGTAGGGGAGGCGGCAGATGCATTCTGAGACACTGGTTGGAACTCAGCATTTTCCAGGCGTTTCTTACTTCTGCGAAAATATAAGTCGGTTCACGTCTTCATTATTGAGACCTGTCATTTCATGTGTCCTTAAGTTAGCAATACATGATAAAAATGCTTGTCCATGCCTATTTCGATATATATCCACCGTCACTATATACATAAAAAAAAAAAATGAAAACAATTAATAATCCACAAACTTAAAAGGTAAAAAGGTTTTTGGCAGTATATACCTACAGGGCCTCTTCACTGGAAAGTACCGTGATTAATGGCTGACACACCAATCAACCAATTAGCGTCTTGGGCGAGTCCTGGAAAGTTCGACTTCCTGGAAGGGTGTGGCCTTCTTCTGTTCGGCTTTCCCCATTCTAAGAACTAAACAGAGGTACAAGGGAACGGATAAACATGTATTTGTTTATTTTTGCTCGGTGCGTGAAAGTGCTACTTCTGGACTACCACTCTTCTGGGATGGAGGGCCTGCTGCGCTGACCTGGGAGTGCTTGTCTGACTTTGGGTCGTCAGATCCTGCAGTTGACCTTCACTACCAGCGTTAGGGGCAGGTTAGTATGAACCCGAACTGGTTGTCCCTCGTTTGGCTGGTTAGTCCTGAGAGAAATCCCTCATTGCCTTTGTCTGAGAGTAAACGTCAGAGAGCAACACTCCCCGTTTTAGGGTATACGCATTAAGTCTTCCTCTGAGGGGCAGATTAGCTTTCACCCGGAAGTAGATGTAATGGGCTAGATGGATTAGACTATTCATAGTCCTTGATTTCTCGTGTTTTTGAATAATCAAAGGAGAAAACTCTGCCGCTCCAGGGAGTGCAATAACTCCCCCTAGAGGTGCAGGTTAGAGCGATTGTGTGTGGTTTGGTGAACAACACCTGGAACTACAATTGTCGCTGGAAGGGAAGATTAGCGCTGACCCGGAAATGGTTGTGGTGAGATTGGTGTATAGACTTGGGAGGCGGTCATCTGTCAGCATTTGGTTTTAAGCCACATAGAACACATTGCAGCCCACGGAATACACTGTCCCTAGAAGGGCAAGTTAGCTCTGACCCGGAGGGAGTAGTGGCGAATTTGATGCTTTCGACCTGTCAGGACGGTCCAAATGCTCTGTCTGACAGGGAGTTGAGGATGCTTCACTGAGCTTCCCTTGTATACTTGGAAGACCCCACCGTGCCCCCGTACTGCTTTCCTACAGCAATTTGCAGCAAAACCTAAACATCAGGTTATAAATCCAATACAATATGTTAAATACGGGCACAGCGCGTTTAAAACTAATACTGAAGTGTCTGGTGAATGTAATGCCACGGAGCTAGGCTGCTGGAGGCCTGCGCGTGCTCCTTCCGAATCCGAAGCCTGCCACATAAACACAGTTTTTATTACACAAGCCACACGAAAGTTCAGAACGAAATCTATTCGGCTTTGAGCAACTGTAAAAGCCATCCGATTGGCGATCGAAAGAGGCCACCCGTGTTACTCCCCTATTTTCATACACTGTGGAGAAGGCTGAGACCAGGCACGCGGCCTGGGGGGGGGGGGTTTATGGGACTACAGCGTTGCCTTTTCGGTGTCCAGTAGTGAAACTGTACACACCCCTCTTGTCATAAAAGTTTATCAAGAACAAATGACGAATTCACGGGTACCTGAGGGATTACTGGCATTCCGTATGAGCAGATGGATATAATTCGGGCCGTGCTGTGTTGATATATTGAACTGTGCAAATAACACATGCCCAATGCTTTTCAATGGCGACACTTTACCGTGTTTTTGTGGACACATCACACAAGACAAACAAAAAAGGCGGCATTGCGTTGTAAACGGAACACAGTCGCTGCTGCCAGAAACCTCTGGTTAGGTCATCGCCGGGGTTAGCGATGCGACTGCTATGTAATTATCACGCCTCTAGTTAAGCAGAATGTATATTTAACGAAAATTACACAGTTAACATAGGTCATTCCAGGGGCCGCTGACACCTGCGGTGATATGAAGCTAGTTAGGGCCAACTGAGTCATCAATTCTTCTCAGGTCTGTAAATGACCATTAAATTGGGTAATGGCGATGTATTATATATCGGGGGTTTAGAAACGGCAGGAGTGCGTCATGAAGCGACGAGGCTTTCGGTACACGCTGGTATGTTTACCTGGTATGCTAACAGCCACGTCACATATCAAAGGTTCTATTTCCAGGGTGCTGTTGAGCGCGTGCACTCGAGTCCACTTACTAGGTGGGCGCTCCTTTTTTTTCTAATGCTGTCCTCGCGCTATTCAATGTGGGATGAGATGACTTGCGAATTTAACACTAGTTGCTGTTCAGAGACGCGCACAAAAGTGTTACATGCAATAATATATGTATCTGGGTATAAATGTGGGTTAATGGCTCAGAGTGACAGTAAACTAATGAAGTACATGAAATACGGGGAGGCGAAATCACCGAGGAAATATAACACATGCATGTAGATGTAAATTTGGAATTACACGATTATTAAAACAACCAGCTAACCCCCCCCATCTAAAAAAAAGTTAGTAAAACCGCGAATAAAACTCTCTGCGAAAACAGTTAATAAGAAACCCTCAACTACGAAACACCTGACAATAAAAAATAATAGAATACAAAAACTGAGCGCATAGGCGCGGGACAAATAATTCCACGGACAATAGAAAGTTGAAAAACAATCCCTGGTCAGTAAAACCGGGAACTGTGCCAGCGCTGACAGATCGAAGCCGCCGCAAGCACCAAACCTTGGTCTTTGGTGCTTGCGTTTCCCGGGACTGGCCCGTACCCAGAGCCGCTGTTCGGAGCAGGCAGTAGGAGTGGCAAATCTTGGACATTAGTGCTTGCGTTTCCCAGATTGGCCAGTGCCCAGAGTCACTGTTCGGAGCAGGCAGCAGCGCGTGACTAACCTAGGACATTGGTGCTTGGGTTCCCTGACTGGCCAGTGCCCAGAGCCGTGTTTGACCACTCCCTCCAAGGGGCAATGAATGACCTGACACCAGTCCCGGTCAGCCACTGGGAAGAGCACCACCCGTGATGACGTCAACGCTCCTCTCTACTGCGCGGCAAAGAGCACAGAACTATTACATTTGCAGTTATTCAGATGAGAAGGCGTCTCTGTTTAATTCAATATAGTCTCTAAATACGTGACAAGGAAATACATTGCACAGTGGTTACGTTCACAAAACCTCTGTAGGAGCACATGAACTCATTTTAGGAAGTCGGTGGCCGTGTCATTTTTTTCTCCCATGAGTAGTACCCCACTTGCCCCCGTTCTGAAGCTCACTTCACTTAATTCCTCGAATAATCGTCACACTATTGAACTGAATATATTTAACAGAAAGCACGTCCTGAATTTGCACTTTGTATCATGGAATTCGGTCAAATGAATGTTTGATAGACTACCGTCGACCTTTTCAGAGAGAAAAAGTTAAAAGTCCTCACTCAGATATGAAGGCCAGTGCCCACGGCTCGCCCTCTCCCTTGTTTTCGCATTTCCTCCGTAGCACTTGTCCCCGTTTGCCGGTCTTTACAGGCGCCTCTTTAGTCCTAATCCTGCTTTATGGTGATTTCTAGCCCTGTATACTTTTAGTTTGTAACTCTTGAGGTTTTTTGTTTCTCCTTATCTCTATTTGTATTGCGTGTTTAGCCTCGTCAAGGACCCCTTTCCCTTCTGTGTTTTCAGTAAGTGTCTCTTCTATACTCGTCCGTCATTTCATCCGCTGTGCTTCCAACCTGTTTTCGTGCCTTTTCCTCTGAGGTATTTCTCTTGTTTCTTGCCTTTCTACGTTTCGGTATGTGCCTCTCTTATGTTCTGCTGTGGTTCAGACTCTTCCTCGAATTTTCACGGTTTCCGTCTGTCCGCCCGTCTCTCCCTGTCCTGCGTTTTCAGCATTTCCGTGTCTCTTCCTCTGCAGGTTTCAGTCTGTTGCTGTGTCTCTTCTTGTACAGTGTGTCCAGTCTGCTTTGGATGTTGGTCTGCAGTGGTTTCAGTGTGGTCACCCTCTCCCCTGTTTTCAGTACGTTTGTGTCTCTGGCGCTCCCCTTTTTTTAATTCTGCTGTCTCTGTCCCTTCCACTGCTGTGATTTCAGACTGCCCCTCGCTCTCATGTTTTTAATATCTGTGTGTCTCTTCCTCTTCACCTCTTCTACTCGTTCATTCTGTTGTGTGTCTCTTTCACTGCTGTGATTTCAGACTGCCCCTCTCTCTCCTGTTTTTAATATATGCGTGTCTCTTCCTCTTCACCTCTTCTACTCTTTCAGTCTGTTGTGTGTCTCTTCCACTGCTGTAATTTCAGCCTTCTTCTCTGCATCCTCTGTGTTTATGGTCCAGTGACTTCGGCTCATTTCTTTCGGTTCTCTTTGAGTCATTTTCCGGGCTTCTGCTGGATGGTTTCTGCCTTTGCGTCTGTCCCTACTGCTCCATTTCCAGTCTGTTCATGTGTCTCTTCCTCTGCTGTAATTTCAGCCTGGTCCATATAACCCCCTCTGGGCATTCTCGAAGGGTTTTACCCCTTGTATTGTTGTACTCTCCTTACAGAGTGTTCCTCTGTCATTTATATTCTCACATCTCTTACGCCTCGTGCTCAGTGTTTTGTCAGTTTCTGCTGTCCTCGCGCTGCCCTCCATCCAGTCTTTCCTCGCGCGGCGCACCCCCACCTCTCTGCCCCTGTGGTTTTGTCCATTGTGAGCCTCCGTGCCCGACACAGACAGTAACGTCTCTGCCCATTTTCCTCTACAGGGAGAACAGCGAGAACTCCAACAGCCACAACGCCTTATCGTCCTCCATGAACAGCAAAAATAAGACAGTTTTGGGGAGTTCCGATGAGGAAAAGACGCCTCTGGGAACCCCGGAGCACCGGTCCTCGAGCCCGGCCATGATGCTCTCCTCGAACCCTGGTCTGCACCCCCTGCATGGCATGGGACACCCCCAGGGCCCTAGCGCCATCCCCGTGCCCGGATCAGACCCCATGCACCACCACACTTTACAGGACTCCATCTTGAACCCCATGTCCTCCAACCTGGTGGACCTCGGACACTAATAGGAACCCCAGGGGACTCCGGGAAAGAGCGAGGAGGGATCCTGATTGGACAATGGCAGCCTCGAGCTGGATGGATGGATGGTATGCGGTACGGTAATGAACTGTGGAAGTGGAGTACGTGCAAAGGCAGGTCGGAAGGGTTTACAAGGCTGGTTTTTTGGTGGATTCACAACACAGCATGCTTGCTGGGAGCTGCGAACTTCTCTGTAGCCTTGTCACGTTTTTATGTTACATGTACGTTGCCAATATGCCAGAAGCAAAATACACTCAGGCCAGAAATATTTGGACACCAGGCGGACAAGGTGTAATGATTCACTCCTATATCGCAGGTATATATTATAAGTTTACAGGACTCGCAGCAAGTCGCAGGAGCACCGCGAAAGTTCCAGCTCCGGGTGTGCCCTGTGCCAGCCGGTTCCGAGCATTTGCCCACTGCTATCTGATAGCACCCTGGCACTGTGCAGTCACCTACAGCTGGACGCTCACACGACCCCTCCCCCTCCAAATGCGACCAAGGGCTGCAGAGCGAACCACCAGTCACTAAATGTCTTTTTCTTTGTTTATATTGTGTGAATACATTCTTTGGAAATATTTCTGCTTTTATTTTATAAATAAAATATTGAATTAAAACAATGCAGCACAGTGGCGTATTTAATGCGACAAAGAGCTTGAGGGAAAACTGCAGTTAGTGCACAAGCTCACTTAAAAACATAACCACACCTTTGTTTTTTTGCCGTTAGTACACTTTGGTTAACTTTTTTTTTTTTTATACAGCTGTCTGACTTTGTCTCTCCATTCCTGAAGTGTAGTGATTGGACTAATTGTTTTAACTGTTTTACAAATATACGAGCGCGTACATATCTTCACTGGAGTTTGAATAGAATTGTAATCCGAGCGCAGGACTCACAGCGCTGTCTTTGATTTGTACAATTTTACGTAGTTTCCTAATATACTCCATTCTGCCATGTAGACTGCTGGTCACGTTGCGATGTGTAATAATATAGATTAGAGCAGGACAAAACCAGCAAGAGGCTGGAGCCCGCCGTCTCCTGGCATATTAAATTCAGATGATATATTTCATGGCTGTGTTTAAGTGACTCTCCTCTAGGGCAGTGTGCAATTTCCGAAATTCGCTTTGCATATCCTGTGTGAAGAAAGAACACAACGCCAAGCCTCCATTCAGAACTATTGCGAGAAACCAAGGAGACTGGCCTAAAAGAAAATGTCTCCCACAAAACTATTTCTGCTTGCGGTAGTTTCCCGTGAGAATAAATGTGCGACATTTCGTACATTTCATGGCCATAAAAAAAGTCAGGTAGGTCGACTCTTCTCCCACCTCGGCGGCACTGCCACCAACCAGCACTTCGACATTTCAATGTTTATAAGGCTCCCCTCTCAGACAGCCAGTCTCTCCACGGAAACTAGAAAAGTAAGCAATGTCAGCTCCGGGAAACCTGTGTTTTGTGTATGGTAATTGTATGAGAATCGCCAGAAGGCCCTCATTTTGTCACTGACTTTGTTTACATAAGCAACACCACGGAACCCGCTTTGTCAGCAGCCGAGCCACACCTCTGGTGTTAGGGAAACCTACACGGATATTTTTACGTTGTTGTTTAACTTCCGATGGTAATATAAAAGCGTCCATTTTAGGTTCTGACATCCATTGCTTAACCTTACTGAAGGTCCAGTTGTAAACAACAGAAATCTCGCGAGAAGATGATACTTCCTAGGTGTGTAGCTACCATGAGATTCTGAACTACCACCAGATCCATTCCATCGTGTGATCTCCGAGGAGACACTTTGACTAATAAGGGCATACTCAAGGAGAAAAGTGTCAACTGACAAAACAGGGCCCTTTAGAACTGACTCGTGCACAAACTTTAATTACTACAAACTGTGAATACCTCTATCTCACATAGGGTTGTTGTGTATTCTGCGCTCCCCCCCCCACACACACACTCGGAAGGTTAGAGAAGGTTTAGAACATGAGGTCTATCTGGACACACAGAGAACAAAGCCCTCTCAAAATTGCTAGTCATAAACAACTGTCTGGGGCCCTTCTCAGCTCAATCCCACATCATTCCATCTTGACAGCATCTGAATCCATAAAAATAACCTGATGAAGTAAATATGATAGCGCAGCTCATATTTGCATTATCATCTTTTATGCACAAAACATAGACTCAGTAAAATCATAAAATTACTTAAAGATGGGATGAACAGAGGGAACAAAACAAGTAATCCTTCATTCCAAAGGTAATCGTTTATAACTTGGTTATTTGCACTTGTTTTGGGAGCACACTCATTTGATTGCTTAGACTTGAAAGACATACTATAGTTACTAGGTAGAATTCTTACTTTCGTCCTTTGCTAACCAAACTCTTGATTTTACATCCTCTACCTCAGACTCTTCCCACATCATGCTACGCTCCTACTATTACAGTGTGTTAAACTAGTTTTGTCTCACTTTTCTTGGACAAAACCACCTTTGAAATTCTAGCTTTGCACTTTCTCTAAAGTTGCTCATGGATCACAATCTTTTGTTATTGTAGTGCATCAAACTTATTGAACAAATGATGAGACACAATGAAGTTTCACTTTCACAAGGTGTCCTGACACGTGCTCGTCTTCCTGATTCCTTTTTCTGAGGTTATACGATTTAACAGGCCCTGCCCCAGGATTCTCCATTTGAGAGTTTGCCTGCAGATGCGCCCTCAAGGCATCAGAGGTTTTTTTGGGAAGGGGTAAGGCAAATTTACTATTATAAATCCAAACCTAGAATAATTTGGGGAAATTCAACTTTCTCCCAAAAGTCCAGGAGGCTTGTTTACTAGTCAAACTCTGGTCCTTGAATATTTAGAGGAAAGTTAAACATATCCTACAATTTTGAGAAACGTTTGAAATGTTGTAATTTTGCATTGCTGGCAAATGCTGCCCTGGGAATAAGTGCTGAAAGCAAAAACTAGAAATCCCTTTAGGAGCATAGGAAGGCCAAGAAGATGAATGGGGAACGATCACATATAAACACTAGCTTTGTGGTGATCTGCTGTTTTAGACACTGACATTTGTCCAATTTTGACACACTTGACAAGTAGCAGGCAAGACAATTGGCTATGCCTAGTGCCCATTCTGGGAACAGGTACAGAACAGTCCCTGTGCATATGGCCTACTGAGCACATCATAAGGCCAGAATATTTTTGAGTATAGGACATTGGCGCAGCCCATGCACTGTGCGCAGTGTCTGCTAAGAATACTCATGCCAAGCCTTTTCTGCAGACAGGGGTCTTTGGCTGCAGGGCATGTCCAAAGTGCAGGAACTGTGAATACGGGGGTGCTATGCTACCATATAAACCCATTAATTATGATAATCATTTTTATGGGGTTGTTGTCATAGTTATATTATCTTGTCAACAGTGGTTTTGCAGGAACAATGCCACACTTACAAATTATTTAGTTTCCATTGTTCAGAGAAATGACATTATCCCTATGAATTAAGGATTTCTACCCAAAACTACAAAGTATTAAATTTTTCTACATCATACAACAATATTTCATAGTATTCTTTTTAAAACTTAATTTTTTTGTTTCAAAAGCCATGACATTAAAACAATTGACAAAAGAAAACATTATGGAGTTTTGGTGCTATTTACACATCATACTTCCACATGGGTACATATCATGTCACGAGAAGTTCACATTTAAAATTGATTTATATAATTGCTAGGCCTGGGTGAAGTTCACGGAGTTCTACCCCGTGGAACTCTGTGAAGTGCTGGAAAAACTCTGCCGCTCTCCGGGAAGTGCCGCCAGCAGCGGAGTCTAAGTCGCGCTGCTCGCACGGATTTTTAGTGCCATGAGTTTGTCCCGCACTGTAAAATCAGGCGAAATGGCACTACGCGTCCTGCCAGAGGGTGCTTCTGCTTTCTGCCGCTCGAGTAGACATTCTACTCGAGTTGCCGCTTCCTCAATGTGAGTGGCAGATTTCTCAACGCAACTGTTCACGACCTGCCACAACCGCCCGCATTCAGAAATCTCTGGGAGGAGGTCTAGTGAGTGATTTTTTCTGGCAAGCGCTCACCAACTTAACGTGGGCGATCCGCCTGAGAGAAAAAACTCCACTCCGTGTAACTTCGCAGAGTTTTTCAGAACTCCGCGCCGAGCGTGGAGTGGGTAAAACTCTGCGAACTCTGCCAGCGGAGCAGAATTCTTCGCTCACCCCTAATAATTACCCAGTACTAGTATGCCACCATTGGTCTTCCTGCGCTGGGGAAAGGGAGTTAATGACCTTGTGAACAATCTGATTTGCGGATGTCTAGTGACATGCTAGCAGGACTGTGAAAAAGAGGAAGAATTCTTGTTGCTAAGTATGGGTCTTTTTTGCTGCATTTTTTTTGAATGTCTACGACTTCTCACTTTAAAAAGCTGCATAATTCAAAAATGCACAAACAGGAAGTGCTAATCACTGCCACTTTGAAGAATCTTATATAAAACCATAATGCACACTTACCCTGATTTTTCCTCTTTATGTGTAGACTTATAGGGGGTCACATAGTGTCAGTCAGCAATGATTTAATTAATGATGCCATTTGAGATGTCATCAGTAATGTCATCAATGATGTCACAGAATGGGAACCAATGCTTTCTTTAAGATTGTGTTATACCTAGGTTTCATTGGGTCTAAAGATTGCACTTGTCTAGAAATTTCAGGTTAATAATTAATCTGAAGAAACTGAACCTATACTTGAAGAAAACAAAATTCAAGGTGGAATTGGTAAAGCAGAAAACTCTCATAATAACCTCAGTGGAATGGATGATGGCCTTGGCCTCAGGGATGCAACCTTAAAGTTCCACTTTTTCCTCTTCACTAGAAATATCTAAGATTTGGTGTGCAAGGTCATCACTGGCAATTTTTAGTACTTCCATTCAGGCCAACAACCTACCCATGGGTACTCAGGAAGGTGTTAGCGCCAATTGTCGCTCTCCTGGCGCATTTCCACCTCAATGATTGCTTGATTCATTCATCAATAATCATGGTTCAAGAGCATACCAAGATAATTTGTCAAATTCTGACGGCTCATCATGAGAAAGTGGTTTCTTATTAGGCGTGGCTTGAGGTACACAAGAAGTGATACAGGCAATATCTTGTTAGTTTCAGTTACAGGTTTCAGTAATTTAAACCTGGGCTCAATCCTTGGGAGCTATAGCACAGAGTACACAGGCCTAAATTCGAGAAAATGAGTAAAGTATTTAGAAATACCAAAACAGTTAGAAGTCAAAAACACAACATAATGAAAATCCCAGCCCAATGTGTTAAAACAGAGAAAAAGTAATTAACAAAATGGTTCTAAATGATACCAATTCAATGAGGGTAACCTGAGATATGATTTTTCAAATATTTAAGTAAAAAGTGCCAAAAAGCATAAAGTGCCATAGGTAGTCAATGATCGAGGTAGACCGGGACCTAGGAGCAATTTGAGACCGACCGCAAATGAGCCCAGATACACCAACCAGGCTTGACCCAGTTTTGACTTAGGGCCTGATTTAGATCTTGACAGACAGGTTAATCCGTCACAACGGTGACAGATATCCTGTCTGCTGAAATATAAATCCCATAGGATATAATTGCATTCATATTTTGGCAGAGGGGATATCCATCACCATTGTGACGGAGTAACCTGTCCACCGAGATCTAAATCAGGCCCACAGTCTTTTTTCGGAAGTCAAAATCCTTCAGCAGGGCAAGGCAGAAGGTTGTAACCAAGGAAGGTTCCATGATGTCTGATAGGTGTTGAACATGGTCCTGGTGAAGCCCTTGGTCTTAGGGGTAGGAGGGTGGCTGGATACATTTAGCATCTTCACCAATTCAAAACGACTACATTTGGACTGAGGACCTGATTTATATGTTGGTGGAAAGGAAACTCCGTTGAAACGGCAACAGAGTTCACTCCTTGCACCCATGTTGGTCCACATTATCTTTTTTATTTTCAATAGGAAAATTCCACTCTGGGATTTTCCTTTTGGAAATAAAAAAGAAAACAGTTTGGTGGAAGTCTCCACCATGTTGACGGAGCCATGCACCAAACTGTTAAAAGCATTGACAGGAACTGCCTTGACGGTGGTTCCTGGAAAATGCTTAGAAATGACTGCCAGCACGGTGGTCATTTCTAAATCTGGCAGACAGTACTTTCACCAGGGGGATGGAGTCATTTACTCCGTCGCCCTGGCAGAACAATGAGCTGTCCATCAGTATGTAAATCAGGCCCTTACTTTATTTTTCAGAGCTCAGAATCCTCCAGCAGGGCAAGTGTGCGGGCTGTGTCTGATGAGGGCTCCACAATGCTGGATACCTTTTTGCCAAGGTCCATCTGAAAAGGATTTGCTGCGGTGAAGCAATAAGTGGAGGAAACCTGTTTCTTCAACCCAGCGAGGTCATGCCTTGCGCTGATCAGCTTGGCAGGTATGCCCCAATCCACAGGCCTTTAGGTCCAAATATTTTCAAAGCCCTAGGTTTTCAAAGGGTTTAGGAAAAGTCCAGTTAGACACAACCCAGGGTCCCAGGACCTCAGGAATTGCAGTGGGGGGTCAAGATTACTCCAGCAGAGGCCACCGACAGGGTCGAGATCAGGTCAAGTTGGTACTGGTCAGTTGAGAGTGTCAGTAAAAGGCATCTTTTAGCTTTTTGTATCCCTGCAGCCAAACAGAAGGCCAGTGAACTAACCCATGGAGTCCACATCATTATCCTGAGTACATCAGAGAGCAGGTCCAGTCCTTCTGGGCTCCTCTCAAGTCACAGACATGCTTCTGTTTTTCTTACGGTCCAGCAGCAGTCTGAGGAGGGTGCAGGGGATGCCACATTTATGCCTGGCACTAACTTGTGGGTGGCACCTCCCTAACCAATTGGGTAAACTTTCCCAGGTATTACCCTACCCACATTTGCAACAGTTCCTGTGTGTCCTACTGCAAACAACTCCACAGTGCCCCTCACTGGTAAAACCCAAAATGGGAAAACCCTCCTATCCTTGTGCAGATCATGTGTGCCCACCCAGAGGTGCAGCCAGGATAATGAGCACCCCCCTCCTCTGTGGTCACTCCAAACTGATTCTGGGGGCAGCTCTCTCCCCACTGGTTTGGTGCCTGCCTGTCTGGAAGCACCAAAGAAGGGGCCTGTCTCTGTGTCATCTGATATTTCCTTGTGACAGTGAGGTTCACTTGAAGCCAGTTCAGTTCCAGGGCACAACCCAACCTGTCTTCCTTTGAGGGAAACACGCCCAAGCTTTTATCTCTACTCTGTGAGCAGTTTTCAGACCTCATCTGGGCTAAGCACTTACTGGGCCACTGCTAGAGAGCTAATGCAGGTTAGTCTCCAGGGTCTTCAGGGAGAGAAAAGGTTATTTTCTAAAAGTTATGTTTCCTTAACATTTATTGAAAATCCAACTTCAGCACTGCGTTGGGCCTTTAATAAGTATTAAAAACGTTGACCTATTTATATATCTAGCTAGTCCCAATCCAGAGCCAGCAGGATTAATATTTAATATTGCTTCCTAGTGTTTCTCTACTAGCCAGCCAGCTTATGGTACCATGAAAATATCATATGGGTGCTAGTCACTGTAAGGACATGTTACCTTTGAATGTTCTACTTTGAAATATCAAGCACTTTGCCTTGTGGGAAGCAAGGCCTACATATGGGTGACTTATTAATATTTAAAAGGAAGGGTTTCACCAGTCAAAATATTATTTTGACAGATCGCATTGTAGGTTTTACATTGCAGTATTCAGGCTACACAGGGAAGGCCTGAAGTCATGTTTACCCCGACACTGTATCCGATGCACAATAGGTGCTGCAGTTCACAAGTGGCATATAATTTCCAAGCTCTTGGTCCTCTTTCTTTACCATATCCTAGGGACTTATAGGCAAGTTAAATGTGGCAATTAGTAACAGGCCAATTCAACCATGTTTAAAGGGGGAGCACATGCACTTAAACCACTGGTTAGCAGAGTTCTAAAGTCAGCAAAGCAGATAGGGCATACATCAATGGGGACATCATGCAAACTATGTTTTTCCCTACATGAACCATTTGAAGAAAAAACAAAATTTACATTCTAGTCAGAATACAATCCATTGGCAAGAGGGTTATGCTGAACAAGGGAAGTACATTCAAACCCTGCAAAGCCATCCCAAATCTATCACATTTGTACTCCAAAGACATACTGGTGATAGCTTTCAAACCACTTATAGCAGTGTTAGTAACATGAAATATATATAGAAAAAAAGGCAATGTGAGCAAAAACTTATGTAGACTTCTAAAGGGTCATAACACAAACAATTCTCCCAGCGCCACACTTTTAAAAGTGTAATAAAATGGTTAATAATCAATGCTCACATGCACACAATGGTTTCACAAAATGGTGGCAGAACACATGTAAGGAAGGAGGAGGCATAGGCAGTAAACCGAAAATAGCCACCTATGAGACACTGATTTCACAAAATGGTAGACAAGCACATGGTAAGAGACAAGCACATGGTAAGGAAGATGGAGGCTTGGAGGACAAAAATAACATGGCTGTAGTAGAGCTCTTCTCCCCTGCTCCAACACACACACACATGTGGACAAGCACATCAGACGAAGCTTGCCGAGAACGAAGGAAAATGTACATTTGGCATGTTTTCAAGGACATCAACATGCCTCTAAAATAATAAAAAAAAATCTCTAACGCAGCAACAACCATGTGAAGAATCCATTAAAAGCAGCATCAATGGCCTACTGCAGACTAAGCACTAAACAGTACACACATTGAGGTATAATCACAAATCTGGATACAAAAATGAAAAGGAGGACTGCATATAACCCTAGGCATCCACTTTCCCATAATATTCATTGCCCTTATACTGCTATCTCTTACTTCCTCATGGGCCTGACCCGCACCCCGAGTCCAAACTCTAGGCCATCCTTCAAGAAATACAATGAAACAAAATATTAAAAAAAGCAAAAAACTAGTGGTGCCTGCCCTCCCTCAAGCTTCAATCATTTTTCAGTGTGCTGCCTTGAACTTACTTGTTTATCCCCCTAAAAATGCCAAAAAGTCCAAAGGGGGTGTGCTGCAACAGAACTTGCATACAAAGGATGAGTGATGCTGTAAGAAACTGGGTCCTTGGTTGGCTGAGGTGTGAGCTGTGGTCAAGCAGCAACCACAATCCTTGTCAGGGTATGGTGCAAACAAGCCCCAAATTAACCTGAACTCACCCCCTTAGTATCTTAACACAGAGCAGTCAGGCCTAACTCAGATGCAATGTGTAAAGTATTTGTGCAATACTTCAAAAACAGTGACAAAACACCACAAAAGGAGGCAGCAATAGATTTAAAAAAATGAGTAGTTTTTAATAAATAAATCAAGACCAAAACGACAAAAATCTAATCAATAGAACTGCAGCTATTGAATTTTAAAGTTTGTAGTGAAAATAGAGCCAAAAAGCACAAAGCGCAAAATGGGGCTATCTGGTTGCGCCGGACCGGGACAAAGTCACAAGTTCAGGCCAACCCCGATGGAGCGCAGGCCGGCTACAGGGACACAGTTAGGCCAGCTGAACAGAGTACCTAAATCCTGGTTGCAGAGCGCTGCGTGGATCCGTGTCAAAGATGCACCGCGTAGACAAAGCGATTAATCGGTTCCAAGGTAGAGCAAGGATGCGGTGTGAGATCCTTTTGCATTGTCATTGAGGGTCCTGTCAACGGGGCTTGCACTGTGAAGTCCAGCATAGGTTATATCAGCGTGCAGCTGGCGATGCATTGGTTCCGAGAAGTTGTGAGGCTTCGAATGTGAAATTTGTCATCATCGTCGAGGCTGCCATCGACAAGAGAAGCGAGAACATGGGCTGTGGATGCACCGTGCAATCGTGGCAATGAGTCAATTGCAAGGACTGCTGTGGGTGATATAGATCTTTGTGACAGGTCCAATCCACACAGCAGTGGTGATGCAGTTCTGCTTGGGGATGCGCCTCTCAGCTGAGGGGAGGCATCAATTGTGTTCTGGATGCATCACTCAGCAGAGAAGATGCACCAGTTCTGATGGCAAGCACCTTAGGCCCACCTCCAAGGGCCCAGGACTGGGGTGGAACCACCTGGCAGGGTAGACTCACAGATGGTAGAGTCCAGGTGCCGGTGCAAGATGGTTGGAAGCCTATGTCCCTGAGGCTTCAGACAGGAGGCCAGCCAACTAGTCCCTGGAGTCACTCTCGGTTCTGTGTTCAAGAGATGCAGGTCCAGTCCTTCTCAAGAGGGCAGCAGGCAGCAGGTCAGCAGAGCAGGAGTCCAGCGCAGCACAGTCCAGCAGAAAGGCACAGCAGTCCTCCTTCCAGGCAGAGTATCCACCGGTCCAGAAGAGTACTGAAGTGGTGGTGTCTGATGTCCTTCTTTTATACCCAGCTGTGCCTCTGAAGTGGGGAGAAGCTTCTAGAGGCATGCCTTCAAAGTGCACAGATGCCCTGCCTTCCTGCCCTGGCTCCAGACGAGCTACAGGGGGTATGCAGCCTTTTGTGAGGAGACATGGCTCAGCCTATTCAGGTGCAAATGAGACTGGGTCCAGCTCCTCCCTCCCGTCCTGTCAGTGATGGTCCACTCAGACACACCTAAGTTGCCATTGTGTGTGGCCGTCTTGGAGGAATGCACAAAGCCCAACTGCCAACTACACCAAGTCATGTGACCAGAGACAGGCTGCAGGCACTAGATAGCTAAGGCACGAAAATGCCAACTCTCTAAAAGTACAAGATAAAGAGGTTGGGCCTATTTAATCGGCTAGGTTGGGCCACTTTTATATGTAAGAACAAATTACACCTTTTTCTGATAATTATTTAGTCAACACAATTTTGGCATAATGATCAAGTAATTTAATTGTCTTTACCTTGTTTTTGATTTTTAGACATAGTTTTTTTAAAAAACATTATACATACACACTGTTCATATCCATTAGAAAACATTGCCAAACCATTTTCAATATTTTAAGCCCCTCTTTTTGCACAAAAAAACATCATTTAAAACCCACATTATAGGCAAGACATTACATAAAACATATGACATCAACAAAAGATTATTCATTATACCAGTCTTTTAGTTGATGAATGCTGTAGATTTCTATTTATAACCCCTTTTTTTGAAAAAAGAACTCCTAATTTGAAGCATCTACTGGGGTTGTGACAACACCTTATTTTCTAGGCCTCCATTGTACCTTTAGGATCAATCCATGGCAGCTATAGGCTTCTCAGATAATATCACATAAGATGGCCCCTTGTTGATACATGGTTTTCAGAACGTGTCCACATATTGTGAAATGGGTTCCAAAATCGAATCGCACCCCGAGACCATAGGTCATCCTGGGGGATTGTTTTCATATTTGTTTATCTTCGGTAAGAAGTATATTACTGGAATTCTTGGGTTCACTTTTTCAAAAATTCAAATTCTTTTGGATCAATGTAATCATTATCATATGCCTCTTGTAGAATTACAGAAATTTCTCCTTGAATGGTCTTAGTCGGGTCCATTGGTATTTGATGATCAAACTCTTGGTCAAGAATTTGTCTATGTCCTTCCTTGATATAGTTATCCTTTGCAAGTGCTACTATTGCACCACCTTTATCTGCCTGTTTAATTTGTTTTGTCATTTTTAAGGTCTTGCAAAGTTCTTTACTGATTTATTGTTATGTTGTTTTTGCAAAAGTCCCTTCTTTTCTCAAGTTGACTCAAGGCAGAAAACACTACGGGGGCATATTTACAAGCCCCTTGCGCCACTTTTGCGCCGCCGTTGCGTCACGCATGTGACGCAGCGGCGACGCAAACCATGCGCCGCGTTGCGCTATATTTACAACGTGACGCATCTAGGGAGATGCGTCACGTAGTAAACCCCTGCGCCACATGAAACCTGCGTCAGGTTTCATGTGGGCGTACCGGCGCATGGGAGGGCGTTCCGGCGCAGGAACGCCTCGGCAAAGTGACGTAGTGAAATCTACAAGATTTCACGCAGTCACTTTTCCGACGCTGGTGCGTCAAATCCTTACGCCTGCTTCAAGCAGGCGTAAGGATTGATGCACCATGTTAGGGATAGGGAAGGTTGGAACAGTGCTGGAGTTGCGTCGCGCTTGCGACACAACTTCAGCACTGCACCAACCTTCCGCCGGCAGATGCGTCACGCATCTGCTCATCCTTGCGCCACGATGCGCCGCATTGTAAATGCGGCGCCACGGACGTGGCGCAAGGGTAAACTTGCGTGACGCATTTTCCCTGGCGCATCCCTGCTGATATGCAGGGATGCGCCAGGGAACGTAAATATGCCCCTACTTGTTTAAACGCAATCCCTTCTTTTGGAGCAATGTTTTGTGATGGACAAAAATTTGATTTTTTGCAGAGGCCTGATGGTTCCTCAACATGACGGTTTTCCCAGTTGGAAAAGAAAGCTTTTAAGCAAATTTTTCAGAAAAATTCTAAAGCTTCAGTTTTTAAGCGTACAAAGTCAGTATGTTTTGAAGGTACAAATGATAATCCTAATTCAAGAAGAAATGTTTCCTCAGTAGTGAAAATCCTGGGTGACACAAGCCATGCTACAAAGTATCATGACCGAAATAAAACACTTTAATCATGCCATGTAATAACAAAGAGCAAAGTAAGTGAATAATAGGGACTAAGGGGCCGATTACGATACGGTCGGAGCCTTTAGGGCCGCAACGTAATCGGCTGCTCGGTTTTCTTTCCGACCACCTCATTATGTTGGAGGCGGTCGGAAAGGAAACCGGCCGTTCATTCCGGCTGGCTTCCGACGGGCTCCGCCCTTGAGATTACGATCATGGTTTCCGACATGGTTTCCATGCCGGTCTGTCCAACATGGAAACCATGTCAGAAAGCATATATGGGGTCCCCAGCAGGGCCCCCTTTGGTGCATGGCCTCCGGTTGGAGGCAGAGGGTCCCTGTACCTTGTGACAGGCACCTTGTGGTGCCTGCCATGGGGTGCAGGGATGAACTGCACCTCACTTTCCTCAATGGGAGCTTGTGTTACGGTCAGTTTACGGCCGTAACATGAGCTCCCATTGAGGAAAGTGACCACGCGACCGAACAGTGTTCGGTCACATTGTAATAAGGCGGTAGGGACCGCCGACTGTGTGTCAGTCGGTCCCATGACCGAGTCGGTGTCAGGCGGAAGTAATTCCGCCCAACATCATAATGAGCCCCTTCATCTGCAACGCAAGTCTACATGTAATTACAAGTGAAAAAGTGGCATTTTTCTTTACTTGTTTTTTTACCTATGTAATAGATGCCAGCAGCCACTTCAATTCAGAAAGTAAGGAGAAAATAGCACACATATAAGCCCATAATTCATTCTGAGGCTTTGATGATTGCTTCAATTCACGGAGGAGGAGAGGTTACATCAGAAAATTGTAGTTGAGAGGAATAATAACAAAGACCTAATTTAAAATGTCATTTTTTCTACAAATATTTTTTTTTTCACAGTTCAAAACTAGTCGAGGTCCTGAGGATAACCCAAAAGAAAGGGATTTTTGAAATGCGTCAACCTAGAGGAACTGGGGAGTTTGGGCAAATTTACAACTAAGTTTAGGCAATCCTACAAGGGACATTGGTGGCCTAGAAAATAAGATGTTGTCACAACCCCCAATATATGCTTCAAAATTTGAGTTCATTTTAAAGAAAAATAAATAGAAAACTCCAGTGTTCATCACCTAAAAGACTGGTATAATGAATAATTTTAGTTTGATGTAATATGTTTAAAGAATTGTCCTGTCTATAATGTGGTTTGTAATTGATGTTTTTTGTTCAAATAGAGGGGCTTAAAGCATTGAAAATGGTTTGGCAACATTGTCTATTGAATTTCAACAGTGAATGCATAATGTTTTAAAAAAAACTAATAGTCTAAAATTCAAAAACAAGGTCAAGACAATAAAATTACTTGATCATTATGCAAAAATAGTGTTGACTAAATAATTATCAGCAAAGATGTATTTTGTTCTTACAACTTTGTAAAAGTGGCATTTTCAAAATTGCAATTTAAAATCCAACTTCACCATAAGTTAGGATTTAAAATTGTGACTTCAGAGACACCAAACTTGAAACAGTTATATCTTCCCATTTGGAAATTACACTTATAAAATGTAATAAGATAATCCCAATGTTACCCTATGGGAGATAAAGGGCTTACAGGAGTGAAAAACGAATCTAAGAGTTTTTCACTACCAGGAATGTAAAACTTTAAAGTATATGTCCCGCTTTTTAAGTACATTGCACTGTGCCCTCTGGGCTGTCCAGGGCCTACTCTGAGGTTACTTATATGTATTACAAAGGATTGTTTGGGCCTGGCAAAAGGTTTGCTGTATTACTCTTCGCACTATTAATTTTCCCCTGAAGAAGGGTTATCCAACCCGAAATGCATTGGGGTTGTTCATAGTTTTGTGGCATTGATTACAAGCATACTGTGATTTTTGTAAATGGAAACAGGACTGTTACGAATTATGAAATTTAAGTTCTTTTGACAAATGTCTCTGATATAAAATAATCAATGCAATAATTGATTTCAAACTTTAAATACGTGTGTAATTTGGCATTATTTTTGTAAATTGTTTGAAATGTGTACGTTATTATAGAAACCTTAGGGACTTGCAGCAGTGCGCTGTGAGCAGGATTGGAGGTTCTCCACATCCTATTCTTTAGCAAAAGGTTTATTTTGCCAGGTCGAAATGTCAGTTTAAACTGCACACACAGGCTCTGCAATGAGATGCCGGAGGCACGTTTAAAGGGCTACTTAAGTGGGTGGCACAATCAGTGCTGCAGGCCCACTAGTAGCATTTAATGTACAGGCCCTGGGCACTTATAGTACCACTTTCCTATGGACTTATAAGTAAATTGAATATATGCCAATTGGGTGTGAGACAATATTACCATGTTTAGAAGGGAGAGCACAAGCACTTTAGCACTGGTTAGCAGTGGGAAAGTGCACAGATTCCCAAGGCCAGCAAAAACAAGGACAGAAAAATGGAAGAGGAAGGCAAAAAGTTTGGGGGAAGACCACCCTAAGGATGACAGGTCTAACAGATGCTTTCGCTGCAGAATCCAAATAAAAAATGATCAAGTGCTCAATAAAAAAAGGAGGCGTTTTCAGAAGAGGGAGAGGTAGCTGATACTGTATGTACTGTAGCCTCTCTCTCTCTATGGTACTCTTCCTATAAATAAATACATAAACATTAAAATGTTTTTCACTGTAGTAAAGTTGCCTAAATGGCCCACTGTGGTAAAATTTTTACTACAAATTAATTTTTGAGTTGACTTATTAGTGCCCGGTATTAAAACAATGTCCACTCATGTTCAGTTCTTTCACATTATTCCCTTGCTCCCATGAAAGTATTTTTCCCCAAATGAAATCTTGCTTTTGCAACATGGGATAATGATGTACTCTCAGGCATTACACCTTACGTCTGTAATGTGAAATGCCAGAAATTTTTCAAGAGGTCACCAGTGGGCAGGACATTTCACCTGGGCATTTATGTACCAGGTTGAGCAATCTCTCCTTGATCTCTCTCTTGACTCCTCCAGCTCTCACTCCTCCTTGTCTATCCCTCCTGCCTTTCCCTGAAGGGCAACACAATGAGTCATTACTGGAACCAATTTATATTGATTATTACTTTGCCAACTGACACAATAATCATAATTGTTTAGCAAAGTTAGCAGTAACCATTGAAGGGAGACTTCCACCACTGCCTCCTGAGCAGTTATAGTAGCATTCACAATGCTGAAATAAAGATAATCAAATATCATTCAATTGTTCTAGGAAATCAGTGGGTGATTATAGCTTGTAATTAGTTATTTTCATCTATTAATTTTTGGTAGGGAAAATGTCCTTTATTTCACTGAATAGTGCACCCTCAGAAGTCGTTAAAATAGCATTATCTCTTGGGGTCTGCAGTCACAATATGGCCTTGTCTACAAACTCAGAATTCTCTAGGCAGCCTTCAACGATTGATTAATGTTACCTAAATTGGATAACTTTCGAAAATAGATTGTAATTTTTCCTTAAATGGAACTGTCAGATAGTATTCAGTAAGTCAGATGAGGACCAGGGGATATGAATAATAACGCTGCACCATCACTAGAGACTGAGGGGCAGATTTACAATCCCCCTGCAACACTTTTGAGCCGCCGTTGTGTTGCTTTTTGTGATGCAGCGGCGGGGTAAACAATGCACCACGTTGCAGCCCATTTACAACGTGGCGCATCTAGGGAGATGCGTCATGCTGTAATGCCCTGCGCCACATTATGCCTCCGTCAGGTATAATGTATGCAGGGTGGGCGTTCCCAAGCAAAAAGCCATGTAGAACTGACGCAGTGAAATTTACAACATTTCACTGTGTCACTCTACTCCTTCACTGCGTCAAAATCCCTACGCCTGCTCAGACCAGGCATAAGGAATGGCGCAAGGCTTTTTAAATGGGGCTCACCTATCTGTTGTGGCGCATTGCTGGAGTTGCGTCACTTTCATGAGCAACTCCAGCAATGCGTCACTTTTGGGTCAACAGATGCGCAGACAAGCTCGCACCCCTCCGCAAACCCAACAGACAGCGCCCCCTGAAGGCCCCTTGGTTCACCACCTACCTCTAAGAAGCTTAATGCTCCTGCAGGCGCCTCGAAAAACGGTGGAGAAACAGCAAAGCCACCGAAGACCAGACCACCTACAAGAACGCCATGACAGAATACCACCAACACCTAAGAACCACCAAGAGGACCTTCAACCGGAACAAAATCCTCACTAACTCCAGTAACCTGAAGGAACTCTTCAACATCATCCAGCAATTCACCAAACCACCCAGCGAAGCCACGGATGTCACACCCTCCCAGGACCTCTGTGACAAATTCAATGCTTACTTCCACACATAGATCAAGACCCTCTATGATAACGTCAGTGAACAAACTCCAGAAAGCACCCTCCACTCCCCTCCAGCAAGGACAGCCAGCCCACCATCACCACCTGGACCCCAGTCACCACCGAAGAGACCACCATGAGGAGCACCCACTCAGGAGCCCCTATGGACCCCTGCCTACCGCACATCTTCCACAGAGCCGCCGCCGCCATAGCGCCCGAAATACGCCACACCATCAACACCACCTTCAAATCTGGCCTTTTTCCTGATGACTGGAAGCAGGCTAAGGTCAAGCCCCTCCTCAAGAAACCCTTCGCCGACCCGACGGACCTGAAGAACTACCGCCCCATCTCTCTCCTCCCCTTCACAGCCAAGGTCACTGAGGAAATCATCAACGCCCAGCTTACCACCTTTATCGAAGAGAACAACATCCTTGACTCTTCCCAGTCCGGATTCCAAAGAAACCACAGCACCGAGACCGCCCTCCTTGCCACCACAGATGACATACGTGCACTCCTCGACCAGGGCCACACCGCAGCCCTCATCCTGCTAGACCTCTCCGCACTCTCGCAGCCAGACTCCATGACGCTGGCATAAGGGGAACCGCCCTCGACTGGATCAGCTCCTTTCTCGCCGGTAGAACCCAAAGGATCAGACTCCCTCCCTTCCTCTCCAAACCCACAGAGATCAACTGCGGAGTACCCCAGGGATCATCGCTCAGCCCCACGCTCTTCAATATCTACATGGCCCCCCTCGCCACCATCGTCAGACAGCATGGACTCAGCATAGTATCCTACGCAGATGACACCCAACTCATCCTCTCCCTCACGAAGAACCCTGAAGCAAGCAGACTCAGTTTCCAGGAAGGAATGAAGGACGTCGCAGCCTGGATGAGCAGTAGCTTCCTAAAGCTCAACTTGGTCAAGACCGAGTTCCTCGTCCTCGGATCATCCCCCACGGCTTGGAACAACACCTGCCCTTGGAAACCCACCCACACCCAGGAATCATGCCCGAAACCTCAGCATCATCCTCGACTCCTCCCTCGCCATGACTCGCCAGATCAACGCCGTCACCTCCACCTGTTTCAACTCCCTCCGCCTCCTCCGCAAGACCTTCAAGTGGATCCTCCCCGAAGCCAGAAAGACCGTCACCCACGCACTCATAACCAGCAGACTGGACTACAGGAACGCCCTCTACGCTGGAATCAACAAATCCCTGCTATACAGACTCCAGACCAATCAGAACAGCGCGGCCAGACTCATCCTCGGGACCCCCCAACAGGACCACATGACCCAACACCTGTGAGACCTCCACTGGCTCCCCGTCGAGAAGAGAGTAACCTTTTAGCTACTCACCCACGCCTACAAATCAATCCACAACACCGGACCCAAATACCTCAACGATAGAGTTTGTTTCCACATACCCAAAAGAAACCACCGCTCAGCCGATCTCGCCCTGGCAGAAACCCCACACATCCGGAGAGCCAGAGCGGGTGGAAGAGCCTTCGCCTACATCGCTGCCAAGGCCTGGAACAAACTCCCAGTCGACATCAGATGCTCCCCCAACTTGCACACCTTCAGGAAGAGCCTAAAGACCTGGCTTTTTGGCTAATCCCGGACCTGCACCCACCTCCCCCCTCAGCGCCTTGAGATCCTCACAGGTGAGTAGTGCACTTTAAAATTCCCTGATTGATTGATTGAGTATTTCTGATGCATCTGTCAATCCTTGCGCCACGGTGCGCCGTATTGTAAATACGGCGCATCCATCGTGGCGCAAGGGTTTCGTATGGAGGCTCAGGGACACTGAAGCATGCACAGATGCATCACTTTCTTGTAAATCTGCCCCTGAGTAGTGGCAGGAGGGCATATGGGCACACATCTGAAATGTCACTTTCATTGTTGCTAAGAAAAAAGGGGGGGTGTCCTAGCCGTCACATTCAAATGCTGCTAAACCAATTTGATATGGGCTTGAAGCATTTATTTGCTACTTCGTTCTGTACACTTTACTCCACATTTAATCATGGGTCAGGTAAGTGCGGATACGTTTCAGTCAAGAGCAAATTAGAGCAAATACTCTTCAGGGCGTGGACTGGTTTATCTGATTGAATAGAGAAATAAATTCGCACGTTGCTGAATGCTTGCTGTCGGTTAAATGGAAACCTAGTTGTACTTTGGTTTGACGACTTTCGCCATGCCGGCGATGTTTTCTTTGATGCTTCCTTTCAGCTCTCAGTCGGTTCAATAGCTGAACATATAGCTTGAACAGCTCCGCTGCAAGTGTACACAAAGCGGTAAAAAAAGTTGCTTCCTTTAAAGTTCGCACAGAAACGGACCGCATCACGTCTCTTTGCAATCAGCTGTGAAGGTCATCTAATGGTGTCTCATTCCCATTTTCTCTCTGCTGGAAACCAAAGTACAACTAGGTTTCCATTTAACCGACAGCAAGCATTCTTATACCTTTTGTAAAAGCACCGCCCGTCTGGCGCAAATCGTGCCATCCACATTTTAACCTGCATCTTGTCGCCTGCAACATGCAAATTTATTTCTCTATTCAATCAGATAAACCAGTCCACGCCCTGAAGAGAATCCCCCAAACCACCTTGGGAATCTAAACTCGTCGGCATTACACAACGCGGGGACTTTCGCTTTTAATTAAGTTCCCCCAGTAGAAATGTTATTTGAATTGTCTCACTATGGGCCTAATGTCTCTTTTCCCCGTGGGTAGCAGCTTCTTGAATTTGTTACACAATGTGGATGCTAAAGGTTGTCCTAGTAGCTGCTCCGGTTGTGAACTAAGACTGGTGATATAATGTTTAGATAATTGTTGTTATGTATCACGCTTCATGTATTGTTTGTTACATCACATTACTTCATCACAAAGTCTGTATGTCTTTGTTTTATTTGTTGCCTTTATATGTATAATTTGCTCTAATTTGCTCTTGACTGAAACGTATCCGCACTTACCTGACCCATGATTAAATGTGGAGTAAAGTGTACAGAACGAAGTAGCAAATAAATGCTTCAAGCCCAAATCAATTGAATTGATGGCCTTTAGTCTGTTAAATTGGTTTAGCAGCATTTGAATGTGACGGCTAGGACACCCCCCTTTTTTCTTAGTTCACTACGGCCCCGTCCAGCCGCCCAGGGCCAAATCCCTTGTTGCTATTACACTTTCATTGTTGCTGGCAGACGGGTTTGTCTACAAGGGCGAAGTGCACGTTGTGTTTCAGACCCCATCATTCAGCGGTTGGCTGGAGACTATCCGGGTTAATATTCAGACTACGCAGCATCTGACAGCTCTGAGTATATACTTCAGAACAGTGAGGTGCTGATTGCAATCTCGTCAGAGGTGTCCTGCTAAGCTCTTGCTGCACTGACAGCTCTGCGTATATACCTCCGAACAGTGAGGTGCTGATTACAATCACGTCAGAGGTGTCCTGCCAAGCTCTTGCTGCACTGACAGCTCTGAGTATATACCTCATAATAGTGAGGCACTGATTGCAATCACGTCAGAGGAGTCCTGCCAAACTCTTGCTGCATCGACAGCTCTGAGTATATACCTCCGAACTGTGAGGTACTGACAGCTCTGAGTATATACCTCAGAACAGTGAGGTACCAATTGCAATCACATCAGAGGTGTCCTGCTAAGCTCTTGTTGCACTGACGGCTCTGGGTATATACCTCAGAACAGTGAGGTAGTGACAGCTCTGAGTATATACCTTAGAACAGTGAGGTACCAATTGCAATCACGTCAGAGGTGCCCTGCCAAGCTCTCTCTGCCCTGACAGCTCTGAGTATTACCTCCGAGCAGTGAGGTACTGACAGCTCTGAGTATATACCTCATAACAGTGAGGTACTGATTGCAATCACGTCAGAGGAGTCCTGCCAAACTCTGGCTGCACTGACAGCTTTGCGTATATACCTCAGAACAGTGAGGTACTGACAGCTCTGAGTATATACCTAATAACAGTGAGGTACTGATTGCAATCACTTCAGAGGTGTCCTGCCAAGCTCTTTCTGCACTGAGGGCTCTGAGTATATACCTCAGAAGAGTGAGGTACTGACGGCTCTGAGTATATTCCTCCAAACTGTGAGATACTGACAGCTCTGAGTATAGTCCTCAGACAGTCACGACTAACCCTGGGCGGAGTTCGCGTAGCCGCGCTACGTGAACTTCCACGAAGTGGTAAAAAAACTCTGCGAGCTACGCGAAATTCCGCGAGCACGCTGAGTTGCTTGTTCCGTCCGTTCGCGATGCGTTTTTCCTGTTCGGGAACGCGTATTGCGTGTTCGGGACACTGTTTGCGTGCTCGGGGGGAAATATCTCGCGAACTTGCCCATGCGGTCGCCAATGGGCGCGGCCATCTTGTTTTTCACCTGTCCCGCCCATGCGCGATGCGTATTTCCTGTTCCGGACCGCGTATTGCGTGTTCCTGCCCGTTCGCGATACGTATTTCCTGTTCGCGAACGCGTTTTGCGTGTTCGCAATGGTTTTTGCGTGCTCGGGGGGTAAATATCGCGCTAACTTGCCCATGTGGTCGCAATGGGCGCGGCCATCTTGTTTTTCACTATTTTGCAATGGTTCAGGGCCTGTTTTTCCATCCTCCCTCTATCTTTTCAATCCTTTGTTTCTGTAAACTTTTTTGATCTTTTTATTTATTATCTATCTCTCTATTTTCCTGATTCTATATTTTGAGTTCTTTTCTACTTTTTGTGTGTTTTTAACTACTTTTTCACACTTTTTCTATTACTTGCTTTTTTCATTTCTTTTACTTACTTTTTTAATTCCTACCTTTTCTTTTCCGCCCCCCCGAGTACAGAACCATGCCAAAGGCAAAGGGCAAGGGCAGGGCTCATAGACGCAGCCAGAGCCGCGACCGCCTTCCGCAAGGGGTGCAGGCACGGGAATTATTTGGTGAGGCGGAGGTGGCCGCACTGGTTGTTTTTGTGCAGCGCCACCTCCCCTTAACCCTGGCAGCAGGCGGCAGGCCTGGGTCCGGGTATGGGCTCTGGGAGCATCGCCAGCGGTGGGGAAGGGTGCGCCGGGCAGTGTTTCGCTGCTCTGGGGTTCGGCGCACCCCTAACCAGCTTACGCACTGGTGGTCCGATATCCTGGACCGGGAGCACGACCTGCTGGACCTGCTAGGAGTTGAGGTCCCGGGGCTTGGTGAGTAGCTATTTAATATTACTTCTTTGTGTTCTTCTGCTCTGTGTTATATATTGCGAATATAATTTTTTTCCGAATAGCAAGAATGCTGCTGCTTACATTGCAGGTAAATTACGTTTAAAAATCTTCTGTGATTGTTGTGCCACAGGTGGTCGGCGCTACTAATCTTTCTTGTTTGCAACTTTGCGATTGCTTAGCGTGATTATGTAAGAGTTTCTTTTAGAGAACTTAAGTTAGGTAATGCTAGAGAGACTCTAGTCCTTCCTTTGTCCTCCTGTCACTAAGAGATAGTGGTGGATTGATAGGTTTAGTTACTTATTAGTATGAGTTGGTAATTTTTTAGCGGTCTGCGTGACGCATCCTCTGTTACGTCACGTGCTGCTGAATGCTGCTTACCCCAGTCCTTAGTAGAACCTTTTGTAGTTTGTTTAGTGAGTGGTAATAGGCTTAGCACTAGCAGAACATCAGCAGCAACCAACCAACAATTTGGTGTATGCAAAAATGTATGCATGTGTCCTCCATCTATGTTTTTGAGGACTAAAATAAATGGAAATGCAGACTTAGTGAACAATTGGCCCGTCTGGAATAGGTGGGCTAGGTCAGGTGGTACTTAGGCTTAGTTAGTATTCTGGAATCAGAATGGAACACTGGATTAGTGTTGATAAATAATAACTAGACGGTCTGCAAATCCCCCGATACTACTAGTCGACCAGATTAGATAGGTAAATTTTATTGCAATTGTTGTTTCCATAAATGTTTTTTTGACCGTTTTTAAAAATATTTTATTTGTTTCACACCAATCATCAATGTTTGTCTCTTTCTTTCTTATATCTTTCATGATTAGCATCCAGGGGCAAGAAGAAGACGGGGTCAGAGTCGGCGGGAGCAGAAGGAGAACACCAGGGACAGGACCAGGACCGCTCCTCTACCGAGGGCTCTGCTGCTGGCCCCAGTAAGTCTTCCTGTTGTTAATATTAATAATTATATTTCCCTAACTTTTACTGCACCTTATTTTTTCTGAACTATTGTTTCCGTTTCCTAATGCTATTTTTTTACCAATTCTTCTTTGATCTAGACTATCTGTTTCTAAATTCTTGTTATCCCTGCCTCTAACTGCCTGTGCTATGACTCTCTGTACTACTACTTTTAGTCTGTCTGTAGCTAAGCTTGCCCAGTTGGCCACTCTTTATTTAAAAGGTTTTATTAAAACTCAGATTCACCAATAGCTCTAGCCGCTGAGTCCAGTCCTTTGGGTTGGCCTCTTCTAGTCTTCTTAATCTAGAGAGGCTTTTCGACAATTCCCACCAACAAAATGCCCAACCAGATATTTTACTATTTTTGATAGGATAGGACATACTGCTACTAGTCTACTCTACTCTAGTACCTGATTTGTACTAGTGATGTATGTTGTATATGTATGTATTAACTTTTTTTTCAATCTTGCTAGTGAAAAAGAATAAAATAGGGGGAGGTGTATATGGCATCTAAAAAATGTGTAATGTTTTTTCTAGGCGTACCGACCACCAGTGCCGGGGCCAGCGGCGAAGGTGACGCAGGTGCAGCCAGTATGGAGGGAGCAGGAGATGAGGCAGCTGCAGGGGGCGAGCCAACAGCAGTGGCGGGCGGTGGTAAGTTATATTCCTTACTTATTGACATTACACTCGCTGCAAGACACTGTACTGTTGAGAGAGACTAAGTTGTTGTGAACAACGGTTGAAGAAGACACCCTTTACTTAGCATTAGCAATAGCATTAGCGGTGGGAGTTGAGTAACTAATGGCCTCTTGTATCTGACTTCAACTCAGCTGTGAAAGTTTTATGGAGAAGACTAAGAGTCAGATCAGATGACATTGATGGAGGGGTTGAACGAAAAGAGAAAGAAGGGTGGAAGGAGGAAGGACGGGCGAGATGTCATATTTATGATTATGACTGGCAGAGAAGGATACGCGGGATGCATGCATAGGTGGCTGATAGGAATCAGATGCATGGGTGGTTGAAGGATGGGTGGAAGGTGAAAGAAAAGATGCCTGCCTGGGTGGGTGAAACTGTATGGGTGGATAGCAAGAATCCTCCGGGGTGTTTCACGGGTCAAACTCAAAGCCAAGGCAAGCATGGAAGGAAGGATGCATGGGTGGTGGTTTAAAAAAAAGAATAAATATTTGTTGTTGGTGAAACAAACCAAGGGTTGTTGAGAGATTAAGAAGAATGATAGACATGTTTACTTTGAATGGATGGATGCCTGGATGGTATTCATCATAGATAGCATAGGTGGAGACTGTGACTGGATGAAGAGTCTTACTTTGAAGAGAATGTAAAAGAAACCGCGCCAGAGTAGCAAAGCCAAGGAGAATAGAAGTTGTATTTTCAGAATACACCCTTGACTCACAGTAGTTTGCAAGCACAGCATATATATTGTGTATGTATGTTGTTATCAAGCACCTCCCTCCTACTCCGAGGCCCACTCCCTACCTATGTTAATTTATTTTCGACTGTGTCAGCCTGCCATGGGTGGCCAAGCTATCGGCTGCATGGTTACACAATCAATCAAAACAAAGTACCTCATGTCATCCCATATATAAGCAATGATCATTTGGATCAGATATCATCTGCCTTTTTGTAGTAGTCAGGGCAGGGTGAAAGTGAAATTGAGCAGTTGCCCTTGATGATCATGTAACAGAGTATGGCCAGTGCCACCCGTAATAGAAAAATACGATGATTGTGTAGTCAGCTTCCCCACCTGCAGACAGTAATAAATAAAACTAACGTGAGTCTGCGTCACGAGTATGTTTGTCTTGGGCGCAAGCTGACTGAGCTGGCAGGCCGGCTACAACAAGGTTACGTAATTTCGCTAAACAAGAGAGAAGAAGAAGACTGGTGTACTGTGTACTCGAGTCCATAGTCCTAGTATAATGCCTGAAACTCCCACAAATGTTAGAGGCCGAGGAAGTGGGAGGATAGATACATACCACAAATGTTATGTACTGTGCTTGCTAGTGCTACTGTGCCACTCTGTATCAAATTAATTTGTCTTACTGTTTTGCTAAGAGTATATTGTTAGTTTGTTACAATACACTTTTTTCTCCTTGATATAGCTACTCCTTCCCAACCCAAATCCAAACCGGACAGGAAGAAGTTGGCAGCCATGGCCCGGCGCCGGAAGCTTGAGGCCATTCAAAAAGAGTATCGGCGGCTGGTGGTTCTGGCGGAGGAGGAGGAGGAGGAGGCGGCAGCAGCTGCAGCCTCCTCTAATGCCCCGGGCCCCAGCCAGGCCCCCCCTGGCCCTCGAGTGGTACGGCGCCGCGGTGTGGCAGCTGCCCGCCGCCGCACTTCATCCAGCACTGCTGCCCCCCCTGTGGATGCAATTGCAGGAAATTCCAGCGCCGCATGCTCCTCCAAAATGCCCGCCTAGAGGAGCGGATAAAGGTCCTGGAGAAGCGACTAGCCCGCCGATAGAGACCCTGTTGGGTGGGAATTGGGTGTTGGGGTTTATGGACAATTGGTTGAACTTTTTCATTTTGGACATTGGTTGGGGTTAGGGAGAGGGGTGGGTCAGGTGCTGTTGTGGGATTTTTTACATAGTTTATTTTTGTTAGGGGATTAAATTATATTTATACTTTACATACGATGTTAATGTTTTGTGGGGGGTTACTGTTTTATGTCACACTGTTTCCTTGCTGCTGCAGGGCCACAGCCAGTGTTTGATTTAAATAATCTGCCGATTTTGAAAGACACAAACAGATATATGCGGTACCCCTCACTGAGTGACTTGTCCTACTAGTACTGTCAGTCGCTCCTCCTAGTCTATGCATTCTGCAACTGGACTCAAGGGGTGTGTGAATTAATTTCCATTATTAATTATGCCTCCCCCAAACTTCTTCTCTTACCTGTGATTGATATTTAACAGCGATGTCTGCATGGTGTTGATGGTATGGGTTCCCAACATGCCATGGTTGTGGTGGTAGTACTAGTAGACACTGGCATTAGCATTTGCAAAAAAAGAAAATGAGACAGTCAGTTGCCTGAGAGAGACTCTGGGAGGAGTAGTAGAATGAAGTACAGCACAGTACCCAAGAAGACTGCCAAACAATAATAATAATGCTGATTAGCAATGCTAAAGTAAAATAAAACATAATGGTGGTGGGGATAGCCTAGTACAACAAGTTACAAACTGTAGTTGTGTTGATTCACTCGACACAAGCGTAACCTTTAGAGCTGTGTAGGAGGATAAAAAACCCAATCGATGCCGGCAATTAATGATGATGGATTAGGTTCCTTTGGAAAAAAAATTGACCTGCAAATATACTGAGCATGGGTGGGCAAGCAGAAGAAGATCCTCGACCTGCCTTGAAATTGAATTAGTGTTGCTTTCACCACATCTGCCCCAGCAAGCGTGTGATCAATTATTGGTGTACATTTAATTTAGTCACACCTCAATATAAATCACACAGCATGGGGGAAGAGGGTTAGGGTTTGATGAATGGTTGGGAAGGGGGGTTTGGGGAAAGGTTTGACAAAGGAAAACACTACGCATGGACAAACAACAAAACACAATCTTGGCAGACGACCATCATATCCATAAATCTGTTAAGGGAGAAAAAGGAAATGCATGCATGATGATGATGAGTGATGACTTGATGGTTAATGATAAGTAGTACTTACTAACTAGACTAGTAGACAGTACAGGGCAGCAGTATATTATTAATTATTATGCAATTTGCCTTGCCTGTCTGCCCTCAGAGAGACCCAAATTACATACATTTTTACTTCTTGTACCGGGGTTACTTTTTAAAGCTAGCAAAGAAAATTAAAAAATTGCTGTAGGGATCAATTATAAGCAGAGAGCAAACAACAACAACACACAGTATTAATGATTGAAGAGAAAAAATGAATCAAATTATTTAAAAGATGATGAATATTGATACTAAAGTGTTACTGTATGTTATCCTGGTCAAATTGGGGAGTTGCATCTCGGCATTCCTCTTGGTCCTCCTGTCCACGCTGCGTCCGTCAATCTTGGGTGCCACTGCCTGCCTGGCGGATGTGGATTCGTAGGTGAGTGTGAGTTGTTTTTCCCAGTATAGCACAGGGTAAAGGCCGGCCTGTAAGTGTAGATGGAAAAACAAAAGGGATATTTAAAAATCAAGTAGAAAAAATACCCCATAAATTAGGAGGAGTGCAAACACTTTCAGAGCGACATGGCTAAATCATGTCTACTCTGTTGTCTGTTTCCAGCATTAACATACAACAGCAACAGGACAGAACAGGCCCACGGCGCCCACCCAACCTCCACTTAGCTTAGATTTTGACTGAGCCAGACAGAGCACACATGTCACATATATACAGCAACATAGCATTTTCCAAAGTAGATAACTAAATCAATGGCATGCACAGCTGTCAGTCATACCACCACTACTACACTCGTGACTCAACTGCACCACTACACAGACATGTAGGTCTGCTGTGGTTGTTGTTGACTTGTTTACCTTTTATGCCACTCATGAAATGCCCTGAGTTATTCCATCAATCATCTCCGATCCTACAGAGTGACTGCGAAGATATTATGTCACTGTGGTCATCATCATGGTGTTGTCCAACTCAGTGTGCAGTGTACAGAGTGAGTCCACATTCCATATTCAAAATGCAATGGATCGGCCTGCAGTAGAAGTACAATTTTGTTATTAAACAACAAGAAGGGAAACATTGACTTGAGTTACTTTTAGTGTGTATGCCATCATTCATTACCTGTTCCTTCTCATCTTAAGTTAAGGGGCAGTCTCTCTCGGCTCGGAAAGGAGGATAGCTATAGTAGTCATCATGTTCCACTTCTTTTGGAGGGACTCAACGAGGCAACATTTTCTTGTACTATTATTCTACATCCAATCATCATCTGGCTTGAGGGAAATGGATTTAGGGCAAGTCAGGAGGATGGAGGAGCAGGACTCGGAGGAGTGGACTTCAGTTAAATGCAGACAGCTGCAACTCCAATATGGCAATAAAAAGACTAGAAGATGGTGGTGATGGATTTGTTGTGATTCGAAGTTTCGAACCAGAAAGACAGACACACGCAAATAAAAGTGAATAAGGAAGGAAGAAAGTAAGAAGTTCAAGCCTAGTTGTCAGGGAAGTATAGCTCGTCCTCAAACTCTGGGGGTTCAACCAGAAGTAGGTAATCATCTAACACACTACTTCCGTCACCTAAGTCGCTGTCCTCATCTTCCTGCGTTGATTCATGTATTGTGTAATTCGGTGGTATAAAGTGCTGATTCATTTTGATCATGGTTAACCTCTCCACGTTTTTGGGCGAGAGACTGGTCCTTTTCACTGTTACAATGGCACCAGCAGCACTGAAAACACATTCAGAAGAGACACTTGTGACAGGGCAAGCCAGATAGTTTATCGCCAGCCTGCTGAGCACTGGCCATTGGCCCCTTTTCCCATACCAATACTGCAATGGGTTTTGATCAATGTAGACCTCTGTTGGGTCATCCAGATAGGCCTAGACCATCCGCTCAATGTTCAGGGGTGCTCCACTTTGCTTGGCCTCTTTTGTCTTTGCATCAGCACTGGACCTAGCAAGCCCTTGCTGTAAATACCAATCCTGTGCCGATTTTACTGGGGCTGATGATCCGGTTCTTGCTGTTGTCGATAGTGTTGGTGACCACTCTGAGCCAAACGCGCTGCCCTCAGGCTCTGAAGTTGAACTTGACGCCGGATGCCCTGCTGCAGTACTTGTTGTGGGTTTCAGTAGCGGGCCTTTAATTAACAGCCGTTCATTTTCCAAGTCACTGGCTGCCTCAGCTATCCAAGTTTTGTACTGGGCAACATGCACTTCTGAAAAAGGAATTATTGTCTTACTGTTCAGTGCCGATTTGTACCGTGGATCCAGAATTGTGGCACAAATGTAATGTTTTTCTGAAACAATGCGAAATTGTACCCTTGTATTTTCAGCTAAGCAATGGGATAAGCTCTCCACCAACTCATATGCTTCATTTTTTCCCTCCACACCTGTGTACTAAGGGTGGGCGGAATTTGCGGAGTTGCGTTCCGTGAAATTCCGCAAAACGGCAAGAAATCTCCGCGAGCACGCGGAATTTCGCGTGCTCGTGGAGATTTTGCTGCGCCCGTTGAATCCTGCCCTGCATATTTATCCACGAAGATGCCACCATTTTGTGCAATACCTCTACTCAACTGGAGTACTTTCTACTGGCTAATCAGTAAGTGCTACCTCGTTGGGTAAATGTATAGTGCCTTCCCTACACTACAGCTGCGTAAAGGACCAGAAGAATTGTCCCCAGTGACCTGGGTGTCTGTAACTTTGCCACCGCGCCGAAAGCGCCGGGGTCCTTTGATTAAGCTGTCCATCATAGTGGGGAAAGGGCGGGAAGACGTTGCATACCGCTAGTGTATGTGGGGCGGGGCCAAACGGGCGGGGCTTCTAGGCCAGTTCACATGCCTCTTGTTTAAAAAGGGTCAGAGCAGGATCTCAGCGGCAGACGAGGAGAAGGAACCTCCTGGTCACAGGAACTACACGAGGATTGCGCTCGAGAAAATCAAGGATGCAAAGACATCCATCAAGGATTGGAGCTAACTTTTCCGGCTGGACATGGGAAGAAGGCACATCTGCTTAACCACGCTCACAAATTCTACACGATGATTGAGCTCGGAAAATCAAGGATGCAAAGACCTCTATCAAGGATTACAGCTAACTTTTCACGTTGGAAATGGAGAGAAGGCACATCTGCTTAACCAGGCTCACGAATTCTGCACACCTGCCCTGCATATTTATCCACGAAGATGCCACCGTTTTGTGCAATACACTCTACTCAACTGGAGTACTTTCTACTGGCTAATCAGTAAGTGCTACCTCGTTGGGTAAATGTATAGTGCCTTTCCTACACTACAGCTGCGTAAAGGTCCAGAAGAATTGACCCCAGTGACCTGTGTGTCTGTAACTTTGCCACCGCGCCGAAAGCGCCGGGGTCCTTTGATTAAGCTGTCCATCATTCTACACGGGGATTGCGCTCGAGAAAATCAAGGATGCAAAGACCTCCATCGGGGATTACAGCTAACTTTTCACGTTGGAAATGGAGAGAAGGCACACCTGCTTAACCACGCTCACGAATTCTACACGAGGATTGAGCTCGGAAAATCAAGGATGCAAAGACCTCTATCAAGGATTACAGCTAACTTTTCACGTTGGAAATGGAGAGAAGGCACACCTGCTTAACCACGCTCACGAATTCTGCACGTGGATTGCGCTCGGGAAAATCAAGGATGCAAAGACCTCCTTCGAGGATAACAGCTAACTTTTCACGTTGGAAATGGAGAGAAGGCACATCTGCTTAACCACGCTCACGAATTCTGCACGAGGATTGCGCTCGGGAAAATCAAGGATGCAAAGACCTCCATCGGGGATTACAGCTAACTTTTCATGTTTGAAATGGAGAGAAGGCACATCTGCTTAACAACGCTCACGAATTCTACACGAGGATTGCGCTCGAGAAAAGCAAGGATGCAAAGACCTCCATCGGGGATTACAGCTAACTTTTCACGTTGGAAATGGAGAGAAGGCACATCTGCTTAACCACGCTCACGAATTCTACACACCTGCCCTGCATATTTATCAACTCGGGCACCTGCTTCAGTGCTTTCTTGCACCCGAATTCCGTTCCGCCGCGGATCGCGGAAGTTTCGACATTTCCGCGTTCCGCGCAGAACGCGGAAATGCCGAAATTTCGGAAGTTCCGCGAGCGGAACGGAATTTGCCGCCTACCCTTACTGTGTACGCTTGAGACACCTCCTTCAGCTGTTGCTCTAGCATGTGCAGCAATGGGATAGCTTGGCCCATAGTACAGTCCTCCTTGCTGACTTCACGTGTGAAGAGCTCGAAAGGAAGAAGCATCTCTGTCAGGCATTTAACTAGGCCCCATTGGTCCATCTGTAGGGTCATACCTTTCACAGTCGCATCCCTTATTCTTTGCATGACATACTCATTGATTGGTCTGTACTGATCAAACAGACGATCAAGCATGTAATAAGTTGGGTTCTAACATGTTGGCACCTTCTGGATGAGTGCTTTGACTGGCATTCTATGCTCATGTTGAATGATCCTCAGCTGCTTCTGGGCTTTAAAAGAATGGCTGAAATGTGTGCATATTCTTCTGCAGGTGGTCAGTAAGTTGCTGACTCGGGCTTCTTTTTTCAGAAAGTCTTGAACAATGATGTTAATGCAGTGCGCCAAACACAGGACCCTGAAATAGGCACCATCCTCCATGGCCTTAACTATATTACAGCCATTATCCGTGGCAACAAAACCAATGTTAAGCCCTCTTGGCCGGAGCCATTCAAAGACCTTGCTGTTAAACTCTTCCAAAATGTTTGCAGCAGTATGAGATTTCTTCATGGCGAACATGGCTACAGTTGCATGTTTCCGAGTAGCATTAAAAATCTCATCAGTGTCAACAGCACCTGCTTCAGATATCTTTTCTCTAACCCCCACAAAAGAGATCCAGTGTGCAGTGATGCACATGTAATCAGTGGCTTGGCAACTGGTCCACATGTCTGTTGTCAGGTGGATATTGTGAACAGCACTCTGCTGCAAAGCTTGTCCAAGCAATTCCAGCACATCGTGAAGTAGTGCTGGAACAGCAACTCTGGCGAAATAGGACCGGCTGGGAACCTTCCATTTTGGGCAGATGGCTGTCACAAATTCAAGGAAACCCACCCCTTCCACAAAAGAAAAAGGAAGAAGGTCCAGCGCTAACATTTTAGCCAGCTTCGCATTGTACAAACGTGCCGTTGGGTGGTTGCGTTCGTACTGCCCCTCCGACCTAAGCATGCTGACAATGGTAGGCTGGATTATTTTCCTTTGTGGTGGAGCTGATGCAGGTGACTTCTTGAACCCAGTTAGGCTCAGCGACGCACTCTTTTTCATTGCAGTACTCTGTTGGCTTGGTATCTCACTCTCAGCCTGACTCTTACTATGGTGCCACTGAGATGTTGCTGAGGATGTGGGTGGTACCACTACACTGCTGGGGACAGGGCTACTTTGTGTACCAGAGAAAATGTCTCCCTCTTGTTCACCTTCCACCGTGATCATATCTTCTTCATTGACACCAACAGCAATGGGTGCAGTTTTACTTAGGCCTTTAACCGCTTCGGTGCTCGGGACGGCCCCCGGCCGTCTGACGTCACAGTAGGCGTGTGCGGAGGATGGCCGGGGGCTGTCCTAAACACGCCCACTCAATAAATCACCCGCACCGCGGCGGAATTCGCGCCGCGGTCAACGGGTTAAGGTGTTCCTCCCACTGGATCAAGTGTTGTTTTTTCAGATGGGTTGTTTGGCCTCCGGTACCATAGTTTGTACCAAGCTTACCCCGACTAACACTATGTCGACAAATTGAGCATATAGCAACGTTCTCCTCCCTACTGCTAACCGAAAAAAAGTTCCAAACTGGGGAGGTGTACTTTCTTGCGCTGCTGGAGGTGCCACTTGCAATGCCGGATGAACTGGATGGTGTGCCTGGAATTTGACTCTGTGCAGTACTACTACTACCTACTGAGGTGGTGGTTGTGCTGGATGTAGGTCCCTGCCGGGCCTTTGCAAATGCAAATATGGAAGCTGGAGGTGGTGTTGGTGTTACCTGTCTTGGTGGTATCCACTATCCGTGCCACATCCCTCACAGAAATTTGTGATAGGGTAATAATGTCGGTCTCCATCTCCACTGGGCCGGGAGTGATGTTCATGATGACTGTCTCGTCATCATCATCCCCCTCTTCTACATCTACCTCCATAACTCTAAGGCTTTCTGGAACCTTCCTTTTCCCTAGCCTTGTCTTGTGGCGTGCCTCACTCTCAGACTGAGCTGGTGGCTTCCAAGTGGTATCTAGATCATCAGAAGGGGGGCTTGAAGAAGAAGTTGATGGACTAACCCTCCTTTTCCTTGCTGGGGATCTGGAAGACAATGGATCTTCTGAAAGAGTGGCTTGCTCTTCTTCGTCTGCAGGAAGCTCGATTTCCTGAACTGCCCCTACTTCGGGAGGAACAACTACTATTGTGGGCTGTTGTTGCGGCTGTTGTTGCGGCTGTTGTTGCGGCTGTTATTGCTGCTGTTGTTCCGGCTGTTGTTCCGGCTGTTGTTGCCCACTTATCTGCTGAGTTTCCGCCTGCGTTGATTGGGTACTACTTTGTGATAATGACATTTCAACATCACTGCTTGTTGGTGTTTGTGCAAGTAGACTGGCTACCTCTGCGACACTCATGGGCTTGGGCCTAGGTTGGTGGGGTGGGCCCGCTGATGCGGAGGTGCTGCTCCCAGCTTGGCCCCCGGACACCGCTGGAGCAGGCGTAATTTTTGGTTTCCCAAAAAACATATTGGCCGGCACACCAGTCTTGGTAAGTGGCAGTGCCACTTCCTTCTTCTTCCTTCTTCCCACTGGCAACTTTCTTGGTACTGGAGGACCTGGTACCTTTCTTTGGGGCCATCTTCTTCCTTCCGATGTCAGCAGGACGCAGGTGCACAAGTTGCAGAGATGTCTGTGGTCACACGTGGACGTGACGTGGTGCGCAGCAGGACTTCTGTCTGGCAGTACAACGGGTGATGATGACACCTCCTCCTCTGTCTTTTTGTGCACCTAAAAGCAAAGAAGCCAGGAGAAGAACATCAGTGAAATGTTGCATTTGTTGTTGTGGTTCAATTACTACTAGTACAAACAAACAAATATAATATATAACTTAGTGTGTGGTGGTCACACTTGTTAGTGTTATATTATTACATTTTATTAACTCAAGTCAAGTCAATAGCAACTTTATTTCGATCAAATTGACCTTAAAAGTACAATTAAAATGTTTTACACAATTCATTACCTTATAAAATCAATGTAAAAAAGGAGCTAAAAGAGGAGCGATAAAACAAGAATAGATCCATAAAACGAACATGATTTTAGTAAAACATACACAGTTTATATACAATTCAGTGTTTCATAGCAAGAAAAACTTGGATAAAAAAATACAAGTTTGAAACTCTGCAGAGTAAAATCCTCGTTATACTTGTAAATGAATAAAACCCTCATTTGTTACTATTGCTTTGTTTTCAAAAGGGCCCTGCGGGTACACCACATAGAAAATAGGAAGCCTGCTACCGAGTAAACTATCGGGAGGCTGGTATCATGTTTCAGTATCCTAAAAGCCTCGCAACAATGTCTGGTCCCTAAGTTCCTGCAAATCTGAACCAGCCAGCGTTTTCTAACTTTGTGATACCCGGGGCAGCTGAAGAAAACATGGAGAACAGATTCTATTGGGCAATCACATGCCGGGCACCCCAAAGTTTGTAAGTTACCCCAGCTGTTTGTGAAGGAGTGGAGGGGCAAAACCCTGTATCTGAACTGCAAGAAAAGTTTTCTAGCAGTAGCTGGCTTAATGTCATTTAAAACTAATTCTAGGCTATACCTATCCTTAGACTCCAAAAATGTTAGAGTGAGTTTGCTTACAGAAGGGTTAGACTGGAGCTGAGCCAATTTGAATTCCCCGTAGGAATTCCTCAACACTTTCTTAGAGATTAGGACACAGGCAGCCTCTGGATCATCCCACAGATTGCCCCATCCCAGGCTAGTTAGCGTGTGGCGTACGTAGGATAACCAAGATAATTTGCCTGCCCCTGGTAGGTTCAGGATCTCTCTTAGTTCATCTCTATATGCTGCAAGTTCAGGGGTGACCCACAGACGCCGCCAATATAGGAGGGGTCTAAAATTTGATTAATCCACTATGGGTCTTACCCCCAGATCTAGACGTAATGGCGTAAGGGGGGTGCTCTGGGGGAGATTAAACAATTGCCAGAGAAAACAATTTTCTATCAGTGTTAAGTTCTCAGAACTACGGTGACCCCACAATTCTGCCCCGTATAGTGCTCCTCCCCTAGCTTGGACCTTATAGATTTCTATAGCTGGACTTATAGGTTTATAGCTTGATTTACGAAAAGCCTTCATTAGTCCTCCAGATGATTGCGAGAGCTTGAGCGCTGATTTCTTAATCTGAGCCCCCAGCCCATGGAGTCTGTGATTGTGATGCCTAAATAGTCAAAAGAGGATACTTTTTCAAGGGGTTTGCCATATAAAGATGGATTAGGTCGAGTACTTTTCGGGGAATTGAACACCATAAATTTGGGTTTTTGGAGGTTAATTTCTAACCCTCTTTCCCTACAAAATGTGTCGAACCTGTTTAAAACCCTCTGTATCCCCATGGGTGATTTGGATACTAGTAGAGTATTGTCAGCAAACATCAGAGCTGGAATTTTACAGTTTGCCAGCTTAGGGATGTCCAGATCTTTCTCCCTAAGCAGATAGTCTACTAGCCCATTTATGTATAGGCTAAATAGGGTCGGAGCAAGTACACATCCCTGCCGAACACCTCTATTTACGGGGATGGGGGCCGTTAGACACCCCTCCTTCCCATACCTAACCTGGGCATAGTTCCCCTCATGCAGGCGTTTTATGGCTTGGCACAGATATGGTGGGACCCCTAACTCGTACAAAACTACACACAACTTCTCCCTGGGGACCAAATCAAACGCAGATCTCAGGTCTACGAAGATCAGGTAGAGGCTGCCACCCTCCAGACACACAATCTTCCAGTATAGCATTTGTAGCCTGAGAATTTGGTCCAATGTGGACAGTTTTTCCCTGAACCCTGCCTGGAGGGGGGTAAGTATGTCATGCTCCTCCATCCAGCTCTGCAGCCGAAGCAACAACACCCGTGCAAAGATCTTTTGTGTGATGTCTATGAGGCTAATTGGCCTATAATTAGTTGGCAACAATGGTGAGCCCTTTTTATAAATAGGGATTATTTCAGCTCCTGCCCAGCTTGGAGGTATCTCCATGCCTTGGACTATAGCATTGAATAATACCCAAAGGTATGGGGTCCAAACAGCGGGTTCGCTATGAAACAGATCCCCTGGGATCTTGTCCAGGCCAGGGGCTTTGCCCGGTGGTATTTTAGAAAGAGCACAAGTTATTTCACTGTGGGATATCACAGGGGTGTCGGCTGAAATTGTCGGGATGGACAAAAGGCCCATTCCCGCATGACATACATTTTCAGCTTGATCAGCCGATATCTCCACCCGTGAGTATAGGGACTCAAAGTGGTCCCTCCATACACATTCCTCCAGATTTGGCTCTATCGGAGATTTTACCTCACAACTACCTGTGTTGACCACTTTCCAGAAGGTTCTCATATCCCTGCTACCCAAAGAGCTTCTCAAAATGTCCCACCTGCTACTTTCCCACCTTTTTTTTGCCTCACTGACACAGGCCTTAAAGGCCACTCTAGATGTTTTAATTAATGGGCGGTCGTTAACCTTAATGGAGGCAATCATAGCTTTTTTAGCCTTGCGACATTCGTCGCTATACCAGGGGTGGGAGGATTTCTTATTCGGCCTTGGCTTTTTGATGGGAAAGAAGAAATCTAATGTAATAGCCAGGAGCATAGTATGGTTCTCAGTGGCCTTTGAGAAATCAATCCTGTCTCCATTAATAGGTACCGAATTAGTTGCAGCCAAGAGCACCGGGATGAGAGCTTCATATAGGGAACCTAATTTCTCCTGTGTCTGATTTATGTCCACCCAACGTACTCTCCTCCTACAATTTGAGAGAGCCAGCCTGTCATCGAAGGGAGAGTTGATACCAGTTTCACTCCCCAAATTTGGCCCATGTAATTCTAACACGAGAGCATTGTGATCGCTATCTTGATGTACCACTACTTTAAAATCCATAACCATGTACCACGATTTACAGTCAATTAGAATATAATCCAGTAAAGAGCCTCTCCCATTTCTAATGAAGGTAAAATTACTAGAGGAGTCAGATTGTATTCTCCCGTTACATGCCCTTAAAGAATGTTTTAAGACAAGACAGTTCATCTGAATCACCAAAGGGACCAGGTTTTCACTAAAGGGCATGACGACTCTGGGATGGCCCAATATTTATCTTCTTCACAAAGACCGTCCATATGCAAGCCGGCTAGTGGCTCATACTGGCAATTAAAATCTCCTCCTACGATTAAAGTACCATTGTCTGTAATAGTAGTTAAAAAAGTTGTTAGTTCCTCAAGGGTTTTAGACATCTGGCCCTGGTTGGCGGGTCTGGAATACACATTTAAAAGGGCAATACAGATCTTAGGGGTGAAGTGCAACAGGACACAGAGAATATCCTTTGAAGATGAATCTATCCACTCTACTGAGCAGCCTAAATGAACAGCTACCCATATGCTCAAGCCTCCTGAAGGTCTCCCTTTCCCCCCTGATATTGCAGGAATATTAAATGTAGCATAGCCAACTCTTGTAACATCACCTCTTGCCCATGTCTCCTGGAACATGCAGACCTCATATTGGTCAATGAAGCGGCCCCATTCGGGATCGTCCATCTTCCTATTCAAGCCTGCCACGTTCCAGGATAAGACGCATAGCCTTGGGCGGTCAGGGTGGGTAGTTTTCTTTATTTCTAAATGGGGGGACTGCTGGGCGGACCCGCAAGGTAGCTGGCATGGTTGGTTAATGGCGAGGGTCGGTTTTACGTTTTCGTGGGTATTCCCTGAAGGGCCACTCATGCGCCTACGGGTTTTCCATGCCCCCGGCATTCTGTGGTTCCCTTCGTCGTTCTTAAAAGGCTCGGTTCCCATTGGAGTTTCACCCAGCTGTATTCCGAGACCCATGGTTTGTGCCTCAAGTCAATCCACTCCTTCTAGGCTACTGAACCTATTAGCTGTGGGTATGTTATACAGTTGTTGCCTAGGCCAGTTATGTTCTATTGCTGTTTCATAGTGGCTGTAGTTTTCATATCCCTGAGCCCGTCCATAGTGCCTTGCTTCTACATAGGCCCTCTCGGGAGGATAAAAATAACCCAATGATAGGGCTGAAATAGAGCCCGTTGGTCTCCCATCCTCTCTATTTAAAATTTCTTGAACAACTCGGGGATTTTTAAAATTAATTACTATACAGTCACCTTTGTTGTCCTTGGGTCTCCAGCCCAGCCAACCCACTCTACGAGTAGTTAGAATCTCATTAGCGTCGGTATACCTAAAGTGCCTGTAGTTCGCTAACCAGTGCATACATTTGCTTTTTAAATCTTGATGGGATTCATATTGACCCTTTCGTAGCTCTGGGGTGCCCGCCAGAATAAGGACATATGGGGTTGAGGCAGGCGGTAGGTTAATAACTGGAGGGGGAACATATACATTTGGAGCCTCTATACATGTTTGGAAATCTGCCCCAACCCTATGGTTATTCGGCTGTCAAGGCCTAGCGACTTGGATAAGTGGGGGAGTTGGACTTTCTCTACTAGTGGAGGCAGCAGGTGCCCTCTTTGGGTTAGCTACATGAGGGGCTGATGGTTGTTGTCTCTCGGTATTTAATACTTGGGTGGCTGGGAGCTCATTATGTTTAGTGGATAGAATAGCCTTTGTGTGGGTTGCAATAGCCTCATCTCCAGAGCCAATGTCCACTCCAGCGATCCCATCTACTGCCCCTCTATTGCTTGTCCAATTTTTAATATGTATCATCAAGTTGTCAACCCTTCCCACAAGTAGTTTAAGTTCATCCTTAACTATCTCCCTCACTTGCATCTGGAGATCCACCACTAGCTTAGTAACCCACGCTGGTTGTTCATTAGTGGATTCAGTACTATTAGCTGTCCCTCCCATCTCAATATTCTTACTGCCAGTGTTTTCTATCATAGTTTTTTTCCTCCTGGCCCCCATTTTTGCTTGCTGTTTGGATCTCCCCTTTGTGGCAGTTTGTGTACACGATTGCCCCCTTAGTTGGACTGGGCTACCTACTTCAGATATAGAGGTTTGGGCCACAGGGGGTTGATGCGATCGAGCTCCTGGGGTTTCTACTGATGATAGAGTGTGGGGATCTGTCATGGGGATTTCCAGATTGGGAGTTAGCGATAGTCGTCTCTCTGTCCTTTCGATTTCTGTGGCTACTACACCCAAAGCCTTTTCCAACATCCTATCTATAGAGGTCGGTTTAGTTTTGGGTGTGGGACTAGGGGGGGCCTTTGAATTCTTTTCTGTACATACACGCTTCCCCATTCTGTTCTAATTGGGACAGTTGTCTTTAGGTCTGTCGCTGGTTATAGTTTGGATGCTAGAACCAAAAGTGCAAGATGCAAAGTGCTATGTGCTAAGTGCTAACAGTAACAGGGCCCTAAAATATGGCCTAAACGAGTGTTTAGCAGCAAAAAGAGATGTAAACATAAACCATAAAGTACAAAGGATGCGAGCTATCTATATCATGCCACAAAAAGACAAAAATGTAAGAATAAAAGTATATGTAACAGCTAAAATAATCGTATAAGCAGTTTGCTGTTAAAAAAGAAATCCAGTACTTGAAAGGGGAGTTAAAAAGAGTCCAAAGTCCAAAAGCCGAGTAAAACAGTTATCCCTATGGAGATGTATCATATATTGACCAAGTCCTGATGACTGCATGAAGGGATGAGGCAGTTGCAAAGCAGAACTATTGAAAGGAAAGTCACACAGTACCTTGTTCTTCCACCTCGGATAAGACTTGATCCTATGAAATTAAGGAGTTAAAGGTGTGGCCCTGCCCTGCCTTTTCCTGGCGAGGACGGGCGCAGGACGGGCCCGCCCTTGGCACGGGCGCGTCCCGCGCTGCGGAAGGGCAGCCGCGCTTATGTTGTGGCAGGAGGAGGCGCCCGCTATGACGCTGCTTCCCTGCGCCGGTGCTGAGGCTGGTGGGTACTGTAGGCCGTTCCCCTCACGGCGATGGAGACCGATGCCGAGCCGTTCCCCTTGCGGATGTTCTGGAGAAGAATTAAAGCTGTTTCCCTCATGGCAGGTGAGAAGGCTGAAGAGCGCGTCCACTTATCACTCTCCCAATCTTTGTTTAAGGTGAAGAACATTTGGAGTTAACATCACTCCGGGATAACTTGCTGGCAATTCTGTTATTGCCTCCTCACAAAATAATATCACAAACCCTATTATCCAAAAAATAAAGACAGTCCTATACAATGCAGGATGTGAGTTCACCTTTAAATGTACATCTTTCCTTTTTTTCTGGAGTCCGTAATTGTGCACAATCTCAGGAAGAGAATCGGTACTTTGTAACGTATTCACATTGGTGTGGAGTTGCAGTTCCTAAAACATTAGTCTCAAATTCAACAAAAAAAAAATAATGTTTACGATAGGTCTCAAGGTTCTTTGCAGTTCGAGAACAAAGTCTGTAATTAAGGATACATTGCCACCAACAGAACGGATTAGCAGAATCAAAGTCGCCAGTCACGGTAAGCGGAGATTTGGTTTCCCGAAGGAGGCGCAGAGTTCAAGAAAGCGGGAAACTGTGATAACTAACGGTTATTCCAACGGAGACCGAGTGAGTCCACGGAGGGCACTGTGCTTTAAAGTGTACGTGGAAAGTGTACGCCGCTCGCGTCTAGGAAACAAACGCGGCTGCGAATTAGATTAACAAAGGGAGTCAGGATACATTGTTTCTCCTCCGCAACGACACCTCCAAACACCTCCAAACACCACCGTGAACAGGCAAGCTCGTCTGTAGTCTGGACACCTAGCTCACCACTGCCCTCTAGTCAGTAATTACAGGGGAGACTCATGGAGTGAAGCAGCGAGCTCCTCCAAGGCAGGCTGCGAGCTACTGCTAGCTTCGATAGCACTGCCCTCGCGTTAATTGTAAACAGATGGCGGTCGGTTATTAACTCAGTTTAAGTTATAAAAAAAAACATAACAGTGTAGCCATTTGTGAGACTTTGACAACAAGGGCTTTCATGGTATACTGTGTACACTCAGGAAGGATAGGAAAGAAGAAGAACAAAAACAAAAATACAAATGTAATGGAAGTGGAACCTGTTTGGCATTAATTTGCTCATCACGTCATTCAGGGAGCTGCAGCTGGCAAAGGGGACGTGCAGGCCTATATGGCAAAAGCAGCACACTACTAAACTACCACCACAAAATGGCCACCAGCCACATGGTCACTCACAGTCACAACAAGCAGGAGGCCTGGAAAACAAAGAACTCAAGCAGGCCTATATGGCCAGACAAAGGAGGCATGCTAAACAACACAGCTTTAATGCAAAAACTAAAATCCACAGGGCTAAACAAGGTGTGCAAGTTACACAACAACCACACCACACACACACATCCAACAAAGGCATTTATTTAACACACACCAAAAAAGTGAAATACCACAAAAAATACACATTTTGCAATTCAATCCAATGCCATCCATGCCCTAAATGATGTTTAAATTCAACAGACACCACAGAAACAGTTGTTTCATTTCATGCACCCATGACTAGCTCTGGGCCTACTGGATGAAAGGCCTATTGGCAGACTAGGCCACAAGCTTGCAGGCCTATGGCAAAAGCACACTGCCTGGCTTCAAAATGGCCACCAGCCACATGGCCAGGCCCACAACAACAAGAAAGGGAAGACAGACAATGCAGGCCTATGGCAAAAGCACACTGCCTGGCTTCAAAATGTCCTCCAGCCACATGGCAAGGCCCACAACAACAAGAAGCCTAGGCCAAAAGGAACAAAGGAAAGACATGCAGGCCTATATGGCAAAAGCAGTACACTACTACACTACCACCACAAAATGGCCACCAGCCACATGGTCACTCACAGTCACAACAAGCAGGAGGCCTGGAAAACAATGAACTCAAGCAGGCCTATATGGCCAGACAAAGGAGGCATGCTAAACAACACAGCTTTAATGCAAAAACGAAAATCCACAGGGCTAAACAAGGTGTGCAAGTTACACAACAACCACACCACACACACACATCTAACAAAGGCATTTATTTAACACACACCAAAAAAGTGAAATACCCCAGAAAAAACACATTTTGCAATTCAATCCAATGCCATCCATGCCCTTAATGATGTTTAAATTCAACAGACACCACAGAAGCAGTTGTTTCATTTCATGCACCCATGACTAGCTCTGGGCCTACTGGATAAAAGGCCTATTGGCAGACTAGACCACAAGCTTGCAGGTCTATGGCAAAAGCACATTGCCTGGCTTCAAAATGGCCACCAGCCACATGGCCAGGCCCACAACAACAAGAAAGGGAAGACAGACAATGCAGGCCTATGGCAAAAGCACACTGCCTGGCTTCAAAATGGCCGCAAGCCACATGGCCAGGCCCACAACAAAAAGAAGCCTAGGCCAAAAGGAACAAAGGAAACACATGCAGGCCTATATGGCAAAAGCAGAACACTTCTACACTACCACCACAAAATGGCCATCAGCCACATGGTCACTCACAGTCACAACAAGCAGGAGGCCTGGAAAACAATCAACTGAAACAGGCCTATAATGGCCAGGCAAAGGAGGCATGCTAAACAACACAGCTTTAATGTAATAAAATGCAAAAACAAAAATCCACAGGGCTAAACAAGGTGTGCAAATTACACAACAACCACACCACACACACACACACACACAACAAAGGCATTTATTTAACACACACCAAAAAAGTGAAATACCCCAAAAAATACACATTTTGCAATTCAATCCAATGCCATCCATGCCATAAATGATGTTTAAATTCAACAGACACCACAGAAACAGTTGTTTCATGCACCCATGACTAGCTCTGGGCCTACTGGCTACCCACAATACATTGTTTTAAAAATGATGAAAAGTACAAAAATTGTAGTTGCAGCAACTGCAATGCCCCAATCAAACAAACAACACCAACTTACTAAAATCTCAAATCCAAAAATCCTCAAATCCAAAAGTCCTCAAACCCAATGATATATGATGCAGCAGACACAAAGAGTGGTCCTTCCAGCTCCAAATCCAAATGAAAATGAACAGGACATGGACAAAGCACTGGGAGGAGCCTGCTGGACAGGAACAGGAAGTTGGAGACTCTGGGGCACTTCCTTCCTCCCCCTAAAAAAAGTAAAAAAAGAAAAAGGACTCCTTGCACAAAAAAGTACAGCCAAATGTCAATCTGAGGAGTTTTTTTCATCCAAATCATCATTTTCGAGAAGGTTTTATGCTGCTCGAGAGATATTCTTCTCCAGATTGCAAATTTTGCGTGTTCGGCATTGCGAGCTTCACCGAACTTCCGCCCGATGTCCGATGGCGCGTCCGAATGATGTGTTCGTGATCACACACCCTCCTGGGATCGCGCGGCCGGCTACCAAAATCTCGTGGCGCACGCGAATGGATACGAAAAGCAGGGATCCTGGTAAGTCGCTACCACGTGCGTGAAAACGCATTTTGAAAGCGCGAACAAGGGAAAAACTCCGCTCCGTCGCGGATCGCGGAGTTTTCGGTAACTCCGCGTTCTACGCAGAACGCGGAGTTGCCAAAAATCCGCAAACTCCACGAGCGGAGCGGATTTTACTGCCCAGGCTTAGTCACAACCAGTATGACTCACGGGTGGGGGGGGCACGCGGGGAGGGTGGGTGCGGGGGGAGGTTTAATTTAAAAATAAAGAAATAAACTAAAGTTAACTTACCTTTGCCGGCCCGGTCCCGTGTCGTCGGTCTGGGTCGTCCTCTGTACAACAGGAAGCACCCACAGGCAGCCTCCCTCCCCTCCCCTAAGCCAATCACAATGCTGCAATGGCAGCGTTGTGATTGGCTGGGACGCCGCCCACAGAGGCGTCTATGTGGAGCCCATTTTCTCCATGTAGGCTGCATGCAGCCTTCATGGAGAAAAGGGAGAGTGCATATGACTGCTTTGGTCGGCCCTGGGGCTGACCAAACAGTCAGCGCTGTTAGAGTGGGCAAGCCACTCCTCCCCTGCCTCCAGCAGACACATCCACCCACCCGCCCCAACCAAACCCTTCTGCTTTCTCGCAGTGCGAGAAGCAGAAACATAAAATGGGATTTAGAATACCATTTTATGTTTCTGCTTCTCGCACTGCAAGAAAGCAGTGGGGCGACGCTCCTCTGCCCACATGGGGAGCCGCCCCTGTCCTCAGAACAATGAAGTACCAAATGTAATCACGTCAGAGGTGTCATGGCAAGCTCTTGCTGCATTGCAGCCAATGTGTTGCCGCTTGTAATGCTTGTTCCCCTCACTGTGCCTGCTGAACTTGTTATGAAGCTACCTGCACTTGCCTTTCAAGTGCCCCGGTTACTGACACGTCACCAAGCCCTGCACCACCGATGAGCAGACTGGCTGGTGCACCTGATACTCCTGCAGCTCCATCGGCTGGAATGGGAAAGCTCAAAATATCGAGAAGAATCTTCTTTCTATCTTCCGCAGCCACATCAGTAACTTGGGCAAATAGGTAGGCGGCAGGAGGTGCAGTTGGGGAACAAACCCTTATTCTAGCTTTCATATGACTAATTTGGGATCTCATTTTCTCCTGGGTGTCCTTACGAACCTTTACTTGAGATACATGGCATCATTTTTTTGTTCCCTGAGCTACTGCAACAGCAGTGCCATGAATCAGGTCTGTCTATTATAGTATTCCCTTTTCCCTCAAAGTTCCTAAGCCTGGAAAAATGGCAACTGAACTGTGAAGTTCATGGTACTTGGGAGAAATTGGAAGAATTTCAGTCGTCAGTATGGTTTAGACTGCATATCACAGTTCTTTCAAACACAGAACTCTAATACAGGCTGTTCTAACATCAACGAGCTGGTAGGATTTTAATGACACCCAAGATAGTCTGCACAGCACAGTTCTAACCATGAAGTTTCTCAGGTGTCATTAACCTGTCAATCCAGACAAAATCACCGGTTTCCAACCAGCTAGCAAGCCTTAGCCTAGAGACACATCAACTTGAAAGGAAATGGAGACAGGGTTAGTTGTTGGGTCTTAAAAGTCACAGCCGTATTCCGCTCTTATAATAAACACCTGCAGCAAGCAAAAAAGAATGTACTGCAGAAGCTAGGTTTTCCTGGCTCCCAATGATGTGCTTTGGGTAATTTAAGAGCTAAATTTACCACTAACAAAAAAAAGGCTTCTTCTCACATTTGAACAAACAGTGCAATACACTATTTGATGTTTATAGATAAAATTGCAAATATAAAAACAAGTATCTGTATTTTATCCCAACATTTTGCCATTGAATATTAGAGACCAGACTTCAATAATAAGCTAACCCAGTTCAAGGACATTTCCACAAATTAAATATTGGATGTCAAATCTAGTAGCCAGCCATCTGGATCCCATACTAATGTGTGCACAGCCAAAGTAATGACGTTACTTGGCCCTGTTCTGGATCCTCAGCTTTTCATGTTAACAGTTCTCTAAAGCAATGAGACATGCCTCTATCCTGGAGGAGGTTAAACAATGATTAAATAAATTGTCTCTTACCCCACAACTTTTACCCACTTTTGCTTTTTCCAAACCCAGAAATACTTCTTGAGAAACAGCTTATTTACCAGCTGCAAGCCTACATTAAAAGCAGTGCCTTACTAGATTATTTCCAGACAGGCTTCCGTTCTGGACAAAGCACCGAGATGGTGGTATCTTCAGTCTTGGATGCCCTATATATACTGTTGTATGATAGAGGTGTTAGGCTTTTGTTCTATCAGATATTTTGCAGCCGTCAACGCTATTGATCATGCCATCTTTCTTACTAGACTCAAAGAAGTGGGCATTAGAGTCACAATGCAGGATATATTGAGTCTTTCTTGATTGAGAGGGAGCAAATTGTCATATTAACTCCTTTAAATCTGAGGCAGGGGCTTGGTGCTTTAACTACACTTATTCAAAGTTTATGCAGCCTTTAGCCAAATTGCTCCATTCCTTGGGTTCCAATACTATATGTACACCAGTGACAACTGACCTTCAGACTTACTCCCAAAAAGACCCTGATTGTCTGAAGAAATATTGGCAACAACAAAAATATTGACACACAAATATCAAAGAGACCAACAGCCCGTCGGTAGCGGTCCCACTGCCATCGGAACCATCTCATCCGGCCGCCATATTACAATGGTGGGCGGAATGTTGGCGGTCTGAACAGACCAACCGCCACGCATCCGACGGGCTCCTTGAGCCCTCCAGTGCAGCGGAGGGAGTTGTATTCCCTACCATGGTGGCAGTGCCTGCCAGGTGCCGCCGTAGGGATTACAATGTCTCTTTCCGCCCGCCTATTCATGGCTGTTAGCCCGCCATGAAAAGGCAGGCAGAAAGAGACTTTGGGGGCCCATAGAGGGCACCCTTACCCCCTGGCCCTAAGTTCTGGGTTCCTACATATCTGTGCAGCACCATGTGCAGGTACCGCATGGTGCCTGCTGCATAGTGCAGGGATATGTCTGGTGTCCCCATTTTGCATTGCGGCGGGTGTTGCAGCAAGCAGCACCTGCCGCAATGCAAAGTATAGGCATTGTGACCGCCGTGGTGGCAGTCGCATCATAATGCCAATGTCGGGACCGCCAAGAGCCTGTCAGGCGGTCCCGTTTTCCGATAGGGTGGCGGGCAGACGTAAGTCTGCCGCTATCCTAATCAGCCCCTTAGAAACATAAATTAAAAATATGTACAAAAAATAATTGCAAAAAATAATAAACATATTTGAAAAATAAAATTATTATTTAAACATAAATATTAGAAATTAACAATATAAATATAATAACTAGGCCCGGGAGGTAAACTCTGCTCCCCTTGTGGATTTTGAGAAATTCGGGCACTCAGCACTCCGCAGCATTCCTGGATTCCGCCTTCCGGACGCGAAGCAGAGTTTTTATTTCCGTTTGCACACTCAAGATATGTTTTGCCATGATTGGGCAGTTAACAAGTGCACACGAGACTTCATGCCCACTTGTACGGCTTCCGGTCACGACGGGGCCAATGTAGTTCCGCTCGTGATCGTGAATTTTGTGCTCGAGAAGCAGCTAAATCTACAAAAAGAGGTTTTTGAGTGGATTTTCTTCTTTAGAGAACCGTTCAGGTTGGTTTTTTGTGCAAGAAGCCTTTTTTGAACTTTTTTTTACAACAGGAAAGAAGTGTCCCAGAGACTTTAACTCCCTGTTCCTATCCAGCAGACTCCTCCCAGTGCTTTGTCCATCTCCTAGTAACTTTTCATTTGGATTTGTCTGCTGCCTAAATGCAAATGGATTTAAGGACTTTGTATTTGAGATTTCACAAGTAAGTTAAAAAACCCTTGTGCAAGGGTGTTGTGTGTTTGTTAGAGGGCATGCACCAGTATTTATTTGTACTTTTATTTTCAAATTTATTGTCGTGGGTGGCCAGCAGTTTCAGTAGGGGTGAGTTATATTTTTGCATTTAATTTTTTTTTCTTTTCTAAAAGAATAATATTGCAGAGCTCTGTACATTTTCTTCATGTTTGTTAAATTTGCAATATTTATTTATTTTAATATGTGGCCTAGTCTGCCAAGGGGCCATCCAGTCAGTAGGCCCAGGCCAGTACTATCATGGGTGCATGAAACAACTGTCTATGTGGTATATGTTGTATTAAAACATAATTTAGGGCTGGGATGGCACTGGATTAAATTAAAAATGTTTTTTTTGTATTTCATGTTTTTTTGTGTACAGAAAGGGCATATGTGGTGTAATATTTGATGCCTTCGGAGAATGTGTGTTGTTGCAAATTTTTTATATCTAAGTTAATTTTTGTTTTTCACATTGCTGAATTAATGGTAGTGTTTTCTTCAGTGTTACCACGTGTCCTTTGTCTGGCCAGTGAGCGTGCTTGCCATAGCCACCATTTGTCTTTGTTCTAAATGCCATGTGGCCAGGGTCCATTTTGTGGAGTCTGTGTCCATAGGCCTGAATATGTTCTCTTTGTTTCCCATGCCTCCTTGCTCGTTGTTGTTGTTTGGCCATGTGGTTGGCAGCCATTTTGTTCACCCAGCCAGTGTGTTTTTGCCACAGGCTTGCATGTGTTCTTTGTTCCCCATGCCTCCCTGCTTGCTGCTGTTGTTTGACCAAGTGGCTGGCAGCCATTTTGTGCATCTACCCAGTCTGTTTTTGCAATAGGCTTGCATGGATGGATGTGATATCAGTTTAATAATATGCTTGAGGGCCATTGTAGTATATGTATATTAAGAATATGATTTTGATGAACAGTGCTTATATATTAGATGCATTTATTTTATTTTGTACCCCTTGCCTCACAATAGGTTTCTCCTCATCCTCCTATACAAACATTGGCAATTATTGATCATTTTATTTAATTGCAATTCTTTATTTTAATTTAAATTTTGTTTTTGTTCTTAGATTTTTTTAATGTTAATGAAAAAAAAAATGCTTGCCATGGAGAAATCAAATACAGCTGCAAACATCTCGGATGAATTTAACAGCAAGGTGTCTGAATGGCAGTGACCCAGAGGTCTCAGAATTGTTTTGTTACCACGGACAATGGCAGTAACATAGTCAAGGCCATGGCAGACGGTGACTATTTCAGGGACCTGTGTTTGGTGCATTGCATCAACCTGGTGGTGCCAGACTTTCTAAAAAGAAGACATTCAGCAACATATTGACCGCCAGTGGAAGAATCTGCACTCATTTCAGCCATTGTTTTAAAGCCCGGAAGCAGTTGCAGATTATTAAGCTTGCTAATAGAGTGCCAGTTTAATCCCTGATACTGGAGGTGCCAACACGTTGGAACTCGACCTATATGCGTGTTGCAACATCTGTTTGAGCAGTACAAACAGATTAATGACTATGTCATTCAAAGCTGAGGGGATGCAATTGGGGAAGCTGTGACCATCGATGTGGACAAATGGGGCCTCATTGAATGCCTGACACAGATGGTACTTCGTCTTGAGGTTTTCACATGGGAAGTTAGCGAGGAGTACAGTATGATAGGCCAATATATCCTGTTGTTGCATCTGCTACAGGACCAGCTAAAGAAGATGTCTGAAAGGTTCGCACTCGCAGGTGTGAACGAAAATGCAGAAATGCATGCCTTGGTTGAGAGCTTAATCCTTCACTTGGATTGTAATCAAGGCTGCAACATGACATTAACTCATCCAAACAGTACATCTGTGCCACACTATTTGATCCACGGTACAAAAATAATTCTGCCCACTTTCATTCCTTTTTGTGAAGAGGATGTTTCAAAATACAAGAGGTGGACTGTTGAGCAAGTCAGAGACCTGGAAGAAGAACGGCTGGAACTTAGAGTCCCACTCCACAGTTCTGGGGTGGCACCTTTAACTTCCAGAAAGGGCAGTCTTGTTTAACAGCAGTCAACACCAGCAACCAGAACACTGGCAACAACAGCAACAGAGGGATCGGACCCAACTTCTGCACTGGATTTTTTTTTTTAGTGTTTTATATAGCGCGAACTAGACCCGAGAAATCGGGTATCAGAGCGCTTTACATGAGCACCAGTTTTGTTACAGATGGACACATTCATTTTTGTTAGGCACGGGGAGATTAAGTGATTTGCCCAGAATCACAGGATGTTGAGTGTCATTGCCAAGACTCGAACCCAGTTCCCCAGCTTCAAGGTCGACTGCAAATGGTAGGGCTTAAGCTAGTGCAGAGGCGATGGCAAAAAAGGTTGAGCTAGTGGCAGCACCAATAACCATTCAGAGGATGTTCCAGGAGTATCTTGGTGATCCAAAAGAGGTCTATGTGGATCAAATCCCATTGATGTATTGGCATGGGAAGATCTGCCAATGGCCAGAGCTCAGCAGGCTGTCAATAACGTATCTGGTTTATCCTGAACCCAGTGTGTCTGCTGAGCATGGGCTCAGTGCAGCTGGCACAGTTGTTACAGTGAGAAGGACCAGTCTCTCACCTCAAAACGTGGAGAGATTTACCATGATCAAAATTAACCAATATTTCATACCACACAATTACACTGTTCCTGAAACAGCACAGGAGGAGGAGAATTGGTCAGAATCAAGTGCATTAGTTGATCAACTTCTGGGTGAAGTACTTTAGTGTGAGGACAAACTCTACTTCCCAGATTGAGTATGGCAGTGCCACCATAGAGCTTTTTAATTATTTCTCGTTAAACGTCTTTCTTTAAAAAAAAGTAGCTAGTGCAACATTATGTTTGTGTCAGATTTATGCTGCCCCCCCTTTTTTAGTCACATAAATGGCCGAATTTCAGTTGGACCAGTGTGCAGTGAAGAAGCCTCCACAATTGCTTCATGACATTGGAGACAATGCCCGCCTCCCTCGCATTCCTATCCTTTGTGGCATCACTTAGCAGGGCTGCCCCAGAAGATCGTTGATTTACAAGAGTGCCAATACCAAATTCCAATGTGTTGCCTGCGTCAAAGATACAATTGTGTACCTACTACCTAACCTACCTGTGCTGGGATTAGAAGAGGTAACTACAACTATTGCAACAATGAACAAGTGATTGTGAGTGATGATCGATGATTTATGTGGTGCCAGACAGTGAGGGAGGGTATTCAATTGATAGTAAACTTGATTTTTATGAATTACAATGTTTGGTGCCTGAGGGGTGATTATGTTTCCTGAAAGTGATTAGCCTTTACAAACTTACTTAGCGAAAATGTACCTGTACGGTCTACTATCCTTCTTTTTTTCACCACCTAGAAGGGCTGGCCCAGAAGATCATTTGATTTACAAGACTGCCAAATTCCCATGTGTTGCTTGAATCGAAGAGGAGATACAATTGTGTACCTACCCCCGTGCTTGGATAGTAACAGGTAACTACTGCACCAATGAGTGATATATTATTGAGCGATTGTGAGTGATGATTGATGATTCATGTGGTGGCAGACAGTGAGGGAGGATGTTCAACTAATGTGTAAACTTGATTTAGATGATTTGCAATGTTTGGGACCTGATGCGTGATCATTTTTCCTGAAGGTGATTGGCCCTTTCATACTTAGCCAAATTTACTTGCAGGGTCCACTCCTTCTTTCTGGTTCTTCAGAGACCAGACCAGTCACTTTAGTTAACAAACACAAACCTATACAAAATACTGCAATTCTGTTTCTCTACTTGTTCTCCAACAGTAGTGCACTACACGTCTATCTTGCTCGCGTCGGAACTGGGATAGATTACTCGGAGTCAGGAGGAGGATGGAAGGACTCAGGACAGGACTACCTCATCAATAGCTAGAAGAAGGAAGTTATCAACTTCAAAGGGAAACCATGACTCTGAAGCCTAGTACTCAGCTATGCGGAATTGAGAGAGGTGCGTTGATTTGGGGAATGCTACTGAGCGTGTGTGTTGCACTGGTGGCAAAGGTGAAACTCCAAGTCATCTTGTTGTTTGCTCTGCCTCTGAGTCTTCTTGGTACACCCCCATGAAGCATCCTTCTCCTTGAATCTACAATACAGTTTCTGTTTTACAATCTCCAGGCCTTCTCGTCTCCTGCATGAACGAAAGGTGAATGCTGAGCTCAACACTCCTGCCTTTCTACCGGACAGCTCTAGGCAGGCACCCAAGAGTGACAGACATTCCTCAGAGAGAATTCAGCTGCACCACCCAATTTGGCAATGCAGTATCATTTTTCTTTTACCATTCATATTTTTAGAACTGTGTGGGTTGAATTCACTATTCCATAATTTGATTTTTTCAAACCTAGAAGACAGAAAATGTAGATATCTAATAACTTGGATCTCTGGGGCAGAAGGGCTGTTTGCAAATGCATTTAACTGCACTGTGTCATACTCATTCCTTTGTTTCCTTCCAAAACAGATTGATGATGATGATGTGCTGCTCATCGCCCTCATGAATATTGTTCTTGTGTTGTGTTTGTCTTTGTCACATCCATTCATCAAACGCCTAATGCTCTTCTGCCGGGCTGTGATTTTTTTGGAGGTGTGTCTTAGTATACACCAAATAGATCACACACTTGGTGGGGCGGATGTGGTTAGATGTGACACCAACTCACTGCGGGATCTTCTATTATCTGAGCAATAGCCCACACCACCCTCCTTACCCAACCACAAAGAACGTCATTCCTCAACGTCAACATTTCAGGCCCTTGTTATGCATAAATAAAACTCTGAACCTTGTCAACTACAGAGTACAGACTCTGAGTACATTTTCCCTGACTTGAGGATTTCTTAACTTAGGTTTTCAAATACTATGCTCTTCATTGCTTGGAATTATTTACTACTGCTAGTTTGTGTTATAATATGTGGTATTCTTTTCTTTGATGTGTCATGGTGGTAGTAGTATGACCTTGGCCTTTCTAAAGCTGTAATATAAATGTATATGTATAACCTACTAAGTCTCAATTTAGTTGCCTGTGATCCTTTTGATTAATCCTGCAGTTGGAGATCACCTAGGTGGGAGTGGGACCTCACTGTGATGTCTTCATAAAGAGGGCACCTTGGAAAACCCTCCAATAAGGTGTTGGAAGATTGACAGAGGGAGCAGCTGCCAGTTATCACTTCATCTATTCAGGTAAGAGAACTATGGGGTGAAGTGAACTACTTTACTCAGTAAGTAACTAACATGTATTGCAGATGAGATCATTTAATTGTTTATCTATTGTTTTGTAGGCAATATAGGGAATGGGAGCATACCCTCCTGACTGGCATATACCTTAAGAAATAGTGAAGACAGGCTGCACTAAAAGGCATCAATGTAAAGTTGAAGCAAAACACAGAAAAAACTTCAGACATAAAGTGGATTATAAAAGATTTCCCCTTAAGTAACATATATATATAATAAAACTCATTCTCTCCATCCACAACAGGCTCACCCCTATCCCACATATATATAAATCATGTCTAAATTGTCCAAAAATGCCCTGCCTAAATTCCTACCCTCTCCACACACAACAACTCCCTTCCACGAAAAAAAAAAAAAAAAAAAGAGCTGGAAGAGGGCACTCTCTAAGAGGGTCTCTAGATGTTGGATGCGGGCCTTGAGACATGCCATTCAGTGGCCTAAGTGTGCCAGCTCCTGCAGAACGCAGCGTAGGGGGCAGCACGGGGACGAGCACGGGCAGCTCCAATCTGCCAGCAATGCTGGTGTGGCCTGGAAGCTGAAAGCACAGACACTTGGCTGGTGGAACTGGGCCCAGGGGCATGTGCCAGGCCCTCCTCGCCCACCAGCTACAGGTTGTTCTCCCTGGTGGCCTACAGTCTCTACCACCGGACCCAGGCTGTGATCGCCTACGTGGTCGGTGGTGGTGGACCAGCAGGAGTAGCTAAATCAAGAAAATAATAAATAAAACAGACATATTTAGAGAATGCTCTGTGCAAACACTTGCTTTTTTAAAATTATATAGAGGCACAGTATAAGTACATTTGTTGGTGCACTAGGGCCATTGGAATTTTTGATGTGATTAGGAAAGTCAGTCACAGGGACATGATTTTAACAACACATGTCTCACATAAAAGCACTGGCTTTCTGAAAGGAGGCAGCATAATTAAAAAAACAGAGTGATTTCTTTTTCTTGTTAAGGATTTCCTGAATATGTAAACCACACAGACACTGTGTCAGGAAAAACTAAAATAAATAACACTGTTTAATGAGTCAGGCATCATCCACTATGGAGAACAAGTATTCTATTCTTGTTGTGCTAAATGACTGGAAGCGTGCTAGATAACGCATCAGGTACAGATTTGCTACTCTCTGCAGTCTGCAGCTGGGGCAGCTGCAATGGACAAAAAATATCTTTGATTCCAATGGCCCTGCTCTTCTCCAAATGCCATTCAATTCTATCCTGATTACAAAGAGGCAAATGATTATTAATATGTCACACATGTCATGTATAACCTGTGGATAATAGATATCCTGCCTGCAGTAAGTAGACAGTGGGAAAAACGATGCAATGCAGACAGGGAAAAGAACGGGATATATAGATTTTATTGGGCACGTTCGTCACATCCACAAAACATGAAATCACAGACACTTAATCCCACTTTACTTCCTGGCCTCACCCTCAAACAAAAATGATTTAAATCAAATACATTCGCTTGCAAGTAAGAGAAGGAAATTTGACTTATGGACTGATTTAGACTAGAGTTTGGCGTAGGGGCTACTCTGTCACAAACGTTACAGATATCCCATCCACCGTATTATGATTCATAATACTGCGGCCGGGATACATGCAATGTTTGTGGCAAAGTAACTCCCTCTGCCAAACTCTAAAAATCAGGCCCTTAGTCTGCTGCAGCAGGGTAAAGTACAGGGACAAGGCCAGGTGGGTGCGGTAGAGGTTTTGATATAGAATAGTAGGGGTGGGGAGGGGGTGGGTCACTGATGATGTAGCTAGGCCTAGTCAGTCACTGCAGTTGAAATTGAAAGTTGATGAATGCCAAATTTGAACAGGCGTGAATCCATTATGGAAGCCATATGAACCACTTGTCCTGTAACATGTGGCACATGCCTTAAATGTTTTTTTCCAATGTTTCTGGTAGGCTTGTGCAGAAGAACATAGGAACGAGTAAAGGAGTGCGGTACTAGGAGGTGAGTGACTGAGTGGTTATGATTCGTAAATGTACCCCAATATAGGCTTAGGTAGTCACCCAACCTTTCACCTATATTTCTCCTGCCATTGCACTACATAACGGGTTTGGTATTGAACTTTTACTTAGTTAAGGTGCTGCATAAATGTCTTGTGGTTTTCCCAGAAAACTAGCCTTATTTATTATGCATGAGGAAGCTTGGAATCATAGCACGACTACCATCTTCTGCATAATAACTATGTATAAGGGCCATCTCTTTCGTCATCCTCGATTGACATGACACAGCAAGGTAGAAACCCTGAGGGTACCTTTTGGGTATATATACACCATATCTTTGCTGAGGCAGGCAGAGGAGAAAGACTTCCATGCTGACACACTGGCGCGAGACGCTGAGGTTCCTGCATGCAGACACTCCAGCTCGCAGTGGTCTGACATCCCTCGCGGAGTGTCCATCTCGAGACCAAGACGGGGTCCCACAGTCTCTCACTTCAGGTAATGGGGTTGGCTTCAGCCTAGGGGGATTCTTGGCTCTACACGTATGGCGTGTACCTAGCACGTATGGCGTGCTAGGTACACTTAGGCACATCTAGTTAGGGTTGCATCGTAGGAGTAAGCATTATTATTGTCATGTATTTATATGCTTTCATATATTCATTGTTTTAGCACTATGGTAGGAATCTACCATCCTTTTACTCTATTGGTACTTATAATCATTTATATCTGTGTCTGTCTTATGGTTGTTTCAGCACGCCTATTTTACACTAGAATGACGCTGATTCAATAAATGCTTTATTGAAAAACATCCCCACCGTTTATTCTGTGTATCTGTCTGAGACAAAGTGAGAACGAGTGACTGAGCGAAAAAAGTACTGTACAGTTTCCATGATCCCTGATGGGACAGAGTTGTCATGTTCGATAGTTGCCAAGAACTATTCTCTCCTTGGTAAGAGGAGTTTACAGTGGCACTGTGAGCTAGCTGGTATACAGGCGAACATACCCAGTGGGGGTGTCTGGAATCAGTCTGGACACCAATCCCACAGCCTATGTTGTCTAAACGCGCAGATCCTATATAGGTTAATAGGAACTACACGACATGGCGGCACCCATGTTCATTTGGTTCTTATTTAACGGTCTAATCTGAGTAGTTCAGTCGTGTCTTTCTCAGAGACCCCTACTCACATTTACCCAGAGACGTCTGGAGTGGGAAGAGAACAATACGCCGCAGCTGAGTAGGCATATCCTATGTATTGGCTGTAGGTTCATTCAAGCTTGAAGGACAAATAGTTCCTATCTCAGTTTCCTTGTGACTTTTTCAACACAATGGCTGACGAAGATCTCGTTGCGCCAGTGGAGGAAGGAGAACAAGAAGGCGAAATAAACATTTTAGAAAATGTCAGAACTGCCCTTACCATAAAACTAGCAGACTATGGAGTCACAGCAAGGGGTGGGACAGTAACTTTCATAATTGAGGTACATGAATCATATAGAACTGAGGTATTCTATTCATGGGTTAAATTCCCACCAGCAGATGCACGCACAAACACATTTCATTCTTACACTGAAGATGAAACACCAGGGGAACATTGACCATACGAGGACATTGAAGTTCCGCTCACCTGCCAGGAGCACATAAACTGGTTTAAAAGCACCCTCCCACACACAAAAGATAAAGTAAGACTCGGTCCACTCGGCAGAGATGGAGCGACTTGGCCGGTCCTAGCGGCTTACACACCGCAGCCCAGACATTGACACAATGCCAGTAGCAGACTTAAGTCCACTACACAAAGAAATACTAAAACTTCACAGAAACCTGACACAGTTCGTGATGAGAACACTCACACTTCAGCCAGCAAGGGTTACACCAGCAGGACATATTCAGGGATCTACAACTAAAATAACTCCACAAACGCTACACGCAGTTATGGGTAAAAAAACACAGAATGCTAACAATCTGCTTGCCAATGGGGATAGCTCCCCAGATAGAGGATTGTACCTCTTGGGGTACAGTGTTCGCTTCCATATATACCAGAACTCATGGTATCCCTTCAATAGCAGTAATACCAGATGTTTTAAGATAAATACAGAATGAGTATGGAGCAGAACCTCATCTGAACATAGGGATAAAATTGTTAGGAAATTTTCCCCAGGTATCAACTATTATATTAGCAAGCATAAAAGGGGAGGCATCAGCAGTGGCAAAACACCAACGCCTGAGGGATTTCACTCCTATACAACAGGAGTGTGAATTACCTAAAATTATCGAAGATACCTATGCCGAATTAGGTAGAGATAGTTTGGGAGCTACAGCAACAAAACCTCAACTCATGGGTGGGCCTGAAAAGGATAACACCAAGCAAGCACCTGATTCTTCCAAGAAGAAATGGGATAACAAAAAACAAAAGAATAGAGAGAATAGGTCACAATCCATGGGTGGGTCTCCTCAACAGGAGCCCTCCGAAAGGAGGTACAACCTTAGGAATCATGTTAACATTAAGAAACCTGACAGGTATCAGGATACTGATACAAGTTCCTCTCGTTCCTTTCAGGGTTTATCAAAAAACTCAGAGAGGGAAGGACGGTCAGAACAGAGACAAGAAGAACGAACAAAGTCCAGAGGCACACATCGTACTACGGACAATAATATCAAAAAAGAAGATAAGCCAAAATTAAAAACTCAATTTAAAAAGAAGGTAGCAGGCCTTAAAGTTAGACATGCCCAAAATTCTGAGGACTCAACTTCTGAATGGGGAATGGGCTCTGATGATGCTAGACAGCGCAGCAGAAGTAACAATAGCTCGTCAGAACCTGATGGAATTTCTGGTGACAGCGGAGTTGAATAAACACATCACGGTGGAAATACTTGATACAAGGGTAAGTGTCCCACATCGGTTACATGAAATAACACTCCAAATGGAGGGGGACAAACCCAGAAAAATTAAAGGTCTCTTTTGGGAGAACCTGACTTTTGGCTATGACATCCTTTTGGCCGAAAAAGATTGGCCGCCTGTGATTGTTATGGAGTGCCCAAAGGGAGAAAAGGTAATTTTACCTGCCTTTTCCGAACTCGTTCCAGTATACTTAAAACATTCATACGCGCAGGAGTGAGCGGTGCACTTGCTCCAGCATTATATCCCAACCATGTAGGGTGGGATGCTGAGACACCTCACCATGTAATCCCAGTAAAAAATACTCCAACTCCACAGAGACAGTACCCTATTAAACAAGAAGCAAAAAAGCAAGTCAGGGAGATCTTAGATCAACTTGAATACCAGGGTGTAATAGAAACTTGCACTTCTTAAATGAATAATCCTTTGTTTCCTGTAATGAAACCCGATAATTCATACCGTCTAGTTTTAGACTACAGACATCTGAACACATGCACAAAACATTTGCAGTACAGAATTCACACAATGCCACATTAATGAATAACATTGTGCGGAATAAATACAAAACAAGACTAGATATCTCAAATAGATTTTTCTGCCAAAATATAGCACCTGAAAGCAGGTATTTGACAGCATTCTCAGCACTCAGTTCTCAGCGTCAATTTTGTAGACTGCCCCAAGGGTATAAGAATAGCCCCAGGTTGTTCTCCGCTAGGGTAACAGAGTTACTTCAAAATCTTGATGAAGAGGCATTGTCCTACGTAGATGGTATTTATCTGACGGATGATGATTTAATGGATAATTTGACCAGGGTGAGCAACATCGTTTTGGGGTTCGCCTCTGAGGGCTACAAATTCAACTTTAAAAAATCAAAAATAGCCCACCTCAATGTCCTATTTTTGGAATATGAGCTTTCAAGTGAAGGGAAAAGCCTAGCAGCTCACTTTTTAGAAAAGTGTGCGCTGCTCCAACCTCCAAAGACTCTGAAAAATCTACAATCCATTTTAGGATTCCTAAATTTTGGCAGAACATACATTTTAGACTACGCAGAAAAAGTAAAATCTTTCTACGATTTTATTAGACCTGATTTTTCAAATAGACATTGAACACAGGAACACACAGATATACTTCATTCCTTACAAGCTGAAATGATGGCTTCTAAACACCTACACACACGTGTAAATACTACAAATTTGGCGATCCGTGTAATCGCGGGTCAATCAGGGTACACTTACCTAACCTTCAATGAAGGCGAAACAGTACCCATAGCATACAAATCACACTTGTACACAAACGGTCAAATGCGTTTTGCTTCTACAGAAAAAATTCTGACAGCAGTACAGACTGCTGTAGTGAGAGAAAGGGCATTGGCTCAGGGGAAACAAATACTTGTCATAACTCCAGCACTGGCCTTAGAGGCTGTTACAAAAGCAAGAATTCCAAATGCTAAAGCTTTATATCCGAGATGGATACAATGGGCTAATTCTCTCAATGCAACAGATGTAGACTACAAAGATGATTCTACATTAAAGACACAAGCATACCAGCAATATGAACAAGAATATCCTCTCCCGAATGAAATAATGCCTCTGGATCAGTATGAATACATTATTTACACTGACGGTTCTGCTCAACCTGCCATAGGTAGTAAACAACAATACAGCGTAGCTTGTGCGATTGTAAAAGGACGTATGCAGAACTGCAAGTTCCATCCTAGCAGTACGAAGACACAGTCTCTAGGAGACTGTACGGCACAGCTGGCAGAATTAAGAGCCCTATTACTGGCACTAATAGAAACTGATCGGGAATTCCCCACACTTAATAGTGTGCGATTCGTTTCACTGTGTCCAGTCTTACAATGAATATCTTCACTACTGGGGTAAGAATCGGTTTAAAGACTCAAAAGGTTGCACAATAAAGCACAAAATGCTTTGGGAACAGGTGGCAGAGTTGAAAAAAGACTTGCCGAGAGCTCACGTGATACACACGCTGAGTCATCAACATGATGGCGTTCACATTGAAGGGAATTCATTGGCTGATGAAGCCGCAAAGGGGGCAGTACGAACTGCTGCCATAGCTGCAATCACTCGTTCTAGCACGAGAATAGACGCAGACATAATGGTAGCTGTCATTGCTTCACGCAAAAACAGCTCAGCTGTACCAAGGAGCTTTCCACTCAAGTACTCCTACAAGTTAGATGCAAAGAACATTCCATATGCTCAAATTCCAGTGGTGGGAGATAGAGTAATACCAAACATGGATCGCAGATTAGGTTTAATTCTAGCTGCACACGAGGGTCTAGGTTCTGCATACGCAAGGATTTCCGCGACTGTTTCACTTTTGAAACAACGCTATTGGCGGCCAGGTTTAACAAAACAAACAAAAGCGTTTGTACTTAAGTGCGACATCTGTCAGCAGATGAAGGGTTCTACTGTAGCACGCCTGGCACAAACACCATTACTAATATCAGACAGACCTCTCGTTTGTGTCTATTTGGCCACTGAGGCCCCTTACAATCTGATGGGGCTTACAAGTACATCTCTGTGGGTTTGGACTCAGCGCTTGGCTGACGCTCAAATTGTTATAAAAGATTTGCGAGTCTTCATAGGAACATACGCAGTTGGCACATTACATTCTGACCGTGGCCCCGCGTTTAGCTCTAGGGCTTACAAGGAAGCCGTGGGAAGTTTGGGTGTAGCACTGCGGTACTCCTCTCTGTACCATCCTGAGGGAAATTCGGTCGTGGAGAGGAAAAAAAGGGACTTAAAGCAATCTTTAACAGCAATGTGTAGTAACGACAGTATCCAAATTTATGGATAAGTAAGCTTTATTCAATGTCCATGTAGATCCCACAGACAGCGAGCCATGCATAAAAGCACAGCGCCAACGAACATCTCATCAACTGTAAAATACCAATGGTCACATAGCTTGAGAGTCACGGTGCGAGCCGGAGGGCATCGCGAGCCGTGACATCACAGTGTGTCCATGCGCTGGCGGCGCATGGACAGAATACTACATATCTCTTTTCCTTACAGAGAAAACCTGCGAAGGAGGGAGAAAGGGTGGAGAGGGAGGCAAGGATAAATAGAGAGAGAGAGAGAGACAGAAGGAGGAGAGAGAGAAGGACGGCTACCTGAATCTAACAGGCAGTCTGATGCCCCTTACACTCCTAGGAGCACCATGAGGAACATCATCAACACCAGTAATACCACGTTTTACACCTAAGGATTCCATGGCATCCGCATCTATACCTTGTGGGGGTTTGTCTAGCACCTGGGTATCAACCTTTACAACTTTATTCATGTTCCACCAGTTGCATTGATTGACGCGAACAGCACTGCCACAGATTTTGTCAATGCGTACAGGCTCACTGAACTTAGAGTCACCTCTTCTTACAAAACCAGATTTCTTTATGTTAACAAGATCACCCACTGCAAATTTCTTAGTGGAAACATTTTTCCTTCTGTCAAAGCAGGCTTTTTGCTTGGATTGAGTAGTTTCAACTTTGTTTCTGACAATCACATCTAGCTCTTGTGCAGAGACCCTGTGTTTAAACCATTTTGACATCCATGCTGGTTTGAATTCAGAACATGCCTTCCTGTCTTTAAGCAATTTAAATGGTGACACCCCGGTAGAGGAGTGTGGTGTGGTTCAAGAACCACAGCATCGTCCTGACCGCAACAGTTATGACTTTGTTATATGAGATAGCCCACCGTATGCATTCACCAATAACTCTGTTGAGCCTCTCCACTAAACAGTTAGTTTGCGGGTGATAGAGTGAACTCTTAAGGTGGTTAATGCAAGTTTCCTTTAGAAATAGTTCAACTTCAGAAGATATAAATTGTACCCCATTGTCAGATACTAAGGTTTTGGGAAAACCCTCCCGCATGAACACCTCTTTCATGAATTCTAAAATTTCTTTAGAGTCAGCCTTAGCTACAAATTTGACCTCGGCCCACTTTGAGTAATAATCAACCAAGACTATAGCGAAACGGGACTGGTGGGGTAAAACGTGGAAGGGGCCCAGAACATCAATACCCAATTTTTCCCAAGGATTGTCAGGAAGGGCAATGGGTCTTAATGGAGGATTGGAAATCCGTAAGGCTTTGTCACTACTAGCACAAATTGGAAAATCATGAACCATTGTGTCAATGTCTCGGTCCATTTGGGGCCACCAAAAATATTCTCGCACTCTGCGTTTGGTGAGCGTAGAGCCCAAATGTCCTTCATGAGCTTTAGACAAGAGCGTATCCTTGAGGTCATAGGGGAGTATGACCTTCTCTTGTCTGATGACAAGGTCATCCTCTACGGAAAATTTGTTACATATTTTTACAAACGGTTGGAAGTCCACACTCACATTTTTCTCCCTGGGCCATCCTTCAGCAATGTATTTCTTGACACATTTCAGAGTTTCATCTTTTTGCATAGCCTTTCTCCAATCATCTTCATTTATGGTACAAATGTGTTGCAATTCTATGGCAGCAACTAAGCAATCTTCGAGTTCTTCATCACCATTAGGTTTGTCATTACAATCTGTTTTGTTACATACAACAGGCAACCGTGAAAGAGCATCTGCACGGACATTTTTCCCCTCGGGTATGTGTTTGATATTAAATTGGAATTGGAGGAGTTTGGAAGAAAGTCTTGCTTTGCGTGGTGCGCTGTTGCGGAAATTCGTGTTGCCTAGAATTGAAACTAAAGGCTTGTGATCGGTTTGTAGGGTGAATTTCCTACCCCAAAGATAGCATTTGAATTTTTCATTGGCCCACCAACATGCCAGTAACTCTTTCTCGATGACAGAGTGGTGAGTTTCTGTGTCCCGAAGTACCCTGGATGCAAATCCAATGGTGTGTTCTTGATTACCTCTGGCCTGCGTTAAAACTGCTCCGAGACCATAGCAACTGGCATCAACAGTTAATGTGCAAGGTACCGCTGGATCATATGGTTTCAATGCTTTGACTTCACTAAGTTCTGTCTTTAACCATTCGAAAGCACTTTTACATTCCTCATCCCATGCAAAAACTGTCTCCTTCTTTAGCAAATTAGAGATGGATGGTGCTCTTGTGGCATACTCTGGGATGAAACGTGAGTAAAATTCGCTCAAACCTAGGAATCATTTTACCCCTGTTTTGTCTGTGGGTGGAGGTGCTTCCAAAATGGCTTGTACTAACCCTGGTCTCGTTAGGGCTCCTGCACTTGAGATCGTGTGGCCCAAGTATTCCACCGAATTCTTTGAGAACTCACATTTTTCTCATTTGAGCACAACGCCTTGTTGTTGAAAAATTGTCAATACCTTATGCAGGACTTCGTCATGTGTCGTCTTGTCTGGTGCATGTATGAGGACATCGTCTTGAAAGATGGCTGCATTTTTTAGGCCCTTTAATAAGTTTACCATGAGATGCTGAAAGACTGATGCCACTGACGCTAGTGCAAACGGCATGCGGCAAAACTGGAAAATGCCAGATAGGGAATTAAATGGAGTGAGATGGCATGATTCATTGTCTAATTCCACTTGGTGGTATGCTGATGCGAGGTCAAGTTTGGTGAAGAACTTGGCACCTGCAACCATGGCTAGCATTTCGGTGATGTTGGGTAGTGGGTGAGAGTCCACCCATATCTCTTTATTCAAGCAGCGTAAGTCTATGCAAATCCTGAGCTCGTTGTTTTTCTTGCGTGCAACGACCAATGGAGATAACCAGTCTGAAGTTCAACCGGTTCGATTACACCTCTGTTGCACATCGCTGCCAGTTCTTTTTCAAGGTCTTCTCTAATACTAAAAGAAACGCTCCTTAACTTGTGTCTGACAGGGACAGCACCCTCCTTGACTTTTATTTTGTGCTTGAATCCTTTTATTTTACCTAGGTCTCCTGAGAACACTTTGGGATAATTGTTCAACAGCTCTTCAACCTGAGAAGAATCACGTATGGCCAACACCTGTTCTTTAGCCCCAGGACATAGCATCATATCAAACAGACCTTGGTGAAACCATGCAAGTATGTTTAGACCTTTGATGGCTACATAGATTTTTCCTTGGATACGTCGTCCCTTAAATTCCATGATATCTTCAAAATATCCTATAAGATCAATTTTGCGCCCTTTGTAGGATATTGGTGCGTAATCAGGGGGTATCAACTCTCTCTCACCCCAGTTGGCGGTAAATATCGATTGGGTAATCATGGTGATGCGCGCACCTGAATCCACTAGAAGACGTAAGCTCTTTTCCCCAACCAGGATGTTGGCATAGGGATCCACACAATCTGCTGGGTCACCCGTTCTGACTTCCCTCTCACTGACCAGTAGAACCATGTCTTTCATCTCTGACATAAGGTCTTCGGCATCACTGTCACTGGTGTCCATCACATGACCTACCCTGACATGCTCTTTCTTCTGCCCCTGGCAGACTTTGGCGAAATGCCCCACCTTACCGCAAGACCTACATACAACGTTCTTTGCGGGGCACGGTCTGCTATTTTTGTTGTGTGTAGTGTTACCACACCAAAAGCAAATGTCAGACCTTTTGAAAAAACTATTTTGAAAACCTTCCCTTTTTTTCTAGGATTATTGATGCATACTGGGGTAACCACCTCTACAGTTTTATTCTCTGATTCCTTCACAGACACCGTACTTCACAGACACAGACACAGTATTGAAGATTCCTTCAATACTCTTGGCAATACGGATAGACTCTTTGTGGGATTCCCTAACAACAAAAGTTTTTGCCGAATGGTTCTATCAGTGCAATGGCTAATAAACTGGTCAAATACCAATTGCTCGCTAAAGTTTTCAAATTCACAATCAGCTATCAATTTCCTGAGGGCACTAATATATGTGTCAACATCTTCATCACTTTTTTTATTCTTTTAAAGAACTTGTGTCTTACTACTACTATACTCGGCTGCACATCACAGCTACAAGCTAGTTTCTTCATTGTTTCTTTGTAATCGTCTAGCTCTTCTTCACCACCCCCCACGGGGTCCGGAAGGTGTTTAAGAGTTACTCTCCCTTCAAAACCTAGCAAATGCAATAATAAAAACTTTTTCCTTTCTGGCCTGAATCTATGAGCTCCTATGGCCCCTAGATATGTTTCAAAAGCGTCGAGCCAGAGACGCCAGCCAATGGGTGGATCACCTGGTGAGTCGAGAAAAGGTGGTGGTGGGTTAACAGCCTGCATATTTCTTTTTCTGTTGTAACCCTATAAGTATGAACTTTGAAAAAACACTATCACCTTACAGCAATGTCAAAAGTGCAAGCGTTAATACAAAAACACAACTACAGCAATATAAGATAACAATGTAAAGAAATAGTCTTATAGGGTGTGCGCATCACCGCACTGTCACTGGCACTGGTAAATGCCTTCTTTAGATGGAAATTAGAAAAACATGCCAAAAATACCCCTGGAAGTTTTGCGACAAGGAGACAGTTTTCCCACTCTTACTGTTTTCGTTGTAGGTGGTCTTCGTGATGTAGCGAGGGATTCTGTTGTGCTTCAATGTGTATGCTAAGAAGGTACTTCTTTAGCTTGGCTCTCAGCTCTTGTCAAGTAACCAAACCAAGTAAAGAAATCCCCCCGCACGCTCGCCAGTGGGTACTGGGAACGTTACGACGAGATAACTCCTCATGCGTCGATTTCCTGAGACTCCCTCTCACGTCAGCTGGGCCACTCCGGATCAGTTTCACCTCTGTCAGATGACGTGATGGTGAATGGAGACTCCACCTCATGGGGTGGGGAGAGCGTCGCAGACTCCGCCTCACAGGGTGGGAAGAACTTCGCTGATGCGGCCGGATACTGTGGCTCCACCTCTTCCTTTTGTTCCCACAAGCTGACGATGGTAGACAAGCTGGTGTGGAGAGATCGCGCTGCTCAGCAGGGCTCCTGCTCTTGCTCTCTTCTCCACAGAGCAACAGTGGGACGCCGGAGAAGTCAAAACAAGGAGGACACACCGTCACCTTCTTGTCCATTGGTAACGGGCAACCATGTGGTCCCCGACTGCCAGATCCTTGACGCTGATGGCAAAACTCAAGGGACAGTGGCTGCAGCCGAAGTCTGTCGGCGTGTGTTCGTCGGTTGGTCGTATGCAGCGTTTGTGTGCCTAATCCTCCACACCGGACACCAGCGTCTCCTCGCACCGGACACAGGAACTTCACCGAACGTCTCCACGTCCCGAGGGTGGCGAGTAGTGGTAACTGCACGTGGGTTCTTTGTGGGATCTGGTCGTCACTACGAAGCATGTAGTAACGACAGTATCCAAATGTATGGATAAGTAAGCTTTATTCAATGTCCATAAAGAGCCCACAGACAGCGAGCCATGCATAAAAGCACAGCGCCAACGAACTTCTAATCAACTGTAAAATACCAATGGTTACATAGCTTGAGTGTCACGGTGCGAGCCGGAGGGCAGCGCGAGCCGTGACATCACAGTGTGTCCACGCGCTGGCGGCGCGTGGACAGAATACTACACAATGGTATTGGGTTCGGGTGGTAGTTGGGTCAATCACCTATATGGTGTCCAAAGGGCACTCAATAATATGCCAAGAAGTTCCCTAGGAGGTGTCACCCCTTACCAAGTCCTATTTGGAACAAAAATGTGCGTACCTGATCTTGATTATGAAAGCACAGTGGTGGATGAAAAACCTTTTGATATTGATAAACGTTTGGCTGTTTTACAGGATCTTAATGAATTCCGGGCACTACAAAGCAATGTGCAAGTAAAACGCACCACCACTGGGGAAGTCAAATCAGTCACAGAAAGACCTGCCTGGATCCCAAACGTCAGGGATCTGGTCAGAGGAAAGATAGTGGACAAGAAAGAGTTTGGGCCATCATACAGAAAGCCTGTACTTGCCCTGACTGTTGAAGGAACAAGAACAATACTTCTTCCGCCTCTTGCCGGCAAAAAAGAAAAGAGATTTGTCTCAATTGATCTGATCAAACCACACTATGTGGCCCATCCTGAATAGCAGGCCACGTGGGCTCCTGGGTAGCTGCTGCTCTCCTCTCGCTACCATACAGGAAGTTTGGACAGAAAGACTTATAACATTCGAAGAGTCTACAATACGAAGTAATGGAGTTACCAACAATGAAACAGAACTCGTGTCTATTGAAACAGAACATCAAAACTCAAATGAAACACAGATATCTATTCGGCCTACCACCAACATCTACAGGAGACAACTGCCAGTTCAACATAACCTGCTGAGCTACTAAAGATAGATCGAACTGCATCTGGCTACTTCATCGATTTCAAAACATTCTCTCAGGATCCAAGTGAACCTGACTCACCACCAGCTCCAGATTCCCGCAAAAAACAACTTTATCATTTCTACATTTTTCTGAAAAAGACATACCTAGTATCATCATGGCTACAGCGCTGGATAATAACTGGAATACTGTACCTACTATTCTGGATAGGTTTAGTGACTGTCTTTTTCTTACTCGTGAATAGACACTATCTTCCAGATCGCTCCAAAGAATCAAATGTGAACTTAGTGCTGAAACCTCATACGTCATCTCATCATGAACAAAGAGACCTGTCCTATGTGAACATTACAGCAGTCCCAGTTCCTGACAGAATAGTTTGGGATACAGTTTCATATGATGTATTTGGTCCCACTGAACTTTTAAAAATACCATATGTGTTCAAAATTTCTTTAAATGATATCATCACCTCAAGTACATATTCTGACAATTGGGATTTTGAAACTGTTAATAATATGTTGTTTGATTTAGAACTGTCTGCAGCATTTTCAACAAATGAAATGTTTGATGATTCTTCTGATTTTAACGAAATGCACTTTTATCAACATTATGGTAATCACTTTTTGCATAAAACGAGTACACCACGAAATGTTTTCGCATACCACCAATGGGAACATTGCCCAACACCACCGAAAGGTAGTTCACAAACGTTTGCACAAAAGTTTGCTGATTTTTCTGGATTCAATACATCAGATCCACGCTCATATTATTACATGCTTGCACCTTCATCTGTAAAGAAAAGTATGCTCACTAACACAAAACAGATATACTTTGCATACTTTATTGCCCAACTGTCTGAACAGGGTTTCGGATTATGGAAAGACACTATAGACATTAAATCAGTCTGGGGGACTAAAGAGTGGCAGGTTCAGGGAACCCGAGGCACTATTTAGAGCATGCCTCATACCACAACAAATGATTTTCCTGAACAACACTGTGCAACAGACTTCCTGTCTTGGGTTCGCCAAGAATAAGGACTTGAACACACCTCGCATTCCATCGTGTTCACACTTCGAGGACCGGCAAAATTACACAGAAAATGGTGAGGGTACACTAGATGACATTATGCTGGGCATTTCATACAATTCAACTGACCCCAATTGGAAGGAATGGTTAGTCTGGCCTATCAACACAAATAGGTGTCAGTCAAGATTCAGGGGTTCCCGCCGAAGGGTTTAGTATCCATAGGCCTGACTTATGCTATGTACAACGAGAACATCCAGGGGTGGTGACATCCTACAGTGTTGGGAAGTTATGCCTAGATTGGCTAAGAACCTCAACACTGTCCCAGGTGAAACAACACTTGTCCCTACTGTCAGATGACATGGATGTCAGGGATTTTTTACTAGATCCCCGAAAGCTGTGTCAGAAATGCTTCTTATATGCCAGTTACAACGAAATTTGGAAAATTCAACAGGAAGCTGCAGAGAGATTTCGTGAAATTGACAGAATTAACTTAGAAAAGGCTTTGGCTGTGGTTGAAAATGGCATGACCAAACTAACGTTCCAGAATTTATTCACTGGGCAACATGGTATCTTCTGCTATAGAAATAATGGAACAGGATCTGTCCATCTTACAACACGGACAATCACAGTTACGTTCTATTATGTTATTAAGCTAGACCCTACAATCATTACGCTCTGGTTATGTGCCCTGGCGATATTTCAACAGTACGTCTCTGTTCTCTGCATATAATTTGATGGAAAAGCAGACAATGATGGCACAAAGGGATGCGAAGTATACAATGCTGTGCATTGAAAAATTAGACAAATTATCTTTCACCATGGCAGAGTCACCGTCCACAGAATGGTTAATTCATGGCCATATAACATTGCCAGTAACAACTTATCAGTTTCAATATCACCTAGAACACCACCAGGTAGGCAGGTTTGAAGCAATGGGTAGGGAACTTATCCATGATTTTTGGGAATTACAGTATAGATTTAGATGCAGGAACAGGGACACTGAAGTGTTTCTCAGCAGTACAGACTGCGAGAATTCTTTGAGTGGATCTCTCATTTGCCAGGATATTATGCTTCATGTGGCCTGTATTGCTTCAGTTGCAAATTTGTCCTCTCATTTGAAAGGGTCCCCAGCAGCCGTGATTAATCCGGTGTTCAGGCTGCTCTCAAATGGAAGTTACTGAATGCTAAATGATCAAGGTTGTTGTGGGATGCTTCCAGGCATCGAATATCTTGTCACTGTAAGTTCCAGGGTTACTTGTTGTATGCAAGTATTGTTTCCACCAACCTGCACAGTCAGGGAGGCACTGTTATGACCTTCACTGAATGTTTCCTGTATACGGTTTGATACTCTGAGCCAAATGAAAGCCATGCTTTTACAGAAAGACGTGCCCTTAACCTCGGCCCGAGAGACTTTTGATCTCCAGGTTGCAAGGTCCTCAGCTGAGATACAGGCACTTGTATAAATTAACTGCCCTTTCCATTCCAGAGAAACGGTACAGCGTATCTTTAACATGTCCGATATGAAGGGTATAGTACACCTATTTAAGACCATAGGTTCTGGACTGTTAAGCACCTTTCGGACAGTCTTCGGAGTGAGTTCAGCTTTTATACACTCCGTATTCGGACGCATTTTCGGAGGACTTCCGCCAATCCTGCAACTGATTTGAATTTTTCTGCTACGCAATGGACGTCGCAGCCACCAAGGAGATGGAAAAAATGCTCTTGAAGTGATGTTACCGTGATCGCATGGTACTCCAGCTGGGCACACCTCGACTTCGGGAACTAAGCGAGTCTTGGTTCCTATCATTTCGACGAGTCTGGATTGACTGTGTTTTGCCTGTCCTCTGCTGCCTATTCTGCGGACAAGAATGTGTGTTGGACCTCTGTCTAACACTTCCATCGGTTGCGCCACCGGACGTGGATGCGTTGCTGGACCCGTTAATGTCCCACGTACTGTTGTGCCCTCATCGTATTCCCATGTTGATGTTGGCATTCTTAGAGCCACCACAGGATGCTTCAGCTCCTGTTGGATTGGATACTGGCTCCTCTACAGGCACACAGGCTCTGAATATTTCAAATGCTTCCCCAGCATCGGCCGTGGGAACTGAAGAAGATCATCTTTGATCGATTTACCTGATCTGTGAGGTGTTACAGGGATCGTCGTCTGCGATGGCAAGCAACACTGATGTTGCGTCTCCCACACAGGACGCATAAACATTTGGCTCTCCGTGTGCTGGGAAGAATTCGGCTTTTCCCAAAACAACCAAAATTGGAATTTGAAAAAATGGCTTTCAGACATTTTCAGTTGCTAAAACAATATATATATATGAACATATTTTAATGGACGTAGAGAGCTTATAACATATATAAAGGACCTTTTTAGAACTTTCTATGAACTTTTTAGAAAATATCTTAAACTGTTTTTTTTATGCTTGAGTTAAGAAGAACATTTCCGTTTTTTGTATGTCGTCCGGTCGGATGAGGAGTGGGTGTTATGATTCATAAATGTACCCCAATATAGGCTTAGGTAGTCACCCAACCTTTCACCTATATTTCTCCTGCCATTACACTACATAATGGGTTTGTTATTGACCTTTTACCTAGTTAAGGTGCTGCATAAATGCCGTGTGGTTGTCCCATAAAACTAGCCTCATTTATTATGCATGAGGATTCTCGGAATCACAGGAGGACTACCATCTTCTGCATAATAACTATGAATAAGGTTCTTCCCTTTCGGCATCCTCGATCGACATGACACTGCAAGGTAGAACCCCTGAGGGTACCTTTTGGGTATATATACACCATATCTTTGCTGAGGCAGGCAGAGGAGAAAGACTTCCATACTGACACGAGACACTGAGGTTCCTGCATGCAGACACTCCAGCTCGCAGTGGTCTGACATCCCTCGCGGGGTGTCCATCTCGAGACCAAAATGGGGTCCCACAGTCTCTCACTTCAGGTAATGGAGTTGGCTTCAGCCTAGGGGGATTCTCGGCTCTACACCTACATACATGCTAGGTACACTTAGGTACATCTAGTTTGGGTTGCATCGTAGGAGTACCCAATGTTATTGTCATGTATTTATATGCTTGCATGCATTCATTGTTTTAGTACTATGGTAGAAATCTACCATCCTTTTACTCTATTGGTGCTTATAATCATTTATATCTGTTTCTGTCTTATGGTTGTTTCAGCACACCTATTTTACACTACAATGACGATGGTTCAATAAATGCTTTATTGAAAAACGTCTCTACCGTTTATTCTGTGTATCTCTCTGAGACAAAGTGAGCACGAGTGACAGAGCAAAAAGTACTGTGCTGTTTCCACGATCCCTGATGGGACAGAGTTGTCATGTTCGATAGTTGGCAAGCACTATTCTCTCGTTGGTAAGAGGAGTTTACAGTGGCACCGTGGGCTAGCTGGTATACAGACGAACATACCCGGTGGGGGTGTCTGGAATCAGTCTGGACACCAATCCCACACTCTATGTTGTCTAAACATGCATATCCTATATTGGTTTATAGGAGCTACACAACAGGAAGACACCTTGTTTTCATTTTGGTTTGCAGTTCATTGAAAGCTTGTAAATGCTACATTAACAGAAGCAGACACACATTGCACAGCCAACACTGCAGTGCTGGACTGAACCATGCTGCAGTTGGGTGGGGTCATGGCCCATGGGTCACGACTCGCAAAGTGCCATGGGCAGGGAGGTCATGGCTGAATGATGGGTGGGATCTGCCTCTCTTAACAAATACAGTAGGTATACTATTAATTGTCAATAACCAAACAATACCATCGCCTGTCCCTGCCGCCACAGAGACTTCCCCTTCAGCTGCTTCTGGCGCACTGGTGCTGCTGGCCGCATCACTGGTGGTCTGTGCAGCTAGAAAAAAACATTACACATTTTAGATGCCAGATTTACCTTCCCCTAATATTTTTTTAAGCAAAATACAACAGCAACACATGACTACAGTTCAGTTTGCAGTATCTCCTCTCCCATCTAAAATATCACTTTGAGCATTTTGCTGGTTGACAATGCTAGAAAAGTCAGTAGTGAAGCCAACCGTAATGGAGGGGCAGAGAAATGATGATTGTGAGTCATTTAAAGCGCAATGAAGGGGTAGAATAAATCGGTTAATAAAGGATATAGGGCCACATTTACAAAAAAATTTAATTTACAAAAAAAAGCCTCAGCGTGGTGCTACAAGCCATTTTGCTGTGCCAAGCTGCTTCATTTTAAAAGCACAGGGATGCGTTGTATTAACAAAATATGACACATCTGTGTGCCTTCTCCTGTTCTGGCGCACATTTGGCTTCCATGCGCCAGCGCAGGCACCCTTGTGTCATGTTGCAATTGTGCCTGCGTTGCGGGGATGATTATTTTTGTGCAGGAAGGGACACTTTCCTGCACAAAAACAATAATTATTGGCATTTTCCTCTTCCTATGCATGCTGCAGAATGCAGTATGCATAGAAAGAGGAAAAAACAAGGAGAAATAAAATTATTTCTCCTTGTTGCGCCACTTCTATGTCTCTCTTGGGGATGCGTAGGATTCTGACGCATTCTCAGCTTTACAAATCTTTGTAAATCTTGGAATGTGTCAGGTTCCATGGATGTTGCGTGGGAACACCCATAGCAACACCCATGGAATGCCCCTTTCATGCAGAGTAATGCGTGAAAGGGGCTCATATTTTCAAGGCCATGAAAAGTCACGCAGGGTGACTTTACATGGCCTTGTAAATATGGACAGGCACACTGCGCCACTGGTGCGTCAAAAAAAGTGACACACTGGCAGCACAATGGCCTTGTAAATGAGGCCCATATGGCAATGGAACGGTACTCATACTACTCTCCTGCCATGCTGCTCTGTCATCGAAACTGTTGGGATTCTGAATAAAAATACATACAGCGCAGCATTGGGGGGTCACCATAACCATGGCCACTCTCTCGTCATTTGAGCATGAGCGAAAAAATAGAAAGCCTTCTTTACAAACAATCATAGAAGAGCTTGGTTGGGTCTGCAAACTCTGCAATCTTCACAGTAGACTAACTAATCTAGGGCCAGAAGTACGACCCTATTTTGCATGCGCAAACGGGTTTACGACCCGTTTGCGCATGCAAAATGTGAAAGGGCTATGTACAATTCCTAAATAGCGAGTCACAATTTAATTGCGACTCGCTATTTAGGAATTGCGAGTTGCTATTAGGAAGGGGAGTTCCCTTCCCAATAGCGACCGCAACCCCATGTATGAATGTTTTGCGAACGCAATTGCGGTCGCAAAACACTTGCAAATTACCACCTTCTTCAAGAGGGTGGTAATGCACTCGCAAAAGGGAAGGGGTCCCCAGGGGACCCCTTCCCCTTTGCAAATGCAGGGGAAAATACTTTTTAAGTGCAGGCAGTGGTCACAGGGACTACTGCCTGCCCTTAAAAAATGAAACAAAAACGTTTCATTTTCATTTTTTTTAAATGCATCCCGTTTTCCTTTAAGCAAAATGGGCTGCATTTAAAAAAAAAATACTGCTTTATTTAAAAGCAGTCCCAGACATGGAGGTCTGCTGAACCCAGCAGGCCACCATCCCTGGGAGGGCCAGCCATTCCCAAAGGACTCACAAATTGCGAGTGGCTCATTAATATTCATGAGCCTCGCAATTTGCGACCCCATTGGGAATCACAAACAGTGTTAAACACACTGTTGTACATGGCATTTTGCGACTCGCAAATTGCGACTTGCAATCGAGCGCAATTTGCGAGTCTCAAATTGTCATTGTCGTACATCTGGCCCCTAGTGTCTTGGGGCCTTATTATGACTTTGGCAGTGAGGGAGCAGAGCACCCCGCTACCGCAACGCCAAAGCCATAATAAGACTGCCCACCGGAATCCGTCTGGAATCCTGTTTGGGTGGTCCTGCCGCAGCTGGCCCACGGAGGTGCCTGTTGAAAGGTTCATAGGAGAGCCGTAACAGGCACTGCAATGAGAACACCATTGCAGTTTCCCTCAGGGCATGGACTGTCAAGTCCATGCCCTGCAGGAACTGGGGGTGCATGCAAACAGGGGGGCAAACTATGAGCCCCCCAGGCATGCATCCCCTGGTGTCAAGGCAATGGGAGGCCCTGTAGGGCCCCCTTTGTTTCCTCTCTGCCACACTATTCATGGCGGGCTCACCACCATGAAAACCATTGCAGAGAGGAAACTCATAATATGCTTGGTGGGGCTTGTCATTGGAACTTACACCTGCACTGGTGGTGGCATCCTCCTCAGTCCGACCTTTTAATGCCCTGTTCTTGCTCTTGGGTGCTGAAGAAAAATGAAGTTAACATAATAGATTAGTGGTGCAGTTAATCTCCTATAAAATACTTTGACAGGCAAAGGCAAATGCAGTAAGATATTGAAATTAAACTTTTCTAAAACAAAAAGCCTATATTATCCAGTAGACTTATTCCTAATGTCCGAAACCTTACCCAAGCCCTATTCCGAATTTCCTAAACTACATTTGGAAATACTTGATATTTGCTTCACAAATCTAATCCCCTTTGATGGACCAACTCAGTCAATTTCCCTTTTTAATGCCTAGATGCATAATTTACATACTACATCAGTGGAAGGTTACTTGGGACTGTACAATCTACATAAAAAGAAAGACACAGAGAACGCTAAATCACCAATAATATATTACTACTACAACCACATCACATTATCTTAGTGACAGGAGAGACAGAGGAGTCAGCATAACTTCTTACATAATCAGCCGAAGTGAGTGCCTACAGCAAACAGCAGAGCTAGGTAGCACCAAGCACCTGGCTCGCTCAAATTTGATCACATAATATTCATGACGTTACGTTATGTGAGCTTAATTTACCTTTCAGTGTGAGCAGCATGCTATTTGGAAATAAAATAGCATTATAGGATAGGACACAACAAATTAGTAATAATTAATTACTCGTACTCACCAAGCCCCACAACCTGGGCGCCCAGCAGGTCGAGCAGGTCCCTCTCCGGGTCCAGTATGCCAGTCCATCGGTGCATCAACTGTAGCTGGGTGCGCCGAACTCCAGTGCATTGGCAAACACAACAGTGCACCCTTTCCCCCAGAGCAGCAGACGCTCCCGCAGGCTGTACCCACTTCCAGGCCTGCCACCTGCTGCTAGCATGGAGGGGAGGTGGCACTGCACAAAAAAATGTGTACGGCCACCACCCCCTCACTAAAAATGGTGCAAGGTTGCACCCCCTGGCGGCGCAGGTGCCCACAGGGTGTGCAGTTCAATGCACTGGCACCACCTCTCTCATGCTTTGGCATGGTGCTGGGCGAATAAAAAAAAAGACAGAAGGAAGAGGAGGAATAAACTAGAGAGGGAGAAATTAGGAAGTTTGGGGAAGTTAGGGAAAAAGTAATAAAAGTCACAGAAAGTAAAAAAAAGAGGCAAAAAAGTAAAATACACCAATCCAAATACACACACTAAGGAAATAGATGTAAAACAGGGGAGGAAAAGTTAAATAAAGTTAGGATGGCAAAGATATTGTTAGGATTCAGAAGTAGAACCAGCGACTGTGTGGTGATATTCTTGCGCACTTTGTAACACAGAGCACTCTAATCACACCAGTCAGCGCAAGCGGATAGCCGAGCACAACTCCGCACGCTCGTGCGAAGTTAGGCGGAGTTCACTGAGTTTTCTTTTCACTCTGCGAACTCTGTCCACCCCTAATAATAACAAACACTAAATATTAAAAAATTAAACAACACAGGCAATAAAAATAAATTAATCAAAAAAGACTACAAAAAATAAATAATGCAAACATTTACATTTAACTATTTTTTAAATAAAAAATGTATATATATATATATATATATATATATATATATTAAACAAACAAAAAACATACAAAAAAAATTGACATAGAGGGATACAATTCAATAGTCCTACTCCAATGTAAGCAACAGTAGGGAAAGTGTTGGACTTTGGAGGGGTTACATTTACTATTCCCACTGCTACGTAGTTAACAATAGGGAAAGTGTTGGACTTTAGAGGGGTTAAATTGACTTTTTCCACCACAATCTGAGCAACAGTGGGGGAACTGTTGGATTTTGTATTGGTCAGATTTACTATTCCTACTCCAGCTTGAGCAACAGTAGGGAAAGGATTGGCTACTGGAGGGATTAGATTTACTATTCCCATTCCGACATACGCAATAGTAGGGAAAATCTTGGATTTTGGAGGGTGAGAACTACCACTCCTACTCCTGCATAAGTAACAGGATGGAAAATATTAAATGTTAGAAAGCTCAGATTCACCTCTAACACTATAGTGCAAGGGTGCCTGCATTACGAGCAGGATTGTTTTAGTGCAGGAATTCCTTCTAACACAAAAACAATCTAAAAAGGAAATAACACTCTAGAAAGGAAATAACGAAGAGATAAAAAGACTTTTCTCCTCGTTACAGCAAACTCTGGGAGGCGTACAGATATGATGTAATCCCAAGTTTTCAAACTTTTGCAAATCTGGAATTGAGTCAAATCCATGGGTGGATGCACAGGACCTCCCATGCTGCACTCATGGAATGCCTTCCAGCTCGAAATGTAATATAACACAGTGCAAACATCTGGCAGCATTACATTCCTTTACTAAGTCACGCAAGGCAGTGCACACTGCCCCCTTGTGTGGCTTTGTAAATCTGTTTTAAGGAATAACACAACCTTGTGTCATGATGCATGATGCAAGGACAACACAACTCCTTAATAAATCCGGCCTTAGTTTTTAGGAAGTGTTACCTCAGGAGCAAAGGCACATTATGTCATGTATTGGAGATGGGCACATCTGGTAAGCAGAATTAGCATGAGGTGAAAACATGGCAGTTAATGACAACTACAGTCAAGCATTTTTTTGAAGTAGTAAGTTTAATTTTGATAAGTGCATCTGTTGTGTCTGTCACTGATTTAACTATTTGACCATGTTAAAAAACTGTAATAGTCTGTGATAGTCCATGATGATCTTAAAATAAAGTTTCAAGATATGAAGCCTGCTTTAGACATTCACATTACTGTAGAATCAGTAATTTAACATCAAATGGAATAAACCTGCCATGACGGGAATAGACACATCAGAATCATTTCACCTGTACTATAATATTATGGCAACTGTAATTTTACTAGAAAGCACAAAAATTGCCCCTGGGTCTAACTAGCAAAAAGAAGAAAAGAGTGCTGGAGTGTCCCTTTTACAGGACGGTTTTCCTCACCCACCCGTGGGTGGCATGCTTCATCATCGGGTAGCCTCCTCACACTGCGAACCTAGTGGCAGTGCGGCTACAACCCCTCACTGAGAGGGAGGAGGTCAGGGATGTTTTATTTGTGAGAAAGTAGAGGTATCCTAAAACCTGTAGATGAGCAGGCTGTGGTGAGAAGAAAGGAAGAAAAGAGTGTATGTGAGCTAAAACTAACTCTGTGGTATGCCAAAAAATCTTTATTAGGGCATCTAGAGGTCAGGATTAAAAAATAAGGCTATGATAGGAGGTTATTCAATCTGTAATAGAACCGTGGGGGTCGACATGTTTCAGCCTTTTACCCTCCGTAGAGGTGTAGCGGTTTTCTCAGGACCAACGTGAAAAGAACCATTAAAAGGTCAAATTTCCACCCATACCATACTCAGTAGTGGAAAGTATATACAACCAGTGGTTGGAGTGGTTCGCCACTCAGGCATGATTTCCACTGGTCAGCGTACTCCCTAAAAAGAGACAAAGTGTTAGGTTTGTTCACACATCCACTTATAGCTCTCATAGAACAAGAGAACAAACTTTAGCATAAAGTGTTCATAACTGAGTCGTTACTGAACCCATCAATAGACCATGTGGTTAATCAGTCCATATATTGACTGACTGTAAATATAGCTTAGCTGTATTTCAGTGAACCAATGACACCTTAAACCTCGGCGCAGAAACTCGAGGTGGCATAAAATTCCTATTTGGAAACATAAGTGGGGATAAAGGTTTGACTGTATTGCACAGTCATAAAAGGCAAAATGTACACAGTTGACTTCAAACACAGAAACATCCTCTGTTGGTGAACCTGCACAGGAAATTGTTATTTCTGGGCAGGAAAAACAGACGTTGTGTAAATTTTAAAAAACATGAGTGTTTTCTTGTTTGTAAATTCTGTTAAGCTGCTGCAAACTGGGATTTTACAACCCAACAGGGAAGGTGAGTCATGTTCTTAGAGGCTACAGAAGCAATGACTCAAAAAACATGTAAAATAAGACAGGCAAAAAAACATGTGGGTTACAGGAGGCAAAAAAAAACCAACAAGAACCTGCAAACGGATATAAAAAAGCAGGGAAGAGAAACTCCCTGTCTTGCAAAGTTGACAACATACCTGAGTGGTAATAGCAGGAAAGATCCCGGAGTCGTGAGACACGCTTGCTTAGAAACGCTTGAGGCGAGTGGTTCCCTCACGCAGTAATAGCCGATCTAAGCTACTGCAAAGGGACCTTAATGTCGTGTTTTGATTTCACGTAAGACTAGTTAAAAAAGTGAGACTAGTTAAAAAGATCTTTCAAACACAAATGCACATAACAGAAAAAATTCCTGTCCAAACAGATGCCCCGGGCGTGGATTTGCTACTCGGAAGGGTGACTGCGGCTGAAAGCGTCCAAGCTTTTCTCTTGCTGTTTGCGAGCAGGCACTGCCCACCCTCTACTGATGTAGGCGAAGAGCCGTCAGGGAAGACAGACTGTCTACCTCAGCAAAAAATGCCTGTTCCTTCGTGGTTGTGCTCAGCAAAGGAGTTCCGGGAGATGTAGTTTATCCTCTCTGTGTGTCTCTGTCAGAAATCATACATACACTCGGAAACTGGCCTCGACTGAAATGTAATGACAAAGTTAAAAACTGCAGGCAAATGTTAGCATAAATTCATAGCTAATGCACACCGTAAATCCTACGGCTGCTCAATGAGGGCATGCAGGGTATTCATTATATGGGTATACAAAAGTTTTTTTAGGGCACAGAAAATAATTTTAGTTGCACTAAGCAGGTTTTGTTACAACCAAAAAAGAGTGACAACCGAGCCATTTTTTAATATGCATGCCATATTGCGGCTCATGGGACAGAGCAGTCCATCAGTAATGCTCCTACATCGTGATGTCTCAGTGTCTAAATGACAAATAAAAACCCAAATATTTATTGTCATAAACTGGACTGTCAGGCATACAGTCTGGTGTTGTACTCATATTAGACCCTCAGTCAGAACAGGTGATGTTCACAATTTAAGGACGAGATAGACTCATATTAGACCCTCGGTCAGAACGAATGATGTTCTCTGGTTAAGGATGAGATAGACTCAACCCGCGAATCTCATCATTAAGACCTGAGCTATCACTGCGTAATCTGTATACCCAACGCTGCTCCTTTCTAAACAGATATTGTGACATGTTTACAATCGGTTGGGAAATGATCAGTTTATCTAAAACTGTCCATTGAAGTTCATTGGCATCATGCCCCTTTTCTTGAAAGTGTGTAGTAAGTTTGGTGATCTGTTTTTTGCAACGGATTGTGCTCTTGTGTTCCAAAATGCGGGTTTTAACCTTTCTAGTTGTCATACCCACGTACCTCAAACCACAGGGGTTAAGTGATCAGATAAATCAGGCATTCAGAATTACAATTAGTGTGCTGCTTTTGCTCCCATGGTCGATCTGTGCCTATGTCAATGTGTGTTGAATGCAAAGTTTGGGTACTGACACTGCTTGTGCCACATGGAAAATGTCCTTTTACATGCCGGAGACCCCATAGAGTGTTTGGCTGTGTGGTGGATTTTATCCTAGGTCTCATGTGTACCAGCTTGTCTCTAAAATTAGCACTTAGTTTGAAAGCAAACATCGGTTTGGGCAGCGAGCGTGATCCTTTGTTCAGAATTTTCCAGTTCCGGGTAATGGATTTCTGGACCAAACTTGATGTGCTGCTAAAGGTGCTGATGCAAATCAATACTGTCAGTCGATTCTTTCTGAGGGCGACCTTCTAGTAGAGCTTCTCGGTTTTTATTCCTGGCTCTTTTTGTGGACTTCTTGATCAGGGTCTGCGAAAATTGAGGGTCCATCAATTGATGTTCTAGAGTTGCTGCATGGCTTTTATATTTATCCAAATCTATACAGTTGCGTCTAAGCAGTAAAAATTGGCCAAATGGCAGACTATCCCTCAGGGATTTAGGGTGGTAACTTAAATAAGACAGCAAAGAGTTTTTTGGCATAGGTTTCTAGTAAAGCTCAGTGTGTAGTGTTCCTTGGGAAGTATACATCAAAAGGTCTAGAAAAGGGAGGCTTACTTGACTAAAATCATAAGTAAATTTTAGATAAGCTTTGCAAGTGTTTAGCCACTGATGAAAATGAGTTATCTTTCCTGGGGGCTCTGCCATATTACCAGAATATCATCGATATAGCGCTTCCAAAGGAAAAGGGTTGGTGGAAGTTTGGATCATCTCTGTCTCTATCGAATGGACGTATAGATTTGCCTGACTTGGGGTGAATGTGCTGCCTATCGAAGTCCCAGATATCTGCAAGTAGAGACTGTCCTCAAATTAAAAGATATGTTCTTTCATTGCAAGTGTGGCACATTGCATGATGAAGGAAACAGGTGTTATAGTATCAAGTTCTCTGGATCTTAATAAGGCTTCATTAGTTGTCAGGGTCTGGTCCTGAGGAATGCAGGTATAAAGGGATGCCACGTCAAAGGATACCAGGAGGTCTGATTCTGTATGAAATTCCACATCTTTCAGGGCATATAAAACATCTTTATTGTCCTGTAGGTAGGTTGGCATTTTTTGAACCATGGGCCTTAAAAAGAAGTCAACAAATTGGGAGAGTGGCTCAAGGACGGCTCCTATTCCTGATATGATCGGGCGACCCGGAGGAGTGAAGGAAGTGGCCCTCTAGGGCCACTCGGGTTTTCTCACAACAACCTGCTATGCCTTCAAGAATGAAGAGTCAGTCAGACAGTAGAGAATACAAACTTACATGTTTATTAGAAATGCTCTGCAGATGAGTCCATCATGACCTGCACCCTAAGATGTCTGCCAAGGGACTGACTCCCCGACGGTCCACAGTGAGTAATCATTCTTCCCCAAGAGCCTCCAACCCCGCCCACCATGGAAAACTACCGGCCGGGGCCGAACATGAACAAAGGAGGCACTGGGAGATGAGCTACCACCTGCCAGATGGGTACATGTTATCAGAAACCCAAGGCCACTGCGCTGGGTCTCAGCGTCTCCTAACGTGGGAGCAGAACTACATACTTGGATTGGTATGTGAGAGCAGAATGCTCTCCTCATTAGCAAGTCGGGAAACAGCCTTGGACAGAAAGAAAAAATAATAACGAAATACAGTGTTCTGCTGAGGCAAGCATTACGGGCCATGAGGCCTAACTCAGGCACAGTCTAAGCAGCCTAATAAGGATTGCGAAAAATAAAATGGAGTCACATTCGCTAACTGAAGCCAGCACATTACGGGGATAACTCAGTGGGTTGCATAACGTGAATACAATTGGCATCTATTTAGCCACACATTGCTAACCTAATATAACATGAAAAGAGTGTGTTGCAGGGATGGGAATTTGAAACCTAACAGACCCCCCTTTTAGCATGGGTGGCTAAATGCTTTATTCGCTATTCGCCATAGTAGGGTCTTTACAATTCTAAGGGGAGGGAAGGATTGGCAAAGTCACTCATGTTACAGGGGAAAAACAAGCAACACATGAGCATTGAAAGCACCTAATATTCAAAGATGCCCTCATCAATGAGCATCAGATCCTGAATCTCCTGCATCATCATAACAGAAATTTTGTTATCGCTTCTTGGCAATGTAGGGGTAGGGGCAAGTTTACTCAAACAATAGGTGCAACAGGCTGGAAGGCAGTTAATGCATAAGCAACAGGTAAAGATGACTCCTGCGATGGCTATTAGGAAAAGTAATATCTTCCAACCCCATGACGTCATCAGACCCCAGAGCCACCCAATGAGAGACCATGAACCATTATCCTGATGGATATATGAGGCAAGTCTGTGTAATTTCTGGATTGCGGAGTATACAGTAGGGGCACTATCAGGAATGTACACACAGCAGCTGCTGCCGATGACGCGACAGGCTCCACCCCTATCAGCCAGAATGATGTCTAAAACCATCCGATTTTGAAGAGAAACGAGCCTCGTAGCCTGAAGCCCGACTGCAATGTTAGTCAGTATACCAGCAGTAGTATTAATAACTCCCTCAACTACTCTAGCAAGGCGACGAATATTACGACTATTGAACATGGGACCCCTGAACGGCAGAATGCCCTTCATTATGTCAGTAAATTGCTGCAAGGATGTATCTGTCTGATCAATATCGTCTGGATTGACAACCCTCTTAACTCGGTGTACCTGGAGATTCCTACTCTGTAGTCTATGATCCTTGTGGTAATTGGGCGGTGCAATATAAACGGGAGGCAAGAGAAAGGAAACATAACACCGGCCAGACCACCCTCTCGGAAGCCATGTATAAGCCTGTTCCCCACAGATGAAGTATGCATTCGGAGGTGTAAGCAAAGGTGGGCTGCTAGTAGTGTTCAATCGGTATGTGTAGTTACAATGACTCTGTCCTAATGAAATGTTCCCTGTTCCTTCAACACAGAAACTAGCTGTCAAGTTGATCACAGGGGCAGGCATAGCTTTGCCCTCAGTGATATTGCGTTCCTGGAAACATTTAAAGTATTCAGTGACATTAAATCCTTGGAAATCTAGCATTTCATTTCGTAACCAAGTGACATTTTCGTGAGCTTCAAATACATTCATACAAGCGTCTGGGTGCAGGGTACCCTCCTTGTCATCTGGACCGGGTGTATATCCCTGGTGTACCACTATATACTCTAATACTGCTTTGTAGTCAGCCTGTACCATTTTCACAGCGTCAGCATAATAGTGCATGTATACCATAGAGAGCAGTTGGAACCAGGCTTCACAGCTACCTGAGTATGACAGGGGCAATGACAACAGCAAATCATTTTTATGCATAACTGAGGGAAGTAGCCCACACACCCAGCAATTCGTGGCATTAGTAGTACTGTGTACCTGATGAAGCATCTGAACGAAAGCATTTTGTGCATAGGTCTGTCTATGTCTCTCATTATGTGGGGCCAATGTAACAAACGAGTGCTCTGCTGGAACCGGGGTAGTCCCTATCAAGGCGTGCACAGGATGTTGTTCCTCTAGGTACCAAATCATCCCGAATCCGACTAGCAAGGAAAGCAAAATTATTACAACAAGCACTACTTTACTCTTAGTGGACCAAGAGGACCAAACAGGACCATTTGGAGTGGGACGCGGAGCCGCTAAGGGCTGCTCCTCATCAGGGATAGGACGACCAAAGGGATACATTTGGACAACTTCAAGGGCAACTTATAGGTGTCAAAAAGGGAAAGAAAAGTTCACGGGCTAGAGCCACTATTCCAACAACAGTACCAGAGGGCACAAGTCACCCAGCGTCCGTTTAGAGCCTCGCCGGTAGGCTCCTATTGTTCATCAACGACGGTGCTATGAAGCACTCCCACGGAGGAGCTGCACACTCACAGCCCTTGCAGCAAAACAAATCCTTCTTCTTTCAGGATAGGGCACCCTCCCTCCTGGGCAAATGCCCTCAGCTATCCTGTCCAGTGTCCAGGGCAGTGCACCAGTGTTGTTCACCCTAGTCTAATACAGGCACCTTAGGCACAGCACCTGCGCCCTAAGCTCAAGTCCTTCCCTAACTCCTAGACTGTTCGGCTGGTGCACCGTCCTTCTTCGGGGCCTCTAATTATACTTTGTAACTCCAGGCACTGTTTCATCAACAAAAAGGGGCAGAAACTCAGAATCAGATGGGCATCGAGACTCAGATTCCAGGGTATTAGAGACGGTGTTATCCGGGGTGGCCCTTATCTCTGGTGGGATCGCCTCAGACAGAACTGCATCACTTTCTTCGTCGGTCTGCGCCCACCTTACCCGGGCGTCAGAGAAGGGAACAAAGCGTGGCACCTTCTCGCACTCCTGATCACCGATGCCTTCGTTGACCCAGCGGTCGTACGGGAGCGGGAGAGGCACCCATTTCACATGAGATGTATGGATCCAATGCTTTCTGCCGTCCACCTTTACAGCCGTTCTGGTGGCGAGAAGTACGATGACTGGCCCCTTCCACCTCGGCTCCAGGCTGCTTTCTCGTTGGAAGTTTTTAATCATCACATAATCGCCGGGATGTATGCAGTGCCCGGGCCCCTCTGGTACTGGCCGCAATGTGGCTTGTATCTGTTGATGAAGAGAATGAAAATCTTTAGACAATTCATACAGGTAGTCTACAAGCAGGGGGTATTCTATATCGGAAAAGCACTTGGGTCTGGGGACTTCCCAAACATTAGCAGGGCGTCCGAAGACCACCTCGTAGGGGGACAACCCTGTTCTAGAATGCGCTGTCGCTCTGGTAGATAATAAAGCCAAGGGTAATGCATTTGGCCATCTCAGTCCTGTGCTTTCTTGAATCTTTGCCAACTTCAGTTTGAGAGTACCATTGTACTTCTCAACTAGGCCTGCTGACTGGGGGTGATTCGCTGCATGGAACTTCTGCTTAATATGCAAACCTGTGCACACCAATTCAATTACTTTTGCATTGAAGTGGCTTCCGTTGTCACTCCAAATCACTCGTGGCAGCCCATAGCGCGGGAAGTACTCTTTTAGAAGTGCCTTCGCCGTCGCCATAGCTGTATTCTCTTTAGTGGGGTAAGCCTCAATCCATTTACTGAATGCGCAGATCACTACTAGCACATACTTAACGTTATTTACTCGTTCCATTTTGATGAAATCCATCTGGAGAACCTCGAAAGGGAAGGAAGGCGGTGCAAAATTACCAGCAGGTGTAGGGGTACCTTTCCCAGGGTTATGCTTCAGACAAATGATGCAATGCTTCACTAGGTGCGTCTCTGTCTTAGCGATATCATTCTGCCATACTGGGTCCAGCAATTTGCATATTCCTTTGGCACTAATGTGCGCTGGGCCATGGGCCATGGTAACAACAGGGAGCTCATAAAAATTAGGCAGCAACCATCGCTGCTTTCCTGACAAGTCAGTCCAACACCCATCCTCATCCAAACAACCTGTTCTCTCCTCCCACATCGCTAATTCATCTAAAGTCGCCTCACCCTGAATTTCCCTGACATTCTCCAATGTGTCCTCGAACATTCCATTGTCTGGGACCCACCTAGCGGGACCTGCCACCAACATCTTTGTCATCTTTGATCGAGCTGTCTCCTTAGCTGTCTGGTCTGCGAAAGCATTTCCCCTCCCACCATCATCTGTAATAGCCTTATGAGTGTTACATTTCACTATTGCTAACTTACTGGGAAGTGTCAATGCGGACAGCAATCTATGTATCAATGGCCCGTTCTGAATCCGCAGTCCGTATGAAGTCAAGAACCCTCTTTCCGCCCAGAGGCGCCCAAAATTATGGGCCACCCCAAAGGCATACTGGCTGTCGGTGTAGATATTATCAGCCAGTCCCTCACTCAACTCACAAGCCCTGAGGAGGGCAACCAACTCTGCAGCTTGGGCCGATTGGTGCGGGATACGGGATGTCTCAACTACAGTGTGTAACGTTGTGATTGCATAGGCTGCAGTGGTGGTGCCATCTGGTAATTTGAAACAAGAGCCATCGACATATAGTTCCCCTTGGGGGTCAGATAAGGGAACGTCAGTCAGGTCTACCCGTCCCTTCGTTTCTTCCTCAGTCCGAAATAAACAATCATGGACATCATTGTCCTTTTCTTCCGAAGGGAGGGGTAGTAACGTGGCTGGGTTCAGAGTAGCACATCTTTTGATGGTAATGTGCGGAGCAAACAGAGTCAGTTCGTAGCCAGTCAGACGCGCACTAGTAAGGTGCTGCGTCTTTGTCTTATTCAATAGTGTATCCACAGCATGAGGTACCATGACTGTGAGGTCCGTGTCAAGAACGAGCCCTGCCGATTGTCTGATAGAAACTGCCACTGCCGCGGCAGCTCTCAGACAACTCGGGAGCGCTCTGGCGACATTATCAAGCATGGCAGAGAAGTAGGCGCAGGGTCTTTGCTTACCACCAAAACCCTGTGTTAGAACAGAGAGCGCGCAACCGTCCACCTCATGCACGTAGAGCACAAAAGGCTTCTGATAATCAGGAGTACCAAGCCCAGGAGCAGAGCAAAGCGCAGTCTTTAATTGCTCAAAAGCTTGCTGGCATGCAGGTGTCCAAGGCAGGGGTTCATGCACATCTTTGGTGGTCAGGTAAAGAAGGGGTTTTGTTAATAGGGAGTAGTTAGGGATCCAATGCCGACAATACGATGTTAACCCTATAAACGCGCGTACCTCGCGTTGGGTTCTAGGGACAGACATGTTAGTAATGGCAGCTATGCGCTCAGGTGTTAGTCTGCGACCCTCCTTCGACAGTAGGTGACCTAAATAGGTGACCTCCTGTCAACAATACTGAAATTTGGAAAGTGACACCTTGTGTCCATGGTGCGCCAGATGCAATAATAATTTAACTGTGGCGTCTTTGCAACCATCCTCATCGTCCGAGGCCACAAGGAGGTCATCAACATACTGCAGCAGCACATTACCAGGTGGAAGCTCCAAAGAATACAATTGAGCTTTCAAGGCTTGGCTATAAATATTGGGGCTTTCAGTATAGCCTTGTGGAGCACGAGAGAATCTAAAGCTCCGACCGGCTATTGCGAATCCAAACAGATATCTGCTATCTGTATGGATTGGTATGCTGAAGAAAGCATTTTTTAAGTCAATTACAGAGAAGAATTTTGCTGATGGGGGAATCATCGTTAAGATTGCTGTAATGTCCGGAACCACAGGGTATTGGTGAACTACAATCTTATTAACCTCTCTGAGGTCTATCACAAAACGGTAAACGTCAGGGTGGGCATCAGAATAATCCAAGGGTGCCTTTTTAAGAATAGGAAGAATAGGGCTATTACACACATTCGACGCAGTCTCCTCAACCACACCAGACTCAATCAAATCCTGTATTATTTGCAATAGGGCCTTTTCACCTGCCTGGTATATCTTGTACTGGGGAATACGTGGCAATTTAGCATTGTCCCTGACCTTTATAGAAACTGGCGGGATCTGGAGTAACCACACATCCGTGTCTCCTGTAGCCCATAACGTACGTAGCACATCTCTAAACTCAGCTGGAAGGGGGGCATCCTTCGCAAAACACTGTTTGGCACGGGCTACCTGCGGTCCAATAGTCATGTAAACACCGTCTGGAGAACAAGAAATTGTCGCATGCAACCTTTTTAACAAATCAAGTCCTAACAAATTTTCTCCACAATTTGACGTCAGTAAAAATGGTGAATCGACAGTAAAGGGGCCAATAGTCAAAGCAAGAGGCTTGGAAATGGGGCTAATGAATGGGGCTGAGAAACCCACCGACACATTATTTTGGCCAGACAGAGCTGCCCCCGGGACCAGTGAACGGGAAACAGAGCTATTCATAGCCCCTGTACCAACTAAAAACTTTTCAGTAGTACCCTGTAAATCAGCAGTGACATAAGGTCCATTCTGATCTATAGGCACAGGAACTGGTCCCTCGCCCTGTCCTTGGCTGTCCTAGCTGTGAGACAATCCTGTCACTTCGTCCATGTCATAATCGTCGTGATAGTACTGCCGTCCTCTGGGGTCATCAAAATAATTCCCGCTCTGCCTATTGTGTGATGTATCCTCTGACTGCATCCCCCCTCTACCGCCTGTACCTCGTCCGCATCCTCGAAAACCCCGACCCCTCGGGGCCTCACCTTTCTGTAACAACTCAGGACACTCATTCCACCAATGTCCCTCCTGCTTGCAGTACGCACATTGGTTGAGCCCGAGGGGCGCATTTGAAGCACCACCTCTGCCAGACCGGGCCGGCCGTTGGGCCAAACCCGAACCTCTACCTCGTCCATTTCCCCTTGCAACTTGCTGCATCAATACCCTCGTCTTCAAATCCTTTGACTTTTTCTCCACCCTTTCCTTGTCCTCATTCTCTCTATGTTCGTAATATTGTGCCATACTCAAAATCACAGATGGGAATGACGTCGTCCAAGTACTTTCCGAAGCCTGCAACCATGTTGCAATCTCGGGAAGCAAGTTAGTGACAAATCTTTTGACAAATAAACAAACACCACCCTCCTGTGATAGGTCCTGTCCACTAAAATCTAAAAACACCCCTTCAAATCTAGTAAAGAAATCCAACACACTTTCATCCTTCTTCTGGCGACACGCAGTCAACTTATCCCAATCCACTCTCTTTGGCGGGATAAGTGAGTGCATGTATGTGATAATACACCCTGGCAAAGCAAGGAGCTCCGCTTTCGGCTTGTCGATGGGCTTACGCTCCTTATCCCAAGCCCTGATCTCATCCCATGTTCCCCCCAACTCTAGTGCGTGATCCTGCGTATGGACCTGCCTCCATATATCCACCGGTACCAACAGTCTGAAAAACAGCTCTATATCAGCTGGCGTCATCACTGTGGAGGAGGCCGCCTCCGTCAATTCTATATAATATGCAGTAGGGTTTTTCCGGGGGTCCGGCAGCTGGCTCTTTAAGGATAGGACCTCACTCCTCTTCCAAGGAGTATAGATCCATTGCTCCTGAAATCGAGCGTCGACCCATTGTCTAATCACAGCATTGGTGGAATCACGCAGTTCTGGAATTTCAGGGTGGTAAATGGGATGAACTTCCCTCATGGGATGCTGTGTCCCCATTGTCGGTACCTTCTGGAGCAATCTACCTCGGTAACCCACCAGTGTCGTTATATTGCTAAAAACCTCATTGGGAGCCATACCTGCAGCATATACCCTATCCCGTCTGTCATATATTATTTGCGGTGCAACACCTTGAAAACACTGTTCCCACAACTCTATCAGCATCGCGGACATGTGTTTAAGGGCATGCTGCTGTATAAACGGCTCATAATCTTTCATCATACTCCACACATCCTCCACGCTATAGATCGGGTGCCGAGCCCACTGAGCTGCTTGATTCGCCACCATTTTCTTTTCCTCATCACCCACTGCAGAATGCACCAACACTCTATCCATTCGATCTCGCGCTGCTGCCCAGTTCACATCATGCACACCACGTGCAGGAGTTTCGGCATTCAACTGTGCCTGGTGTGTCACACTCACGGGGAAGGAGCAGACGCAGAGACAGGTACCATCATGTAGGGAGACAGGGTGGTAGGGGTGAAGGGGAGAGTAGCGGTCGATCCAGAGCTGACAGACTGGACGGGGGAACTAACAGCACCCGCCCCGGTGACAGGTGTGACTAGAATTGAAGCAAGAGGGGCCGGGGCTGAAGAGGTAGCGCCAGAAACAGGAATGCTAGAAGGGGCGGCACTAGAGGCCAAGGACTGAGAGGTCGGGACTGCCGGGTATATCCGTTCAGGGGCATAAGGAGGAGGAGGACGAGAATCCAATAGCTCTTCGACGAAATCATCACCTTCCTCTCTAGTAACATAGCACTTATCTGTCTGTAACCAAAACTTTTTATCTGTTCATTCTATACCTTTCTCTATCTTTCCTCTGTGTCATAGGCTACTGCTTTCTGTGTTATAGTTTGTGTCTGCCTCTTCTGGGCCTCTTTCTCTGCTCTCAGTCGTCGCTGCTTTGCTTCTTTCTGCCATACTCTTAGAGAATCAAACATCAACTGTCTGCTCCTCCTAGCGAACAACTTGTCCTGCAAGAAGTTCAATTTCTGTTCATCAAACGAGCCAGTAAGTGACCACTGTAACTCAGCATTGTCCGTCGTATATTTATGCCACAATGTGCTAAACATAACAGGGCCAATACCATGTTTAACATATATGTCGAAATTTGGAGAACCCTCCGGAGGTGCAGGCTGGCTCTCTTCCAGCATCAGTAGAACAACATCGACATCCAAAACACCCCAATTTGCTGAAACAAGGCATCTTAATATAAGACACATGCACTGTCCCTAACGAACAAGTAGAACACCAACAATCAACAAACTAAGACAAGATAAAGTAACAAATATTAGTCACAAAGCCAAACAAAACCGGTCCAAGGACCACTCCCTACAGTCTGGGGACTGTATCAAATTCAAGAAGACAGGCTCCAGCCCCAGACCTTTTCAAGCATTAGCCAAATTACCAGTTGGTCTGGCAGATTGTTCGCGGGCAGTCCCGGGCCTTTTCAAGCGCGGGCCAAATTTCCAGGTGGTCCGGTGAACTGCTCACAAACACTCTGGGGCAGATTTACAAGCCCCCTGCGCCACCAGTACGTCACTTTTCGTGACGTACTGGTGGCGCAGGGGGCTCCTCGATATTTACAAGGAGAGGAAAAGCCACCATGCGTGACTTTTCCTCTCCTTGTAAATACCGTCCCTTCACACGCAGCACTTTGCGGTGAAGGGGCGTTCCATGGGTGTTGCTGTGGGTGTTCCCATGCAACACCCATGGAACAAGACACATCTCCAGAATTACGAGAAATCGTAACTCTGGAGATGCATCTGAAAGCTACGCCACCCTAGAGGTGGCGTAGCGAGGCGCACCGAGGAGAAATGTTTTCATTTCTCCTCGTTTTCCTCTTTCAATGCGTGCTGCATTCTGCAGCACGCATTGAAAGAGGAAAGCCTGTACTGATTGTTTTTGTGCAGAAAGGTGCCCCTTCCTGCACAGAAACAATCTCCCCATGGCGCAGGCATCCTTGCACCATGGTGCAAGGGTGCCTGCGCCGGCGCTTGGCAGCTGTTTGTGCGCCAGCGCTAGGGAGAGCACAGGAATGCGACATATTCTTGTAAATATGTCGCATTCCTGTGCTCTGAAAGTGCTGCAGCGTGGCGCAGCCAAAGGGCTTGCAGCGCCACGCTGCGGCACTTTCTTGTAGATCTGCCCCTCTGTGCCTTTCCCAAGGGTCCGCAGACCCACCAAGTTCAAGACAAGACGGTCCGGAGACCGCACCAAGACACAGCCTTTTTAGAGCGAGGGCGAGGATGATCCAGAGGCAGAAGAATACAACAGTCCCATGTGCATTGGAGTCCACCTCTCTCTCCACGACATACACAGAGCATGAGCAAGACAACTCCCCAACCGGGAACAAGCAGGGAATCAATCTGATTGTCAATCTGAGCCAACATATCCTCAGTACTACTGAATCAAGTCTTTTGAACAAAGGGCTCGGCTTTGTACAGACCTACCAAGGGGATATGTTCCAGATAAACCAGGAACTTGCACAATTCTTTAGGAAGATCCGTCTCAGTTTCTTGTTTTCCAAGAAAGACGAAACTACACTACCAGATCAACCAATTAACACAAGCTCATGCAAAAGAGCCACGTTCATGCCCCCTCCACATTCTATACCTCCGGAGGTGATTACCTTTGAGAAGGCCGTAATGAAAGATCTCAACCTGGGCCCCACAACCAATCACTCTCCTTACCAGAATCTGTCTAAAATCAAACAAGAAGCACTCCAGAACCTGAGTATGGATGGATCCATAACAATTAAGCCATCTGACAAAGGCGAGGCAATTGTCATGATGGACACTTCCTCCTATAGAGACGAATGCCTCACACAACTCTCAGTTAGCAGTGCTTATCGGCCTTTGAAATTGGATCGCACTAAGAGACTTTTGGGTATGATCACAACAGTTAGTTGGCAATGCCAAGGAGCAGGGGTGGCTCACTATTAAGGAAACAGATTGTTTGGTAAACACAGAGTCCATCGCCCCCTATTTCTACGTGCTCCCTAAAATTCATAAGAATCAAAGACCTCCTCCAGGTCGCCCGAGCATATCAGGAATAGGATCCCTCCTTGAGCCACTCTCCCAATTTGTTGACTTCTTTTTGAGGCCCATGGTTCAAGAAATGCCGACCTACCTACAGGACATTAAAGATGTTTTATATGCCCTGAAAAATGGGAAATTTAATACAGAAACAGACTTCCTGGTATCCTTTGACGTGGAGTCCCTTTATACCTGCATTCCCCAGATTCCTCACGACCAGACCCTGGCCACGATCGAAGCCTTATTAAGATCCAGAGAACTTGATACTATAGCACCTGTTTCCTTCATCATGCAATGTGCCACACTTGCAATGAAAGAACATTTCTTTCAATTTGAGGACAGTCTCTACTTGCAGATATGTGGGACTTCGATGAGCAGCACATTCATTCCCAGTCTGGTGAATCTATACCTCCATTGGATAGAGACAGAGATGATCCTAACTTCCAGCAACCCTTTTCGGTCTAACATTCTCCTTTGGAAGCGCTATATCGATCTTATTCTGGTAATTTGGCGTGGCTCCGCAGGAAAGGTAACTCTTTTTCATCAGTGGCTGAACACTTACAATGCTTATCTGAAATTTACTTATGAGTTTAGTCAAGTAAGCCTCCCTTTCCTAGACCGTTTGATCTATGCCTCCCAAGGAACACCGCACACCGAGCTTTACAAGAAACTATGGCAAAAAACTCTTTGCTGTCTTATTCAAGTTACCACACTAAATCCGTGAGGGATAATCTGCCATTTGGCCAACTTTTATGGCTTTGACGCAACTGTACAGATTCGGATAAATACAAAAGCCATGTAGCAACTCTATAACGTCAATTGATGGACTGTCAATATCCACGGACCGTGATCAAGATGTCCGCAAAAAGAGCCAGGAATAGGAACCGTGAAGCTCTACTAGAAGCTTGCCCTCAGAAAGAATCGACTGGCAGATTGATTTGCATCAGAACCTTTAGCAGCACGTCAAGTTTGGTCCAGAAATCCATTACCAAGAACTGGAAAATTCTGAACAAAGGATCACGCTCGTTGCCGAACCGATGTTTGCTTTCAAACAAAGTGCTAATTTGAGAGACAAGCTGGTACACACAAGACCTTGGATACAATCCACCACACAACTAAACACTCTCTGGGGTCTCCCGCCTGTAAAAGGACATTTTCCATGTGGCACATGCAGTTTCTGTGCCCAAACTTCACATACAACACACATTGATATAGGCACAGATCGACCATGGGAGCAAAAGCAGCACACTAATTGTAATTCTGAATGCCTGATCTATCTGATCACTTGCCCCTGTGGTTTGAGGTACGTGGGTATGACAACTAGAAACGTTAAAACCCGCATTTTGGAACACAAGAGCACAATCCGTTGCAAAAAACAGATCACCAAACTTCCTACACACTTTCAAGAAAAGGGGCATGATGCCAATGAACTTCAATGGACAGTTTTAGATAAACTGATCATTTCCCAACCAATTGTAAACATGTCACAATATCTGTTTGGAAAGGAGCAGCGTTGGGTATTCAGATTATGCAGTGATAGCTCAGGTCTTAATGATGAGATTCCCTGGTTGAGTCTATCTCGTCCCTAACCAGAGAACATAATTCGTTCTGACCGAGGGTCTAATATGAGTCTATCTCGTCCTTAAATTGTGAACATCACTCGTTCTGACGAGGGTCTAATATGAGGACAACACTAGACTGTATGTCTGACAGTCCAGTTTATAACAATAAATATGTGGGTTTTTATTTGTCATTTAGACATTGAGACATCACAACGCAGAAGCATTATGATAGACTGCTCCGTCCCATGAGCCACAATATGGCATGCATATTAAAAAATGGCACGGTTGTCATTCATTTTTGGTTGCATCAAAACCTGCTTAGTGCAAATAAAATAATTTTCTGTGCCCTAAAAAATCTTTTTTATACCCATATAATAAATATCCTGCATGCCCTCATTGAGCAGCCATAGGATTTACGTTGTGAATTAGCTATGAATTTATGCTAACATTTGCCTGCAGTTTTTGTACTTGTGGGTTTTTACATTTCAGTCGAGGCAAGTTTCGGAGTGTATGTATGATTTCTGACAGAGAAACGCAGAGAGGTTAAACTACATCTCCTAGAACTCCTTAGCTGAGCACAACCACAAAGTAACAGGCATTTGTTGCTGAGGTAGACAGTCTGTCTTCCCTATCGGCTCTTCGCCTATGGCAGTAGCGGGTGGGCAGTGCCTGCTCACAAACAGGAAGAGAAAGCTTGGGCGCTTTCAGTATCAGCCACCCTTCTGAGGCGCGAATCCACACCCAGGACATCTGGTCACACAGGTATTTTCTCTGTATGTGCATTTGTGTTTGAAAGATCTTTTTAACTAGTCTCACTTTTTGAACTCGTCTTACATAAAATGAAAACACGGCTTTAAGGTCCCTTCGCAGTAGCTTAGATCGTCTATTACTGTGTGAGGGAACCACTCGCATCGAGCATTTCTAAGCAAGCCTGTCTCACGACTCCGGGATCTTTCCTGCTATTACTACTCAGGTATGTTTTCTGTCGTCAACTTTACAAGACAGGGAGTCTCTCTCCCCTTCTTTTTTCATATCTGTTTGCTTGTTCTTGTTGTTTTTTTGCCTGCTGTAACCCACATGGTTTTTTACCTGTCTTATTTTATATGTTTTTTGAGTCATTGCTTCTGTTACCTCTAAGAACATGACTCACATTCCCTGTTGGGTTATAACAACCTCGTTTGCAGCAGCTTAATAGAATTTACAAACAAGAAAACACTCACATTTTTTTAAATTTACCTGACGTCTGTTTGTTTCTGCCCAGAATAACAATTGTCTGTGCAGGTTAACCAACAGAATATGTTTCTGTGTTGTAAGTCAACTGTATACATTGTGCCTTTTATGACTGTGCAATACAGTCAAACATGTATCCCTACTTATGTTTCAAAATAGGATTTGGATGCCACCTCGAGTTTCTGCGCCGAGGTTTAAGGTGTCATCGGTTCACCCGAAATTCGGGAAAGCTACATTTACAGTCAATCAATATATGGACTGATTAACCACATGGTCTATTGATGGGTTTAGTAACGACTCAGTGATAAACACTTTATGCTGAAGTTTGTTCTCTTGTTCTATGAGTGCGATCAGTGGATGTGTGAACAAACCTAACACTTTGTCTCTTTTCAGGGAGTATGCCGTCCAGTGGAAATCACGCCTTACTGGCAAACCACTCCAACCACTGGTTGTATATTCTTTCCTCTTACTGAGTCTGGTATGGGTGGAAATGTTACCTTTTAATTGTTATTTTCACATCGGTCCTGAAGAAAACTGCTACACCTTTATGGAGAGTAAATGGCTGAAACATGTCGACCCCCACGGTTCGATTACAGGTTGAATAACCTCCTGTCATAGCCTTATTTTTTAATCCTGACCTCTGGATACCCTAATAAAGATTTTTTGGCATACCACAGAGTTAGTTTTAGCTCACATACACTCTTTTCTTCCTTTCTCCTCACCACACCCTGCTCATCTACAGGTTTTAGGATACCTCTACTTTCTCACAAATAAACATCCCTGAGCTCCTCCCTCTCAGTGAGGGGGTTGTAGCCCGCAGTATGACTAGGTTCGCAGTGCGAGGAGGTTACCCGATGATGAAGCATGCCACCCATGGGTGGGTGAGGGAAACCGTCCTGTAAAAGGGACACTCCAGCACTCTTCTCTTCTTTTTGCTTTTTAGACCCAGTGTCCCTTTTTGTGTTTTCTACTTATGATAGAGGGGAGTCATCCCCTGCTGATCTTAAAACCTACTCAGGCCCTCCTTTTTGCGTGCTGATTTAACTGTAATTTTACTGCCACTTATTCCATTTGCTCTAATATTACCGGTGATAGTTTTACCACATCTGCTATGAATGGGAGCTTTTGTATTACCATCCACCTCTATATGTGCCTCAATGTCACCAATGGCTGTAAGCCCTGCTTATTGCCAGCAGTTTCTTATCAGAATTGTTGGTATTACACCTAGCCAAATTCAATGTTTTTGTAGTCCTATGGCAGGTGGTCCATCATTCCATCACACCTATAACAGTACTTACCCAACTGTAATATTACGTAGGTCTTGGGATGGAAATATCCACTGCATGGTCTGGAGAGCATGCTCCTTTGCCCCAGATCTTTTTTCTCTAAGTGTAGTTGCTAGGGTTTTGGTGATGCTCTCAGTGAGCATGAAAAGTATGTATGCTCACTCAGAAGTTTCTCTGATGAGTGGACTCTGATCCCAGATTGTTGCTCGGAGGCCAGGTGGGCACCCAGAGCGTGTCCCTCTTTTAGGGAGTGGTTATTGTCCTCTCTTTCATGGCTTTATGAGCCTGGCAGTAGTGACATCATGATTGGCAGTGGAAGGGACAGTTCTTTTTACCTGTCTCATTCAGAGGAAGATGCCTACAATCCTACCCTGTTTAAAAGGTTCTTGTTATAATTATTAAATATCCTCTATTTGATATTATTATATTACTGTGTCACCTGTTTTATCCTTACCATTAATGTGGTATCTCCCATAACCCCTGTACCCTTTTTATCCTCTCAACATGGAATATCTCAGGTATTACTAACAGTTGGAATGTTTGGTCAGCTGAGCCAGTGAGGTGGCACTGCAGGTTGTATGCTGTTTGCTTAATAAAGAAAACTCTACTTTATGATTAGGCTTTCCTGTTTTCAGTTTCTATTTTTGATAAATTCTGGTGGGGTTTTTTCAGTGTTTTCAAGTGATTTCAATACCTTAAAAAAACAGTGGTTATCAGTGGTTACACATTTTCGCGCCATTAAAAACAACAGAAACAGTGTTTTTCCGGTGTTTATGGAACTTTTTGCTTTTATTATTGCATGCTTTCTGCACTGATAGTGTACGTACAGTGTAAGTGAGGTCCAAATACATTTTTACAAATCAAACTTATCGTCGTTCACCATACAATACTTCTTCAGTGAGTCTTTGGTGATGCACCTTCGCTCTTTCTTTCCCATGTAAACTTTAACTGTGAAAAGGCCCTCTCAACATTGGCACTTTCGACAAGCAACGCCAAAATAGCCAGTATACAATTTGCTAACTCTGGCCACTGACATAGCTTTCCATGCCAATACTGGTGCACCTGAAGATTGTGATTCTCTGTGACAGGTTCTGCAACATATGCGTTGTACTGGGCGCATATGCTCTCAGAGTTATTGAAGTGGTCAAAAATGAGGCAGCACTTTTGAAACTCCGGAGAAAATTTCCCTTTACGGAAGGCATCTATAACTTGTGTAGAGTACCACAGTGAGGCTTCATTGACTTCAAATGCCATGGTTGGTGAAGGGCTATTTCTCATACATTGTAAAATAAAAGTTCCTGAATTGCTCCTCAACATTTCTTTGCTTACCAAGTGGCAAGCATTCTAACATGGAATATGTTGCAGTGCCAAAGTCACTAAAAGTGTCGCCCAGCCTACTCTCAAGGAAATGTTTCACATCTACACCAATTATGCTGAACACTTGGTAGACAAGGGTGTTTTCAGACTCTAGTTTTTTTATTATGTCCACTGCAGCAGTCATGCTTTCCTGTAAAAATCTAACAAACCTAAGAATGCAGTAGAGTGTACTTTTTTTCAAATCACTATCAATATGTGACCAAAGATCCTCACATTGTCTGGCGTCATGTTTTCACCAGTATCCCAGATGCTTTGTGACTGCAATCTTTTCACATATACCTGTCACTATACCTTGAATGAATTTTTAAAGCCTGGGGTGTTTGGCAATTCACCTACTATCAATACTGACTCACTAGAAAAGGGGGCTGATGTATCAAGGGTTTTTACCCATTCTCTGTGGGTAAATGTGATGGTACATATTGGGAAAGATTCTATGAAACTTACATTTTTCCTATTAGTTAAAGACTGATATGATTTTGATATTTCCTGATTCTCTACAGTTTATAAAATACATAAACAACACTGAAAACATGTTTCTAACCCCTGTATCTTTAGACCAAAGACCACAAAACTGAAAAAAGGAAGAACAAACAATATTTTAGTGATATCCCTAAACAACAAAACTCAAGCAGAATAATGTTAGCCCAGTCTTTCTTACTGCTACCTTATATAACAAAGTTACATTGTATTGGCACCTTCAGGAAGGAATAAAAATTACTCTTTCACTTTCCTTTTCCTTTCTTTGAATGGCATTTAGTTTGTGGTTATGCAGGGGTTTTTTCAGTGTTTTTATGTTTTCACCGGTGAGGGCTATTTCTCTTCCGGTGGGGTTTTATCAGTTATTATAGGTTTAAACCTAAAACCGGACAGCCTATTTATGATATATTCGTCCTTCTTTTTAACACTGGTAATTAGAGTGGGATCAGCAGCTGTGCAGGGGACAGCAGAAGACACCTTCACCCCTGAGTATGACTTAAGGTCACTCACAGAGCAGTGAGGTTCTAGTCAGCTGTTGAGTGCTGCCGATACATGGTGCTCACGCACACGCTCAACAAGAAGGAACTGTGGAAGTGAAGAATGGTACCCTTTATGAAGTGAGGTTGTAGAGGAGGTAGTGAGCCTCTATGCTCCTTAAATCACTTTAGGACTGAGGTAGAAGCAAGCGTATCCTCGAGTATGCAGACAAGTGCTTTAACTAACCTCCCAGACTAATGCGTGAAATGCAGCGACAAGAAGCAACTTTTATACTTTACTTAACTGAGTTGTCTCTAGCTCTGTGGCTGTGAGGCAGTGCGCTCTATAGAGATTAACATTGAGGCACACTGCTCATCAGAGCTCATATCAACCATTTCAATGTAGTTTGGCCCTTGGAGGAAGCGCTCCTTTTATTCTTAGAAGGCACCAATTTGTCAGTAAAGTGCAGAGCACCTTGTTCTGTTCTCCGCATTTAATGGTGACTTTCATAATTGTGCGCAACACTCGCTCGCATTAGTAGCGGTGTGGGTAAAATAAACAGCGCTCATTATGTCCCCGCTAGTGTGCTTCATAGCGGGGTTGGCAAAGACAAGCTTTTGGCAATTGCCCTGCTACATAGAATGGAAATGTTGGCTATCTGTTGGGGCCGCCAACATGAAGAACCTGCTGGTTCGGACGCATTGGTTGACAAAATGAGAGAAATCTTTAGCGCACGTGCATGCTCTCAATGGTGATTGCTTGTTCACAGCCTGGAAGAGTTTAGGAAACAAGTTTCTTTAAAAGTAATAAGCTCTTACCTGGGATCCATTCGAGCAAGGAAGACAGCATGTTTGGTGTGACTGTCGAAGAGAAGGAACCACCTCATAAGTAGGCACCCGCCTCTTCATATTATTTCCTCTTTGGGTGTTGCCTATTGTCCATTGCTGCAAGAGAAAAACACAGAGAAATAGAAAAAGGATTAAGTAAACAGGAAAAGAGGACAGCCATGTCTCAGTAGGTAATTGTTATTGGAAGCATGTAGCTGCACATTATAATTACTTCTTATAAAATAAAGTACATTACATGTTCAGGCATCCCCGGGTTACAGTTTTTTTTCTAATACATGTGAATGTTTACCACTTTTGTTTGCAGATTTGCAGTTTCCTCTAATGCATGTGAATATTAACAATTTTAGCTGCAGGTTTTAACTATTGCATTTGCAGGCATTGCTGTTTTCTCAAAAGTGCTCTGTAAACCTTGTTTTTAAATCTTAACTGTTTCTGATTACACTTTATAAGATGGCAGCAGCAAGCATGAGCCAGCCTCCACCCTTTTTGAATGGCATAGGATATCTAATTTTTCCTGGGAAAGAATGGGTGAAATTGTTCAAATCTTATAGCGATTGGAGGAGAAACATTTTCAACCTACAGAAAACAACATATTCTTCTACATAATTTGGGGGTGCAATGCAGGCAAAATTTTGAAAATGTAAGTGATCCTATCACAGACAATGACAAAGAAGAAAAAGAACAATTATATGGGTACTAATTAATTTTCAAGAAACTGGAAGAACATTTTGGGCAGTAAATTAAAGTTGTTCTGGAAGGTGATACATTTTTTAGTAGTGCAGGGAAAAAATGAAAAGGTAACCAGCTACATTGCAGTACTTAAAGGTGTTTCTAACACTTGTGATTTTGGTGTATTATGCGATTCCCTAATCAGAGATCAAATAGTCAGGTGCATCAACAATATAAAGATCAGGAAAAACTAGTTGCTTATCTCAAGGAAGCTTCAGAAATCGCTAAGAGTATTTAGCATATAGCTGAATGCATAAAGGTAATGAAAGAGCCCGCACAAGTTGAAGAAGTACAAGTAATCCAAGAAACGAAAGAAGAGAAAATGAGAATAATGGAGATAAACAAGAAACAATCCAACATAAAGACCAGAAACAAGCCCAATACAAACCCTGAAAGTTCAAAGTTAAAATGTCATAGGTGTGGGAATAGCAACCACATGCTAACTGCCTAATTGTCCACCTGCTTTTGTCTATGTCAGAAATGTAATAAAAGGGGACATTATGCAAGAGTATGTAAGAATTTGGACAATAAACAAGTACATGTTATAGAAAATAGTGAAGAATATAGTGAAAAATAATTTTTTCAAATTGATCCACAAGAAGCAAATGTACACAGTACATATCCCACATGTTACTGTGGATGGTGAAGATGTAAAAGTCTTTGCAGATTCATGTTCTCCTTACACTTTGATAGAAAAGAATGTATTTGTCAATAAATTTGCAGGCAAAGGATATAATTTACAGGAAGCTGATGTTAAACCAAGTGGGTCTAATAGAGATCCTATTCCATTAATTGGTATGACAACAAAGGGGCCGATTACGATCTCGCTCGGAAGGGCTCCTGACTCTATCCGTCAGGAGTAAGTCCGAGTCATAAGCGCGATTTCCAGATGACTCGTACTGCTGTACGAGCGAGCAAGTACGATGCAAATATAGCCTCGCGCTCTGAGCTACTCGTACCGTCAGCGAGGCCCTCTGGACGACTCTGAAATGGCCGGCACGCACAGCGCAATGGGGCTGATTTCCGAGCGACCAAGTACGATGCGCGCGTCGAGCAGCAAGATCGAGCCGGAGCCTCCGACTTGAGGCAGCGTTGGGAAGCGGACTTCAGGGGGCCGTAGCGGGCCTCCCTTCAACCGTAGCCCTACGACCCGGTCACTGCATGCACGGGGCGGCCGGCACCGAGGAGTCCCCACGACAGGGGGGGCCCTTTTCCGCAACCTACCTTTATTCTCTATGGGAGCCTATGTACGCTATGTACAACAGGCTCCCATAGACCTCAATGGGACTCCGAGTGACCCGAGTCCGTCAGCGCTCAATTGCATCGTACTCGGTCGCTTGTAGCCTCAGAGCGCGAGTCACTCGGAAAGCTCTACGAGACCGAGTCGGCCGTAGGGCTTTCCGAGCGAGATCATAATTGGCCCTGAATAATCCCGAATAAGTTCTTGCATGTGAAAGATCTTACACAGGTCAAGAAGTATGTAAGGATTATCCAGAACCTTTTAACAACAAAGTGAGGCTTTTACGCGACTTCCAGCACAAGAAAAAATGAACGAATAAGGCTAAGCCAGCAGTACACAAAGTTAGAGCCATTTCCCATCCGATGGAAGAACCATTAAAGGAGGAATTTAAGAAATTAGAAGTGCAAGGGGTTATTGAAGCCATAGAGAGTTTAAAGTGGCTTGCCCCCATAGTGGTAACTAACAAGGCTGGAGGAAGAGGGATATGTCTTTGGGTAGATCTTAGCGACCTCAATAATAACATATGGGTGGATTGAAATGTTAAGCCTGATTAGAGATGTGAGCTGCTTCAGTGTAATTGATCTATCCTCAGCATGCCTTCAGCCTGAATCTAGGCCAAACATGTCTTTTATCACCTCATTTGGAGTAGACTACGAATGGGTAAAATTCACTTTTATCACCCGTGCTGCGGTCTCTAGGGAAAAGGATTCATTTTTGAAACCTGTTGTCCATGCCCATAGTATGATAAAAACAGTACCTTCCACAGAATGCTATCTTACATAGGTAACCAATGTTCTATCACCGGCAGCTGTTAACTAGATTTAAGTTTAATGTTTTTGTACATCTTATTCGTTTCCCTAATGGCTGGTCAGCTTTGGGCATATTGGGTCCTTGTATCTGTGACAATCTGTCAGTACAAACTCTTGAGCACTTTGTTTTGTTCTGTCCCCATTTTCTCTACCAAGAAAATGTTTTTTATTGCCCCTTTTAAAACATTTATATTTCACACAAGTAAGACCCACCATACTATACCTTATGATTCTTAGGGATAGCCACACTTGTGTGAGTGTCACTAATTTTTAAAGTTGTGTAATCAAGTTGCGGGAGACTTGGGGTTTGTTAACAGGGTAGTTCTGCCCTTTGGGGGGATTGCATTTGCATGTTTTCATGACGTGTGTTTTTCAATAATGATTGTCAACCTGAAATATTGGGGATCTGTAAAATTGTCATGTAATTATTAAAATTTCTCTGGTATGTGCTTGTGAAACATTATTGATTTATGTTACGCACAATGATTCAGACTCGCAGCCATGGCTTCTGAACATTTTACTGTATGTTTTATAAGCCTGGGCGTAGTTCGCAAGTAATGCTTCGCGAAGCTACGCAAAGTGCAGTTCGCACTACGCAAGCTTCGCGTAGCACTACGCGAACTGCGTAGCGCACTGTTCGCAATGATTGCACAGTGCCGGATGCTTGTCCGCACTGTGCAATCATTGAAAACGGCAACTTGCACAGTGCGAGCTGTCTTTTACTGCCGCTCGAGTAGATTTTTACTCGAGCGGCAGCTTTCTCAACGCGGACTGGTAGTTTCTCATCGCGAGCGGTCGCGAGCATACGCGACCACTCGCAATGAGAAGCCTGACCTCCCCGCGTTGAGGATCTCGCCGGGAGGTTTATTTTCCACGCTAGCGATCGGCAACTTGATGTTGCTGATCGCGAACGAGGAAAAAGTCTCGCCGGGATGTCATTTTGCTTGCTCGCGGTCGCCAACTTGACGTTGAGGACTGCGAGCAAGCAAAAAATGACCGCGGCACTACGCTACGCTACGCTACGCGTGTTTGCACTGTGCTACGTGCAATTCGTGTTGTGCGAAGTAGCGCAAACTTCGCAAACTACGCGAGCGTAGCGTAGCACTTCGCCCAGGGTTAATGTTTTATCAGTTGTTTTTATGATAAATGTTTTTATGATATGTTTTTAATGTTTTATGGGTTTTGTGTATCTTTTATGGTTGTATTTTAACTGAATAAAGATTTTTACTACTACTAGTACATTGATAACCAAAAATGGGGTACAATTTACCTCGGAATAAATGAGGGGATATTTATCTAACCTATCCATTGAGCACTACAAAATAGCCTTATATTGTCCTATGGCAAATGGTCCAGTTGAACGTGTAAATAGAATGATTAAAGATTGCACCCAATTGTCTAGTGTTTCCAGAGAACCGTTAGGAAAATCCCTTCAAAACATATTACTGTCATACCATAGCACACCCAATGCTGTTACAGGGATTTCTCCATTTGTGTTGCTTAAAGGCAGACTACCAGGAACCAAATTGTCCCCCAATTGGTTGGGTGGTGGCCAGCCTGTGTGGGTGCAGATGCAAAAAGCAAGTTAATGCATTAAGCAGCATCAGGAAGGTTATAGAGTACAATATGACAATAAACATGGTGTTGTAAGGAAGAATTGGTAGTAGGAAATATAGTGACTGCCAAACATCCATATCACCAAAGGAGTATGGTCAGTTGTTATTCCAACCCTAAGAAAATAATTCAAGTACACAAAAAAGTGGTTGTTTTGGATGATGACAGGACCTGGAGCATGGACAGATTGTACAGGTGCCATACTGTGCCAGGGATGCAATTAAATCAAAATGTGTCTACTGAAGTCCCTAGGAGTTCAAGTGGAAATAGATTTCCAAACGGAGTGAAAGGGTACTGCAATGGCATAAGGATTACATTGTCAAGTAAATGAATTAATGTATGGGACAGTGGTATTAACTCTTATTATGCAACATATGAATACTTATATAAATGTTAAATGTAGTACAGTATGCTCCACCTCCTTTTATAACATTGCACCTTTGGAAAGTGGTATATTGTATTTTAAATGTATATCGTAATGGTTCATGCTAGGGTGATGTTTTTATTCGCATAGGGAGGAGATGTGTTACCATTTTTACTTATAATGGTCCTCTATTTAATATTATCATTATATTATAGCGTCACCTGTTTTATCTTTTACCACTTTTTTTTTTTAATGTGGTATCTCCCATAACCCCTGTACCCTTCTTATCTTCTCAACATGGAATCATGGAATGTCCCAGGTATCACTGACAGTTGGAATGTTCGGTCAGTTGAGATTGTGAAGTGACACTGGAGGTTGTCTGTTGATTGTTTAATCAAGACAACTCTTCTTTATGATATATTTGTTCTTCTTTTTAACAGTTCTGCCAGTTTCACTTATCTTGATCTTACACTTTCATCCATGTAAAAGGTATATGCATGCTATATGTACTACACTGAGTGATTGGGGAGCCTTTGTGCTTGTTTGGCTGGGTGCAGCAGAGAATCCTTTTCACTTCTAAGGGCCCGATTGCGATGTGGTTAGGAAGGCCTCCTAACGGCATTTGCTCCTTCCGAATCGGATCGGGAATGTGTCTTCCTGTCCGAGAGCCAGATTACGATGCGGTTAGGAACATAGGCTCCCATAGAATTTAATGGGAGTCCAACCAAATCGTATCTGGAAGCATCCGGATGCATCATACTCGGTCGGTCGAACTCTCCCGATCCGAGTCGGTCAGAAACCATTCCAAACCGATTTGATCGGGAAGATTTCCTAACGGCATCAGAATCGGGCCAGAGTGTGTGAATAGCAGTACAAAATAGCTGATGGCAGTGGGTGAAGCGAACCATGTTTTTGTAAGCCTGTGAGCCTGCTTTTTATTTTTCCTCCATCAGAATTTCACTGCATTGTGATGCAATATCCTATGAGAGGCAGTGTCAAATTGCTCCTTTGCATTTTGCCTCCTTGCCGAGAATGGATCTCCAACAGCTTCAGGTAAGTAAAGTAAATGTTCTTTATTTCAAAACAACAACCTCAGGGAGAGCATCTAAGAGTGACCTCTCTCTATCTAAACTACATAGTTTCTGCCCAACTGAAACAACGGCAGAGACTCACAGGGTAATGGTCAGAATCCCCAGCTCACGGGCAGAGGAAAACCTAATAATGTGAACAAATCTTGACCAGGAGTCATACATAGCTGCCATCGCCATACCACTCCTTTTCCCATGCCAGAATGATCCTAGATCCACCCCCTCTTCCTGCCTCACCTGTGTCACAAAAGATTTGACCTTGCTCTCTGTGTATAATATGCATCCACATCTGACAACTGCTTGGAACCCAGTGGGGAGAATACCACCCTGCTATGCCAGATCACACAATTATCATGCAGGGCTGGCATGCAGGCTTCAAATGAAGATCCCCTCAAAGTATGCACCAGGGCTAATTGATCAATTATGGGGTGTTTCCACAGATGAATGTTCTATGATTCTCTGACTGAATGAAAAGCAACAGTACGCTAACATATATAGTTAAAAAGATTGTTGTGTTTGAGGGCAAGGATCCTCTGATTGCTTGGTTTTCTTCAGGCATGAGACTAAGTCTGCCTCCTAATTCCTCCTAGGAATGCTGCTGGAATGCCTTGAGGGATGGTGAGCTCTGCCTTCTGTGGAGATGAATGGTGAATTGTGGTCCTTCAAGAAAAGCATGCCTGGAAGAGACGTTCAACAGCTCTGCTTCCTGTAGAAAGTCTGAGTTACAAAAAAGGACAAGAATCCATTACCAATTAAATTGTCTGGGGCCCAGGGGATGGATCAGAACCTAAACCATCTTGTGGTGAGCCCCTCTCATTTGTTCATCTATCATTGTGCCCTAGTTTCTGCCACCGGGTCTTGAATATCATCTCTACCCTCTCACTTGGCCTGGAGAGTATCAATGAGGTAACTTGATGAGACTTGGCTGAGCACAATGCTTCAAACTACAACAAAACAATGCAGAAATATGTGAATGTGTGAAGCAGTGGCAGAGTTATCCTCCTTATGTTTAGCTTTATTTCTCCCCTTTCCATGCCCCAGGAGCTGTGGATATCCGAGCAAGAAAAGGTCTGACTGGCAGTTGTGAAGATAAGCAACTTTGTAGCATTAACCACTGTATGTCAGAGCAAATGTAAACTAGGGTCAACTGTTGCTGAGATACTGTCTTTTTAAATCGAAACATGCTACATTTTTCTATATTGATGTCATGGCGACACTTGCAACAAAGAGATTTAAGGAATACCTGAATTAATCTCAGCCACTAGCAATTGCTGAGGGCCACATTCCTTACCATTGTTTTTGCCCATAATGCACTCTAGACAGAGACTTAACAAATTTAAATCAGTCTTGGTCCTGCTCCAATAGGGGCAGTCCAGCTGAATCTGCCACACCAGGTCCCCTCCAAATGGAAACAAAAGCAATGCCAGATTGGTTTCGACCTCCTTAGATCTCATCAATGATATATAGCTTCAGTCCTTTGGCACACATATCATTGGAGCATACCCATCACATTTAGGATATTTACCGGAACAAACTAGGTGATGGAAGGAAAGCATAAATTATTCTCAGGCACAAGCGATCACTTGGGACGCATTCCAGACCATCATTTTTCACCCTCTATGCCACTCTAGACAGAGACCTACCATAGCGCGATGGGTCTACATTCTGCTTCCAATGCCTAAGTGGAGATCTCCAGCTGGACAGGATGCTCTGATTGTGGGCAAAAATCTCCAACCAGTAGTATGATTTCAAAGTCTTCATCCACATATAGAAGGGAGATAACAGCCTCCTACCATTGATGACAATATATTAAATTTACAGTTGGATTTGAACTGTATGCCTGTTTGGGGAGTTCTCTAGCACACCAGTGGAGATCTCTGCTGCCAGGGCACATATCTCCACCTCCTGGGTTAAGAATTCCAAATGAAAGTGGCTAGGGAAACAACATACACATGATCCAAATCACAAATACCTGACAGACAATAACATTCCAAACACAAACATTACAGCGCACATCACACACTCTAGTCCCTGCCCTCTTCCCCTTGGGTTGCCTAACTACAGGACACCACACATCTTCATATACCACAATGCAGGTAGCCCCACTCAAGAGTAAGAGCAACATCAGTGAGGAGGAAACAGATTTTGTAGTTACCCTTAATGATCACTACAAGGAATTATGTAGTTTGGCTTCATACACCCTTAGTGGAGCAGATAAGGTGGCCACCTGGCAGGTGTAGAGAGACTATGTCAGTGCATTGGATGTGGAACCACACACTTTGGGGGACCTCAAGAAAAAATAGCTGGATGACAGAAGGAGAGTGAAGCAGAATTTTCCAGGATACACCTGCCAAAAGCTCTCCTTGGAGGAGGACCTAGATTCCATTTTAATCTCCTCACCCTCAAGGAAAGTATTCTCCCTACCATGCGCCCTGATTTGTTACAAGACCTGTCTGTTCTAGGGAACCCTACAGTAAGGTCAAGTAAGAATTAACCACCCATCTCTTGTAACCCATGCTTGTATCACCACTCATGCTATTCTGTCCTTTATCTGTTCTTCACCGATGAGTAGATCTCACACACATCTGTCTATTAAACAGCACATTACATTTAATAACAACATATTACACTTACAATTCCCTAAATACTCCTATTTTACATATTACACCTAACCAACTTACTAAGCAATAAACATGTTAATACATCCTCTCTCTCCTCCTCAAATAATTGTTCCTCAAAATGATGGTCAAAGCAACAAAGATATTAATCAACATAGTCAAACAAAATGTTTTTTTAGTGTGTGACTTTCTTTCCTTTGTGGGCAGAATGTTTGTGATTGGATGTTGTTGTAATGAGCTTCACATGTCGATGAGTGTGCTGCAGTCCTGACTGTTTACTTCCTCCTCCTTGCAGTATCAGATGTGTTGCATATATTTGAAGCCTTGTTTGAATCTGTGATGTATATTACTTGTACTTAAATAATGTTGTTGATATTTTTAAAATTATATTTAAAATTAAAGTTATAATATATAATTAAGGCTCCCTGTTTTCCGTTTTTAGTGATTTTTACTGATAAATGCAGACAGAAAACATTCATTTTCTTGTCTGTATTTGTTTTTAAATGTGGATAAAAGCGGAAATTGGGTTGCTTTTTGATTAATTCTAAATACTGTATGACAGGACTGCTAGGCCAATAGATGTGTGGATTGATAGATAAGGGGGTTAAAAAGAAAGGAATTTTAGTAAAGAGGCTTTAACAGCAGTAGATATGCACGAGGTTGATACTGAAATTTGCATATTTTCATTATAAGTGCACTGATTTATCTTCTGTGGGTATTCACAGCACTGAAACTTTGCAGACATTCAAGCATGAGTGCATATTTATCTGTTAAATAAATGTGGAATATACTAATTTCAGCTTAATTTTTCCACAAAACCCAAAATAAATATGGATAAATACAGATAAAATTAAGAAAAAATAAATATGGATAAATACAGACGGAAATGTCAAAAAAATAAATACCATAAAACTGGGAGCCCTATATATAATTGATTTGACATTCAAAAATACTTTTTCCATTTATTTTCATCTTTTTCCTTATGTGAGGTTTGTGTTATTCCTTGCAAGAAATTACTTTGATGAATGTGTTACAGTACCAGTAATTGGTCATGTTTAGTTCTTGACTTACTCTAAGGATTGGCTAGAATATATTTGACTAATACAAACAAAGCCTCATTTAGTCATATATCTTATTTGTGTCCAAGCTCTGATGGGGGATCCCTCACTACAACCATGCGAAAGAGAACAGGGAATAGAGCTTGACTGGCAACCACTTGACAGGTATATTCAGTGGTAATTTCGACTCACATCTAATAATTTCTGGTACCTTATTGGTGCACATCAATAAAGTAAAAGGAGACCCCTCATAGGAGCTACCATTGGGTCCACTGACATTGAGAATTCTGTGTTATTCACATCATTGGTATGCTCCTTGTATTGGGCAGAAGGGTGATTGTTGAGTCCATCTGTGTCACTGGATGAAGTGTGCTGCCACCCTGGCTGGACTACTACCAACCATATTTAGAGATCTCTATAAGCCCCACAGAGATCTCTGTACCTTCAGAAGAGCCTTCACCATGGTGGTTCTTCTGATGGCACAGAAGGATTGCTGAGTGCCCACCGTGTCCCAGGAGGCCGCTCAGCAAACTTAATTGTTTTTCAAAAACAAACTCCCATAGCAGGAGTTTGTTTTACAAAAACAATAAAAAATGAATATTCCTGAAACCCTAGAAGTTTTCATTTGGCATGTGGAGGCATTTCAAAATAATTTCTTGTCAGGCCAACCAGGGTTTCCCTGAAGGTCCAAACTGATAAGAAGTATATTGGACCATCTGCTCTAAATAGGGTGGAAAGACTGATGCACCTACACTAACTGCTGCAGCTCTTCTGTTGGTGTGGATTTTCTAGTGGCAGAGGAGCCAGTAGGGGCACTGCCTTTGGAAATATGAAGGCCCACCTGACTCTAAATAGAACATTTCAGGCAGAGTACCTTATCAGCCAAACTCAAAATCAGGTCTAAAATTCAGTGCAACCACTTGCCCTGCTCTGGAAGATTTGAGCATCTTATGTCACTAGTACTACTGTAGTAGATATTAGTTTAACGTTTGTTAATAGCACATGGTTTACTCTTTAGTGGGGGCTTTATTGCATATCCCTCCCTAAAACCCTCTTTCAATTTCCTTGAACCCCTCACATTTAATTATAAATATTTCTCTTCCACTTCCACTTATCCACTCATTCACTTTTCCTTGTCCCTCCAATTTTTACTACAATAATGGAGACCTCCAGGTGCGTAACTCTCCACAGTCATGGCGGAGCTCTCCATGCATAAAAGATAGGAGATGCAGAGACAGAGATCTCCAACTGAGATTCGTGGACAGCATTTGCTAGTACAGGCAGTAGTACTACAGGACACTTAAAAAAATACCTTTGTAAATAGGCTCAAAAGGTGTAAAGATGGTTTCTTACTACAATATTGAGTTGCAAAAATCATTGTGTGATAATAATGAGGGCAGAATTTAATTTTTGCAAAAGTCAAAATGTCGTCCATACCTTATTAGGGGTTGTGGTTAATATTATGTGAATGATTGTATTAAATGAACACCTCCATAATGTTTGCTCTTTTCTCAATGCTTCTGGTAGTAGAATAGTGAATCTGCCACCAATGACTTTTGTTCATTCCCAAATTTTTGACACTGGAGTTAGAGTAAATATGCCAGCATACTTATGTTAGCTTTTTATTGAATCTTTCTGATACTGAATAATAGTATATTTTTCCCACCCTTTATGGTGTTTCAGCTTTCCCTAATGTTCCTGGGACTGAAATAAGAATAGTATAGCTACCCTCCAAGATAGTGCTTTTCCTCCAGTGTTGCCAGGAATGGAAATAGAATAGTAAATCACACCCTTCCCCCTAAAATGGTTTGCTCTTTAGCCAATGTTCCTGGGACTAGCTTTTGAATATTAAATGAGCTTCCACACTCCAAATAATTTTGATTTTTCCCCAGTATTTTTTGGACTGGGCTTAGAAAAGTAATCTGCCCATGTCAACAGGGTTTTTATTCTTTCCCCAATATTTCTGAACCTGGATTTAGAATTTAAATATTTTCCCGCCATGATTTTTTCTTTTTAGCCAATGGTTCTGGGATAGTTATAATAGTAAATATACGTCTTCAGGATTTTTTGCTCTTTCCTCGAAGTTTCCTGGCCTGGAGTAGATTACTAAAAGCCTTCAGCTTGATTTTTGCTTTTCTCCAATATTTCTGGGACTGGAGTTAGAAATGTAAACATGACCACAGGAGTTTTGCATTTTCACCATTTTTTCTAGGACTGGAGTTAGATTTGCAATTCTTCTTCCAGCCCACAAATCTTTTTGGACCCAAGACTCTTGCTTTTTCTTCAGCGCTTTCAGGACTAGAGTTAGAATAGGAGATATGCCACCCCATGAGAATGAGATTTAGCATTTTCCCAATGTTACTTAGATTGAAATTAGTATAGTAACTGTGCCACCCTGGGATTTTTTGTACTATTGCCAATGTTTCTAGGACTGGCGTTAGAATAGTAAATATGCTCTCTGTGAATTTTGTTGTTTCTCCGCTGTTTCGGAGACAGGAGTTAGAATAGTAAATCTATCACCCATTGCAGTAGCGGCTCACACAGGTAAGAGCGGTGGGGCGGGGTGCAGTGGGGTGGGGGGTGGTGGAATTCGACAGACAACGGGATAAGTTATATTTAATAAATAAAACCAATTACCTTGCGCTCGCTGCATCGCCGCCTCAGCGATGTTGTGAGCGCAAAGTAAGTGATTTTATTTATTTATTTATTTATTTAATATTACTTAACCCATCGTCTGTCGACTTCCAACACCCCCACCCCGCCCTGCCCCACCGGCTCACCGCTCGTACCTGTGCGAGCTGCCACTGACTCATTGACGTTTTGCACTTATCCTAGTGTCTCTGGAACTTTACTATGACTAGTAAATTAGTACCTGTGTTTTCCTATTTCTGCATTTTATATTGCAAGTTAATATTGTAACGTGTAAAGTATTAGGAAGAGAGATACATTTTTCAGTCAAAACAAATGTTTATGTTTTTAACATAAATAACTTTTTTACATTTTATATTTTTTACATTTTAAAGGAAATAAATATGCATTTACACACTTTGTTTTACCTATTTATATTTTGGTTTCAAACACATAAAATGCATATTAACATTAACATTTTAAAAAACAGTAAAATCAATGATGAATAATATAAACAAAAACTAAATATTCATTTTAAGTGTATTTTTAGTTTTGTATTTATGGAAAAATACTTTTGCAATGTAAGTATACAAATATTGTTAACAGACCTTTATAAAAAATAAAAAAAATGTTTTTACAGAAGAAAGGTATTCCACATTTTTATGCACTGCTTTGTGGAATAAATTCAATATTATTTATATTGTGTTTAATAGATATTCAGTCTTTTTTCATTTTCATTATACCACCATTTTCTTGTCAATTTGTCATCGTATATTGTAATTTTTCTGAGTTATTTTGTTCCATTCTTCAATAGGGTTCTGATGTAGGCTCTGATTGCTTCAGTTCAGGTAAGACGTTATTTTGTCTCACATTTTCAAACTCTAGGTTAGGAATGTGTTATTGTATTTATTTATTATAGGGATTGCTGATTTTATGGTTACTGTAACCATTGTAGTGCATATGTTGATTTAATTTTGCAGTAGGTAAGTGGAACATGCAGGGTTTTGGTGAATCGAATTTAGGCTAGTTGGCTGTAATATTTGGGTTTTTTCTGTATGCTTTTCTGAGAAGTGGGATTGGTATTTGTTTTGAGTTGAATGGCATTTATTTTGCTGGTGCTGCAGTTTCTTGTATGAAATCTTTTTTTTATCAGGTTTTTATTTAATGAATATGTCTCAGAGTTTTTAATGTGCATTTTCTGATAAATCTTTTTTAAATTTATTTTGGGTTTCCAAATTTGTATTTGTTCAGCATTGCACTGTTTTTGGAGGGTGTCCCAGGATCTTGACATTGATAGATGGATTTTTTTACTCTTTTGAGGGCTAAATTATATCATGTTTGATTATTTATGTTATGGTTTTTAGTTATTGGAATCTTCAGAGAAACCTTTTAATTACATGCTCCATGTTGCCACATCTCTTGGGGCCTTATTACGACTTTGGCGGTCCTAAAGTGGACTGTGCAACACGCAGTCTGCTGTAGGACTGCCAAAGCCATGGTGCTGCCAACCGCCAGATTAGGACTTCAATCCTCGTCTGGTGGGTGGTCCTGCAGTGGTCTGACAGCGGCAGTCTGTTAGGCTCATAGAAGAGCCTAACATGCAGACTGCCGCAGTCAGAGGGCCAACTGCACCTTCCTGCCCGGTGTTGCATACATGCCACATCGTGCAGGAAATGGGGGTGCAAATCTAGGGGGCACTACAAGTGCCTCCCCGCATGCACCCCCAGACCTGGGAGGAGCAGGGGGCCTTGCCTTACCACCACCCTTTTCATGGCAGCTCACTGCCATGGAAAGGGTGGTGGTTTGGCAACTCATAATATGCTCGGTGGTGCTACAGCGGCACCACCAGCATATTACTATGTCTGACTGCTACCGCCATGCTGTGGAATCCTGGACCCCGGTGGAGGCGGCGGTCTGATGGTGGTCCATCCGCCACTCTCCGAATGCGGTGCACGGTGCCATAGTGTGGCAGTCATCAGACTCATAATAAGGCCCTCAGTTTTCATTTCTAATCTATTTGGAGATGATGTATTTGTATTTTATAATTGTCATGCTTTTAACATTGAGTGGATGTTTTATTGTTTTAAATGTTGATGTTTGTTTGGAAATGTTACTTTCTATCATTTTGAATGAATCATGTTTTCTGTATTAACTGAATAATTATATAATAGGTTTAGTTATGTTTTATTTTACTGATGTGGGTTGGCATTTTTGGTTTTTATTATTTTAAGGTATTAATTGTATGTTGGTTTACCTTTGTTCAATAAAGTACGATGTGTGCTGTAGATTCTAAGCAGTCTATTACTTTAACAGTGTTGAACATTAGTCTTTTTAGTATAAAAGAGCATGCAGTTACATGCTCTGTTTTATCAGCATCTGGCGTAGCCTTATAGCAAGTGACTGTTTGACTGTTTTTGTCTCAACTTACAGTAACTGTGTTCTTTTTGTAAATGTCAATGAACTGCTAGATAGTTGGATGATTTTTATTTAGGGCACCTTGGAAGGAATTATGCCACTCTTCATTTACATTGTTTGTTTTAGCTTGTTATTTTCTCGTGCTTTTCTACTAATCCCTCACAATATGTGGAACCTGATGTTCACCTATGTCCAGAGTGGTGCGTATGATTTACTCAGGTATCCTTAAAATAATCAATAGGTGGGAATGGTCTGACTTCATTATTTTTATTATAAGTGGAGTCTAATAGTAAATCATATAGTGGTGATTTATGCAAGTGGAAAATGCCTGGTGCATACGTCTTTTAATCCCAAACTGGATCTTGCTGTATGTGGAGTAACCTATAATCAGTGTTTTTGTTTTGACTTAAACTCCACAAAGCATAGTTACACTAAAATCAAAGCATCCCTGGATTTGTTTATCAGTGTGTGTTTTCTGTATGCAGTTAATCATAGGTAATACAATACCTACCACAACTGTTTGGGGGCTGAACTTATTTGTCTGTGTGGTTAGCTCATTGTATGTTGTTGATGGTTTGGAACTATTGTACATACTAGTGTAATATTGCTCTGTATGTATTGCCCACGCATGGTGTATATTTGAGTAAAGGGCAGGGTGTGATCTAATGGTATTATCCACGAGCCACGTTGGTGATTCCAGAATTACTTGATTAGTTTCTGTGGTAGAGACAATTATTCTTGTCCAACATTTTTTTTATCATAAAGTACACAATGTTCTCTTTGGTCTGTTACTGTAAGAGGTGGGTGTATGAAAATGGGTTATTAGTTTGTGTGCATGTAAGTCCCCACCCGAGTAATAAGTCCCAAATTCCTATAAGGTCAAAGATACAGTTTCAATAATTTAAACCTAGGCTCAACACTTGACAGCTATGGCACAGAAAAATCATGCTTAACTTAGTAAAATATTTAAATTATTTAGTAACACTAAAACAGTAAAAAAAAGTCAAAATGCAACTCAATAGAAATTCTACAAGCAATTTCTAAAAAGAAAGATGTCATAAGAAAAATGACTACAAAATTACTCAAATCTAACTAGGTGACCAGATACACGAATTTTTAAATTTTTGAGAAAAAACCACCAACAAAAAATAAAGAACCAATCAGATATCACTGTTTGTAGTTGACAAGTCGTTCCTCCGTCATTGGTGGTGGAAATCTATTCCCTGTATTCTGGGTTTGACCCAGCGGGTCACCATCTGTCATGCTGGAGAATGTCGTCATTGGCCACCTCATCCACTGTCAATGGACACCATTCCATCACCGTTGGTATACCATTAAAGTGGGATGGGGTACTCTCACGATGAAGGAGATCAATGACGTATGGGGATTCTCATGGCAGACACATTCATCAAATGCTGCCGACATGTCCGTCAACAAACACTTTATCAAAATATTCTGTACAACAACACTTGCACCTCACACTACAAAAGACACTCCTCAAACCACGCAAACCATTTACCACTCACAACACGAAGCACCAGCAGCAGACCTATGTCTTCTTTTTATTTGGTAATATCTGAAAGAAAACAACCAAGGTTCTCTGAAAATGAGTTAACCGTCATGATGAATTAAATAATTAGGGTTGAGTCTCACTCATTTTGAGCACTGGTCTAGACAACAACCATGAGACAGAGAAAAGAAATCAGGCCAGAATCATGGATTAGGTGAATTGTGTCTCCAACAGATGTTCACAAAATGGCATCAGGTAGCGGTGAATTGACCTTTGAGGGAAAATTCATTCCCACACTTTCAGGGCACACGAAGAAGCCCTGGCAGCTGATGGTGGGTCTCTTATGCCCCTCATTCTTATGCCCTGGCTGGTGAATGTGTTGTCTATACTCCACACTGAAGGCATTGGGGGATTCCAAGGGGATTGGAGACAGTTTTAACACTCCCTGTCGGACAATAACTAATTCACCCTCTCTACACTTTTACACCCCTAACCCCAAATGAAAACTGGGGTGTGAGCCCTGATCAAGTATCAACCACAATCCTTGTCAGAGTAAGGCACAAGCCAACGCTAAATTAACCTGTGCTCAACCCTCTGGTAGCTTGGCTCAGAGCAGTCAGATTAATTTGGAGGCAATGTGTAAAGTATTTGTGCAACACTTTGCCAGTTATAAAGTGAAAAACACCACACAAAAAGGAACCCACAGCAAGTTAGAAGAATAGAGTCATTGTTAATAAATAAAACAAGACCAAAATTAAAAAAATTCAATTCATAGATCCGGAGTTATGAAATATTATAGATTTTAGGGAAAATAGCACCAAAAAGCACAAAGTGTCAACTGTGGATTTCTGGTCGTGCCAGACTGGGACAAAGCCACAAGTTTAGGCCAACCACAAAGGAGCGTAGGCTGGCCACAAGGACCCAGTTAGGCCTGCTGAACAGAGTACCTCGAATCCTAATTTGAGTGTTGCAAGGATCCCCGTCGAAGATGTGTCATGCAGCTGAAGCAATGCATCAGTTCGAAGGTGCAGTGAGGCTGCGATGCGAGGGCCGGCGTCATCATTGAGGATCTCATCAATGGGGGATTGTGATGTAAAGGCCAGCGTCGAGGATGCGGTGTGCAGTCGGGGCGATGTGTTGTTTCCGAAGAGCTGCTAGGCTGAGATGCTGAGCCTATCGTCATCGTCAAGGCTGGCGTCAATGAGGATGCATCGCACAGTGGTGGTTCCGATGGACTGCATTGGTGATGCAGATCTTTGAAACGAGTCCAATCCACACAGCAGATGCATCGGTTCTGCTCTGGTTTGCACTGCACAGCACAGCAGAGGAGATGCGTCAGTTCCGTTAGATCCACAGAGGCTGGCAGAGCACCTTAATCCCACTTCCAAGAGTCCAGGACTGAAGTGGCAAACTTGGAAGGGCCGACTCACAGATGGCAGAGTCCAGATGCAGGTGCAAGGTTGTTGGGAGCCTGTTGTGTCCCTGAGGCTTCAGATCAGGAGGCAAGTCATTCTGAGTTCTGGGTTCAAGAGATACAGGCCCAGTCTTTCTCATCCAGGCAAGAGGGAAGCAGGCAGAAGGTCAGCACAGCAGGGCAACAATTCTTTCAGAGCAGCAGTCCAGCAGAGTGACTGTCCTTTCAGCAGCACAGCAGTTCTTTTTCCTGGCATAGTATCCACGGGTCCAGAAGTGTACTGAAGTGGTGGTGTCTGAGCTCCAGTATTTGTACCGAGTTGTGCCTTTGTAGTGAGAAAAAACTTTCGGAGGCATGCCTTTGAAGTGCACAGGTGCCCTGCTTTCCACGTCCTGGCTCCAGACTAACTACAGGGGGCATGCAGGCCTTTGTGTGGAGACAGGACACATCCCATTCAAGTGCAAGTAGGGCTGGGTCCAGCTCCTCCCTCCCATCCTGCCACTGATGGCCCACCTAGTCACATATAAACTCCCCATTGTGTGTTGGTGTCTAGGATAATTACACAAAGCCCAACTGTTACCCACACCCAGGTATGTGACCCAGAGACAGGCTGCAGGCATCAAATGGCTGAGGCAAAAAAATGACAACTTTCTAAAAGTGGCATTCTGAGAATTGTAATCTAAAGTCCGACATCATCATTAGTTAGGATTTTAAATTGTGATTCCAGATTCACCAAACATGAATGGGTTGCCTGTTCTCATTTGGATATTACACTTATAAAATGTAATAATGTAATTCCAATGTTATCCTATGGGAGTGGTAGGCCTTCCAGTAATGAAAAACACATTTTTCACTACCAGGACTTTGAAAACTTAAAAGTACTTGTCCTAAATTTTAAATACATTGCACCCTGCCCTCTGGGCTGTCCAGGGCCTACCGTAGGGGTGACATATGTACTAAAAAGAATGGTTTAGGCCTAGCAAGAGGTTTACTTTGCCAGGTTGATTTGGCAGTTTAGAACTGCACACACAGAGGCTACAACGGCTGGCCAGATACATGTTTAAAGTGCTACATAAGCACCCCACCGACACTAGCTATTATCTAAGCTAACAGTGGTGAAATTGCTAAGGGTGGGCGAAGTTGGCGGAGTACCACTACGCGGAATTCTGCCGAGTTGAACAAAACCTCCGTGAAACTCTGCTCCGCTCCGTAACTCTGTTCCATCTCATCCCAATTAATAAAACAGAAACCTCACATACCTTTGGTAAAACAAGTAACTCTATCTTTACATGGTAAAATGCATATAGGCATCTCACAAAAGTGAAAATGAAAATATAGCAAGCAGTGAGAGAGGTGATGATTTTGGGGTCCTCCCTAACCTAGGGAGAGAACCAAGCAGATGCATTGAACACAAAGAGCACATCATGCTGAACGATTCGGTGGTGGTCCCATCCTCCTAGGACCACCCCAAGCAAAGTTATAGGCAAAAATACAATCCCAACCAAAGGCCCTGCAAAGCATTATGGGACGAGATTCTACAGTGCAGTGAATATTATTATCTCAGAAGTAACTCCCTACTTTTACACATTATCATCTCATATATTATTGGGTCAGTTGTTCCATAGAAAGCGCAATGACTACTCATTTTATTTGAAGAACAAATGGCTTCATTTCTCAATCTTTTTTTTCTTACAAGATGAAGTAGCAGGATCTCAGTCATCAGTCTCAACTGCATTGGCCACATTGCATGAGGATAGAAGATCACAGGCTTTCAGTGGAAGCCGCACTCCTGCCGAACCTTAAAGACTAGCCTGGCCCATCAGGTTTGTTTGGTCAGCACTCTGTGTCCCTCTTTTCCCTCGAGACGTAAGATCCAATACTTCTACCAGAGTCTCATCCCCATTATGCACATAATTGCCCCACAAGTCCACTGTGACCCAACATCACTAACAACTGCGGCACCCCTGTCCTTGCTCATGTGACTACCACAGCCATAGCATCTATTGTCCAACTAGCAAACACTACACCTGTGGCCACCAACGCAAGGTCACAGGATGGATTGGAAAGGGCTGCTGCAGGCACTGCTACAGGGAAGGAGGCTCTGGGTGCGGTCACCAATGTCAACATTATGAGTAGAGGCCTGATGGGGTTAGCTATGCAACAGGAAGTACAGCTGTGGCAGATTAGTGAACGGCATAAGAGCCCAAAAAATTCTCATGAGGTCCTAGAATGATCTACTGTAGTGTCACCTGAGTGTCCACACTTTACATTCTTGGTTGGTGCAAGATGGCTTCAGAATATTGTCTACAGAAAAGTCTTCTTGTGCTGCTGCTCTCCATGGTCAAGAATCAGCTGCTGCCTGCTCAGTCCTTGAAACATCAACAGCTAGCAGCTCCATGGAAAATGGGATATAGTTGCACAAAGAGCCACCTGTCACTACTGCTCCTTCATTGATACTGAGGCTGCATTTAAGTGGCCGTCAATATGGTAGGCGTTCGTTCATCTTTCCCTGTTGAGGACAACACCCAAGAACCCACCACCAGGAGACACAAAAATGAGGTCATAATGTGAGTTTCTAGACTATTCACCTTATCCACTTTATGTCTGTACTTTTCCAGCCCACTCACGGACTGTTGTCTGAAAAATGACTCTAAGCAATTGTTGGTTCATCTTTAATTCCACATCCAACATACAAGTTAGTTATAATTTTAGACAATCTGAAATTTGAATTAGTGATCTATTTTGTAGATTAATAAAAGAATGAAATAAAGTATTGCATTACAACTTTCTTCAAATAAAATGAATTAAATATTACATTGACATGTTATGCAAACATACACATTATTTGAAAAATTGCAAATATTTCCCAAGTGTGTTTTATACACACAATACACATTTCATCATAGCACAATGTTTAAGTTACTGACATCTCTGTATGTCCAACTACAACAATAATGATTTGCTGCATTTTTCAGTTTAATAAAACACTTTTATACATCAAAAAACCTAGCATGGGAGAAGGATACATAGACAATGTGTACAAACACTTCTCTACATAGAAACCATGCAGACCCGAACCATTATTTTGAAGTACAGAATCCAAAATGGTCATCACTTTTACAAGACCATGCTTATAATGAATCCAACTATTGTGAAGATATAAAGTCAATGTTAGCAACAGTTCCTCCAAATAAATTAGCAACAGTAATGGGAGTCTTCAGACACACATTGGGGTGTACTCATGTTTGAGTACATCAAGTATGATCTCTAATTTGAGACACTCACACAACATGTCAGTTAGATTGGCATCACTCAGTGACTGAGATGACGTTTGCCACTTTTTTTCAGACACATTCTACAAACGGTCAGGCAATTTGCAGATCTCTCCATAACCAGTGTCTGTGCAACACTTAATCTATGCTAGGGCCCCAGCAAATGACAGGACGACATTCTACTTGAAGCAGCTGTGCGCTTTATCAAGTGATGATGGATTGATTGATTGACTGACATGACTTAGGAAGGATAAAGCAGAAATAATAACATTTGTTTGAATAACTTTTTTATTTTTTATTGAAACATATCAAACATCAACCGCTGTAAAAAATAAATTCTCATATAGCATGCTCATTGTTATATGTCAGATTTTGGCAATATACTATTTTACTTTCAAATCACATTTAATAAACAATAATCCTTAAAAAAAGGAATTGAAATTAGTTGTTTAGTGGCATGCATTGTGAAAAAGGATATTTCCAAAGGGATTTAAACAAAATGACATTTTCCTTAAAGTCACTTACCGTCAGGCAAAGATGTTTTCAGTGAGTTCACGCCTGAGGTCACTGCCTTCATTCTTATCACTGTCTACTTGCTGACGCATCTCAGCAGCATCACCTGATGTTCTGACTGGTAATCGTCATTATGGATGAATAGTATATTTCTCTGCAGCGCAATATTGTGAAACATACAACATAATACAACAGTCTTGCAGACCTTCCCAGGAGAGTAGAGGAGTGCCCCTCCTGTCTTGTCCAAGTACCTGAACCGGGCCTTCGGGAGCCAAAAAGCCCAAACCATAAGCCCCTTTGTTGACACATGGGCCTCATTGAAGTGAGCTTCCCCTGGGGGGTGGGGGTTGGGTTTTTAGTGGTGTTAAAAGCTACATGCGACTAAGATAAGTTGAGTGCCCTAAAAGCTATACTCACAAATCGAAACATAAGTGCAATTATGTTTGAAAGGCCATAACTTTCTGACAAAATATAAAATTAACACATTTGTTTACACTTAAAGCCAGCACCTGCTAGAGAAAGGTCTGCCATCGGTTGTGGTATGTAGCTGTTATGTAGCACTAGCATGTCATGGGTAGAACCTGGAAATCTTGCAAACCCACTGGTGATGAAGGAATCCGCTCTGCAAACCATCTTCATATTGATGGAGAGGAAATACATCCTATTGTGGTACAGTTGCTCACAGTCATGAGGTGGCATCAGTGTAACATCAGTTACATGTATGGCACCAACTGTGAGAATTTTTTTTATTAGTTGGGGTGAATTGAGGTCCACCACAAGCAATAAAGGTACTATTTTGTTAGGTCCAGTTAAAGGTTCAGTAATTTAAACCAGAGCTCAACCCCTGGTAACTATGACACAGAGCAGGGGGCGGAGCTTTCCTGGCCTAAAGATGGCCGCTCCTTAAGCTAGCTCCGTGTACCACCACCACAATCCGGCAAGAATTCGCTGCCACAGAGAGATATAGTCCCGATCGGAGAGCCGGGCGAGGGTAGCCCGTTGCCTGGTGCCCTTATCGCCGAAGGAATGGAGACAATCAAGTCAGCGAGTCCGAAGTTACGGACTGCGACATCGCCCTCCCCTGTGCCGGCCTGCAACGCGGCCGACATGAGACGCGCTCCCTGCTGGGCTGCAACGGCACCTGCACCCGACCTCGCGGGCCCCCGATGGAGTGAGAGGCTCGGTTCCCTGCACGGCCCGACTTGCCTGGTGTGGGACGTGGTAGCGGTCACGTACGCTGGAGTACCTGCGTTGACTAGTGGCTGGTGGTGTGCAGGGCTCCGTGTTGACTGCTGCTCTGTGCCGTCGAGCTCCCCCAGAGTGCGGGCGTGACATCTTGGCCCTCGAGGCCCGCACTGGTGGGTAGGTTGCGATTTGCTGGGGGCCCCCCTTTACACAGCTGGGTGCCTGCTGGTGGGGCCCTACGCCCCTGCGCTTCCCTAGCGCCGCCATATGGATGTACTGCAAGTGTAGAGTCTGTACCTGCATTGCTGGCTGGCCTTTGCAGAGACATTAATGCTCCCTGGAACTGTGTGAGCGGATGCCGGATGCCCCCCTCTGATGGTAAACAGCGAGGCTGGACCCTCACAACAGCAATCTGGGCTGCTCGGTCTTCTACTTTTCGCATCAATTTTGCGTTGATCTGGCCTGGTGTGTTTCCTTGGTCGCATTCATCTGGGACCGGCGGCCCTGGCTGGAGGGCGGGCATGATCGCTATAGCGGGAGCTGTGGTGACTGAGCCTGTTGTCCCGGCGCGAGTGACACCGACGCGGAGAGGCACAAATATGGATAAGCTAGACAAATCGCACCCAAAGCTGAATTTTGAGCAGCGAAAACTAGACACAGGGAAGATGCTGCGGATTCTGTGATGTCGGAGTCAGAGGCGGTAACGGACGACCCCGTCGGCGACATCAAAACGATCATAGCATCCATGCAGAAAGGACTATCCGCTATTGATGCAAAAATCGACAACCTGGCCTATAGGATGGATCGAATGTCTGAGAGAGTGGACAAGCATGCGGAACGTCTAGACATGGCCAAGCGCTGAATCACTGAAACCGAAGAGGCCCAGACTGATTCCAACAATGCCCAGAAACAGATGGAGAAGACCCTGGTTGCCTTACAGGACAGAGCTGAGGACTTGGATGCTAGATCAAGGCGCGGCAATCTGCGCATTACAGGCCTTCCCGAATCTACCGCAACGGGCAACATGTAGACCTTTATAGAAAAGCTGCTCACTACTTTGCTAGGTGCTGACACATTTTCCCCCATTTTTGTTGTGGAGCGAGCGCATCGTTCGCCGGGACCTAAGCCTCCTCCTGGCGCCCCTCCACGTCCTATCATTGCAAAACTATTGAATTATAGGGACAGGGATGCAGCGCTCTGAAAGGTGAGAGAACTGGGCAACTTGCAGTATGAAGGATCCTCTCTCTCTCTCTGTTCCCGGATTTCACCCTCAGGGTCCAGGAAGCCAGGAGGCAATTTGCGCCGCTGAAATGTAAGCTGAGGGAACAGAGCATTGAATACGCGATGTTATATCCGGCGAGGCTGAGAGTGGTCCTAAATGGGAAGGCCAAGAATTTACTGATCCTCAGTCCCTCCAGAAAGCCCTTAAAGACTGGGACAAACTTGACAAACGCAGGAAGGGCTCGACGGAGGGCGACCGGGCGGATGGTGCCAGTGGGAGCCTGGATGACAATGGTTGAAGAGGAGACGTCGGCTCTGGACTCCACTGGGTATTCACTTCCATGTATGCAACATATTGCTGTTGTCTGGGGGGTTGGGTGTGGGTACTCGAGTGCGTGCTTCACTATCTGACTGAGGGGTATAAAGATTCTTATGTTATCTTGTGTTCCGTATTCTAGATAGTAACTTTCATTCTGCACAGTCGGGAGGGGTTGAGCAGGGTCGAATTGCTCTCCGGGGGCGGGAGTTTCAACTGTACAGGTACAGTTTAGGTATTATTTCTGGAGATACTTTTCTCCCAATGGTAGCAACATTTCAGAAGCTTAGTGGCGGGGCAGGACGATGGTATAGAACTGTTTCGGCAGGCAACATCCGCCCCAATGCGTTTCACGCCTGTTTATCGTGTGTTCATTAGTGCCAATTGCTGCACAATTGTTGTTCTGCTCCTATGTATTTCAGAGTCTTTTGGCGGGGAGGGCAGGAGATCGCCTGTGCCCAGTTGGGTGGGGGGTCGGGAGGGGTTTTCTCTTCTTTTTTGACGGTTCGCATGCACCTTAGAGTCATCAAAGTCCAGGGCAATATACTGCACATTGTTGTAGGGGAACACTATTTCCATGATTGCAGAGAATGACACACCATGATCCACGACTAGGTTATAAAAGGCGCTTGCGCCTTGTGACATGGAACGCAAGAGGTCTAAATGACCATAGAAAAGTGCGCAAAATACTGGCATATCTTAAACGAAAGGAGGTAGACATTGCCCTGCTTCAAGAGACGGATATCCCTCCTAATTGTGTAATGCTTACAGGGCGTAACCTTCTAAGCTCGACTCATGCCGCTGGGTTCACCTCGTGCTCCAGGGGCGTGCTCACGTGGGTGAACCCTAGATCGGGTCTCCAGCTAGAGAGTCGTGAGACAGACCCCGCTGGAAGGTTTGCTATATCAAGATGCTATGGGAGGGAAGTTGAGTTCCTAATTGTCAATTCCTATGGCCCGAATTACGATGATCCCCAGTTTTATCAATCAATATTCTCACTTATCAGGGACTGTACTTCATTGCCGCTGCTTTGGGGGGGGGGGCTTCAATTGCGTTATGGATCCAGCACTGGATCGTTTGAAGGGTCCGCCTAGAACCTCATCTGCTGCTGCTAGAGCTGTGGCTGACATAACTTTACAAATGCATTTGGTTGACGTGTGGAGAGCGAGGTCCTCTGTAAGGGGCGGGTTTACGCACTATTCAGCACATCATGATATCCACACTCGCATTGATTACTGGTTCATTCATTAATTTCAGAGTCGTTAATAGCCAGGGTGCAGGATTGCGCAGTCTTGGCTCGCTCTTTTTCAGATCACTCCCCTATAATGTTGACGGTTGAGGTACCCCGCCGGGGCCCTGCCCCTTTCATGTGGAGATTCCCACCGTACTCCTTGCTGGACATGGTTTTTAAGGCTGACTTAGCTGCTGCTATCACGGAATTTTTTGCAACTAATATTGGGTCGGTTGACTCCTTTGCCATGGTGTGGGAGACTTTCAAGGTTTTCATACGGGGGTCGCTATCAATAAGTATGCTGGCGTACTCCGCTCCATTAGAGGTAGATTTGCCCTGCTGGAGGCCCGATTGGGGGAGCTGGAGGCTGCAGTGGTGAATAACAATGATCCACGGCTCCTTGAACAGCTAAAAACCACACTTGATGAGTACCACGAGGAGGCGGATAGTGAAATCAAACATATGGGGAAATACGCTCTGGCCCGATCCTACAGAGAGGGGGACAGACCGGGCACGGTGCTGGCGATGCTGACGCGCTGCAAATTTGAGTCTTGAGTCATTGCTGAGGTCATTGACGAGGAGGGCTCCGTCTTGAAAGAACAAGGGGATATAGCCAGTCGATTCTGCAGGTACTACCAGGACTTATACAGCTCTAAGATTGCCCCAGGTGATGAAGGTATATTGAATTACCTGGAATATATCAAGTTGCCGTGGCTGACTGATAATCATAGGGAATACTTGATGCGGCCCCTTGATGCTGTAGAGATTCGTATGGCGTTAAAATCCATGCAGGATGGGAGCGCCCCGGGACAGGACGGGCTTGCGGTGCCCTTTTATAAGGCTTTTAGTGACATGCTGATCCCTCACCTGAGCACACTGTTTCAGGAAATGGGTGAATCTGCCATCATGCCCCCCTCCATTCGCGAGGCACTGATAGTAACGCTATTAAAACCTGGCAAGGTCCCCGAAGAGTGCTCATCCTATAGACCCCTGTCGTTAATAAACGTCGACACTAAAATTTTTGCCAAGATATTAGCTAATCGATTATCCCCTCATTTACCCCTGCTGGTTGGTCCGGAGCAGGCCGGCTTTATTCCGGGTCGCTCATTATCGGGAAATCTGAGAACAGTCTTTGGCGCTCTCCAACATGTGCGACCGGAGGTTAAGGCGGCTGCTGTGTTTTTGGGTGCTGAGAAAGCCTTCGAGTCGATCGAATGGAAATACATGGTGTCGGTTCTGCGACGTCTGGGCGTTGGAGAGGTATTTCTTCAATTGGTATCGGTGTTGTACAATTCTCCTTCAGCACGAGTCAGGGGCACCAGACAGGGGTGTCCCCTGTCCCCATTACTTTATGCAATAACAGCAGAACCTTTGTTGAGGGCGCTCCGCGAATACCACGGCCACAGGGGTCTCCGTTTTCCCACCTACAACCTAATTGTCTCTGCGTATGCGGATGACATGCTTCTATATATTCGGAAGCCGGACACTAATCTCTCTCCAATAATCCGTGAAGTGCTGCGATTTGGAAGACTGATTTGCATATGGCTATGTCTGAACTGGGGTGGCGTGGTGAAGCAAAATAACGATGGATTAAACCCAGATCTGTGACTGGGGGTGAATGTTTGCCAATGTGCAGCATTCCGTCCATCATCTTGTGTGTGCTGCGATTTGGAGGCATATCAGGGCTTAAAATCAATTGGGATAAGTCAATAATTTTCCCATTAGCGCCGGCTACAGTACCGACTACATTGGACTTTCCTCTCCAATGGACATCTGATCCGGTTAGGTACTTGGGAATCCAAGTCCACTCTGATGCGGAGCAAGTGCTCAGAGCAAACTACGGCAGAGCCATCGCCAAGCTGGAGGAAGATATAGATAGATGGATACGGCTCCCCCTCTCATTGGTTGGGCGGGTCTCTTTGATGTAAATGATTGTACTTCCCCGTTTCTTCTTTCTCTTCGTCAATATACCTATAGTGGTACCCCAACACTTGTTTAGAGAGCTGCGGACACTGATGTGCAAACTGGTGTGGGCAGGCAAAACTCCGCGTGTTAAGCTAGACATTCTCACTCTACCCTACGCTGCGGGCGGAATAGGCGCGCCCGATTTAGAACTATATTATAGGGTGGCGCAAGGTTGGCATGCTCATAGCTGGGTTCATGGCCCGCAAGATCTACCCCACCTCCAGATAGAAAGGGTGGCTGCTAGCCCTGACCCTCTCACGCGCTTGCTGACCCAGGCGCCTACTAGGCGCTGCGGAGTTTTGGACTCTGTCAAGTCTATAGTCCGCACCTGGCACGTGTTGCTGAAAAAGCAGGCAGGGGCCCAGTTATACTCTCCTCTCCTACCAGTAAACTGGTGTCAATGGTTCGTTCACAGCTCGGAACGTGGTGCACTTCGCTCATTGAACGCCCTGCGCATGAAAAGTAATGGGCGATTTCTTTAAGGACGGGAGGGTACGCACGTGGGAGGAAGTAGAAGCAGGTTTATCAGACCATACTGCTTTAACATAATTTCACTTTTTTAGAACCCGACACGCTCTGAGGGCCCTGCTTGGCGATGAGCTCCAAGAACCTCCGAAGCTCCCTGCCTTCTCCATTCTCCTGCGCTCAGAGTCCTCTGTTAAACTAATCTCGAAACTCTATGCCTCATCACAAATATTTAAAAATACACAATATACCAAAGCGCGTCTCGAGTGGCAGCACGATCTCAGAGTACCCCTTGCTGACGATATCTGGTACTACTGAAGTGCTGCTACACGGACGATCTCAATCAACAGCAGGCACAGATTAGTGCACTTCAAGTTTCCACTACACGCCGCTGCGGTTGTTTCGTTATGGGCTAAGGGACACACATCGCAGTGAGAGATGTGGGATGGTGGAGGCAGATTTTTTACATTATGCATGGGAGTGCCCCCCAGTGGCGGCATTTTGGGAATGCATTTTACAAGCCTTGAATGAAATAGTGGGTTTATCCCTCACTCCTGATCCCCTCCTAGCGCTTTTAGGATACACGAAGCCCCTCAGCAAGAGCGTTAGAAGACTAGTCTCTATGGGTCTACTATTGGCTAAGCACAGGATCGCGATGCGCTGGATGCGAGGTCCTGTTCCAACTACCGCAGAGTGGGAGAGGGACATGTTATATTGCAATACCCAATCTGATGTTTATAATGAGTTGTTGCCCCCCCGCAGTCGACCTAAAAGCTTCTGGGGAATGTTTGCACAATACTTAGTGGCAAAACAGGGTAACGATACTGATAATGTGTGAGTACAAGCTTTCCTGCATTGACCCGGCAAACATGAAAGATGTGTACATGGATCTGTTTGGGGGTTGCGGGCCACCTATAATACTTGTAAGTCGACTGGGCTGGGATTCATGGTACGATTAGACTGCACTATGGTTGACTGAAAATGCATCGACCTGTTGCTTGTTCCTTTACAGATGTACCTACTGTCAAGATGTTTTACATTAATGCTCTTTCACCAAGTGTCTGATGACTCCTGTGAACTTATAACTGTGCTATGTGCGATAATGCGATCTGTTTTTCTTTGTTTTTTCTCTGCTAAAAAATTAATAAAAACAAATTTAAAAAAAAACTATGGCACAGAGCAGGCAGGCTAAACTTGGAGACAATGGGGTGAGCATTTAGAAGGCCTAAAACAGTTAAAAGTAAAAAAACACAACACAATACAAATACCACTCCAATTTATGAAAATAGATAATAATGTAAGTTAAAAAATGACACCAAAACAACAAAAATCTAATATGGGAAACTGGAGATATGGATTTTAGAAGATGCGAGTAAAAATAGTGCCAAAAAGTGCTCAGCACCAATGCGGGTCAACTGAAAGCATAGACCAGAACTGTGATGGGGCACAGGCTAGCTAAAGCAACCAGGCTTGACCCGGTTGGAGTTTTACGTTAGTACCTAGTCTCAAAAATAGAAGTCAAAATCTTTCAGTAGAGCAAGCCAGCAGGCTGTGTTCAAGGAGGGCTCCATGATGTTGGATAAACGTTGGATGAGGTCCCGGTGAAGGTATTGGTTTGGCGAGAAAAGCTCAGAGTGGGAAAATTCTAATTTCATGCCCAGGGACGTCCTCTCACCAACCAGATACTTTCAGTGCCTTTGCCCAGTTAAGATTTCTACCTTAGAACTTAGGTGTCCATTACGATGTCGGGTGGATAAAAATCCGCCATCAACCACAGTGGCGAAAATCCGCCCGCCTACACTGTCTGAATACCGACCGAGCAATTACGATGCCGTGAACCGAAAACCGCCGGAGGCGGAAAATAAACAGAAAATACCGCCCGCCCATGTCCGAGTCTAAGTCCATCCGCCCGCCACGGACGGAAAGACGCACGACAACCCAAAACCGCCCGCCCTGACGACCGAGACACCGCCCGTGAAATTAGGATCGTACCGACATGAGCGCGGAAAATCCACAAATACACCGCCAGCGCAAACAACAGTGACGAAAATGGACACGGCGGAAGCCCTGGCGGCCACGTCCATGCACAGAAACCATCCGCTGACGAAAACAAACACACACAACATGGCTAACAAGTCCACACAGCAACCCACGCACAAAAACCCAAACAGCACACATCCCTGAAACACACCCCCCCCGGACAAAAAAATCAACAACAAATCCCAGAACACCAGCCACAACACACCTGAAAACAACAGACCATCATGACACACCCACATAGGTAAGTACAAAACCAGCCCCTTCACAGACCACAACCCCCTGCAACATTACAAACTGAGGACGAAAGCACACAACACAGCGAGACAGAAAGGACAGCAGCACACCACAGATACGCACCTATCACACCCATCACCACCACCACCACCAAACACCGGCAACACAAACCCCCTGCACATCACACACCACACACCGCACCAGCACCACAAACACCAAAACACACACCATGGCATCACACAGAATGCCCAAGTTCACTTCCACCGAGCTGACGGTCATGGTCGACGAGATCGTCAAGGTGCACCCACAAATCTATGGCAACCAGGTCCAACAGACACCACTATCCACCAGAAACCGGTTGTGGAGCAGGATCGTAGACCAGGTCAATGCAGTCGGGAACGTTCCACGCAACAGAGGAGAAATTAACAAAAGGTGGAACGACCTCAAAAGCGTGGTCAAGAAGAAGGAGACCAAAAATCGAGAGCTGGCTGCCAGGACTGGCGGAGGGAATCCCGCGCTATTCAAGACCTTCAAGGCGTGGGAGGAGAAGGTGCGAGTCATCATACATCCGGAGATCCTCACCGGATTACCAGGGGAGTGGAGGCTGGTAAGTACAAACAAACGTATTCCAGCACACCGCTATGTAATCACATGCACTACCACCATGCCATAGCTCCTAGGGACAAACACCCCCATGTCCAGTACACAATACACAAGACATCACCCACACATGCAACAGACACTCACACACACTCAGCCCAAAGCTACCAACTAACAAAACCATGGGGGCATGTGTACAGTCAGCCAGCACCGCAACTCCCACCAGGTCCCCTTGTACTCCAGATGCGCCAGAATGAGCACTCCCCACACCCACATCCATGTGTCCGCCATAGCTGCACTGACCGACAAGTAACAGGTAAGTAGCCGGAACACAAAGACAGTGGGTCGGAGGGGGACAGCTGAAGTAAAACACCCACCAGGCCCCCACTACCACAGACCAGCAAGGTGGAGCACACCCCACATCCATGTGTCCGCCATAGCTGCACTGACCGACAAGTAACAGGTAAGTAGCCGGAACACAAGACAGTGGGTCGGAGGGGGACAGCTGAAGTAAAACACCCACCAGGCCCCCACTACCACAGACCAGCAAGGTGGAGCACACCCCACATCCATGTGTCCGCCATAGCTGCACTGACCGACAAGTAACAGGTAAGTAGCCGGAACACAAAGACAGTGGGTCGGAGGGGGGACAGCTGAAGTAAAACACCCACCAGGCTCCCACTCCCACAGACCAGCAAGGTGGAGCACCCCTCCCTCCCAGTACCATGTGGCATCCATTGCATTGCGCACTCAGAAACAACCTGTAGGTGGGAAAATGTACAGGGCGGGGCGTCTGTAGGCATGAGGACTGTACTACGACTGACACATGGGACATGTCACGTAGCAGAGGAACACGCAGCACTGCTCCCAGTCACAATCATGAGACCAATGTGCACACGGACATGTTCAACAGAGTCAAACCCCACATGACCCATCACAGATACAGCAACACCTAAGGAGCCACGTCTGCATGCACAAGTCCCACTGGAGCACAGACCCACACGGCAGGCACTGTGCCACCCATCACACACATCAGCAACACCATCGAAGTCCTGTCCATGTAGTCCTCACTGCCTGTCACCCACACATCATACAACAACGCCCACGTAAGACAGACCGTACTAGAAGTAACAGCTTGGAACCACAATATTGCACACAAAGACAACTGGACCCATGAAACACACAGGCACACAATGCACATTCAACATATCATCCATCTCATCTCTCAGCCACAGTGTCATGAAAGTTATGTCATCCGAACAGCTGGCCCTCATACAGCAGTCATGCAGAGATACCTGCCCATGACAAATCAAGTGCCTGCAGTGACTGAAGCGCACGTCACACTGCGAGTAACAACACACATAATATAGTCAACACCCCAAGAGCACAGCACTGATGCACATGTACCAGGGCAGCACGCACACAAGGGATGTGGCCCATCTGCAATACGTTGTGTGGCACACAACAAGCACGAACTCACAACAATGCTACCAATGTGATGTCCATGAATGATAACAGTCAGCAGATATTCCGGGCATGTGAGACAGACACACACCTTTGTCTATGCACTGTCATGTTGCCAGAACACATGTCACGTTCTGCACCCATTACCCACAGTATGTACCCCAAAAGCATATTCCAACCCAAGAGCGTTTAGGGGCTGTACCCCCTTTTGGCATCAGCGTACCTAAGCGTTCCATCCTTCCCCCTAAACCATCGTTCAACCCAACATCGTCTATGGTCCTGGAGCACGCATACACCCGAGCCACAAAATGTAGGAGCATAGCAACACACACCCATCGGCATTGCTAATCCGTCCCATGCCACATGTCCACATCACACAGTCCCATTGCCTAGCCCACGCATACACACATCGTACATCCACACACACGCCACTGGGAAACCTGTGCACGACAGTGCACGAACTGTGAATGTCAGACAACCAATACATACTTTGCTAGGTGCAACACAATGACCCATCTCATTCTCCCCATAGGTGCCGAACTGCTGGATGCTGGAGAGGGTGACAGCAGCCAGCACAGCCAGTCCGCAAGCCCCCGACCCGGACTCACGGATGTAGAGGAGCTGGACACCTCTCTGGACATGGAGCACCCAGCAGGCCCATCTGGAGTGGCAGGGCACAACCGCTCCCCAGGGCCCCTCCTGCCCACCAACCCAGGGCCCCTTCTGCCCACCAACCCATCACCCAGGGCTGCTGACCAGTCACAGACCCCTGCTGCCACGGCCGGTGCGGCCACCACCACCGCCGCAACCACCACCACCACCACCAGCACGCCATCCCTCGCCACAGCCCCTGCGCAAGGGTCGGCACGGCCGTCGGGCTCCACCCTGGGAGCCAGAGCGAGGACCGTGGTGAGCAATGTGGCTAGTGGGCAGGTCGGTGGCAGCAGTACTGGTAGGAGGAGCAGGGCCAGGCCAACACCAACTGTGCCTGGGAGCCAAGCCCTGCCGCAAATCGACAGAGTCCTTGGGGCCTATCAAGAGGCCCAAGGAGAATGGGCCAGGTCGGCTAGCGACACGCGGGAGGTCCTTGCGGTGTTGAGGTCCATGGACGCCCATATGGGCCAAATCGCGGCCCTCATGGGCCAGCTGGTGGTGGGGGGGAGGGCACAAGCAAGGCCAGCAACACCACCTCCGCCACCACCTGCTGTGGCGCAGGCTCGTGCAGCATCGCGTTCCCCTGCGTCCACAGCGAGTGAGCACTCCTCAACCACCACCAGCGGAACATCAACACACCCCCCTACCAAACGTGGAAGGGGCCGTCCGAAGAGGAAACAGGTGTCCAGAGAGGACTTCGCACGCACCAAACGCCAGTGAGTCAGCCAGCCACCTTGACCACCTACTGCATTGACTTGTAATACGATCCTACCCCACACTGCCATGTGAATGGCATGTGTCTGTTGGACTGTGGACATAGAACTCCATGGGTACACCTTGACCATCACGCAGCCATGACCGTCAACTCATTGTCACAGCATGCACCACATTTGTCATCACCTTGCACACAATCACATGTCACCGCTGTTAATAAATACACCTTGATCACAATCGGCTTAATGTGTCCTGGGTTTATTCCACGATGTGCAATCGCCACCATGAGCAGAAATGCATCTGCTGTGTGGCATGTCGATGGGACAGGAGAGGCTGTAGGGACCTAGGGGTGAAAAATAGAACAAGAGTACATTCAATGAGTGTGTCACACACTCATCACACAGTACTTGTCACCAACTACAAGCAATGCACACACATCTCACAGAGCAACAGGGCACAATGCTACAGCCACTGTCAGTGGCATACCAACCTGGACATGGACCATTGACACACAGCACTCAGTGAACAAAAGGCCCCCGTGACAGAGCACACATACACCTGCACAACTACAGCTACATCAGCCGTCGTACATGGACACTCACCGTCAAGTGAAGTAGCGGGCGATGAGCTGCTGACGCACATTCACAGCTTCATCCTCTCCACTGTCCTCTTCACTAGAGCTGTCCTGGTCTGCAGGCTGGGGCCCTGGTTGATCTCCTTCATCCACAATTAGGGGGATCTGCTTGCGGATAGCCAGATTGTGCAGCATGCAGCAAGCCACAACGATCTGGCACACCTTCTGTGGGGAGTACGCCAGTGCGCCCCCGGTGCGGTCCAGGCATCTGAACCTGGACTTGAGGAGCCCAAAGGTCCGCTCAACCACACGTCTGGTCCTCCCATGTGCCTCATTGTAGTGGACATCAGCTGGGCTCCCAGGACGTCGTAATGGGCTGAGCAGCCAGGGCCCATTCGGGTAAGCAGAGTCACCTGGGTGTGAGGGACACAGAGAACCATTGCAATTCCAACTGGACACAAGACAGCATCGCACAGCCAGCATGCTACACTACTCCACATACTCACCAACAATCCAGCCACGGTCCGGTTGCAGATCGGTCATCAGACGTGGTAGGATGCTGTTGCGCATGATGTGCGCGTCATGGGCCGATCCTGGGAATTTCGCACACATGTGTGAAATCACCATGTCCGCAAGGCACACCACTTGCACATTCAGGGAGTGCGTGTGCTTCCGGTTGTGGTAGAGGTGCTCAGTGGCCTGTGGTGCAACAAGGCCAACATGGGTGCAGTCTATTGCACCAACGTCGTGGGGGATCCGTCCAAGGGCATAGAAAGCACCCTTCACTGCCGCCAATTCACGAGCCCTGGGGAAGCGGATGTATCTGTTCCTGTACAGCATCATGGCTGACAGTACATCCCTGAGCACCATGCTGAACATGGGTTGGGACACTGTCCACTGCCCACTGTGTGCTGGAATGACCTCCACTGCCCACTGTGTGCTGGAATGACCCAGTGGCGAAGAAATGCAGTGCAGCCATCACCTTAGCCGTGGGGGTGAATGTTGTTGGATACACCCTGCGAGGACGGAGGTGGGGTTCCAACAAGGCACATAGACGATGCAGGGTGGGTCGGTCCAGACGGTATTTGCGGATGACCTCCACATCCACCATGTCTGACAGCAATTGGTAGGGGCGATGAATGTTTGGTCTCCGCCTAGGAAAGATGGAAGTGGACACATGTCAAAGCAACACGCCACATGGCATATTCACATACACAAAACATAAATGACTGAGCAGGCAATTGAATGACAGAACAGCTGACAAGTAGGGACAGCACAGCCACAATACACTTACACAGGTCCCCTACCAATAGCAATGGGCAGTGACACACCCCATTGCCATGAGCATGCACATGGGGATCTAGGCCTCAATAACTTGTAAGGCATGCTGATGGTAACAGACTGCATATTCGGCAAGCGGCAACACCACGGCAACATGACTAGCTGCTGTGCATCACACTGCTTCCGAGGCTGGGTGTGTAGGGCACACACCAACAACGCTATGGACACAGGCTGAGCGGCCAAAACAAGTGGGACCTGTGGCACGAGGGGATATGAGACAGTCATTGATGTCACTACTGCACCCTATGTACAGCACTGTACGGATCACACCTCCAGAAACATTGACAGGTGTACACATTGACAGCCCCATGCCAACACGGCTGTGTGCTTGCAATTACACATCACAAGTGACACGTAACATTGCACGTGCCAAGTGGCAGATGTACAAAGTGAAAGATGGCATGTGTGTGCATATGCATATCCCATGCTCCCATGCCAATGTGTACATGATGATGTGCCAACAGACATGTGGAGGCTGAGCACTGGCCGTCCCTGCCTATGCACACAGCATGTTGTGGCCCTGTCCATTGTGGACCTGCACCCACACGCAAGTCATGGCCACACCTGCAGATGCATTGCGCACATTATACTGTGTGGTGCACATGGCATCAGCGGACTGTACCCGCCATGGGCCAGGCCCTTACGGCCAACTCCAATGACCCTCGCGGTTGCACCCTGCGTGTTCCACTGTGGAGGTAGGCGTCCATGGCCAGCTGGGAGCAGGCCAACGTCTGCAATTGAAGCTGCCAGACATGGTACACGAATTGCAGCAGCTTGTACCCACTGAAACTGCCCCAGGGGGTTATATGTGTGTGTGAGTGGGACAGGCATAACCACAGCTACCTGGCACTGGAGCCTGGCACCCCTCGACAACACCTGCTGCTGCCACCACTCCACCTACACGTGGATGACGCTGAGGACATGTCCAGGTCCACTCACCAGCAAGGAGCTGGAGAACCTGGATTGCGAGCTCCACGCACACTGCACATGGCTATTCCTTGCGAAAGTTGTGTGTGAGAGACAACTGCAGTGTGTGTGGGTGTGCATGTGGGGGACACACATGTCGTTGCTCTGCAGCACTATGAGTCAGAGCCTGTGGTGTTCAAACATGCACTGCTCACCATGCTGACTGCAGGTGGCATGGGTATGTGAGCTCTCGGGCGCTTTGACCTGTCTGTCCCTCCCGAGTGGTGGTACATGGCAACTTCATGTCAGACATCCAGTGACACAGACAATTGGCAATGCAGGTCTCAGTGCACTTGTTGGTCGTGTGGAAGTCAGGCTGGGGCCATGCTGCCCTTCTTAGTCCCAGCAGGCCTGGCCTGCACATTGACTGCACAATGCCAGTAGGTGCCGACACAGACTGCCTAGTGGGTTACATGTGTCTCCTGTTCAGGACCCCCCGGATGAGCGCTTACTCTGCACTGTCGATTGGACACACCATGACTCGTGATAGGGATGTGTGTGAGAGATAGTGGCACTGAATGTGACCTTTGTTGCGGGGTGGGCCATGCACAGGGCGAGTACGCTGATAGTTGCGCAGTGTTGGTCACAGTGGGTACACCCACACAGATGTGTTGCCTTGTGATCTTTTTCTAGGTCAGCCTGACAATGGACAGTAGATGTGGGCAGGCTACACATTGCTCGATGTGCTGTCTATATGCATGTGCCTTCACACCAGGCACAACTGCCCCTGCACACGTGACCCCTGCTGCACTCAGTGCTGGGTCTGTTGAGCTGATGCACCATCTGTGCGTGGGGCAGACAGCTCTGCTCACTTCCGTCATTGCCCATGACATCACTTTGCCGCAGGTGACATGGATCATGGAGGGCCCACATGTACACGTGGGTGGACTACACAAGACTGTCCAATGGTTGTCACCCCCAGTCAGTGCTTCGAATGGGTAGAATGTGGTGCTGGTACTCATTTTAATGTGTCGAGTGGGCGGGGCTGGGTGCGGGGCTACATGCAAGACATGGGAAGTTCATCGGCTGATCTACTAGTTGCAATACACACGAGACACGTCTTTTTCCGACCACATCAGGGTCATTCCTTAAACTGGCTAAAAATCAAACAGTCATCTTTTGCACTGTCCTCATGGCCTCCCCTCGCTCACCCCAATATGCGTTTGCACCTGAGCAGCTAGCGCATGCACAAGCAGCTCCAAGCTCGCCCCAGAGAGGCCAAGGAGTGTATGTGTGGGTCCAGTTGAACAAGTGGTCTGTCTCACGGTATAATAAGTGGCGGGACACCGTCCACATGCGTGGTGCCCCGACTCGAGACCCGGGCAACATTGACAATGCATGACAGGCTCCGCAGTCCGGATACACCACCTGCAACACACAGAGGCTGTAGCTGCCCTAGCGGGCGAGGCCGCGTCCAACTGGAGCTCATGGCCCCACACATTCACTCTTTGGCCTCTCTGTGGCGAGCTTGGAGCTGCTTGTGCACGCGCTGGCTTCTCTGTTGCAATGGCATGTAACGTGTGTGGGTGTATTGTCAATGGGTGGGATGGTGCGAGCCACCTTCTGTGACGTCACTCCTGCTTGTGATGTGTGCGTCCCCCACTACTTCCATTTGACTTGTGCCATACTACACATTGAGGATGTGTTGCCTTCGTGATGTGACCAGGAGGAGCGCGCCATGACCTCTCACCCACCATGCTCTACTGCCATCCCGTGCCCTGGATTGCCTGTGCAAGTGGACAATGTTGGGGATACACCAGGTCGACAGGGGATGTGAGTGCCTTGGCAAGGGCCTGGCGGACGCACAGCAGTATCCAGCATGTCCACGGAGGGTGGGCTGATGTCTACACTTGATGCAGCATTGATCGTGTGCCCGCCTGTTGTGCACACACGAGTTCACATTCATCACCAGACAGGTGGTCTTTACAGATTCCCAGGAGAGTGCCAATGTACTGTTCCTGAGTCCTCCCAACACAGCGTGTTTCAACATTGCATGTGCGCACCTACCCGTCACACCCACCCACCTGAGCCATGCGTAACTCCCGCTTCACATGACACATGTGTGTCTTCCACAGTTGTGCTACTCATTTGCGTTGACATCCAATGACAGTGGACTATATGGTCATCTCACGACTGCTGTGTACTTCACACACTCTCATCCTCTCTCATTCGTACTAGTGAAATGAATCAGCAGAGACACATTTTTGCTTCAAGCCATGTATTGGGACTTATGTCCTCTGTGATGCAGTATAGTGAACACTACTGGCAGCGAAATGCATGTGGAGGATATACTCAGCATGTGTACACATAGCATAGGGTGTAGGGGTACATGTGATTAGTTGTTGACTGTGGGATGTGGGCTTCAGAGTTACAACTGCTTAGCCGTTGGTGTGCTAATGTACATTTGCTAATTACTGTGGGCTGCTGACTTTGACACAGACAGTATACATTTAGCCTACCAGTCCGCTTGTCATCATGGGCACAGTGCATCTCAGTTCCATGTTACAGGTTTGCTGCTATAGTTACTCATACACACGTGCGTGGAGGTGACATCAGGGCATGGGCTTACGTGCATGCAATGGCGTCCCACTTGTTGTTGCGATGTGGTGGGTACTGGCCATGTCACAGTCACTGGGCTCATGTTGTTGGTGGATGCACTTGGTGTCCATGCAAAGCTCCTGGCACGGACGTTCAGAGGGAGGTGAGGTGACAGCTCTCACATACTACAGCAGGACGATTACTGTCCACTGACCGGTGCATATGTTCATGGGCGCAGGATCCATATCATGGCATGGTTGTACGTGCAGTTCTGTCCATGTGGTTGCCATACACAAATCCCATGCCTCTGCCTCCCCCTGTTCATGCAGAGTTACTGGATGTGATGAGGAACAGGGTGCATGTCCCGAAAATATCAGATGTCATGGCAGTGTAGTTGATGATGTGGTGTCAGTTGCAGGTTGTATGATATAGTTGTTGTACTGGTAACTACCTAGTCCGTGCGGAAGCCAAGCATGGGTACGGTGTGGGACATCATTGCTCAATTGGGGGTATGGCGGCGGGGCCCGACAAATTGACAGGTTGTCAGGTATGCAATACCTTCCAGCAGGGCTACCATGGCATTGGTGGTGGACATGGATGCCATCCAATGTAGCGGATGGTGGCTGTCAAGGTGTTGGTCGTGAGTTGTCCCTTGTAGGAGCATGATGGGACATGTTGGATGACATTCGATGTAACTGTAATCCATTATCCGTTGTGTGGAGGCACAGTGGACCCATTGCAGTGTGGGTCCGATAGTCGCCACATACGCCATGCCCCCATAGGCAGAACAGACCCTGTCGTGGACGTCCAGGGGGTTGAATAGTTGTAGCAGGTCCGCCCTTGGACATGCCGGGTTGGAGAGACATAAATCCACAGGATAGTAGAAGGGACACCTCTGACAGTAGAAGACGGGGATGACACAGCTGAACAATGCGATGCGGTAAGTTAGTCGGTAACTTACGTTCAGCAAGGCCAGATTATCACATCCCAATATCTGTATCAGGTTATGTTTGTACAGCTTAATCTGTCCGGCGTAGTTGGGTAGGTGTGGTGCAAGTGCCATTTTGCTGCAGGGCGCTGTGGTGGCGTGCTCCGGCTGTCTGTGCAGTCTGCAGTGTGCAACCTCCGACGTTGCTGGGAATTCTGTAATGGTCGTAGGGAGGCAGGACTTGTGTTATGTTGGCTTGTGCGGAGGACACGGGCCCTCATCCCACATGCTTCTCTGAATGGTCAAGGTCAGTGGTGTCTGACTCCTTCCAGATAACTTGCATGTGAACCACATGGGGAGTGTTATCATTTCTTTTTTCTGTTGTGAATGTTCTTTGGTGTTATGCGCTATCTGCCCTGTGGCCGCTTCCCTCTGCATGCCTGTGTTGGGCTTTTTTTGGTGCAATGACTGTTGTCTCCGGCTTGTTTAGTTGGGATGTGGTTTCAGAGTGGGAATGGAAGGTCATTCAGTGCTGTCTCCTCTCCCGTGTGTGGGCAGCAGGCTGCGTTTCCGCTATACGTTGGGCCTTGTGTTATAATTGGTCCCACCTGTTGTCTGTCCCCGGTATCTTTGATGTTACGTATTGCATGTCTTGTTATTGGGTGCAGGGTGGCATCGGTGTTTCTGTGTGGTACTGGCGTACCTTTTCCCGACGGGGTCCATATTCTGCTGGGTGATGTTGCCTCCGCTGTGTGCTTCGCCGTGTTTTGCACACAGGGGTGTGTCCTAATTTGGCGTGACGTCACTGACATGTTCGGGTCACTTGTGTGACGTCAGGTTGGCAACAGTGAATTGCCGGTTGGGGACATGACTGTGGCAGGGCTGTCACGTGACATGTGCATTCTGGGTGGTGCTGGTGTGTGTGGTGTTTGGTTGTGACCCTGTGTTGTTTGTGTGCGGCGCATGCATTGCGCTGCCGTTGGCCTCTGCGTTGTGCGCATGTGTGGGTGCAGTGGTGGATGTGTCGTGTCCACGCAGGGATGTCGGGGGGGCCATATACAGTTTTCCCGCCCTTGCACTGTGTGCGCTGTTTGCGTGCCCCTGTTGTGTGTCTGCCTACCTGCGTCGCCGCGGTGCGTTGACTCCTGGGTGCTGCATCAGGTAGAGCATGGGGAGGGCCTGCAGTGCTGGATTCATACTCGGGGGGTCCGCCTCTTTGCTATCCGTACTGTGCGTTCGGTTTTCCGCCTTGCTTTCACGTGCGGTGTCTCTTAGCCGGGGGAACTGTTTGGTTCTGGCATCGTAATTTGTACGCGGGGCGGTACGTGATTTCGTCGGGCGTTGTGTCTCCATTAGGCCGCGCCGCTCCATGGACGGGCGCACTTTGATGGCGGAGGGCGTAGCTAGCTTACGGGCGGTGTTTGGCTGACTTTTCGCATCCTAATTGGGCGGGCGTGTGTGCTGTGTCGGGCGGACGTTAACTGGTGCTTTTTGCATCCGCCAGCACGGCGGTGGTGCTTCCACCCGCCATCCTAATGGGCCCCTTAGTCTCTTTTTTCAGAGCTCAGAATCCACCAGCGGGGCAAGGCTGTGGGCTGTTTTTGACGAGAGCTCCATGAAGCCAGATACCTTCTCGCCGAAGTCCCACTAAAATGGATTTATTTCTGTGGAGAAGCTCCGAGCAGGGGAAATGTGTTTGTTCATCCCATGGAGGTCATGCCTTGGGCAGATCAGCTTCAGAGGTATGTCCTTGTCCTACAGAGATGATGAAGTCCAAAAGCTTTCTAAGTCCCAGGTTTTCAGAGGTGTTAGAAGAAGTCCATTTAGAAACAGTCAATGGTCCCAGAACCTCAGTAACAGCTCATTGGGGTCAAGACTCACTCCATCAGAAGCCACCAGCAGGGTCCAGTTCAGGTCCAGTGAGTACTGGCCAGCTGGGAGGTGCAGGAAAAAGGCCTCATGTAGCTTTATGTATCTGTGTAGCCAAACAGGAGGCTAGTCAACTGACCTTTGGAGTCTACTTCTTTGCTCTGGGTACAAGTGGGAGCAGATCCAGTCCTCCAGGGCTTCTCTCAGGTCACAGACAGCAGGTACAGTCTTCTTCTGTCTTTTCTTGGGTCCAGCAGTGTTTGGAAGAAGATGTCTTGTGGTGCCACATTTATGCATGGCAGTAGCTTGTGGGTGGGGGGGACTCCTGGTCCCTTCTTAACAAATAATTTAAAAGTCCTCTGGGGTAACTCTACCCACTTTTGCAGCAGTTCATGTGCGCCCTACTGTAAACAATCCCATAGTACCGCTCACTCACTAAATCCAAAGATGGAGAAACCCATTTCCCCTTGTGCGGAGCCTCCAATGTAATTCGTTGTTCATTACTCTTGTGATGCAGAATTACCGATTGTAATGGCATGAAGCTACATCGCATAACCCATTCTCCCATTTGGGGAAAATCAGACTGTAGGGAAGCAAGATGCACAGAAACAACAGAAAACGCAAGTGTTCCTCTTTGGTGAACGTGATCAGAATGTTCAGCGGTCATTTCAAGAACATGAGCGGCAGTACCTTTAACGCGGGCAGTCGCACAGCAGCATTTCGAGTAGAATTTCCACTCCAGCGGCCGGAAAATCAACTCATAATACATTTTCAATTGAAATTTTACCTGAACGGACTGTTTGGGTATTACTATTTTTCAGCGCAAAATGTACTTTTTAAAAAAGAAAAAAAACAAGTTCTATGGAGACGGGGAGGCTACTGTGCATCAGCAGTCAAAGCTCATTAAAAAAAGTATTGGGACTGTGATCTTGAGTGCAATGAGGAAGGGGTCAGTGAGTGTAGGGGTGGGGCCAAAAACATAGGATAAAAAGAACAAAATATGCCATAACTCTTTTGTTGGCCTGTCATCTTCAGGTAACTGCATATAAAAAGACATACACTTTAAATGAAATATAAATGCAAGTCAAACTAATCAGTGGGAAACACACTTTTACTTTATGAAATCAGGGGCCTATTTAACAAATAATCACGCAACACAGCGCAGCAAGTCACCATGCTGCACCGAGTGGTGGGAAAGGGAAGGAATGCACCATACTTAACAATATAATGCACATTCCTGTCAATTCCCAGTGTTAGCGCACAATGTGCTGCCAGGGCGCCAACGCAGGCATCCTTGCACCATGGTGCAAGGGTGCCTGCATTGTTAGCAGGCTTGTTTTTGTGGAGTAAGGGACAAAATGAAGCACACATAGAAAGAGGAAGTAACAAGGAGAAATAAAGATATTTCTCCTCCTTACGCCTCACTGGGGAGATGCAGCATTTTTGATGCAATCCCAGGTTTACCAGTAAGATCAAAAAATTCCAAAAGGACTTGGCCCGTTTTTCCATGGAGAAGGTCTACCCTTACTCGGCAGATAACTTCAAACCACCTGAATTCAATCAACGGGGACGTGAGATCAGATCCGGTTATTCATCTTCGGGATCAGGACAGTCTTCAACTGACCAGGATTCAGGCTCTAGTGACTCTGAATCTGGGAGACAGAACCCTAACAGGAGAGGAGGAAGAGACAGGTGCTTCCCAATCCCAACCAACAGCCACAATGGTGGCCTCCAGCACCATGGGCATATCCTATGCCGCCTTTCCAACACCCAAATGCACAATTTGTCCCGCCACCGCAACATTTCTTCTGTCAACCTTTTTTAGAACAGGGCCGTGGACGCCCAAGGGGCAGAAGAAGATCTCAGGCCCAAGTGCATTGGGAAGAACCGCCATCGCCTCGGACCACTCGGAGTTCGAACAGGACGGCAACCCAACCAGGGACGAGCAGGGAAACAACATCATAACCTTTCCTAACATCAGTTACATCACTACTGATAACATTGAAACAGGAAATCGAGCCTAACATCATTCCTACCACCAACACTGTTATGGGTCAGGAGACCTCTGACAATCCAGATGAACGGGCTACCAGCCTTCTTGTAAATCTGAGCCAGCGCTGGATCCCATGGAGACTAAACTCCTCAACAAAGGCCTTGGTTACGTCCCTACTTACTAAGGAGACCCATTCCTTATCAATCAGGAAATTGCACAATTCTTCAGAAAAGTCAGACTCAAGTTCTTCTTTTCAGCTGATATTGATACAGCCGCCGAGGATGTTGAGCGCAACACGAATCTTAGTGCAAAATCTATTTTCATGCCGCCACCCCACATGATTCCTCCCGAAGTGATCACCTTCGAGAAGGCTGTTCGTCAGGATCTGAACAGGGGCCTCGCAAACAAAAACCCGGTCTTCAAGAATCTCTCAAAATTGGAACTAGAGGCTCTAGACAGGCTGACAAGAGATGAGTCCATCATCATTAAGCCCGCAGATAAGGGTGGGGGCATAGTAGTGATGGATACCTCCGCTTATCGTGAGGAATGCCTCAGACAACTGGCAGACTCTAAGACATACAAACCACTCAGAATGGACCCAACCAAGAGGCTATTGAATATCATATATGATCGGGTCAATGAGGCCAAGCAAGAAGGGTGGATCACCAATAAGGAGGCAGACTTTTTGGTCAATACCAATCCTGTGACCGCCTATTTTTACATCCTCCCCAAGATACACAAGCCCACCAGGCCTCCACCCGGGAGACCTATCATCTCAGGGATAGGTTCATTGTTGGAGCCACTCTCCCAATTTGTGGACTTCTTTCTCAGACCTATTGTGAAAGGTATGCCAACGTTCCTTCAAGACACCAACGATGTTTTGCGCACACTAGAAGGTTTTGAGTTTGACACAATACTGATTACCTAGTCTCTTTTGACGTTGAGTCTTTATACACTTGTATACCACAAGACCAAACTCTACGAACAATCGAGTCATTACTCAATGACACCGACTTGGATACCATCACTCCTGTGTCTTTTATCATGACCTGTGCCACCATGGCCATGCAAGAAAACTTTTTTCAATATGAAGACACCCTATTTCTTCAGATCTCGGGCACTTCAATGGGCAGTACCTTCACCCTGAGCCTGGCGAATCTGTATGTCCATTCGATTGAACAAAACACCATTCTGACGTCCAATCACTCCTTTGAGTCGAAAATTCGACTCTGGAAATGATACATCAACGATGTCCTTGTGGTGTGGCGTGGAAACAGTGAGGAGATTGAAAACTTTCATCTCTGGCTCAACTCCTGTAATGAGTTCCTGAAATTCACCTGTGAAGTCACCTGCACTGAGGACGGTCTAGTTACGGAACAATATACCAAACCAATGGCGAAGAACTCCCTGCTTTCCTATGCAAGCTACCATCCTAAATCCCTCCGAGATAACTTGCCCTTCGGCCAATTTTTAGGGATTCGACGCAACTGCTCAGATGTGGCAAAGTATAAGAAACATGCATCCACTTTGGCCGGGAATCTCTTGGACCGCCAATATCCACATTCATTGGTCCAGAAATTACTTAAGAGAGTGCGCAACAACCACAGGCAAGCTCTCATAGAGCGACAATCTGCTAAAGAAAATACTGACAGACTGATATGCGTCAGCATTTTCAGCAGCAGATCTGGTCTCCTACAAAAATGTGTTAACAAGAACTGGCATATCTTGAATAAGGGTAGTGGCAGTTTGACCAAGCCTATGTTTGCATTCAAACGCAGCGCCAACCTCAGGGACCAGTTGGTACATACAAGAACACGCACTAAACAGCCATCCCCACATAACACACTCTGGAACCTCCCCCGGGTCAAGGGGCACTTTCCCTGTGGTAATTGTAGAATGTATGGACAGACATCACAAACAACAACCATTGACATAGGGACAGACCGTGATTGGGAGTTGAGACACCATACCAACTGCAACTCCGAGGGCTTGATATACTTGATCACTTGCCCCTGTGGTCTCAGGTATGTTGGGATGACTATGAGGAAGGTAAAGACACGCATGCTGGAGCACAAAAGCACAATCAGATGCTGGAAGCAGATCAATAGGTTGACTACACATTTCTTAGAAGCGGGACATGATGCCAATGATTTCAAGTGGGTCGTCCTTGACAAACCCACTTTGACCCGATCCACCGTCAATATGACACGATTCCTCTTTAGGAGAGAACAACGTTGGGTTTTTAGGCTGCATACCGATACCCATGGTCTCAATGATGAAATACCCTGGTTCAGCCTCACTTCCTAGACCAACCCTATGATCCATTAACGTTTTCCAGTTGTTCTACCCTGGACGGTGGTTTCCCCTGTTATAGCCTGCCCACACGCCTTTTGGAGCCATTTTTCTAGCCCCCTACCTGGCACCCGTAGTCCTTGCCACTTTCGGGTCCACGTTCTTGTCTGTCCTTGAGGCCTTTCCAGGACATCTACCCTCTTGGGTTCTTACTTTGTGTGGACCCATCCTTTTGGGATCCTCTTTATTCCCGTTGACCATGCCTCCCCCTGTGGTCCAACCTTATTTATTTTATTTATTTTTATTTATTTATTTTTATTTATTTTATTTAAGGAGTTTTATATAGCGCTAGCTGGACCCGAGGGTATCAGAGCGCTTCACAGCGAGTAGCTTATGTGCAAATAGGCAATACAGAGAATATAGAAGAACATAGGGGTTTGTGCCGGATAAGGATCAAACAAGGGAGTGATCGAACAGAAGGAGCATGAAGGGTGCAGGTCAAGCTAGCATTGCATGCACATATAAACCACAAATGTTACATGACTATATAGGCAACAAATACAATAGATATATCAGTGAGAAAGCTTCTATAACGTCAGAGCATAATACAGTTCTGTCACATTACACAGGAAAATATATGCCGAGTGTCCTGGAAAGTGACTTGGTTATGGAAATAATAATCCACATTCCATAAGTCGATTATCCAAAAAGGTTTTCTTGATCAAGCAATGCGAGTATCCAAAAGTTTTCTTGATCAGAGACAGTGTCACCGGTCACATAGTTGAAGTTAGGTGGAATGCCGGCTAAGGTACTTCCTTGGCTTTCTAGCGGTTTGCTCGAAAGCGGTCAAGGAGGAGGACTTTGAGCAGGTTTTTGAATTTTGGAAACGAGGGGATCGTTCTGATGTGGGGGGATGGAATTCCAGATTTTGGGGGCGTTTCCAGCAAACGATTTGGCCGCAGTTTTTTGTTTGCGAGTTTTCAGCGGGATGAGTAGCAGAGTGTTGGAGCTCCTGAGGTTCCTGGACTGGCCGGCCCTTTTGAGTTTGGCGGCTAGGTATTCCGGTTTGCCTGTGTGCAGGGCTTTGTGCGTGAGGCAGGCTGTTCTGAAGCTGGCTCGCAGCTCAATTGGGAGCCATTTAAGTTCTCTGAGTGCAGGGGAGATGTGTTCGAATTTCTTAGTCCCGGTGACCATTCTGGCTGCTGCATTAAAGGTTGTTTTCAGGGGGCGAGGTGGGATTTTGCTGTACCGGTCAGGGCTGCAATCCCATAATCGATTCTGGAGAGCACCAGTGCTTGGGTGGCTTGTTGCAGGTCCTTGGGCGGGAGGAAGGGTTTTATTTTGTACAGTAATTTCAAGTTGAGAAAGGAACTTCTAGCGGATCTTGTAATGTGTTTTTTCATGTCCAGTTTCGGGTCTAGGGTGATGCCTAGAGATTTTACCGAATCCGCCAGGATGAGGTTACCCTTGAGGGCGTCAATAGCTTTGAGCCATTCTGCAATTTGGGGTTTTCGTCTTTGTTGGAAATGAGGAGTATTTCCGTTTTCTCTTGATTGAGTTTCAGGTGATTACTTGAGAGCCAATGTTGAACCTCTCTAAGCGTGGCGTTGAGTCTCTGGATGTCATCAATGGAGGAGGTTTCCAGATATAGCTGCGTGTCATCAGCATATAAGTGGAAAGGGATGTTGGATTTCCTGAGTAGAGTGGTAAGGGGTTCAATGTAAATGTTGAAAAGCTGAGGGGAGGCACTGACCCTTGTGGAACACCTCTGTTGACAGGGTGGATGTCGGACTCAAATTTTTTAATTTTTATTCTTTGTGAGCGGTTGTGGAGAAAGGAAGAGAACCATTGGAGGACCGTCTCTTCAAGACCAGCCCTTTCTTGAAGAACCTTGATGAGAAGCTTGTGATCGACTGTATCGAATGCAGCCGATAGGTCCAGGAGGATGAGAAGGCAGCATTGGTCTGAGTCGAGTGACTTGTGTAGGTCGTCTATGACATTGAGGATTGCGGTTTCAGTGCTGCAGCCTTTTCTGAAGCCCGATTGATGGGGATCTAGAAAGTTGATGTTGTCCAAGTGTTGGGTCAGTTGAGGAAGTACACATCTTTCCAGGATTTTGGACAGAAGCGGTAAGTTCGAGACAGGTCTAAAGTTGTTCAGATCCTCAGTGTCTAGTCCTGGCTTTTTCAGCAGTGGTGTGACTTGACCAACTTTGAGGCAGTCTGGTACGACTCCTGATCTCAGTGAGCTGTTAATGATCTTGCACCATAGCGGGGCTATGACGAGGCTTCAAGTCCTTGGTCAGTTGAGGGGTATCTGATCAAGGGCGTGGGATGAGGGTTTAGCGTTGGAGATTAGTTTGACTATTTCTGCTTCCTGAATGGGAATGAAGGAGGACCAGTGATTAGGGGGATCAAGGAATCGCTATCGTTGGTTTCAGACGCCTGGATCTCGTTGGAGGGGATGAGATTGGAGCCAAGTGAGAGATCGATCTTGGCGATTTTGTCATTGAAAAAGATGGCGAAGTTGTCGCATCGTTCTTTAGATGCCTGAGTTGAGGAGGTCGCTGGCTTAGAGGTTTGTTTCGTGATGATATTGAAGAGCTCTTTGGGTATGTTTTTGCGTTGTCTAGCGCAGAGCAGAAGAAAGAAGTCTTTTTGTTCTTAATGTGCTTTTTGTAGTTCCTGCGGGCTGCTTGGAGTTGATCACGATGGAGAGCGGTGGGATTGTTCCTCCAGATTCTTTCTAAGGCTCTTAGATGTCTTCTTTCTTCATTGGTGTCAGTGGTGAACCATGATCTGGATGGAATGCTCCTGGGTTTCTTTAGTATCAGAGGGGCAAGTTGGTCCAGGGTGAGCGTCATGTTCGAGTGGTAGAGAGAGGTGAGTTCGATAGTTGGGAGGTGATCAATGATGTTGGGGAGGAGCGCGCTTATTCTTTCTTCTAGAACCGCTCGAGGGATCTGAGCTGTGTTCCTAATCCATTTGGGGGGGGTCCTGCAAGGGGTGTTGAGTTAGGACCGTTTGGTTGATGTGAAAAAGGATGATGTGATGGTCGGACCAGTCTACGGGAAGGATGTGGTCGATGGAGATTGCATTGCTTTCGGCAATAATTGCGTCGAGGGTTGCTCCTCTGTGGTGTGTTTCTTCTAAGCAGTGTTGGGTCAGGTTGTTTTCTAGTAGGAGGTTGTTTAGGGTTTGAATAAGCGGGTTTTTTGTTTCGTTCCATCTTATATTAAGGTCGCCAAGAATTATGTTGTTTGAGTTTCTGAGTGAGCAATGGGCAATCAAGTCGGAGAGGTGTTCCCCGAATTCGGTGGAGTTGCCTGGAGGGTGATACAGGAGGTGGCAGAGAGATGGCCTGTTATCGCTTGTTTTGATGTTGACTGAGAGACATTCAAAGGAGCTATACAGGCAGGAGGTAGTTTCCGTGATGGAAATGCTATTCTTGTGAATGATTGCTATGCCCCCTCCTCTTTGCACTTTCCTGTCTTTGTTAATCATTGTGAATCTAGGAGGCACCAGCATGTCCATGCTGGGGTAGGAGAGATTGTTGAGCCAGGTCTCCGTGATGAATGCTATGTCTATATCATGGGAGAGGATGGCTTCTGCTAGTTCGGTTGCATGTTTAGAGGCCGATCTGCAGTTTAGGAGCAATACCTTCTTAGGGTGTTTACTTTCTACATTGGTTCACCCTTCTAAGATGGCCGCCGCTTACACCTTCCAGTCTTTAATCGTCCCCCAGGGGGTGGAGTTTCCACCCACCTCGAGTATTTCTTCCCTGCTCACTTCCAGGCTGTTTCACCTGCTCTCCCCGGACACGCTATTGAGCGCAGCTGCCACCTGAGCAGAGGTAAGCTCTCTATTCACCAGCCGGTTGTTCTTTGCCGGCGTTAGGCTCACAGACCAAGCCACAGCTTTGTGTCCATGTCCCCCGCTACGGACCCGCCATTTCATTTGCCTGCGTTCATTTCCCGGCACTGGCGCCCTGCACCGCTCCGAGCCTGAGCTGAACCTTGTTTTGTTTGGCCTGTAGCCGGGCCGGACATTTCAGCTCTTCTTGCCCCCGCTTTTCTGGTCATCCTCCGCTGGTGTTAGGCTATTAGTCCGCGCTCCTGCGTTGTGTCCCACTCCTTCCCGGCCCCTGCACCCCGCACTGCACTGGGCCAGAGCTGATCCAGGCTTTGTTTTTCCCGCAGCCGGGCTGGACATAGCAGCTCTCTACTCCGCTGCCGGTGTTAGACTTATGAACCGCGCCCGCGTTGTGTCCTAGTCCTCCACCCTGGAGCCACCTTTGGGTTTGTTTTTCCTGTGCCTTAGCGCCCCGCACTGCGCATTGAGCTGCTCCTTGTCCTGCCTGTGACTTTGAGGTCGGGGAAGACATTCCCTCCCGTTGCCGCTTTCAGTATCCACTTTTCATCCAAGCTTCTTTGCATGCGGCATGCCCAGCATTCCGGAGCTTTACTCATTTACCAATTTAGTCACGTTCGACATAAGCCTCCGCTTCCATGCATCCGGCCTTTTTTGAGGTTCATATCAGAGAGGTTCCCTCTCCCCCACGTGCTCTTCCTGCAGCACCTGGGTTGTGTCGCACCTTGTATCACCTCTCGCTCCCTGGCATTTGCATACAGAGTGTTTGCCAGCTTGTTGCTCTGCTTTTTGCGATGGTGCACCATGTTGTTCTTTGTCTCCAGTATGCAACTTACCCATGCAACGTGTTTGCTTACATTGTGTACTCATCATGAGTGCTGACAGTAGCTAACATTATTACACGTTTTTATTCTGACGTCATTGAGTTAAATGTTTTATAGTTTGTAGGCACCTATAACTGTGATTCACAGCCACACCTGCCCCCTCCTCCAACTTCTTTTAGGTTTTGTGGAACCCTCCTCGAGTGCGCCGAGGATGAGTTGCCATTAGCTCCCCTCAAATGACCGGTAAGCCCTGATTTTCTTTCATGATTTTCATAACTGTTTGTACGTAGCCAGTGTATTTAAACCATAGATTGTATTGATTTGGCACGTTTATTAAGGAGTGTAACTGTGTTGCTTTTCATGCATGTCATTAAACGCAACTTTTGATTTATAGGAACACCGCTGAACATCAGCTAACCACGACTGACGTCCAATCCGCCAGTCGTTGCATCCTTCGAACACCAACCTGAGTTGGTCTGGTGTCACCTTCTCTCACATCTTCATTAGGTCGTGAAGAAAACCACAGCACCTCTACGGAGGGCACTCTGGCTGAAACATGTCAACCCTATGATCACAAACAACCATGCTAGGTTGAATTCTCTGGGCATGGTATTGTAATTATTTTTTAACCCTGACCCCTGGGTGTACCAGTAAAATTGTTTGTCAACACACCAGGTAGTTAGTTTTAACTTCACAAGCACTTTCTTTCTCACACACCCCCTCCATACCCGGCTCATTACAGGTTTTAGTATACCTCTTGTTACATACAACTAATACATCCCTGAGCTCCTCCCTCTCAGTGAGGGGGTTGTAGCCCGCACTGTGACCAGGCTCACAGTGCAAGGAGGTTCCCGATGATGAAGCATGCCACCCACGGGTGGGTGAGGGAATTCGTCCTATAAAAGCGAACCCCCCCTTACACTCCTTTCACTTTTCCTTTTTTTGTCTTGACCCAGGGTGGCCTTTCTGTGTTATTAAATCTGGGAATGTGCCAAAGTCCATGGGTGGATGCTTGGGAATAACCATGCTCCATCCATGGAACTCCTCCATGTGGCAGAGTAAACCAATGCAGCGATTTGCTCAGTGTTTAATTACTCTAGATTTATCAAGTCACACAAGGCCACACAAGGTGGCCTTACATGGTTTGATAAATCAAACTTAAGAGCTACGGCGCTCTTGCGCCCCATCGCGTGGTGCAGGGGCCATGCAAATTTTTAATACATATGCCCTCAGCCTATTGATTAATGTCATCACTGCCGATGTTTGTGTGTGTAACCAAAGAGCCACAGAATTTAATCCTTTTTGGTGCAGTGGGGAAGGGTAACTTGTGTATTTTTAGTACTACGAGATCCCAACCTGTGATAGAAAGCACTGTGAATATGTAAGTCACTGCTTTATCCTTGCATTATGCATAGTACAAGGTAGGCTGCCGCGAAATGTGCAAAAAGATTTAAGAAAAAAAGGTACTTTCAAAATATAGATTTTAATAATATGCAATCACAGTGTACATAGTGCAAACATTTTACAGGTATCCTGAAACACTCCACAGTTCAGCTATTAGCAACCTTTTAGTATCTCTCAAACAGAATAATTCTTTGTCATCACTAAGCTTCAAGTGACTCCATCAATTAAAGCCAATACTGGCATCCAAGCAGCCTTTACATTTGCAGACTAACCAATTGCGCACATTTGCAATTCTTTAAGGCAGCAGGCACCCTAACATGAAGTTTCTTCATTGTTTAGCTGCATGTCCCTCCCCAGCTTCACAGCACCGGAGACTCTCTCCTTTCCATTTCAGCTAAGGCATCTCAGCTCTTAGAATTAACTGTCCCTGGATGGTAGTCTTTTCACAAGTAGGAGAAAGTTTTTGGTTAAAATAAAACATTATGGGCACGTTGTGACCCACAGATCCTTCCCACTTCGATCTCTGCTGTACACACCGTAGCAACTTCCTCTTCCTGTCCTGAAGACTCCTCCCTCTGCTTTGTCCAGCCCTTGGACATTTTTGATTTGGAGTTTGGAGGGAAAGCATCACTCTCTTTCTTTGTCTACAATCCCTGCTGTATCCACACAATTGGAATCTTAATTTTTTGGGAGAAATCGAATAAGTTCAATGCAACCCCTTGGTAAAATGTTTGTTGTTTGAGGAAAGGCATGCATCAGTATTTTTTGTTCCTTTTTATTTTTTCATTTTGTATCTTTGTTGGTGAGTGGCCTGGAGTTTGGGCTGGAGTATGCAGGAGTAACGTTTTTAGGGGAAATAGACATGTGTGCACTTTTTGGATGGTGGAGGCCTAGTGTTAAATTAAATTAATTTTCCTCATTATTTGTGTGGGTTTTTTAAAATTTTATACTGATTTGTTTGCCATTCTACTGTGATGTTGTTTTACTGTTGGGGCCTAGTCTGCCATGCACTAGACCTTGGGTGTACTTTTGATGTATGTTATGTTCCACATTTTCACTGATGATGTGCTATATGCTTTTGAAAAACATTTGGGGGTAGTGGATGGCTGTGGATTAAATGCAAAAATTAGGTTATTTTATTTGTTGTCTGTATGTACTGGTTGCTGCTAATATCTTTGCAACCCTTTGCCTTAAATACTACAAGATGTTTTTTCTGAGGGGGTGGGGTACAGCAGGCAGGACAGGGCAACTGTCTTCTTTGCTCTCTATACCTCTTTCTTTGCTGGTCATGCAGTGGTAGCCATTTGTGTAGACAGTGTGTGTGTTTGCCATAGGCTGCCATATGTTCTTTGTTCCCCATATGCTTTCTTTGCTAGCCATGCGGTGGTGGCTATTTTGTGTAGCTAGTGTGTGTGTGTGTGTGTGTGTGTGTATGTGGTCATGGTAGCCATTTTGTCCTTGTTCATTATGCCTCCTTCTTTGCTGGCCATGCTGTACCTACCATTTTGTCGAGCCAGTTATTGTGTGTGTGTTTGGTGGCCATTTTGTCTTTGTCCTCCATGCCTTCCTCTTCAGTGGCCATGTGGTGAATGAGGTAGGTCCCACCATTTTGTGCAGCCAGTCTGTGCTTGAATCCCTTTATATCACTTTTTAAAGCCATATCCTAGGGCCATTAATATAAGAGGTCTGAGGCATTTTTGCTCTTCTTTCCTGCATTATTTATTTGTGCTTGTGGTTACTGTAGTACAGTGTGTTGTTGGATTTGTAATCGTTTTTTTTTTTTTTTGCCTCCCTCCCATAGAGTCCCCATAGGCCCTAGGGCCTCAGTGGAATACAGAAAATATTGAATTCATTTTTTAATTTTTTTTGCCTGCCTCCTATGGGGTCCCCATAGGATCTAGGGCCTGGTGGGACACTTTAAATTATTGGAAGTATTGTTATCACTTTTTGCCTGCCTCCCATGGAATCCCTCTGGGCTCTGATGGGGCAGTAGCTTTTATGTGACGTATTCTTTAGATTTTAGAATCTGACCGGACACTGATGGGTTAGCTTTGTGGTGCGGCTGGGATCCACCCTTGGACCCTACCCATCAATAATCCTCCTTGGAACATTGGCGATATTTCACGACTCTCCTCTGGTCTGCGTGTCAATAAACCTCACATACTCCTCGCATATAATTTTCTGGCTAACATATTAAGGGACTTGAATACTTTCCCCTTCAGTCCAAATCACCATCACTCTTGACTGGGGGATGACAACAGACTAATTCTATTCATGGAATGGCTTTATACACCTTTCTAACTCTATCTGTGCATGAGACACTGACAGTTAATCTTCGATTGACTGTAGTGCTTTCTTTCTTTTTCTGATCATGACTGTTGGCTGTCTGACAGACCCTTATATTTACCTTTTGTGCCAGTTCTTAAACAAGAAACACCTTTCCAAGATGGCCGCTATACATCCGGTCACTTTGGCACGCACAGCTCTGTTTAACAGAAAGGATGGACTACATACAGAGTCTTTAAACAAGCCAACTCTCTATCGACCTTTCCCTTGACTACGATTGTCGGGGATTTACAGACCCTTGTATGCACCAGTTTACAATTACTGCCTATCATGCTATTTTAAAACTCTGTGTTTTTATACCAAATAACACCATTCCAAGATGGCCGCTATACATCCAGCCACTTTTGCCTGTAATACTTAATTGACAGCAAGGTGGGACTATAAATCCAGTCCGCAAACAGAGCAGTTCACCTCCCGGACCCGGTAGATGTGGGTAGGTCGCTTGGAGATGTGCTATTGACACAGAAGTAAGTACGCTACTAGTGCGCGACGGAATGGTTACAGTTACTAGAACTTGACCCCCATTCTAGTTATGATTACATGACGCTCGGCAAATTCTGTAATACTCCCCGTTAATACAGTGTTATATGTTTAATAATGGATTGGCCACCAATTTTTCTACTACCACCATACTATGAATCCACCGTAAAACCCACTTAGTTTTAAGACACTGTCTCCAACCAATGTGAGTTATTTGGTGGGAACGTCAGCATAGTATAGAGTACGCAGCGTGTGCGGGCTTACATTTGTACCATGTGTTCATGCACGGGGCTATGGATAGACCTTACCTGCTTATGAACGGGGCTATGGATAGACTTTACTTGGTCATCCCAGCATGAGTGTTGTTCCTTCCCCATTTCCTTACGGGGAATAAGAGTCTAGAGGTGCAGTATGAGTGTTGTTCCTTCCCCATTTCCTTACGGGGGAATCAGAGTCTAGAGGTGCTACATGATTACTGATGACTTCGATTGTCCACTGATATGGGATATTTAACCCGGGGCCACAATATCAAGTTACATGTACGATCATAACGTATGAGAATGGATGTTGGTTGTTGAATTGACCACACTTTTCCTTGTCTACATTGATTTACTTTTATTTCAATGGTTTAATCCAGCAATTGAGGAACTCCTCTTGTTTGTATCCCTACCGGGCACTGATGACGCCTGGTTATACTCACTTTATGGGGTGAGTTTACTTGTTTTTATCTGCTGCGCTTCACAGTGCCGCTATGGCCATAGCTCACTATAGCACACTTTGGACATTCACTGTTCGGCACTATAGTTTTCTGCTACTCACATCATAATGAATACAACATTCTGTTAAGAGTCACAAGGGTTACCACACTGTTTATATACCTATATGTGTATATTTATGATTCATGTTCCTTTTTCTCACCAACATAGGTAGGATCAGGGATTGACAGGTATACTTACGTAGGTAATGAATCGGCTGCGGTGAGTATTTGGCCACCGCACCGTGTGTATGTGTAGATAGTCTACCTTTTATAGAGGTCCTGACGAATCGCATGTAGATCTTGACAACAAGCGTGAAACATGTTGACCTTCCTTTAAGAATGATGATGCCTTTACTTGAGACATAATACTCATTTTTGAGCATCACATTATCACTCTTTTTAATTAGGGTAGGAGACCATTTGAATAAATTACATTTAATGGAACTCCCAACTCTATTTTAGATCACACATTCAACTTTACACATCTACACAATTCTGGCCCCATACCCCCACTTCACCATACGGCTATTGGAAGAAGATCTCCGATAAAGAGCCCCTACTATAGGGAGCCCGTTGGGTATTGCACCGCCGACCCGACGAGGAGCAGCCCAGATGATGAAGCATGACACCCTTTGGGTGTGTGAGGGCATTACAATCCAATAATTGGACTTCCCACCTTGAACCAAATTTGGATCAGGTCGGTGTCACTTCCCTTGTGTTGACAACCATCAGGAACAGCATATCTGTATACTTTCATTAGTTCACTCAGGGCGTTTATGCTGGACCTTCCTCCATTCCGATAGGAGGAGAAAGCCCGTCGGTCCCCCCCTTTTTTGTTTCCTTATAGTGTGTAAGTTTGCCAATGTCATAGGCTGTCATGTGCTCTCTGCTCCCTACACCTCATCTTTGCTAGAAATACAGTGGTGGCCATTGTTGTGTAGCCAGTGAATGCGTGTGTGTGTGTAGTCACGGTAGCCATTTTGTCTTTGCTCCCTATGCCTCCTTCTTTGCTGGCCATGCAGTGACCACCATTTTGTGGAGCCAGTTAGTGTGTGTATGTTTGGTGGCCATTTTGTCTTTGTTCTCCAAGCCTTCTTCTTCAGTGGCCATGCGGAGGATGAGGTAGTTTCCACCATTTTGTTCAGCCAATGCCTGCTTTAATCTCTTTATTCCACTTTTAAAAGCCATTTCCTAGGACCATTGATAGAAGAGGCCTATGGCATTTTTCTTCATTTTTTCCCCTGATATATTTATTTGTTCTTGTAGCTGATTATGGTACAGTGTGTTGTTGATTTTTTTTTCTGCCTGCCTCTTATAAAGCCCCTAGGTTCCCTAGAGCAATATGAGCCATCAGAAATTATTTACTGTATTTGTTCCTGAATGACCTGCATCCTATGGGGTTCCCACCGTGGCTCTGGAGAGATACAAACTAACCTTTTCTGTGTAGTGTTGTTGTCACTTAAACAAAATAGTTATGCATGTTTTTGGGTACACTACTGTTTAACATTTGGGATGAGGATGATGATGACGTCTCATGTGTTACATTGGCTAGGCTCTTATTGCTCACGTTTCACTGATTGTGTTGTTGCTTTGCTTACAGGTGCTGCAAAAGACATCACACAAGGTACTGAGGTTCCTGAAGGAATCAGCTGACAGTGACACCGGAGTCCTCCACTGCTAAGTTCTTCTGCTAGTTCCAAGAAGATGGCCCCAAAGAAGGAGGTTCCTGCCAAGAAAGTGGCCAGTGGAGAGGAGAAGAAGCAAGTTGCCAGTGCCACCACTGGCATCAAGCCCTCATCCTTTTTCAGGAAATGTGACATACCTGCTGCAGCCTCTTCTAGGCCGAAAGAGGATGAGATTCCTGCATAAACAGCATCACCACTACCACCAAAACCTAAGGCCATGTCTCTCAGCGCTGCAGTGACTGCAGTTATGGAGCGCAGTGAATCTGAATTGAAATGGTCTCAGCCACAAACCGCATCATCACAGGAAAGTGAAAAACAGGAGCCACAGTCAGCAACATATCTTTTGGATGTAGCAGCAGAAGAAGCAGGTTGAGGTTCTTGAGCAAGATATTGTTGAGAGACTGCTCTTCCCCCAACAGCTTCATGATCTCCAGCAAGGAGAAGAAAGAGTACTCCCCCATCTTCTTCAAGCCCCCCTTCTGATGACCTGGACATGGATTAAACCCCGGCCAATCCAAGAGACAGGGGAAAAGAAAGCTTCCGGAAAACCTTGCAAGTGAAGATGGTGGTGACGATGATGAGCCAGTTAACATCAGTTTAGAGAGTGGCAAAGAGGACATGTAGATCACCTCTATTCAACCTGCTCACATCCAGCAACACCGCTGTCTCCCATAATTTTAAGACCCCAGAAAGTTGTAGCCACCACCAATAACACAGCCGCAGCACGACAAACAACAACAACATAACAACCCAGCTTTACCTCCAGTTCATCAGGCTTTGGCACAGTAGAAAAACTCTCCTCCCAAGCATGGAACTTCTTTACACTTAGCCCACATGTGGATAATATTGCAATATGCTCCATTTGCCACAAGAAAGTTTGTTGTGGTAAGCCATGTGAGCACCTTAAAAGCATAGCTGCTAATGGGGAGCCAGAACCAGTAGCTGAGGCAATGGAAGAAGGCCGTCAGAAGGAGTAGGAAGAAGAGGATGATAACAGCAGCATCATGCAAAGCAGCCCTCTAAGCCTCCCCCATAGTATACAATCCTCACTCGCAACATCCTCTGCATGACACAAGGCACAGCAGGAAACAGCAACTCCCACCTCCAAAGCGTTCAGCCAGCATACCTGCTGCTGGAACCTTAGCTCACTTGTGGCAGTAGCACCCCAAGAAATACAGCCTACTATTATGGCTATGTTTACCAAGCAGTTGCCATACCACTGGAACCACAAAAAAGTCTGTTTCAAAATGGGAAGCAGTCTAAACTGTTAGTGCTTGACCTCCTCCCTTTTTCTTTTGTGGAAGGAGTGGGTTTCCTAGAATTTGTGGAGGCTCTCTGCTCAAAATGGAAGGTTCACAGTCAGGGCTATTTTGCCAGAATGGCTGTGCATCATGAATCCTGCAATTGGTTGGCAACTCTATGATGCAGAGCACTGTTCAGTCCATCCAGTCGAGCAGTTGTCAAGCAACAGATGGCATGTGCATCGCTGCATACTAGGTCTCTTTCCAGGGAGTTAGACAAAGGCTAGCTGCTGGTCTCACTGCAGATAATGCTTTTCAGGGCATTCAGCAGCATACACAAGTTGAGGTGTTCGCCATGGAGAAATGGCATAGAGCTACCAACATCATAGAAGAGTTTAATATAGTCTACAAATGGCTTGAACCCAGAGGTCTCACAATTGGATTTGTAGTCACTAACAATGGCAGTAATATAGTGAAAGCTATGGTTGATGGTGGATATTTAAAAGTCCTGTGTTTGGTGCATTACATCAATCTAATTGTGCAGGACTTTCTAAAAAAAGAAGATGTAGTCAGAAACATACTAGTCACTTGTCAAAGAATATGTACTCATTTCAGTCATTTATTCAAAGCCAGAAAGCAGTCATGGATCCTTCAGCATGCAAATAAACTATTTATAATAGCATGCATACAGGAGGTGCCAACATGTTGGAACCCAATCTACTATGTGCTGGAATGCCTGCGTTAATATTGATGTTGAAGTAAGCAATGATGCGTGTATGTACAACATCGAGATCAAATCGCTGTTGTCAAAATCTCCAGATATGACCTTTCCATCAACTCCGAGTAAAAAATACATGGTCAGGCAGGCTCTGCGTCCTAGGCCTCAGGCACTGATTGACAGATCACAGGTGGGGTGGCACGTAACCAGTAGCTCAAATGCTCAAACAGGAAAACCCCAGATTAGTCCCACAGATAGGCAGTGACACCACAATGGTCCTGGGAGATTGGCCCAAATAAAATGCACATGGCAGGAGGGGTGCGCGTTCCCTAAACACCATAAAGTTCGATACCACATGAAGTTAGGAACACTCAGCCAATCAGGACACAGAACACACAACTCATGCAGTGATCACGTGATCCTCACGCCAGACATCTGGACACGTTACCCACTGGCACTCTTTGTGTCCATGCAAGATCGAGACCCACCTGCATTTGTCATCGGGTGGGAGGAATTTATGGCTTCATGACAGGGCCCAAATTGCACTCCCAAAACAGGAATCATGAATTGTTTTATGATACTTCGAGAAATGTATAAAAAGATGTTCAAAAAGACTGTACTTTGAGACAGTCCTCAGACCCGACTCTGTAACTGTTCTCCCGGACAAGTGTTTGATAAAACCAACTGTTCCTGTTTTGCCAAATGCCGCTAGGCTTTGTTTTTTCAAGGTAAATTCAAATTCGAGCAACATTTTGGCAAGCCAGCCAGGACAGATTGGTGCTTTGAACCTGACTGCAGCCCAAGGAAAGGACCCAGCTCTGACGGATTCACATCAGCGCAGCAAGGAAGGTGAGCATACGCTGCAATTGATTGAAAGCTCAGCTGAATCCACAGTGTGGAGGTCTGTCCTGAAGCCACCATCAATTGGGTAAGAGACTACATGTGATCCTTAGTCCCAGCATCTGGCGTAAGGCAAATTAGGAAGAAGCGTAAACATTTGACCTGGGAGCCCTGCCACTGACAAATATCTGACATATTGCCCACTTCATGTGTCCGAACTGAGTAGTTGCAAGGCGGCCTCGGAGTTGATCCCACGGAGGTCACCTTATTTCAATAGCCAACACGCTAGGAAAGGTGAAGGTTGTTTGTCGCTTGGACCGCTGGGCATAACACAGTCAGCACACTTGTCCACTGGGTGTGATACAGATGGTACACATAGGCCGTGGGTGTTATATAGGGTCAGCATCTTGATCTTATTTTTTAGTCTAAATTGTTTTCTCAGTGCTATTGGTTTCTTGACACTGTTGGTATCTGAAAGAAGTGAGAGGTGTTATTCCCTTGGACCGCTGGGTGTTACAGCATGACCCCTGGGTGTGATATAGGGTGTAATTTGGACATTAGGAAAAATGTGGCCCTTGGAGATTAGGTGTAGCTTGTGCATTGGCAAAGGAGGCCTTGTGTGTGTCAAGTTGTTCCTTGTTTCCATATCAAATATTGTTATCTTTGTCTTGGAGCCGATATTAACAGACTACTGGGCTCACTTAGTCCCGCATACTGCACAAAGCCCCCCCTCGTCATCGGGCAGCATGAGCTAAGGAGCGGGCTAAGGTCATAATTTTTCTCTGTCAGTTTTTTTTTCTCTTCTCTCTTTCACCATTCTGGTTATTAATTGCTGCATTCTTTATGTTGTGATGCTGGTAAATTGTTTCAATTGCACTTGTTGTCTTGAGTTTTATAAATCAGTTAACGGGCTTATGAAGGCACCATTAATTCTTACAATCGTTTTTCCATATTTGCTGTTTTTCCGCTAAATCTTACAATTGTTTTTCCATATCTGCTGTTTTTCTGCTGAATTCACATGATCTGAACTAACCATTGCACTTTCTTTCAGGTTGTGATCCTTCCTATGCATTTTTTTGTTTGAGTTTAATGTCTAGCCTGATGCATTTATGTAAATAGTATTGAACTCGTAGAAGTATTTGAAACCAGTAATCCTGTGTATTTATTTACCCAACGATCAGAGTAGAATCTAATATTAACTGATACTGAGAAGCTAGAGTGTATCAGTCCCTGAAAAAGTTCCGAGCTATCATGGAGTTGCCGCTAAAGCACATGCAAACTAGGTTCCCCACACAGATCAAAAAACGTAGCAAGTATTGCCGCGAATGGCATGCACACACAAAGGCACGCACGCTCCCCTGGCCAGAGGGGGGAACCTTCGACACCAACATAATCAAACACACAAAAACACACATTCAGAACAAATATAAGAAGACCAGGAGAGAGGCACTGCTAGAACTATGGACCATCTTTGAAGAGGCCCAGAGCGGCAATCCTAAACTTGAACCTACAAGCAAGGCGTCCGCTCCCCTTCACTGTCTGTAGGAAGGGAGGTGCTCTCTCCGATGCCTGCCATCCCCACATTAGGTTATACCAGTTCACCAGTCGAGGCCCACCACCTAAACAGAAACTACTTAGATCTAGACAAGGGAGGCCAACAGGCCACCAGGCCCAGGCAATCCCAGCATCACCCCTGTCCAGTGTTAGAACTCCCCGAAGTTCAACCCCTGTCTGTTGGACTTCACCCGTCGAACCCTAGCGACACGGAGAACATGCACGCCCACTCATCCGGGTGAACGCATTCAGGTGACCGGGAGATTCATAGCAGTTCTGGATAACAATACAACCAGTGGGAGTGAAGAGAGGGGCCCCAGTCCTCCGGGATTAGACAATGAGGGGGGAACTGCAGAGTATGCTCAGGTAGCTGAAGGGATAACCGAAAGCCAGTTTGAGGGCAAATTCCTTCCCAGAAAAACAGCACCTAGCTCAGAACGAAGGAGACAACTGAGGCGGGAGTTAGAGGAGAGGCATGAATTAAGGATGGAGAGAGAGAGCTCTCACCCTTGGGACTCAAAGAGAGAGAAGAGCAGCTTTCTCCACCTGAGGAGGGTGGGGACAGACATAGATCATCGCTCACAGAGGAGTCCAAAGCAGAACTAGAAGGGAGGCTTCTGCCTGGGGCCTGAGCCTCACCAGATCATTAGCATAGGAGAGGGGCCGACCAGGTGATAAGGGATCAAGGTAGACTGGCACAGGCTCAATTAAGATGTAGGAGAAGCAACATGGCACCTTTATGTGTGCACGAGAATAGTAGCGATGAAGACATCTGCTGCTCCCCCCGAACGCACGGTATAGACAAACCGACCCCAAGGGAGCTAGTGACCACAGAGGAAGGAGCGACCTTCATGCAACTATTTTGCCACCTGCCAGCCCACTGGAACAAAAGGAAGGGCCAGTATGATAGACCCCAGCCAAAGGAATGATCCTTTGAACTAGAGGACATGGTTATTGCTGATGACTTTATCAGGCATGGGGGGTATATCCCAAGTGGTACTTCCCCTACATGCAGCATTGCTTAAGGAAATGGGAGGGCTACCTTAGACAGATACCCACAGCACTAACCCAAGTCAAAATGTGCCCGCTACTGCAGAAGGGCATGTCAGGGATCATCTATGTGCAGTGGACCTTGATGGATTAGGAAGGGCTCAGAACTAAACTGTCGCCATTGATGGATAAGGAAAGGAAGTGAATCTCAAGCTTCAAGAAGAACACCGCAGGGATAAACCTAACAATAGGCGATGACAAAAGTCTGCTAAGCAGCCTCATGGGAGAGTAGACTAACACAGTGTTTGCCAGAGCCCGCATTCCAGCAGTGATGATGACAAACACCGAGCATGACGGGGCTGCATTCAATTAATACAGACACCCAATATGGACGGCCCTGAGGGAAATATTCCACGATCGCCCAGATGTAGGAGGATTGATGGCAGAAATATGAAGCCCGGGGAGACCATAACAGACTTTCTAGACAAAATGAGGGAAGGATGGGGACAAGAGAAAGGCCAGCAATGGACCAATACGGGCCCCCAGGTCACATTTTTCTGCAACTTCCTCAAAAAGGGGCTTTCCACCAAAATACAAAGTGGATTGGACAGCGTAGTAGGGTTAGACACCAAACCCTGGTGGGAAATACAGGCCCACATATTACATTATTGCACAAAGGAACAGGAAAAGAACAGGGAAAAGCTTTAGCAAGCCCAGAGAGACACCGCCAAATTGGTCCACCACAAATTGAAAAAGATCACCCTCGAGGGGGCCGCACTGACTGCTAGCATACAAATGGAACCTGTCTCAAAGGGGACTCTACCGCAAAACCTCAGAGGGTTTCAATCCAGTTACAACGGCAGAGGCCAGGGAGGTTGGCAGCAGTCAGACCTCAGAGAATGCTATTATTGCCACCGAATGGGCCACATGGCCGACTGATGCCGCTTAAAAGCTCATCACGAGCAGAGATCGATAAATCTGGGTCAGTCCTTGCAGAATCCCCATCCTCAAAACCAAGCCCATGGTAACCCGAATGGACTATATGCTCAGTGGTAGGGAGGTCAGACAGCCACTGCACCACTGCAGCAGGGGACAGGTGGTTAGTCAAACATGGGACAACAGGAGCAACAGACAGGGACCCCAGCCCAACAAGGACCTCAGCAGGTTGGGGCAACTGTCTGGGGGAGGCAATGCCTTTACACCATCGCAAAACACACCTGCGCAATAGATTCCAACCCCAATGCAGAACATACACTTCACGCACACCTCAATACACATTTCAAACTAAAGACTAGTAAGACAACATTAGGAATTCCAAGTCTTTACTTGTGTTTGGGAAACTCAGGGCTGCTGTATGTTGTGTAGATCGGGAATCCTCTCTAGAGTCTGCCATTCGGGTGTGCACAGGAGCCTAGGCTCCACTCTGCTGCTGATCCCTCAGGGTGGGGTTGGCTGGCCCCACCCCTGGGGGAGGGCAGTCTGATGAGGGGGCAGGGCGACTCCCCATCCAGTGCATAAAAGCAGGCACCCAAGTCCCCTCACCCAAGTCCAATTGGCAAGGGTTCAAATAACCAGATCAAACAGACCCCACTCTCGGGTCTCTGGCCCAGGACCAAAATTCCTTCATGCCTTTTGGTCCCAACTGCAGCCAACAGCCTCCAGGCCAATGGAGGCCCTTTTTCTGCTCCTGAAACAAGGCAATGTTCCAGTGTTGGGAGTCAGGTCTCCACACACTTGGGATGATGAAGACCCTACAACATCCATAAAACTCTGACCGTTCACAAACCAATGCATGGTGCCGAGTTAGTAGGGAGCTCGCCAGAACAATCAATCATCCCGGTCCATTAATCACATTGGGCAAAATTCGATGAAGTTTGGGTTTTGCACCGGACTCTCCATTAAGGCAATATTCTGCCTCCTCCTTTCCTTCAATGTTCTCCAAACATTCAATGCCTGCTCTTCGGGTCATGTTCCTCTAAAACATAGGTGTAGCTTGTCACCAGTTGGAAGTCTCTGGCCACAGCCGGGGTCAGCAGGCCCAAATCTTGAGTAGGATGTAGTCAAAGCAAAAGGGGGTGCCGGGAAGAGGATACTCCACAAAAATCCATCACACCTCCGTGCGAGGTACTCAGAAATAGGCTCCCCACTATACCTGTTCTAGCAAACAAGCTGACAAAACACAAGGCCATACACACACTGTCTAGGGGAGCAAATAAGCCCAATATCGGACACCGCCACATCAGAAACACATGGGGGCCGTGGGACAGCTCTCCGACCCCCTTCGGTAAAAGAAAATGGAAATAACCAAATCACATGAGAATCTAGGGAAAACCCCAATATACCAGCAAAATGAAGCCCAAAACAAGCCAAAATGAATCCTATAGGAAAAGGGCATAGTCAAGACACTTGGCACCATTAGGGAGGGTCCCACTGCAGGCTGCATGCTGGGACTAGAGGGGTATACACTTGTACACTTGACCCCAAAGCACGCTACAATCGCCCACAACACCTAATTATGGTATGCCTCCTCTTTACGCATGACCCCATGCACATGTAGGTCAAAAGGCACACCCGCACTCCTTCACTAGGGAAGGCAGGATATTAGACATCCAGGAACACCCCTAAAACATTAGCTAAAGAACCCAGACCATCCACAGGCTCATGAAAACCACCCCTTAAAGAAATATATGCTTTCCTATCATGGTAGGGTGAACCAACGACCCGTAAGCAAGGATTAAGGCAACCCATGAATAAACACTTGTGTCTCCAAAAAAGTAGACACCCCGATCGGGGGCCACCTTCCAGCGCTCCACCAAAAATAAGACGTATGAATGTAAAATCACACTCCTAAAAAAGAAAGGCACAGGAATCCCCAAAAATGATTAATGATGATACATAAGGATGCAAATGTTTTCTAAAATGTAATTAACAAACAACAGCTCTTATCCAACAGGTCTGCAATCGAGCCATGAAAATGTACCACCCTTTCAGTGGCCCACCATCTCTCCAGCAACCACTCCCATAATCCTAACAAAGACCCAAGCATGCAGGTAGAAGCCTTCAAACTTTTATCAAACTTTTACAGCAATCTATTTTAAACTTCTCCAAAGTAAAGAAATCTCCCAAACTCCGGTGGAACATCAGATATCTTTCCTGGATCCATCCCCAAGATCTGCAGTGCTCCACAAATTATGTATTGTTGTGCAATTGTATACCCTCTGTTAACTGTGGGTGTGGCTGCATCCAGATGTTGCCAAAGATCTGCCTAGTTAAATAAAGTCTACCCTGACATTTGCACAGTGCTTGTGTAGGGACCTTTCCCATGTCACCTATAATTACACTGAACACAAAACTATTATTTCACACGCACTACACAGTGCACTTGTACACAACATATGTTATCAGCAAATGACCACCGTGGGTGCCCAGACATCAGCCAGGTAATGCTACATATGTTCACTGATACCACATACAGTAGACACAGATAGGCTTTACTTGTCTCAAGAGATAGCTCCCAAAAAGCGAAATGCCTTTTCTACCTGTACCTATGTAGCATTAGGGCCAAGATACAACCCAACACAGTAGAACCCCATAGAGTAGTAGTGAAGGTAACCCGTTACGGGGCCAATCCCACAGCACTATACCTCTTCACTGATCCAAGCGAAATTCAAACAGAGCAAGATAGGATGCGCAGGTGGGGCACCATAGGGGAGTATACTGTTTGGCTCCGAGACTTTCCAGAAAAAAGATTCTTGGAGGTAGCAAACCCACCGCACCAGTGCACAAACACATTTGCTCCCGCTTCCGTCTGTGGTTCCAGGGTGGCCCTTACTGTGTCTGGTGCAGTCTTCTTTAATAACAAATGGACACCAGGCATGGAGCTCCAGTGTAAGGTCATCCCCCTCAATGACACAAAGGGAAATGAGTCTCTCAGGGGAGGGTTAAATACCAGCATCGATATCCCCTGTCAGGAAATATGGGACACTGAGATAGATTGGGACACATGGTAGGAAGGGAAGGGGCAACCTCTAATTGTACGGAAACTTACACTGTATTCTTTGTGTTTCAGAGGTAAAGGAATGATTCCACTCAGCACTAATGAGAACGGTGGCGCAATAATGCACGTACCAAACATGCAATGGGGCACCTCCACGCTGATGGATACCTACTGGTAGTACGGTGAATTTGCCCACATCCAGCTTGTCCCCGGGTGGTGAGGCCTGTGCTCCCTGGTCACCATACACACCCATACCCTGGTCATTCCTGGAGAAGATTTGTCAGAGTTGTACCAACATCCGTTACAAAAGAAAACAACTCTATTGCATCGGGCTTGAGAAAAAAGAACTACTGATTATTTTGTCTTGGCTCAGTTCAAGGACATTCCAGAAGAATTCAGACTGTTTTCTGACACACAAGTCAATGTGGGAGGGTTCATACTCTTCTTCACAGTGCAAACGAAAGCAAACACCCGCTGGGTGCAAATAAACAGATGGAAGATGATGAAAATGATGAAAAGTACTGAGCTCGGCCTTAATGCAAACAAGGAAGAACTAAGAACCATCTGCCTCATGGTGCTGCAACATCGGCACGTGTTGGACTTGATGAACACAATTAAGGGAGGGGTGTGTGCCAAGATCGCTGCGTCCTATTGCACATTCATCGAACGCAACAACATGAACAATGGGACTCTGAGTCTTGCCATCCAAGCACTGAATTGTTTACAAACCGACATGCATAAGGAGGGATATGCAGAACTGGTACATCAGCTAGTTTTCCTGGCTCCCCTGGTGGATGACAGGACTGTGTACATCACTGCTGCCTATTTTCATTTTTGTACTGTTTTTGTATGGTTTCCTATGAGTGGGGGGTTCCTGCTGTAAAACCACAGTCCTCAGATTGGGTAGAATGCAAGTAGCTAGGGAAGTAGTAATAGTTCAAACTGAAACACGACAAGCCCCTAACAATGTGACTCTCATGAAGTATGGGGTAAATGATGTAGTTGAAAATTCAAATAGAAGGGGGAATGTTAATATTGATGTCGATGTACGCAATGATACTTGTATGTACAAAACCGAAAGCAAATCACTGTTGTCGAAATCTCCCGATATGACCTCTCCATCAACCCTGAGTAAGAAATACATGATCAAGCAGGCCCTGCACCCTAGACCTGAGGCTACTGATTGACAGAACACAAGTCGGGTGGCACGTAACCAGCAGGACAAACACTCAAACAGGAAAAATCCAGATTAGTCCCACAGATAGGCAGTAACACCACAATGGTTCGGGTAGATTGGCCCCAATAAAATGCACATGGACAGAGGGGCGCACGTTCCCAAAACACCATAAAGTTAGATGCCACATGAAGTTAGGAACTCTTAGCCAATCACGACACAACACACACAAAACATGCAGTGATCACACACTCCCCATGCCGGACATCTGGACATGTTACAGCACTGGCCCTCATGGTGTCCACATAAGGTTGAGACCCACCTGCATTTGTCATCAGGTGGGAGGAATTTATGGCTTCATGACTAGGCCTACATTCCACTCCCAAAACAGGATTCATGAATTGTTTTATGATGCTTCGGGAAATGTATAAAAAGACGTTAAATATTATTGTACTTTGAGACAGTCCTCAGACCCTGACTCTGTAACTCTGCTCCCAGCCGTAGTGTTTGATTAAACCAACTGCTCCTGTTTTGCCAAACACCTCTTGTCTTTGTTTTTTCAAGGAAAATTCATATTTGAGCAACACCTGTTTGAGCAGTTCAAATCTATCAATGATTATATAATTCAAAGGAGAGGGGATGCAATGGCCAAAGTCATGACAATGGAGGTGGACAAATGGGTGCTACTGGAGTGCTTAATACAAATGCTACTTCTTTTCGAGATTATGACACGGGTAGTTAGCAAAGAAGATAGAACTGTGAGCCAAGTAATCCCATTGTTGTATCTCCTACAAGAGCCATTGAAAAAGGTGGAACACACGTTCACCAGTGTCAATGAAGAAGCAGCTTCTTTGGTGGATAACTTAATTCTTCACTTGAATACTAATCAAAGGCTGCCAAAAGAGATTGTAACTATTTCTAAAGAAAGTGGTCCCTAGACAATAATCTGGTACAAAACAAATAATATAGACTCAATCAGTGCTATATCTCTCTGTCCAGCCGGACAGGCATTTAATATGCAATTTAAAGTATAACAAATAGTAAGAGAAAAAAAATATAAGTGGGACACAATCTGCATCCAACTAACACGAACGGACAAACAACATAAAGTAAAGGATTCAGGCAAAAAAAGCTTGTCTGTTTAGGGGCACATTACAAATGGAACAGACAGGATATAGTTGAGACACCATTACATGTTTGACATAACAATCTAGTAAACATATATGGTGTACATTGTGTCGACGGCGTTTCGATCCCTTAAATAAATGTTGGGCTCATCATCAGGACATTAGGATAGCATGCCTGTATACAATAAGCTGTAATTGCGAAAACCATGGGAGAGATAAAGGAAGGAAACAAGACAAAAATAAAATGAAGTTAAAAATCGGACAATTTAGAGTACATCCAGACGTGCTCGTGAAGTTATCTCGAGTGAGATAACAAACGTGATGCGCGACGTAAATAAAAATAGAGAGTACACGTGAGCCAACCGTGCTCGGAGATGGAAGGCGTGAAAAAGGGAGGGGGGGAGGAGGTAGAGTGAAACCAGGGGTCAAGAGGCATGATCTGGCGAATTTAGGATCGGTGAACATGACTTATTCGCTAACCGTGAAGTGAAGAAGGAGGCGAAGCTATGCTGTTACCTAGTAGGTGGTGGGGAGCACTGGCGAAGCACTGGGCACCGCAGAGTGATGCTGTCGTTATTGTAGGGCCTCGCGCGCTGACATCATTACATGATACCTGACGCGCTGGAAGCCATTTGCTTCCAGTGCGTCCGGCGAGCAAGTGGTGAGTTTGTCCTCAGGGAGGGTGGGGGGGGGATTTTAAAAAGGCATCGGAGGAAAGAAAAGTGTTTTACTTTCCTCCGATGTCTTTTTCAAGCATTCCTGCTGCACGATCATGCATGGGGCGTGATCGTGCAGCAGGAATGCTTGTTTTTTGTTTTTTAAAGGGCCTTTTGTGTCGGGGAGCGGCCCCTTGGGCAAGGGTCGCTCCCCTTGGGGGAGCAAATTTTGTGGACGGGTCTGCCCCCCTTAGGGGGGGCAGATCAAATTAATATGTATTTATAAATAAGTCGCTGTGAGCCCACTAGGCCACCAGGGATTATTATTTTTTTTAAAATATGTTTTTGGGGAGCGGCCCCTTAGGCAAGGGCCGCTCCCCTTTGGGAATCATTTATTGTGGCCGTTTCTGCCCCCTTTGGGGGCAGATCGGCCTTGTTATTCTAGGCCCATCTGCCCCCAAGGGGGGCAAAAGCCATTAGACACCAGGGATTGTTTGTGTTGTTGGGGAGCGGCCGCTTGGGCAAGGGTCGCTCTCCTTGGGGGATCATTTATTTTGGCAGTTTCTGCCCCCTTTGGGGCAGATCGGCCTTGTTATTCTAGGCCCATCTGCCCCCAAGGGGGGCAGAAGCCATTAGACACCAGGGATTGTTTGAGTTGTTGGGGAGCGGCCCCTTGGGCAAGGGTCGCTCCCCTTTATGGGGTATTTATTGTGGTCATTTCTGCCCCCTTTGGGGGCAGATCAGTCATATGTTTTCAGTCACATCTGTCCCCTAGGGGGGCAGAAGCCACTAGACACCAGGGATTGTTTGTGTTGTTGGGGAGCGGCCCCTTGGGCAAGGGTCGCTCTCCTTGGGGGTCATTTATTTTGGCCGTTTCTGCCCCCCTTGGGGGTAGATCGGCCTTGTTATTCTAGGCCCATCTGCCCCCAAGGGGGGCAGAAGCCATTAGACACCAGGGATTGTTTGAGTTGTTGGGGAGCGCCCCCTTGGGCAAGGGTCGCTCCCCCTTTATGAGGGTGAATTATTTGGCTGTTTCTGCTCCGTGTGGGGGCAGATCGGCCTTATGCTTTTAGGCCCACCTACCACCTTCGCTTGGCTGGTGGATAGTGTGTGGACTAGTGCATTATTTGCATATGTCATTGTAATGTTTTATTTCTCCTTTTTATTCTAGTGCAAAGTTTTTGATTCTTGTTTGCGGTTTCGGCAGTGGACGATCTGCAGTTTTGCGTAGTTGCATTTTTTTGGTAAGAAAAACATTTTTGTTGTGTTTACTCCAAATGAGTATTAATGTCATGCATGAATTAATTTTTTGTAAGTGGTGTCATAATAGCAGCATATTTAGATAGTGTTTTGTGCATGAAATTCTTTGCGATGTGTTTTGCGTTGTCTCATGTGTAATTTTCTTTTTATTTTATTTTTTAGTGGGATACTGTTGGTCCTTATTGTGTCTGTGCAGAGTAGGTGGTGGTGAGTCTAGCTGCTTCTGGCAAGTGAGTGGTATAGTGTTGGAGTATATAGGTCTTTGTGATAAAGCTACATTTTGTTTATTTCTTTTTTTACAAAGGGTTTGTTGTTGTTGACTTGTTTGACAAGTTACCTTTATTAGTAAGCATTATGGCTAGCCATAGAATTACTGCTCAGCAGGTGGTTGGTATGCTTTTTGAATCTTCCTCTGAGCAGGATTATGAGACTGACAGTGCCTCTGAGGGAGAGGAGGGAGGGGAAGATTCAGGCAGTGAGTTTTCTCTCCACATGGAATCATCGGATGATGAAGCTACTCTCAGTGTGGATGAAGCTACTCTCTGCGCGGATGAAGTGCCTGTTTTAGAGGAGGACACTGATGTGCCGATGGTGCAAGAGGCATCTGGATTACAGCCTGGGGCTGTAAGGCTTCCCTTTGGAAGTGCTGGACTTTGAGTTGATCCAAACATGGTGCAGCCGGTGTTGCCTGCCTTTAGTGGTGATGCAGGGTGTAGAGTGGATTGTGAATTTTTTTTGCCTATACAGTTTTTTCAGTTGTTCATGGATGATGTATTTTTGGCTGAGATTGTTGAGCAGACTAATTTGTATGTTGAACAGTTTTTGAGGGACAATAGTTCAAGACTTAGGCCCCGCTCTAGAGCTACCCGGTAGACTCCCACAAATCTGGATGAGATGAAGAAGTTTTTGGGTTTTACTTTTTTGATGGGCTTGATAAGGAAGTTGTCCATGGCTTCATATTGGTCTACCAGTCCCTTGATGGCAACGGCCATATTTCCTGCAATTATGAGTTGTGATCGGTATTTACTTTTGCTTCTGATGCTGCATTTTGTTGATAATGCTTTGGCGTTGCCACAAGATCACCTTGACTGTGACCGTCTTTTTAAGATTTGGCCTGTTCTTGATCACTTTGTGGATTGATTTTCAGAGATCTATACTCCAGGGAAAGAAAAAGCTGTTGATGAGTCTTTTGTCCTGTTCAAGGGCCGTTTGGTTTTTAGGCAGTACATTCCTAGCAAGAGGGCACGTTATGGAATTAAGATGTATATGTTGTCTGAGAGTATGACAGGATATGTCTATAATTTCCGGGTGTACACTGGTAGGGATTCCACTATTGACCCCCTGGTTGTCCGTCCACTTTTGGAGTTTCAGAGAAAATTGTGTGGGATCTTGCTAGAGGACTGTTTAACAGAGGCCACCATTTGTACCTTGATAACTTCTACACTGCTGTGCAATTGTTTAAGGAATTGTTCAAAGTGGACACTTGGGTGAACGCTGGGTGGGAGGAAATTTGTGGATCCACGCAGATTCCAGAACTTTCCCACACAGAAATTTGAGAAAAAAGTGATTTTTTTCAGCTAAATTTGAGGTTTGCAGGGGATTCTGGGTAGGAAAACGTTGGGGGACCCACGCAAGCCATACCTCACTGTACTCCCCCAGATGTCTAGATTTCAGAAATGTGTGGGTTTGGTAGGTTTCCCTAGATGGCCGCCGAGCCCGGAGCCAAAAACTCATGGGACCCCCCTTGCAAAACCAGGTTGTTTTGCGCTAGGTGATTTTGATGTTGCCTCAATAGGTTTTGGGCCCTTGCCTGTCGCGAGTACTTGACCCATCCACGAGAGTGAGGAACCATTTTTATTGGGAGACCTGGGGGAACGCTGGGTGGAAGGAAATTTGTGGATCCACGCAGATTCCAGAACTTTCCCACACAGAAAGTTGAGAAAAAAGTGATTTTTCCAGCTAAATGTGAGGTTTGCAGGGGATTCTGTGTAGGAAAATGTTGGGGGACCCACGCAAGCCATACCTCGCTGGACTCCCCCGGGTATCTAGTTTTCAGAAATGTGTGGGTTTGGCAGGTTTCCCTTGATGGCCGCCGAGCCCGGGGCCAAAAACTCATGGGACCCCCTTGCAAAACCAGGTTGTTTTGCGCTAGGTGATTTTGATGTTGCCTCAATAGGTTTTGGGCCCTTGCCTGTCGTGGGTACTTGACCCACCCACGAGAGTGAGGTACCATTTTTATCGGGAGACCTGGGGGAACGCTGGGTGGGAGGAAATTTGTGGATCCACGCAGATTCCAGAACTTTCCACCACAGAAATGTGAGGAAAATGTGTTTTTTTGACAAAATCTTAGGTTTGCAAGGGATTCTGGGTAACAGAACCTGGTGAGAGCCAGCCAAGTCACCCCATCCTGGAGTCCCCTGGGTGTCTAGTTTTCAAAAATGTATAGGTTTCCTAGGTTTCCCTAGGTGCCGGCAGAGCTATGGTTCAAAATCTACAGCTAGGCACTTTGTTGAAAAAGGGTCCGTTTTCACTGTGAAAATGTGGTGTGTCCACGTTGCGTTTTGGGCCATTTCCTGTCGCGGGTACTTGGGCCTCCCACACAAGTGAGGTACCATTTTTATCGGAAGACTTTGGGGAACGCGGGTGGGTGGAAATTTGTGCATCCACGCAGATTCCAGAACTTTCCACCACAGAAATGTGAGGAAAATGTGTTTTTTGGACAATTTTTAAGTTTGCAAGGGATTCTGGGTAACAGAACCTGGTGAGAGCCAGTCAAGTCACCCCATCTTGGATTCCCCTGGGTGTCTACTTTTCAAAAATGTATAGGTTTGAAAGGTTTCCCTGGTTGCCGGCAGAGCTAGATTTCAAAATCTACAGCTAGCCACTTTGTTGAAAAAGGGTCCGTTTTCACTGCGAAAATGTGGTGTGTCCACGTTGCGTTTTGGGCCATTTCCTGTCACGGGTACTTGGGCCTCCCACACAAGTGAGGTACCATTTTTATCAGAAGACTTTGGGGAACGCAGGGTGGGTGGAATTTTGTGGATCCACGCAGATTCCAGAACTTTCCGCCACAGAAGTGTGAGGAAAATTAGTTTTTTTGGACAATTTTTTAGGTTTGCAAGGGATTCTGGGTAACAGAACCTGGTGAGAGGCAGTCGAGTCACCCCATCCTGGATTCCCCTGGATGTCTAGTTTTCAAAAATGTATAGGTTTTCTAGGTTTCCCTAGGTGCTGGCAGAGCTAGGGTTCAAAAACTACAGCTAGGCACTTTGCCAAATAAGGGTCATTTTTCATAGTGAAATTGAGGTGTGTCCATGTTGCGTTTTGTGCCGTTTCCTGACGCGGAAACTAGGCCTACCCACACAAGTGAGGTACCATTTTTCTCGGAAGACTTTGGGGAACGCGGGTTGGGTAGAAATTTGTGGATCCACGCAGATTTCAGGATTTTCCACCACAGAAATGTGAGGAAAATTTGTTTTTTTTGACAATTATTTAGGTTTGCAAGGGATTCTGGGTAACAGAACCTGGTGAGAGGCAGTAAAGTCACCCCATCCTGGATTCCCCTGGGTGTCTAGTTTTCAAAAATATATAGGTTTGCTAGGTTTCCCTAGATGCAGGCAGAGCTAGGGTTCAAAAACTACAGCTAGGCACTTTGCCAAATAAGGGTCATTTTTCACAGTGAAATTGAGGTGTGTCCACATTGCGTTTTGCGCTGTTCCCTGACGCGGACACTAGTCCTACCCACACAAGTGAGGTACCATTTTTCTCGGAACACTTTGGGGAACGCGGGGTGGGTAGAAATTTGTGGATCCACGCAGATTCCAGGACTTTCCCCCACAGAAATGTGAGGAAAATGTGTTTTTTTTGACAATTTTTTAGGTTTGCAAGGGATTCTGGGTAACAGAACCTGGTGAGAGGCAGTAAAGTCACCCCATCCCGGATTCCCCTGGGTGTCTAGTTTTCAAAAATATATAGGTTTGCTAGGTTTCCCTAGATGCAGGCAGAGCTAGGGTTCAAAAACTACAGCTAGGGGGGCGTGGCTTCGCGGCGAAAGAACATGGCCGCCTGCTAGAGCGTCTCCGAGGCCCCCTTTCCTGCCCCATATATCCGGCCCAATTATCCGATCCTCCGGTGCTGGATTCGCGCGCCGGAGGTGCAGCGGTGCATGTTGCTGCAATCCCGAGTGTTGGCAGACCCCGGAAAGCGGAGAAATCCCGCCCGGAGTTTGCGGACTTCAGCCCTGGGGAAGCCGGGACCTCGACTAGGTACGTCCGCCTGACTGGGTGCCTGAAGCGACGGCGGGAACTCCCCCTCACACATCCACGGAGGGACGCAGGCAATTGATGCGGAGGTGCATCAACACCTAGCGACAGCCTACACGTTGGGGCGCTGCCCGACTGCAACACTGCCTGGAGGCTGCCTGTGGGGCCGGCTGCATCGGAGCCAGTCCCGGAGCTCTGACCTGAAGGTCTCGACTGGTCGGCGGAGGAAAGGTACATCGGCGCGCAGGGGTGGAGGAGGTGCCTGACATGGAAGCCCAGCGCCGGTGAGTGCGCCTGGGATTGGACTTGTGGCCCACATTATCTGGGGCCACCCCTCTCCCTTGTGGTGCGGAACGGGCCCTAAGGCGAGTGCACCCATGGCGCCTGCTCCTCGGCGCCGGCAAGAGGTCAACCGCTGAATTGCAACCCATGCCTTAGACGCTACCGTCTATTACCGGGCGGCCTATGCTCGAAGGCCCACATTTGAGGCAAGGTAAGAAAGGACCAAGCCGAGCAGAGTCCCCAGAAACTGCGCAACGCGCTGGCGGCGCGGGCCCGGCCCTGGTCATGGCTAACCCGAGAAGTACGAAAACGTCTCAACAAAGTAAGCTGGACCGCTACACCTGCCCAAGGGCGGAATTGCCCGAACGAAAGGGACCTGGCGACACACAGCAAGGAGGGGCAGAGCATGATCCTTCAGAACCCACAATGAAAGACCTGATGGCGGCTATCACTGGAGTGCGCACATCCATAGACACCCTATCCTCGGAAGTGACGCTGATTAGAGCTGACCTTACAAAATACAGGGAGAAAGTCAAGCAGCTGGAGCTCACCACCACGGGCTTGGTAGAGGACACCTCACAGCTGCGGAAGGACATTGGGGAACTCCAGGCGTTCCGTAGATTCGCTGAAGACAAGCTGGACGACTACGAGGGGCGCTCGAGATGCAACAACATACGCGTTATTGGAGTGCCGGAGAAATCGGAGGGGCCCGCTGCTGATCTGTTCATTGAACACCTGGTGATGACGAAGCTGCAACCAAAGGGACTGTCCAAGCTGTTTGTGGTGGAGAGGGCGCACAGAGTACCTGGGGGACGCCCGAAACCGGGAGCCCCCCCCGTCCCATATTGGCCAGGCTGTTAAACTACAGAGACAGAGACACAATCCTACAGGCCGCAAGGGTCGCCCCTCCGATTAAAATGGACAACTCAGAACTCGCCTTCTTCCCTGACTTTACCCAGGCAGTACAAATGCGTCGACGCTCTTTCCTAGAAGTCAAACGAAGACTGCATGATAAGGGCCTTAAGTACGCCATGCTTTTCCCTGCGCGTCTGCGAGTTGAGGCGGACGGGAAAGCTCATTTCTTCGACCAACCTGAGTTGGTTTCTGACTGGCTGGACGGCTGGAGGACCTCACCGGAACGGAACCCAAACAACCACTGAACACTAAGAGCTGCCTTTCTTGAATTGAAGCTTGAACGCTCTGTTCCGTATATTCTTCCCAAATATTGAGCACCATACACAGTCTCTTAAAAGCCTGAAGACCTTGACTAATAATCTATGGTACTAAAAAGATTGGTCCATTTGTCACTGGGCTCAACACCACAAAAATGTACCTATGCCTAGTAACGGTAGGAAGGGGGACCAGCGGGGCGCTGAGGCCTCCCCTCATTTTCTTCTCTTAGTAAACGTTGGGCGACAGGCACTCTGCATTTGATTATTATGGGTAGTTTGGAGCCCAGAGTGCAGGGGAGCAGGGTGGGGGGTTGTTGGGAGGGATTATTGTGTTTTGTTGTTTTTATTTGTTTGCGTTTTCTCGATGGTACAGTCCGGATTTGTGCAAGAAACAGTCATTATGCGTCACTAAGGTATCAATGGGTAAGCAGTGGAACAAGGAAGTCAAAATATTAAGTTGGAATGTAAACGGGTTGGGGGACAAAATCAAGAGAAGTGTAGTATTGCAATATATCAGGAGATTGTCGCCAGACATTGTAATGCTTCAGGAAACACACCTGGTGGGTAACACATGCAAGGCCATGCACAGATGGGGTTACACAATGGTAGCACACGCAGGTTTTGCATCTAACTCTAGAGGGGTGGGCATCCTGCAAAAGAAATCATTCCCCCTGACTCTCACGTCCACCTATATAGACGACCGTGGCAGATATGTCGGGATCACGGGCACTTGGGAGGGCCGAACTATCACCTTCATGTCCATATATGCTCCCCCGGGGCTACAAGCCGCAACCTTTACAGACCTAAGCGCCGTGCTGCTAGCACTGCCAGAGGGACACCTAGTGCTCGGGGGTGACTTTAACTCAGTAATTTCGGGCTCCCTTGACAGACACCCACCCCGCACTCTCCCGCATACAGCACACTCTTTTTCCAGTTTCCTAGAGGCAATGGGGCTGGTGGACGGGTGGAGAACCTACAATCCTGACAAGATCCAATACACCTTCCACTCGGGGGCACACAATAGCTTCTCTCGCCTGGACTACATAGTTATCCCGGCTACTCAGGTTATAGAAATCCAGGAGATCAGGCATCTGGCCAGGGGTATATCAGACCACTCCCCACTCTGGATCCACATGGCCCTGGAGCGCGCACAAGTAGGACGCATTGCCCCTATCAACCCATGGTACTTAAAACACCCCAAAATACGCAAAGACCTCACTAAAGCCGTAGACAACGACTTCCTGGAGAACGAGAATTCGGTAGACTCCCCGCAAATGGGAAGCCTTCAAAACGGTGGTCAGGGGCCAGGCCCTCTCTCTGATTGCGGGAACAAAAAAAGAAAACATAAAAGATGTATCAGATGTAGAGCACGAAATTTACCGGCTGGAACAAGAAGTGAACTCTGACCCGTCCCCTGAAACCCTCCATACACTTCGCCTCCGACAGGCCGAATACCGAGCGCTGGTCACTGACCGCGCCAAAACAATGGGGCAAAACAGGCTGGGCCGGATCTATGAATGGGGGGATAAGGCTGGAAAACTGATCGCCTGGTTAGAAAAAAGAGAACATGCTAATCGGCTTGTTCCAGAAATCAGGAGCTCGGACGGATTCCCCATAACAGACCCCCAAGACATAGCCGAACAGTTTGCAACACACTTTCACACAGTGTACAGCGCGGTGAGCCCACACACTGAAGAGGAGTCCTCGGAAATCCTACAGGATATTTCCCTTCCGGGGCTTTCAGCCACTGATCGGGAATTCTTGGATAGTGCGCTCTCCAATGATGAAATAGCGTCTGCAATCCGAGCGCTCCACTCGGGTAAGGCCCTCGGCCCCAATGGCATCCCGATTGAGCTCTACAAACTCCGTCCAGATAAATTGGCCCCATATCTGAAAACTATGTTTGAAGACAGCCTTGAACGGGGATTGCTACCCCCAGATCAGAGAATAGCAACCATAGTTACAATCCACAAGGAAGGGAAACCCAAAACAGACTGCGCCTCCTACCGTCCTATCTCGCTGCTCAACGCAGAGCCAAAAATCCTTGCCAAAGTACTAGCCACTAGGCTGATTAAAGGAATAGGGGACTTAGTGCACCCTGATCAATCCGGGTTTATGCCAAAGAGAAACACAGCGCTAAATCTGCGTAGAGTGCATGGAGTGTTGGGCAGGGTGCCGACCATACGAGAGGATGCAGTCATCGTCTCCCTAGACGCCACAATGGCCTTCGATACACTTGAGTGGCCCTATCTCTTTGCCGTGCTCAAAAAACTGGGATTCGGAACGAACTTTAGACGGTGGGTACGATTACTATACGCCACACCTATGACACAAGTGGTAGTGAACAACAAAAAATCCGAGGCCTTCACACTTGGCCAAGGGACCCAGCAGGGATGCCCTCTATCTCCCTTACTCTTTGCTCTGGCCCTTGAACCCCTTGCCGCATGGATCCGCAAAGACGTGAGGATCCGTGGAATGCGATGGTCGGCAGATTGGGAAGACCGTATTTCCCTATACGCGGACGACATCCTTCTATACCTCACGTCCCCTCAGAGATCCCTCATTGTAGTATTTGATATCCTATCCGTATTTGGCCGATTCTCTGGGTTCCGGATCAACTGGCAGAAATCTCTCCTATACGTCCTCTGTGGAGACTCTCCTCCCCTTCCCCGGCACTGCCCCGTCCCAAAAGCTATTGACGGATTCAAATATTTAGGTATATTCGTCTCCCTAGACCGCACACTCCAATATGCTCATAACCTGGCCCCCCCACTGCAAAGACTCAAAAGTGACATTACGCACTGGAAGACCCTCCCGCTTTCTCTTCTGGGCAAAGCGGCCCTTTTTAAAATGCTGTCCTTACCCCGCTTTCTATATGCATTGCAGAACTCGGCAAACCCTGTCCCAAATACGTATTTTAAAGAAATAGAAGGACTCCAACGAGACCTTCTCTGGGATGTAAGGCCGCGTATTGCTCTGCAAAAACTCACGCTCAGCTGGTATGACGGCGGAATTGGACTGCCGGACATTAAAAAATACTACTGGGCAGCACATCTAGTAGCAATAAATCATGGCACCTATGGGCAGCCGGACAACCCGGGGTTTACTATGGATAGATGGATTCTCCCAAACGGGGCATATGCCAGGGCACTGTACTCCAAACCAAATAGGTTCCCACTCACGGGTCATACCAACCACAAAGTTAGAATTTGGCACTCGCAACCAAATCGTTAGGATGGAACAATAAATTAACTCTCGCCACGCCACTATGGGACTCCCAAAAACTTGGTGACCTAAGAAACTCCAAGGGCTTTAGCAAATGGGACTTAATTGGCATCTCTCACATCAGGGACCTCTGGTGCAAAGAGGGCGTGCAAAACTTTGAAGCCCTACAGGGTCAATATGCCCTTGCGGATTCCGAGCGTTTCCGCTACCTACAGGTCCGACACGCATTGCAAACGGTACTACACAGTGACTCAGATCCATCAGATGCCTCCCCACTGGAGGATAGGATTTTGGATGGGCACTTACCTGAAAAAGCTATCTCCCTAACCTACCGAAAACTCATCCATAATATGGAGAATCCCTTGCAATCACTACGAGAAAAATGGGCTGGGGACGGGGTTGAAGTAGATGATGAAGACTGGCAAGTGGCGGTCTCCTTCCCCAGAACTGTTGCTATTTCTGCACGTCTCCGCCTTGTGCAGCTAAAGATATTTCACAGAATCTACATAACAGGTCCCCGATTGATGCACATGGGCTTTTTAACAGATGGGTCTTGTAGGAGGGGATGCACCCAGCTGGGCACATTCATTCACATACTGTGGCAATGCGAACAGATCCAGGAATATTGGCGCAGGATACACGAGGTAATGAGCGAAGTAATGGGAGTCGAACTCACACCAAAAGCCCCTAGATGCCTCCTCAACGTCTGGGAACCCACTGACCTCAACACGCACGCTACAACATGGGCCACACTCGGCTACATAGTCGCCAAGAGAAACATCGCTCAGCTATGGGGGGCTACACAGGCACCTACAAGTACTGACTGGGAAAAAGACCTGGATTGGTGTATGCTGCGGGAAAAAACTGTATATATGACAAGAGGTTGCCCGCGAAAATGGTCTAAGATATGGGCCCCCTGGAACGAATACCGAGGCAATATATGTACTACTCCCCGTTTACTGGAGTGTGATGATCCCCTCTCCCCTTGATTTCCAATGCATTGTCTTGCAATATCTATGTGTATACTTGAATTCAGAGTACTTCCTCCAAGTGACCTATGTGGAACTGTACCATGTTTTGAGTTTGTTCAATAAAAAGATTTATAAAAAAAAAAAAAAAAAAAACTACAGCTAGGCACTTTGCCAAAAAAGGGTCATTTTTCACTGTGAAATTGGGGTGTGTCCACGTTGCGTTTTGCGCGATTTCCTGTCGCGGGCTCTAGGCCTACCCACAGAAGTGAGGTACCATTTTTCTCGGAAGACTTTGGGGAACGCGGGGTGGGTAGAAATTTGTGGATCCACGCAGATTCCAGGACTTTCCACCACAGAAATGTGAGGAAAATGTGTTTTTTTGGACAATTGTTTAGGTTTGCAAGGGATTCTGGGTAACAGAACCTGGTGAGAGGCAGTAAAGTCACCCCATCCTGGATTCCCCTGGGTGTCTAGTGTTCAAAAATATATAGGTTTGCTAGGTTTCCCTCGATGCAGGCAGAGCTAGGATTCAAAAACTACAGCTAGGCACTTTGCCAAAAAAGGGTCATTTTTCACTGTGAAATTGGGGTGTGTCCACGTTGCGTTTTGCGCGATTTCCTGTCGCGGGCTCTAGGCCTACCCACACAAGTGAGGTACCATTTTTCTCGGAAGACTTTTGGGAACGCGGGGTGGGTAGAAATTTGTGGATCCACGCAGATTCCAGGATTTTCCACCACAGAAATGTGAGGAAAATGTGTTTTTTTTTACAATTCTTTAGGTTTGCAAGGGATTCTGGGTAACAGAACCTGGTGAGAGGCAGAAAAGTCACCCCATCCTGGATTCCCCTGGGTGTCTAGTTTTCAAAAATATATAAGTTTGCTAGGTTTCCCTAGATGCAGGCACAGCTAGGGTTCAAAAACTACAGCTAGGCACTTTGCCAAATAAGGGTCATTTTTCACAGTGAAATTGAGGTGTGTCCACATTGCGTTTTGCGCCATTTCCTGACGCGGACACTAGGCCTACCCACACAAGTGAGGTACCATTTTTCTCGGAACACTTTGGGGAACGCGGGGTGGGTAGAAATTTGTGGATCCACGCAGATTCCAGGACTTTCCCCCACAGAAATGTGAGGAAAATGTGTTTTTTTTGACAATGTTTTAGGTTTGCAAGGGATTCTGGGTAACAGAACCTGGTGAGAGGCAGTAAAGTCACCCCATCCCGGATTCCCCTGGGTGTCTAGTTTTCAAAAATATATAGGTTTGCTAGGTTTCCCTAGATGCAGGCAGAGCTAGGGTTCAAAAACTACAGCTAGGCACTTTGCCAAAAAAGGGTCATTTTTCACTGTGAAATTGGGGTGTGTCCACGTTGCGTTTTGCGCGATTTCCTGTCGCGGGCTCTAGGCCTACCCACAGAAGTGAGGTACCATTTTTCTCGGAAGACTTTGGGGAACACAGGGTGGGTTGAAATTTGTGTATCCACGCTGATTCCAGAACTTTCCACCACAGAAATGTAGGGAAAATGTGTTTTTTTTGACAATTTTTTAGGTTTGCAAGGGATTCTGGGTAACAGAACCTGGTGAGAAGCAGTCAAGTCACCCCATCCTGGATTCCCCTGGGTGTCTAATTTTCAAAAATGTATAGGTTTGCTAGGTTTCCCTAGGTGCCGGCAGAGCTAGGGTTAAAAAACTACGGCTAGGCACTTTGCCAAAAAATGGTCATTTTTCACTGTGAAATTGTGGTGTGTCCATGTTGCGTTTTGCACCGTTTCCTGTCGCGGGCACTAGGCCTACCCACACAAGTGAGGTACCATTTTTCTCGGAAGACTTTGGGGAACGTGGGGTGGGTAGAAATTTGTGGATCCGCGCAGATTACAGACCTTTCCACCACAGAAATGTGAGGAAAATGTGTTTTTTTGGACAATTTTTTAGGTTTGCAAGGGATTCTGGGTAACAGAACCTGGTGTGAGCCAGTCAAGTCACCCCATCCTGGATTCCCCTGGGTGTCTAGTTTTCAAAAACGTATAGGTTTGCTAGGTTTCCCTAGATGCCGGAAGAGCTTGGGTTCAAAAACTACAGCTAGGCACTTTGCCAAAAAAGGGTCATTTTTCACTGTGAAATTGGGGTGTGTCCCCGTTGCGTTTTGTGCCGTTTCCTGTCGTGGGCACTAGGCCTACCCACACAAGTGAGGTACCATTTTACTCGGAAGACTTTGGGGAACGCGGGGTGGGTGGACATTTGTGGATCCATGCAGATTCCAGAACTTTCCACCACAGAAATGTGAGGAAAATGTGTTTTTTTTACAATTCTTTAGGTTTGCAAGGGATTCTGGGTAACAGAACCTGGTGAAAGCCAGTCAAGTCACCCCATCCTGGATTCCCCTGGGTGTCTAGTTTTCAAAAATGTATAGGTTTGCTAGGTTTCCCTGGGTGCCGGCAGAGCAAGGGTTCAAAAACTACAGCTAGGCACTTTGCAAAAAAAGGGTAATTTTTCATTGTGAAAATGTGGTGTGTTCACGTTGCGTTTTGAGCCATTTCCTGTCGTGGGCACTATGCCTACCCACACAAGTGAGGTACCATTTTTATCGGGACACTTCCAGTAATTCAGATTTGTAAAGCAACTGTTATTACCTATTGACTTTCGATGCATTTCTGCCTTCCAAATGAAAGACAATGTGTAAAAAGAAGTTATTTTGAAAAATGACCTATAATTCTCATGCTAGTATGAGTATTACCAATTTCAGAAATGTGCAAATATCTACTGTTTCTAAACTCTATATTGTGTTCCCATTTCAGAAATACATAGGAGTCTTTCATACCGAATATTCCATGTATACATTTTCCCAGAATAATTGCTATATACCCGGTACATAATAAAAAACCATTGCAAGACGCTGCTCAGTTTTTGGCTCTGGGTTCGTCGGGTTCTTGGTGAACCTACAAGCCCTATATATCCCCACAACCAGTAAGGTCCAGTGGATGTAACGGTATATTGCTTTCAAAGATCAGTCATAATTAGAAGAAGTTACAGGTGAAAACATTGACACAAAAGGCTGTTTTTTTCAACTAATTTTCCATTTTTCCTATATTTAACAGTTAGTTTCTATAAAGAAACCTTGATGGATTTACACAAATGACCCCTTTCTGAATTCAGCATTTTGTCTACTTTACTAAAATGTATAGATTTACAGGATCCATTATTGCTTTCATACCCATTTCTACCATTAACTGGAAGGAGGTTGAAATCACAAAAAATAGCAAAAATAGGCTATGTCCCAGAAAAATGCCAAAACTGTGTAAAATATTTTAGTTTTCTGACAAAAGTCTGTCATTCCCTAAAATCTGGGAAAATGGAGCTTTCAGCCCCACAAACCCTTTTTGATACCATTTGCAGGGAAAAACCCAGACGCTTTCATATGCGGGACTTTTTTCCCATTTTTCCCCAAAAACCAAAATTTAGCTGTATTTTGGCTAAAATCTGGGACCCCTCCAGGGGAATCCACAAACCCTGGGTACCTTTAGAATCCCCATGATGTTGGAAGAAAAGGACGCAAATTTGGCGTGGATACCTTATGTGGTCAAAAAGTTACAGAGGCCTAATCGCGAACTACTACAAATAGCCAAAAAAGGGCTCAGCACTGGGGGGGAAAAGGCCCAGCAGTTAAGGGGTTAAAGATACCCAATCCGCTAAAGTCGATACACTAGTGATGCCCGACGACTGGATAAGTCATTTTGAAGCTATTTTTAATCCTACACAGCAGAATATTAATAGAGTTGATAATAGTAACATTATTTTATTAAATAATATTAAACTAGAAACTATTTCCCACAATGAGATTAAAACCGCCCTTAAGAACAGTGCTAGCTGGAAGGCTGCTGTTCCGGATGGGGTCCCTATCGATGTTTTTAAGCATACCATTGAGTTCTGGATACCTATCCTATATAATTTTTTTAACGCAAACATCAATGGGGTGATACCTGCCACCTTGGTCGAGAGTGAGATTGTCCCTATTTTTAAAAAGGTGACCGAAGCAGCGCGAACTGCTATCGTCCAATATCCCTTCTCAACTCAACATCTAAAGTAATGGGCAGAATGATGCTGGCCAGATTGGAACGCTGGGTAAAGGAAAAAAATATTCTGTCGGTAGCCCAGTATGGCTTTAGAAGGGGTATTGGAACGATCGAGCAGTGTGTAAATCTTGAGCTGCTCATAGGGAAATACACCATCGCCAGGGAAGGTTCCCTCTACCTTTGTTTTATTGATTTGTCCAGTGCGTTTGATTTGGTAAATCATTCTAAGTTATGGCAGACGCTTGAAGGTATGGGTGCCCCACACGATATTATTAACTTTTTATCGCAAATATATGCTCATCTAATCTCAAAGATACGTTTCGGCGAGAGTGGGGAATGTACAAAGCATTTTAGAATTACTCGTGGGATTAGACAAGGCTGTACCCTTGTCCCCCTTTTATTCTCGCTTTATATTAATGGTGTGGACTCGTTATTACAGAGCCTGAGAGCGGATACTCCTCAAGTTGGCAAGCGCATTACCCCAGTTTTACTATACGCCGACGATGCCGTCCTAATTTCTAGGACAGCAAATGGCCTTCAACTCCTGATGGATAACTTCACAACTTTCATGACTGAAAAACATTTGAAAATTAATTTGAGTAAAACTTTAGTCATGACGTGTGGGAAAAAGAAAACTAAGAACAGAACACACTATATTGATGGAGTAGCTATAGAGAGGACTCTTACTTTTTCTTATCTGGGGTTACTTTTTAATAGCAAAGGTATATGGAGTTCACATATCAATTTATGTAAATTAAAATTTCTTAGATCTGTAGAAGCTATTTTTAGATTTTCACATAAAATCGGCAACAAACCAGTACGGGAAATTTTAAAATTGTATGGGTCGAAGTGTATTACTGGGGTTTGTTATGGAGGAGCTTTGTGGGGTATGGCAGACACCTCCCCATTACAAACTCTGGAAAACCAATTTCTAAAAAGGTTATTATCGGTACCAAATTCTACAGCCACTTTTATAGTCCATAGGGAGACAGACACACCGTATATAAATGATTTGATTAGTATAGCCGCCTTAACATTGTGGCACCGAATTTGGTCCAGGGATGAGACACATTTTACGAGGGATATAATCTTGAATTGCCTCATTTTGGATCATTGTAAGAAAATAACATGGCTAAATTATATTTGTGGTCTTTTAACTGAATGTAATTTGGATGTGAATTTTAAGAACCCGGAGGATATTCAAAATTTTAGTAAAAAGAACTAAAAAGAGAATGCTTAACGCTAGGGCATCATTGAGGGACGTTGCCCTGAGTACTAAATCATGTACAAGTCTGTAACTGGAAGGACCACTTTCATTGGGTATTCAGCTGTATCTTATTTTTATAACTAATATACAACACAGATTTTACTTAACCAGATTAAGGCTGAATACGCTCCACTACCAGGTTGCATTTCCAAAGATGGGTAAGTGGAGCTCTAGTTTACCGAACTGCCCGTGCGATGGTAGATCTCCTCAGACTACCCTTCATTTTTTACTTTTTTGTAATTTTTATAGAGACATTAGAAAATCTATGCTACGACCCCTTTTTATTGCTAATAGTCTGTACTCTTTTAAAGCTGCTTTTAATGAAATTCGTAATCTGGGAAATGTATTAACTTGTAATGCGGTAATTTGTTTTATATTGAAGGCCATCAAATGAAGAAAGTACCTTGCTTATCTGGAAAACTTGAACTATGAAACTGAATAGATTTTTATCCTGCTAAATTGTATTTTTTTATCTTTATGAGCATCGTCTTGGATAAATTGTACATAAATGTATTAGTGAATGATGTATTGCTTTTTAAAATAGTATGCTTTTATGGTCATTTTCTGTGAACCGAATAAAGCTTGTTTTGATTTGATTTGATTTGATCTTACAAAACAAAATGTAAACCCCAACAATTGTAACGTAGGAAAAACTTACACGTTACACCTCCTTCCCCCATTTCCCCTGTACACATTCATCCACCTATCTGGCAAACACAAATATGGTACAAGACTAGGCCCTAGAGTTCTGTAGCCCACCCTACCCTGAACCCTCCTAACGGGAACTTTAAATTAGTATAATAAAGCTGGAATGTGTCTCACCACTTTGGCCTCGGGAGCTGATCAGAGGGAATGATATGTTGCCTTGTTCATCTCCCTCCACTCGTTTCTTGCTTACAGCCTGGTCGCCTCACTCACACTTGGCAGACATCAACCAGAAGGTATCACACACACCAATGTTGCACCCCCGCCCTGTCAGCCGGTGGGCCCCAATAAGTCCCCCTGCTACCAACTTTCTGTAGCCTCATCGGAGCTCTTGAATCAAGTCAATGTTGTTGGACTCAGCCAGCTCATCATTGTTTAGCCCCTGCGTTCAGTATGGCCCCGTCTGGGCCTCTCCCGCGGTCCTCAACAGACAGAAGGTGAGGTGATAATACCTTAGCGTCTTGTCCTCATGTTGCTTTCTCCAACATCTTCCCTGCGATGTCCAAGACCGAGGATCAGTCGGCAGTTGCACCTCACCTATTTAGTCTCTCCCTCAACTTGGTTCTCTCTCTTCTTGTCCTGGTCCAAATTTGCATTTGAAGGACCGAATCTTGGGTCTGGCCCCTGGGTCCACTCTACCTGAGGGTCCATGGGAGGGTCCCTGCGAGGGACAGGGTGGCTTCTCTTCAATCCATCTCCTGGCCTCTTCTGGAGTCTCAAAGAAGTGCGCTTTATCTTGAAAGATCATCTTCAACTTGGCCGGGAAGAGTAATATGTACTGTATGTGCAATGATCTGAGTTTGTCTTTGACTGCATCAAAGGAGCATCTCTGCTTGTGCACCTCCCTAGAATAGTCAGGAAACAGCATGACAGTGGAGAAGTCATATTTGAGTGTCCCAATCTGAGGTGCCTCTCTGAGTATTACGCCAGATCATGAAAGTTTAAAAAGCGTGCAATCAGCTCCTGTGGAGGCGCACCTGGTATTGGTTTACGGCCAGTGCTCTATGTGCATGTTCTACAACAAAGCAGGTCGTGTGGTTACTGGAGGTGAAGGTATCATGGCGCCATTGTTCCAAAAAGGCTGGAGCATTAGTGCCCTCCACTTCCTCCAGGAAACCCACAAATCGAAGATTGTTGTGCCTAGCACAGTTTTCAGCATTGTCAATTGTCCACAATAGGTCAGTCGCAAGTGCCCTGACATCGGCTACGTTTCTCCTCACAGTGACCCTGTCAGTGACTTTCTGGAGATCCTGTCTCAACAGTGACACCTCCGTGCCCACCTCACTAATTTTAGTTTCCAGCGCCGACCTGGACTGATGGATAGCCGCCGTAGGGGCGGCATTAACAGGGGGTGCCCCCTCTCCATCCTCAGAGGTGACTTCAACATGCCTGGTGTATCTATCTATTTCCCCTGGTGGGTCTGCTTTGAGTCTTTATCTTTCGCCATTATCTGAGGGGCCTCCAAGTAGCCCCGAAGAGCAGCGGCGAGCACGCTGCACTTGTTTTCAGAAGACTCGCTTGCCCCCAGATTTCGAAAGTATCAGGAGGAGGGGGATGGGGCCAGATTAAGTACTCTCTGCCACTTACAGGTTTCACCTATGTCAGGCTGACTGATCTACCAGAAGGGGGAGGCCTCACCCCAGACTAAACCAGGTACAGTTAGATGCTATTCCCGTAGTGTCTTGGTTACCTCAGTCCACATGTTGCACCAGCAGGCAGACATGGGAGCATAGACCTCACTTTGCAGGCCCTCCAGGCAGCTGCCCTCATATATCTGGGCCCTCTTGCCTTACTGGGGAAGTCAATGCAAAAGTTCACTGCCCAGAACCAGCGGGAGAAAAGATGTGTCACTCCAGGAACTGCTGTCCTCCCCAACAGTCTCTGAGAAAGGGGCATATTAAGTCCACTCGCAGCAGAAGGGGTGGTTGCTCTGCACCCCCCAGCACCACAGCAGGCCACTTGTTCAGTCTAAGTCACTCGGGGGATCCCAGCGGTAGAGAGTGTGGGGGACCCCCACCCCAATTGCACATGTCCACCGCTCAGGCCTACATCAGATGTTGGAAAGGCGGGAGACTCCCATTGCAAGTTGCAGCAGTTTAAGCCTTTCTGTGCACTCCCCTATTCCCCTCCGGGGATCTCACAGCCTCCCAAGCTCTGGACCCGGTCAACTGGCTGCTCCTCGGCCAGGCGGGTCTCAGGCCGGCTCGGTCGTTATGCTCAATCCATGTGTCTGCTAGGTGGATGGGCCCCTCGGTCGCCCGCCACACAGGGATGTGGCCCTGGAGCCACTGATGGGCCCAATCCACCAACCTCTCCCTGCTACTCCCGGGTCTCGAATCTCCTCCTCTACCCCCCGCACCGGGCCCAGGATTCACCACGGCTGCAGGGTGTTTTGCTGGTCTGATGTCTCACCATTCGGCCAGAGCTTGTCGACATCTCAACTCATCTGGCAAGTCGTAGACTGCTCTGGTGTCACTTCCACCCTCTCTGGTTCCTCCTCAGGGTCACTGACCCTCAAACTCTTGGTAGGGCCTCATCTTCATCTCTTCCAGAGGGGCCCAGCTTCTGATGTCTCACCAGTAACATAGGTTATAACAAGGACCACCCTATAAGCCCACCTGAACAGGGGTAAGTATTATATATATGTACAAAGTGCCATGGGCATCATTCAGTAGGTAGGAATCACATTCTCAGTAAGTGATCCCCTCATTTAATGTAATCATGCCTATATCTAGAGAAAATTTCTCAGTGACAACACAAACAAGAAAGGTCTGACACAGGTTTCTTTTGCTGATATATATTCTCTCAACAGATCTCAGGACTCATCTGTGTACTCATTATATACAAAGTGCAAACGACAAAGTGCTCAAGTGGATGTGACAGTACATAAAAGCGAATACAAGACACTGTACAATCCCTGGCCCCTTGAAAAATTTCTCAACAAAAAATATGGTAGCGATTATTGCACACTCATAACTAGAAAAGTGAGCCAGGAATGAGATGTCAACGTTTCGACCCAAGTTAAATAAAAGAGCCATTTGGCTTCAGACAGCTGATTATCTATCATCTCATGAAAACACGCATTATTTAATTCATAATGACACCAATTGTTTAGGGAAAACCCAGGGCTCAGTAGGTCCACCCTGTTCTTATTCTAAATGGGTATCTCTCGTTGATAATGATATCCTCTGGTGTGGAATCAGTGGCACCAAAAATCCTACATCAAGGCGGAATCGTTCTTATCCGCCGGCAAACTCAGGGACTAGCCTCTCTACTGACAACCCTTTCTTGTATAATAGTTATGCATGCTAGGGAGTAAGGAGGGACTGCCCTCTCCTTTCAAAGCTGTCTCTTAAATTACACGTATACACAGTAGTCTGTGGGGAGATATTGCCCTCTCCTGTCAGACCCTCTCTCAGATGAGAGGTGTGCATAGTAAACTGTATGGATAGGCTAGTCTCTACTTTCATATCTCTGTCTCAGATAAGAGTGTGCTTAGTAGGGTGTGTGGAGGGACTAACCTCTCTGCTGAGATCTCTCTATGTAATGATAGGTGTGCATAGTAGGTTGTGGGGAGGGACTGGGCTCTCTTTTCAGACCACTCCCTCAGGTGACGGGTGTGTGTAGTAGGGTGCGGGGAGGAACTAGTCTCTTCTTTCAGACCTCTCTCTAAAATGACGAATGTGCATAGTAGGGTGTGTGGAGGAACCAGCCTCTTTGGTGAGACCTCTCTCTGTAATGATGAGTGTGCATAATTGGGTGTGGTGAGGACTAGCTTCGCTTCCCAGACCCCTCTCGCAGGTATCGGATGTGCTTAGTAGGGTGCGGGAGGGACTAGCCTCTCCTTTCAGACCTCTCTCTCAGGTGATGGGTGTGCGTAGTAGGGTGCGGGGAGGAACTAGTCTCTTCTTTCAGACCTCTCTCTCAGATGACCAATGTGCATAGTAGTGTGTGTGGAGGAACCAGCCTCTTTGGTAAGATCTCTCTCTCTGTAAGGATGGGTGTGCATAGTTGGGTGTGGGGAGGGACTAGCCTCTCTTCCCAGACCCCTCTCGCAGGTATCGGATGTGCATAGTAGGGTGTGGGGAGGGACTAGCCTCTCCATTCATACCCCTCTCTCAGATGACAGGTGTGATGGTAGGGTGTGTGGAGGGACAGGCCTCTCTGGTGTGAACTCACCTTGTAATGATCGGTGTGCATAGTGTATGGGGAGGGACTAGCCTCTCCATTCAGACCATTCTCTCGGGTGACGGGTATATGTAGTAGGGTGCAGAGAGGGACTAGCCTCTGATTTCAAACCTCTCTCTCGGATTACAGGTGGGAAAAGTAGGGTGTGAGGAGAGACTGGCCTTTCTTTTAAGACCTTTCTTTCAGATGACAGGTGTGTATATTAGGGTGTGAGGAGGGACTGGCCTCTCATTTCACATCTCACTCTCAGATGACGGGTATGCGTAGGGTGTTTGGTTGGACTGGCCTCTGCTTTGGGACTTCTCTCTCAGATGACAGGTGTGTGTAGTAGGGTCTAGGGGGAGACAGGCTGCTCCTTTCAGACCTCTCTCTCAGATAACAGATGTGAGTGGTAGTGAGTGTGGAGGGACAGGCCTCTCCTGTCAGACCTCTCTCTCAGATGATGGAAGTGCATAATAGGGTGTGGAGAGGGACTAGCCTCTCCTTTCAGACCTCTTTGTCAGATGATGGGTATGTATAGTAGTATGTGGGGAGGTAATGGCACCTCCAATCAGGCCTCTCTCTCAGATGACAGGTGAGCATAGTAGGGTGTGTGGGTGGAATGGTCTCTCCCTTCAGACCTCTTTCTCAGATGTGGGGTGTGTGTAGTAAGGTGTGGGAAGATTCTTAACTCTACTCACAACTCTGCCAATGGGTGTAAGTAGTAGACTCTGATAAACACCATCTCCAGTTATACTCCTTCTTACAGTAACAAGTGTGCATACTACAGTGTATTCAAAGATCACCTATACCTTTCTACTTTTCACGATCTCGCAAGAGTCTCGCGAGATCATAACATTTTTTAAAATAAGAATGAACTATTTACTCATCACAGTACTTATCTCTTACACACTTCCTCTCAACAGCAAGGACCACAATATGCAGTCCTACGAATAAATTGTATTAAGAGCTCATCTACTCCTTTTTACTATTCAGGATCCCGCGAGAATCCAACAAGATCATAAAAATTGGTTAAAAGCACTATGCATTTATTTTCTTCACAGTAGTTATCCCTTAGACACATCTTCTCTAAATCTTTGAGGACAGCATGCCTTTCTGCTGTGCCCTTATACAGTTTTTACTTCATTTCCACAACACCTCCAATTTTTCACAGTGAACAGAAATGGCAGTCATTTCATTTCTAACATTTCAACAGCCAGCCAATCGGAGTGCTCACTCTCACAGGTCTCATTAAGGCTCTGGCACCTGCGAGAGCGTGAAGGCTTGTGGGAAAAACAGGCCTCTCCACAAATCACAGGGCTCCTTTTTTGATTTTGCGCTCTCGCAGGATGCCAGCAGGACTCTTGCAAACCCAACTGCCAAAATATACAATTATTTTAGACCCTCAATATCTCAATAACTACTGAATGGATTTACACCAAATCAGAAAAAGCACAATTTGCGGACCAAGAGCCAGCTTCCTGCCGAATTTGGTGTAAGTCCATTCAGCAGTTTTTCTAAAACCTGTTTTAAAGAAGTCTATGGAAAATGCATGGAGATTTTATGTTTTGGGACCACCCCTAAACGGGGCCAAAGTTATTAGCAAACCAAAAACACTCTGTCTATAGAAAATCAGACTTAACCATAACTACACCATATATATATATATATATATATATATATTCACTGAAAAAACCATAGGTTTTAGGGACAGTTATAGTTAGTTGGACATTGCACTCGTACAAAACCCGTGAAATTCCCCCGTTATAGTTAGTCCAGCTAACTATAACTCGCGCCCATAATGCACTGCTGATGACGTCACATATTACATCACTCATGACATGGTCAGTGACATCACTGATGACATCACTGATGACATCTCAAATGACATCACTGATGACATCATCCAGTGACTGTGTGTTTCTGTAAAGTTTAAATATTTTTAATATATATAGGAAAAGACGTATTGAAGAATGAGTGGGTGTGTAAGTGTCTGTATGGATGATTTAGTAGGTGCGTGACTGACTCTATAAGTGAGTGATTTAACGTATCTTACTGAATGCATGGGTTAGTGACTAAACTGGGTGAATGTCTGTATCCGTCTGTCTGTTGCTGTGTAAGTGGCTGCATGTGTTTGTGAATAGCTACATGAGTGTCTATATGAGTTATTGAATGCTTGTCTGAGTATCTGTATGGGTGCCTGAGTGTTTGTGTGGGAGGGGTGTGTGCAACTCTGTGCATAGATGTGTGAGTGGGTGATTCACTGGGTGGATGGTTTCAAGAGTGCATCTGTGATAGACTGTATGGGTGGGTAAGTGTGTGTAAGAGTGTGTTAGTGAGTGAATGTATGTCCCAGTGGTACATGTGTGAGTAACTACATATGTGAAAGGCAGTATATATGTGTGTTGGAGTATATAAATAGCTATAAGCGAGAGTGAGTGATTGTGATAGTGGCTGTATGGATGAGTGTGTGCTTGTATCAGTGATTGTATAAGAGCGTAAGAATGTGCTAGTATTTGTATGAGTAAGTGAGCTGGTGTGTGTATAACTGTATAGGTGAGTAAATGGTAGTGTGTTTAATTATTTGCATGACTGACTAGGTGTGTGAGTACCTCTATGGATGAGTGGCGGTGTTTGAGTGTCTATATAGGAGTATGAGTGCATATGATAGTCCTGTACTGAGTGACCGTAAGTATGAGTGACTGTACGGGTGAGTGAGTGGATGTGTGCGTAGACCTAAGAATCAGTGAGTGGGTATGTAGTTATTGGTGTTGGAGTGTCTATGGTTTTGCGAATGGCAGTCTGTAATTTAGAGTGGGTGTATCAAAGGTTATATTAGGGTGTGAGGAGGTGCATCAGATTATCACGTGGATGATGTCATCAGTGATGTCATTTGATATGTCATCAGTGATGTCATCAGTGATGTCACTGACCATGTCATGAGTGATGTAATATGTGACGTCATCAGCAGTGCATTGCGGGGCGCGAGTTATAGTTAGCTGGACTAACTATAACGGGGAATTTCACGGGTTTTGTACGAGTGCAATGTCCAACTAACTATAACTGTCCCTAAAACCTATGGTTTTTTCAGTGAATTTCAAAGGTTTTTTAAATGCTAATTTGTAACTATAACGTCCATGAAACCTATGGTTTTTTCAGTGAATTTCAAAGGTTTTTTAAATGCTAATTTGTAACTATAACATGTCTGAAACCTACGGTTTTTCAGTGAATTTCAAAGGTTTTGTAAATGTCAATTTTTAAATGTATTAATTGTTATATAAATTTTTTTCATACTGATTTACTACATTTTTAGAAACAATTTTTTTTACATATTTTATTTTTTAAATTACATTGTAATTACATTATACATTACATTACAAAAAATACTTTCTCAGAATGAATTACTTTAGTTTAAATACTTTGCACATAGGCAATAGACTTTTAAGTACAGTAGTTACAGTTGTTGCAATGGGCAACACATTTTCAAACACAATGCAACATTCAGCTCAATGTGAATTTCTAGTTAAATGCAATTAGTTACTTTATGGATTACTTTTCTAACCACAGGACTGGATCCTAGATTCAGTCCTGGGACATCTCCCTGTAAACAGTTGAGTAAAAGCGTTTTGGTTACAGTCGTGATTTTTAAGGAATATTATTGTACTTTAAAAGTTCACACTTAGAAACTTTTTCTCATAGAATCACCAATGTTATCCTATGGAAGGAAATTCACTTAGAAGTTAAAAACTGTTATCGTTACTTTTTCTTACTCAGTGTTGGATCCTGGATCCAGCACTGGTGCATCTCCTGTAAACAGTTGAAAGAATGCGTTTAAGTCATACAGGCGATTTTTTAGGAATATTTGTAGTTTGTGAAAATCGACACTTTGAAACTTTTCTGCTGAAAACCAGACAATGGATTCCTATGGAACAAAATATAAGTTACTGGTAAGTACGGTTAAAATTACTTTTCAGGGTCAGTGCTGGGCTAAAAGATGCAGCACTGGGTTCTCTCCTGATAACAGGTGAGTAAATTGGAATTCGTACTTTGGTTGATTTTAGAGGAATATTATAAAGTTCCAAAACTCCACACTTAGAAGAATTTCCAAGTGAAACCAGTCAATGTTAGCCTATGAAGGAAATTCAAGTTACTGGTAAGTACGGTTAAAATTACTTTTCAGGATTAGTACTGGGCTGAAAGATGCAGCACTGAGGTCTCTCCTGATAACAGGTGAGTAAATCGGAATTCGTATTTTGGCTGATTTTAGATGAATATTTTAAAGTTCCAAAACTCCACACTTAGAAGAATTTCCAAGTGAAACCAGTCAATGTTAGCCTATGGAAGGAAATTCAAGTTACTGGTAAGTACGGTTAAAATTACTTTTCAGGACCAGTACTGGGCTAAAAGATGCAGCACTGAGGTCTCTCCTTATAACAGGTGAGTAAATCGGAATTCGTATTTCGGATGATTTTAGAAGAATATTTGCACAATGGTGAAGGGAGGGCGGGGCCTGAAGTGACATCTGTGCAAACGCGCCCCGTGGCGCATTTTAAGTTGGGGATTAAGTCCCTTGAATCATGTGGGTCCCTACGGGCCAACTAGCCCACCAGGAACCTCCAGTATGCGCCAGAGGCTGCGTTGCAGAGACATGTACAGAGGCCACACCCCTTTTACACCTCTCTGCAACGCAGCTCTGTGGCGCTTTCTGGATGTACCTGTTGGGCTAGTTGGCCCCAGAGACCCTCAGGATTGAAGGGGATTTAATTCCCCATCTTAAAACGCGCCACGGGGCCTGTTTGCACACATGTCACCTGAAGCCCCGCCCCTCCCTTCACCACTGTGCAAACGCGCCACGTGGCGCGTTTTAAGTCGGGGATTAAGTCCCTTAAATCCTGAGGGTCCCTGGGGTGCAACTAGCCCACCAGCTACCTCCATTAAGCGCCACAGAGCTGCGTTGCAGAGAGGTGTAAAAGGGGCGTGGCCTCTGTACACCTCTATGCAAGGCAGCCCCTGGCGCATACTGGAGGTTCCTGGTGAGGCTAGTTGGCCTCAGGGACCCCAGTATTGAACGAGGAATTACTTCCCCATCTGCAAACTCCCCATCTGCAAACGCGCCAGGGGCGCGTTTGCAAGTGGTGAAGGAAGGGGCGGGGCCTGCGGGCCCGATCGTTTTAAATTTTTTTTTGTCCCCTGAAGGGGAGCTCTGTGGCCCCCTTCCTTTTCCAGTTTTTATGCCCTGGGGACCCCATCCCCCAGGGCCTTACCCCTTTTTTAATTAAATATAAAAAAAAAACGGGAAGGGGGCCGCGTGGCCTTCCTTCCCTGGGCCTGTATTGGCCCCGGGGACCCCATCCCCGGGGCATGGCCTCGTTTTTTTTCTTTGGAGGGGGCTGCGTGGCCCCCCTCCTCAGGCCATTTATGGCCCTGGGGACCCCATCCCCCAGGGCCTGCCTTTCCGTTTTTTTTTTAAATTTTTTTTTTTATTTTTTGGGGAGGGGGGCCGCTTGGCTCCCTCCCGAACCACTACTTGCCTCGGGGACCCCATCCCCGCGGGCCTGGCCTCTCGTTGGGGACTGTGGGGGGTCCCCAAGCCCCCACAGTCCCGCTCGGCTCCCGTGTCCTACGGGAGCCGGCACTGCTACACATGGGGAGCTGCTAAGATGCAGCTCCCCATGTGGAAAGCAATCGGCTTTGGATATTGGAAGAGAGAGCAGGTTTCCTGCTCTCTCTTCCAATATCCAAAGCAGTTTGCTATGGCAGGACGGGAGGCGCGAGGCTCCCGTCCTGCCATAGCAAACTACAGTGTCCCGGGAGTAGGCACCCCGGGACACTGCAGGAGCCGGCCCTGGGGGTGGCGGTCCCCAGGGCCATCAAGGGTTCCAGGAGGGGGCCGCGCGGCCCCCTCCCTACATCAGCACAGCCCCGGGAGGTGGTGGTCCCCGGGGCTTCGGGGTCCAAAACGGACCCCATTTTAATTTGTTAGTGCCCCGGGGAGGTGGCGGTCCCCGGGCGTGTGGGGAGGCTGGTGCCCCGCCACACAGGTTTTTAAATGGCAAAAGAAGCCCGGGGAGGTGGTGGTCCCCGGGGCTTGGAGGCCCTTGAGGCCCCCATACATAAAATTAACCCCCCAGCATGTCCCCAGGACTTGGCCCACCCGGGGGCCAATTAACATCGAGCGCGGAGACCGCGCTTCGATTTTTTTCGGCAGGATTTGCGCACCCTGAGCGCATCCTGCCGATTTTTAAAAAAATCTTTTTTTTGCCCAGGGGGTCCTTGTGGGACCCCTGAGCAAACCTAGGGGGTCAGGGTGTTTCTACCCTGCCCCCTTTGTGCACTTTGCGCACTTGTTTCTGTCCCTCGGTTCTACCGAGGGACAAAATGGCTGCCAACATTTCCTGAATCGGAATGTTGACAGCCAGCTGACAGCCAATTAACATGCAGCTCGTGATCGGGACGGTGCGCGCAGGGTGCGCTGAGGGTACGCGGACCCTACTCGGCCATAGATATCACTATCTTTTTACTTTTGATTTTCTCAGCAACTACTGAACGGATTTACACCATTTAACAAAAGGGTTCTTTCTGAACCAAGAACTACCTCTTTGCCAAATTTGGTGTAATTCCGTTCAGCAGTTCGAGCTGTAGCCGTGTCTAAAGTTTCCTATGGAAAATTGCATGGGAAAACGCGTTTTGGGACCCCCCTTTTTCTCGGCCCCCGCTTGACGAATCCCCCGAGACTTTCAGGGTAGGAGCGGACCGGAGCGGGCCATAAAGTTTGAAAATTTTGCGAAGATACGTCAACCGGCAAGAGAGTTATTTCAAATAGAATGTCGCGGATTTCCTATGGATAATAGGTTGTAACTATAACTATCTACTGGCGACCGCCAGTAGATAATATATATATATATATATATATATATATATATATATATATATATATTTATAGATGTATCTATATATCTATACATATATATATTAACTGAAAAAAACACAGGTGTCAGGGACATTATAGTTAGGAATTAGCATTTAAAAACCTTAGATATTCACTGAAAAAAACACAGGTTTCAGGGATGTTATAGTTAGGCTGACATTTAACTTGTACAAAAGCAGAGAAATTCAGCTGTTATAGTTAGCTGAGCTAACTATAACTCATGCCCCCGCAATGCACTGCTGATGACGTCACATATTACATAATTCATGTCATGATCAGTGACATCACTGATGACATCACTGATGACATCTAAAATGATATCACTGAAGAATGTTATATATATATATATATATATATATTCATCTCCGTTCCCCGTCACGGCTACAGCTCTCCACACGGCGGGTGCTCACAGCACGCGATGACGGACTCGCGATTATTTCACTCCTCACAAAAGATGCGGAGCACCCCGGGCTTTAAATCTTGAAGAGATTTTATTAGTAAATTAAAAGCGTGTCACCCTGGCTGACAGACGCATTTTGGCGCTCTGGCCTTTTTCAATGTCAGCGCCATCACACTTACAAGCAACTTAAATACCACCATGTAACTAGTGAATAACCCGAAACAAACGGAGGACTTCTCTTGCTGATATAAAATATCGCACTGCTAATGTGGCGGCTTACAGAATGCAAAATGTGTTAAATTTCTTGTTTGATAGTGCTGCGGCATAAAGTATTGAATAACAATACATTTCATTTCGTTACAAATTAAACTTCATATTTTCAACGTCCAACTCAATTCTTTTGGAAAAATTCATATTAAATAGATTGATAAATACAACATTTTGGATTGTTAGACAGCATCGTGGGTGTTGGCCTCCTTGATCAAGCCCTGCGTGGGCTATCTTACACCGAATTCATCAATAATATGTCGCGTTACTACATTTGCTCAGCGTAACATTTTCATAAATATACCATAAATTAAATTAAATCGTACATTCTATCATCCGCCTATATTGCGGTTTATATATTTATATCGAGCACCATTACGCTAGTAATTCATTATAATTGGACTGTTATTGATTGATCATTTTTATATCTGTATATGGATGGCGCCTACTGCCCCACTAATTACGCCCACAAAGGGCATTATATGCCTAGTAACCATTGTTGCCAAACAGCAGCCCTCCTGTTAGTTTCTTCTTGTAAATTTCCTTAGAAGAAACACATAAAGGTGAAAAAGTGCATACTCGTGAAATTACCAACATAATAGCCCGTGTCTACTCAGTGCTTGGCTAGTTTGTCAAATTAAATTAAATTAGGAAAATAAATCAAAATAGATTAAAATTGAGAACTGACGGAAATTAATGTCCATCAGGTAACATGCAGTACCCAATTTGGATATTGCTTTGACACTGGTGTTCACTGCAGAGATGTATATCTACGCCAAGGTGTATTGAAGAATGAGTGGGTGTATGAGTGTCTGAGTTGATGATTTAGTGGGTGTGTGACTGACTGTATAAGTGAGTGATTAAATGTGTTTTAGAGAATACATGGGTGAATGACTAATCTGTGTGAATGTCTGTATCAGTCTGTCAGTTGGTATGAAAGTGGCTGCATGGGTTGGTGAGTAGCTACATGAGTGTCCATATGGGTAAATTATTGGTTGTCTGAGTACCTGTATGGGTGCCTGAGTGTCTGTGTGGGTGGGGGGATGTGTGACTCCCTGCATGGATGTGTGAATGGGTGATTCACTGGGTGTATGGGTTCATGAGTGCATCTGCAAGGGGCTGTATGGGTGAGTGAGTGTGCGTATGGCTGTGTTGGTGAGTGAATGGATGTCCCAGTGGTATATGTGTGAGTAATTACACATGTGAAAGGCAGTATATGTGAGTGTTGGAGTATATAAGTGACTATATGTGAGAGTGAGTGATTGTGAGAGTGGCTGTATGGATAAGTGTGTGCTTGTGTCAGAGATTGTAGAAGAGAGTAATAATGTCTTACTATCTGTATGAATAAGTGAGGTGGTGTGTGTATAACTGTATAGGTGAGTAAATGGCAGTGTGATTGATTCTTTGGGTGACTGACTAGGTGTGTGAGTAACTCTATGGGTGAGTAGTGGTGTGTGGATATCTGTATGGGTATATGAGTGCATATATCAGTGGCTGTATTGATGAGTGACTGCGTGTATGAGTAACTGTATGGGTGAGTGAGTGGATGTGTGTGTAGACCTATGAATCAGTGAGTGGGTATGTACTAACTAGTACTGGTGTGTCTATGGTTTAAAAATGGTAGTCTGTATTTTATAGTGCGTGTATGAAAGGTTATATTAGGGTGTGAGGAGGTGCATCAAATATTAAGTGGATGATGTCATCAGTGATGTCATCAGTAATGTCATTTGAGATGTCATCAGTGATGTCATTTGAGATGTCATCAGTGATGTCATTTGAGATGTCATCAGTGAAGTCACTGACCATGTCATGGGTGATGTAATATGTGACGTCATCAGCAGTGCATTGCGGGGCGTGAGTTATAGTTAGATCAGCTAACTATAACAGCTGAATTTCTCTGCTTTTGTACGAGTGAAATGTCAGCCTAACTATAACGTCCCTGAAACCTGTGTTTTTTTCAGTGAATTTCTAAGGGTTTTTAAATGCTAATTCCTAACTATAATGTCCCTGAAACCTCTGGGTTAATCAGTGAATTTCTAAGGTTTTTTTAAATGCTAATTTCTAACTATGCCTACATCGGTAGGACATGTTCAGAAAGAGGAAGAAAGGCACAGAAAGAAGCAAGGGAAGTGCAGAAAGATGCAAGAGAGGTGCAGAAAGAGGAAGAAAGGTGCAGAAAGAAGCAAGAAAAATGCAGAAAGAGGCAACAGAAGTCCAGAAAGAGGAAGAATTGTGGAGAAAGAAGCAAGAGAAGTGCAGAAAAAAGCAACAGAGATGCAGAAAGAGGCCTACTTTGACTGTACCTTTCCACAGACTCATACAAAGTAGCCTAATCACTAATCCTTCTCCCAAGATGTATCAAACCTCACTTTTCTCTTGAAGGTTCACTATTCATCGACTGCTCAGAATTGTAGGCCTACCAAATGTAAATCAGCAATCCTAACAATATCACTGTTGTAAGTCTGACTAAGTTTGTGAAGGTATGCATGCGTGTGTCTCTGCTTTTACCTAGTGACATGTTACATAAAAATAAACATACAAATATTTGAATAACCGTGTTTCAAACAGCATACTTTGTCAATTTGTGTACAAGAAGGTGTATGTATTTCTTTCTGCTCATAATACAGGGCACATGGGTATTCAATAGTATATTTGATGGGCTCTATAACCCCTATATACATAAGACATGTCTGCCTGTGCAGCCGAATGAGAGAGCAGAACTGAGAAGATTTGACCACCTATAGGAGAAGCTACCCACTTTTTAAGCTACCATCTTCAGATGCATAACACATGTGAGAATACATGTACAAGTAGACATATACCTCAGTCACCAGAGTACGCAGACATTTAAACTTGACAGTTTGTACTTCCCATTTGAGTACAGAAAGAGGCAAGAGACGTACAGACAAAGTCAAGAGAAGTGCAGAAAGAAGCAAGAGAGGTGCACAAGGAGGCAAGAGAAGTGTAGAAAGAAGCAAGAGAGGTGCATAAAGAAGCAAGAGAGATGCAGAAAGAAGCAAGAGAGGTGTAGAAAGAGACAAGAGAGGTACAGAAAGAAGCAAGAAAGGTGCAGAAAGAAGCAATAGAAGCACATAAAGCAGCAACAGAGGTGCAGAAAGATGCAAGAGGGGTGCAGAAAGAGGCAAGAGAAGTGCAGAAAGAAGCAGCAGAGGTACAGAAAGATGCAAGAGGGGTGCAGAAAGAAGCAACAGAGGAGCAGAAAGAGGGAAGAGGGGTGCAGAAAGAAGCAGCAGAGGTGCAGAAAGACACAAGAGGGGTGCAGAAAGACACAAGAGGGATGCAGAAAGAAGCAACAGAGGTGCAGAAAGAGGCAAGTGAGGTGCAGGAAGAGGCAAGAAAAGTGCAGAAAGAAGGAACGAAAATGCAGAAAGAGGAAAGAGAAGTGCAGAAAGAAGGAACATAAATGCAGAAAGAGGAAAGAGAAGTGCAGAAAGAAGCAACAGAGGTGCAGAAAGACACAAGAGGGGTGCAGAAAGAAGCAACAGAGGTGCAGAAAGAGGGAAGAGGGGTGCAGAAAGAGGCAAGAGAGGTGTAGAAAGAAGCAAGAGAATTGCAGAAAGAAGCAACAGAGGTGCAGAAAGAGGAAAGAGGGGTGCAAAAAAAGGCAAGAGAAGTGCAGAAAGAAGCAACAGAAATGTTGAAAGAGGCAAGAGAAGTGTAGAAAGAAGCAACATAAATGCAGAAAGAGGCAAGAGAAGTGCAAAAAGAAGCAACAGAGGTGCAGAAAGAGGCAAGAGAAGTGCAGAAAGAGGCAAGAGAGGTGCAGGCACAGGCAGGAGAGGTACAGAAAGAGGGAACAGGGGTGCATAAAAAGGCAAGAGAGGTGCAGAAAGAGGGAAGAGGGGTGCAGAAAGAGGCAGGAGGGGTGCAGAAAGAATCAACAGAGATGCAGAAAGAGGCAAGAGGAGCACAGAAAGAGGAAAGAGAAGTGCAGAAAGAGGCAGCAGATGTGCAGAGAGGCAAGAGAAGTGCAGAAAGAGGCAAGAGAGGTACAGAAACAGGCAAGAGAGGTGCAGAAAGAGGGAACAGGGGTGCATGAAAAGGCAAGAGAGGTGCAGAAAGAGGGAACACGGGTGCAGACAAAGGCAACTAAGGTGCAGAAAGAGGGAAGAGGGGTGCATATAAAGGCAAGAGAGGTGCAGAAAGAGGGAAGAGGGGTGCAGAAAGAGGCAGGAGGAGTGCAGAAAGAGGAAAGAGAAGTGCAGAAAGAAGCAACAGAGGTGCAGAAAGAGGCAAGAGGAGTACAGAAGGGAGGAACAGAAATGCAGAAACAGGCTAGAGAAGTGCAGAAAGAAGCAACAAAGGTGCAAAAAGAGGCAAGAGAGGTGCAAAAAGAGGGAACAGGAATGCAGAAAGAGGAAAGAGAAGTGCAGAAAGAAGCAACAGAAATGTAGAAAGAAGCAAGAGAAGTGCAGAAAGAAGCAAGAGAAATGCAGAAATAGACTAGAGAAGTGCAGAAAAAAGTAACAGAGGTGCAGAAAGAGGCAAGAGAAGTACAGAAAGAGGCAAGAGAGGTGCAGAAACAGGGAAGAGAGGTGCAGCAAGAGGGAACAGGGGTGCAGATAAAGGCAAGAGAGGTGCAGAAAAAGGCAAGAGGGGTGCATAAAGAAGCAAGTGTGGTATAGAAAGAGGCAACAGAGGTGCAGAAAGAGGCAACAGAGGTGCAGAAAGAGGCAAGAGAGATGCAGAAACAGGCAAGAGAAGTGCAGAAAGAGTTAAAAGAAGTGCTGAAAGAATCAACAGAGGTGCAGAAAGAGGCAAGAGAACTGCAGAAAGAGGTAAGAGGGGTACTGTGACAGGGTAGGGGCGGCCGGGGCCGAACAGGAGAATAACATAGGCTGGTGGTCTGCAATGCCTCTATCACCCTCTTATCTCCTCGAAACAGGACGAGTGGAGCACCACAAACATAAACGGTATGGACGAAAAGAACGGCTCCTTTAATTGGGGATGTCTTGATGACGGGACTCCTCCCCCTCCGCCTGACGTCACAGGATTCCCGGCTATAAGGAGCGAGAATACACTGACGGAAGTGTGCTTCGACACCGGAGAGGAAGAAGGAGTTGTGCCAGGAGAGACGGAGAGCAGAGTGAGACGGGAAGAAGGAGACCGGAGGACGAGTGACGGTAGCGGAAGACGAGGACTTCAGGACACGCCAGGAGGCCAACGACACCACGCTTCGCCGAGCCACGCTCCTGGAGGAGCGTGGCTAAACCAGGTACGAGACCGGTTTACAGGGTGGTTAGGGAGGAGGGACTCCTCTAACTAGACGGGGACTAGCGAAAACGTTCTTAGCCGTTCCCGCTTGCACCTTGCCCCTTTCACTATCACCTGCGCCGCCAAGAGTGCTTCACGGGTTGTTTGAAGGTGTCCCCTCACTACCCTACCCTTGACATCGTTACGGACCGGAACCCTCACACGAGTGTTCTTTTCTTTTCCTTCCTTCCTGAGTTTCAACCCTTCACCACGACCCCCCCCCCCACTCACCACGGAGAAGACATATCGCCAGAGACCGGGGCACCGCGAGGAGGAGCGAACCAAGCCGGAAAGACTCCGATCAGGAGGACAGCACACGGAATCAACCACCTATACCCTGGATAGACTCACCCTCACTCAAAGGCGTGTGTTTGGCAAAATAAAAGCCTCTATACCTAGACCTGGCCTCAGACCCGTTATTGCGACCCCGCCACAACTGGTGTCAGAAGTGGGATCACCACCTCAGTCCGTCAGCAACCCCGGGATGGACGCGGTCATTCAACACCTGATAAAGGGCCAGGAGAAGCTCGAATGGGCAATCGAACGACAGATGTCATCCGCCCAGGCTGATAATGACGTATTTAAAAATACCATCATGGCTCAGATGGAGGGACTGCAGAAGATAGTACAGGACCCCGAGGTCCACCGTCCGGAGACCGAAGAGCTCCAGCACCCGGGCCGTCTGGGATAGCCCTACAGAAATACGTGTCCGGGGAAGACCCAGATGCGTTTATACTAAATTTCGAGCGCGCAGCTAGAGCATGCTGATGGCCGGAAGAGAAGTGGCCTTTCTTTCTGGCCCCCCTCTTAACAGGCGAGGCACAAGCATCCTACCAAGTAGCCAATGCTACGGGCACCACCCCATATCAAGCAATAAAAGACGTTATCCTGGACCACTTAGGCCTAGACGCTGAAGCCTATAGGGTCCGCTTCAGAAAAGAGAGGGGGCTACCCGGAGAAAACCTAAAAACACTTTTCTTCCGCCTCAAGATGGCCGCAGATAAGTGGTTGAAACCATCCACCAGCTCCAAAGAAGACATCATGAACCGTGTGTATTTGGAACAATTCATGGAAGCCCTCCCCTATGGAACGCAGAGATGGCTAAAACAACACACCCACCTGTCCCCCGAACAAGCCATCGAGATGGCCATGACGTATTCCCAAGCACAACCCAAGAATACAGTATGGGACCCTGAAAAACCACATAAACAGCCCCCCCCCTAGGTTGGACAAGAAATATCAGAAACCCCTGATCGATCATGCAAAACCCCGGACTTTCAGACCGGACATTCCCACCTGCAGGGGGCCGCAATGTTTTGAGTGTGGGGACTGGGGCCACATCTCCCGGCTGTGCCCTAAACGTAAACCAGCGGAGGAACCTATGGAAGTGGGTTACATCCCTAGGTCGGTCCTATACACTGCTGAGATGGGCTCCTCATTCTACGTAAGTGTAAGAGTAAATGGGAGGGTGGTAAGGGCTCTATTAGACTCCGGCTGCAAACAATCGGTTATCCAGAAAGCCCTCATCCGACCTTCCCAATACATCCAAGACACCATAGTACACATAAGATGCGTCCATGGGGACATTAGGCCGTACCCTCTAGCGAGAGTCACCATCTCCCCGATACCTGGGTCTCCCTGCAAGGCACGAGTGGGGGTGTTGGAAACCCTGCCTGAAGAACTTATTCTAGAGACAGATAACCCAGACTTTCTAGACCTCTTTTTCGCAAATGTAGGGAGAAAAGCACGACACCAGAGCCCCCCTCAGGCCGCCCTTATCACCCCGGATCCCTGGATACTTGACAGGAGTTTTAAGTTTGCACAGGCCAATGATGCCACTTTGTTCAACGCCTGGGAAGCAGCCCATGTAAACCTCGATACCCCTTCAGGTTCCTACCCCGGTTTCTTGATTAAAGAGGGGCTGCTATACTGAAAGGGAGCAGCCGGCGATCCTCCCCAACTTCTCGTCCCCTATCCTTCAGGGAACAAGTGCTCTTCTTTTCGCATGCTCACCTCACAGCTGGACACATGGGTGCAGAAAAGACCACCCAAACTGTCCTCCGGCATTTTTATTGGCCAGGCATATATAAGGATGTAAAAGAACATTGCCAAGCATGTGTGATATGCCAAAAGAAGAACCTGTATCGTCCTCCAGCCGTTCCCCTCCAACCTTTACCTGTGGTAGGGAGTCCGTTTGAACGAGTGGGTATGGACTTGATCGGACCCCTTCCCAAAACCCAAAAAGGGAACCTGTACGCCCTGGTTATTGTAGACTATGCTACAAGATTCCCTGAGGCTTTTCCGCTCAGAGCCCCCACTACCAAGAACATAGCAGACAAGCTCTTAGAATTCTTCTCTAGGGTGGGATTCCCAAAGGAAATCCTAACGGATCAAGGCACACCGTTCATGTCACGACTGATGAAAGAGGTCTGCCGCTCTCTGGACCTCCACCAACTCCGAACCTCAGTCTACCACCCACAAACAGACGGTCTCGTCGAGAGATATAACAGAACGCTGAAGACCACCCTAAAGAAGATGTTGTCTCTCGAGGGAAAAGAATGGGATCAACTACTACCATTGGCGTTATATGTCCTGAGAGCCCAAGTCCAAAGTAGTCTGGGTTGTTCTCCATTCGAGATGTTGTACGGGAGACAGCCCAGAACATTATTAGAAATGACCAAAGAAGCCTGGGAGAAGGAGGAAGAAGAGGAAAGGAAATCCCTCCTAGACTACACACAGCGATTGAGGTCCCAAATAGGAAAACTAAGGGACCTGGCTTATTAGAATCTCGAGAAAAGCAGGGACCGACAAAAGAGGTGCTACGATAAAGGGAAGAAATGGAGGAATCTGTCTATTGGAGTCTGGGTGCTGGTACTACTCCCTTCCACTACGAAGAAGTTTCAAGCCGAGAGGCTGGGTCCCTACAAAGTGGTGGGGGTCTTTGGCAAGACCACATACCAGATCCAGCTGTCCCCCAAGAAGAAACAGACATATCACATTAATTTGTTAAAGAAATGGTTGGGACCCTTGCCCAAGAATACTCATTTGACAATACCCACCGCCGAGCCAGGAGGTACCACCCTAAACCACCTAGTGATAAACGAGGAACTGTCCAACAAGGAAAGAGCCGACCTGTTCGAGACATTGCTACCCTTCTCACCTATTTTTTCGGACCTCCCAGGAAGAACTATGTTGGCAGAACATCGGATTGAGACCCAACCCGGGAAAACAATCAAACAGAGACCATATAGGATACCAGCCGCAAAAAGGGCCGCAGTAAAACAAGAGGTACAAGAGATGTTACGGTTAGGGGTTATACGCCCCTCTACTAGTGACTGGTCGTCCCCGATAGTGATGGTTCCTAAACCGGATGGGTCTACTCGTTTTTGTATGGACTTTCGAGCATTGAATACCATTTCCACTTTCGATGCATACCCTATCCCCAGGGTCGACGAGCTTATCGAAAAGTTAGGTGATGCCAAATACATTACAACGTTCGACCTGACGAAGGGATATTGGCAGGTCCCTTTGCGAGAAGAAGACCGAAAAAAGACTGCCTTTGCAATGGATGAAGGCCTGTATGAATTTAATGTCCTCCCCTTTGGTCTGCATGGCGCCCCGGACACCTTTCAGAGACTCATGAACACTGTACTCCACGAATTCCCTTCTTTTTGTTCAGCCTATCTTGACGACATCGTGGTCTTCAGTGCCACTTGGAAAGAGCACTTAAAACACCTGCGAACGATCCTCCAAGCCCTTGGACAGGCAGGGCTACATATCAACGCCAGGAAATCACGAGCGGCTTACCAGAAGGTGAAGTACCTGGGATATGTTTTGGGATCAAGGCATGATAGCCCCGCAGGCAGAAAAGTGCTGGGCTATCGCTGAAACTCCCTTTCCCTCTACAAAAAGTGACCTGCGTGCATTTCTTGGATTACTGGGGTATTATAGACGTTTTGTCCCCCAGTTTTCGGAAGTAGCCACCCCTCTGACAGACATTCTGCGAAAGGAGGTCAGACCCCAACGACTAGCACATCCCACCAGTGAGATGCAGGAGGCGTTCCTGAAACTCAAGAACACCATTACCACAAGCCCTGTTCTAGCCTCCCTGACTCCGACAAGACATTTATCCTACACACAAATGCCTCTAATCATGGGTTGGGAGCGGTGTTGTCCCAGATCGCTGACGACGGGGTTGAACATCCTGTGCTGTACATTAGCAGGAAACTGTTCCCAAGGGAAACTAGGTACCCCACCATAGAGCGTGAATGCTTGGCAGTAAAGTGGGCGGTGGATAAGTTGCGGTACTATCTAGAGGGACGCCCCTTCATACTATATACAGATCATGCTCCCTTGCAGTGAATGTGCAGGTCCAAATCACAAAACCCAAGGGTTCTCCGCTGGTTTCTGTCATTACAGCCATTTTCCTTTGAGGTTCGTCACAGAAAAGGGACAGACAATTGGAGCGCTGACTATCTGTCCCGTGTCTTTCCTCTCCCCGATCGGGAGAATCCTGGGGAGGGGGAGTGTGACAGGGTAGGGGCGGCCGGGGCCGAACAGGAGAATAACATAGGCTGGTGGTCTGCAATGCCTCTATCACCCCCTCTTATCTCCTCGAAACAGGACGAGTGGAGCACCACAAACATAAACGGTATGGACGAAAAGAACAGCTCCTTTAATTGGGGATGTCTTGATGATGGGACTCCTCCCCCTCCACCTGACGTCACAGGATTCCCGGCTATAAGGAGCGAGAATACACTGACGGAGAGTGTGCTTCAACACCGGGAGAGGAAGAAGGAGTTGTGCCAGGAGAGACGGAGAGCAGGAGTGAGACGGGAAGAAGGAGACCGGAGGACGAGTGACGGTAGCGGAAGACGAGGACTTCAGGACACGCCAGGAGGCCAACGACACCACGCTTCGCCGAGCCACGCTCCTGGAGGAGCGTGGCTAAACCAGGTACGAGACCCTTTTACAGGGTGGTTAGGGAGGAGGGACTCCTCTAACTAGACGGGGACTAGCGAAACGTTCTTAGCCGCTTCCGCTTGCACCTTGCCCCTCACTATCACCTGCGCCGCCAAGAGTGCTTCACGGGTTGTTTGAAGGTGTCCCCTCAATACCCTACCCTTGACATCGTTACGGACCGGAACCCTCACACGAGTGTTCTTTTCTTTTCCTTCCTTCCTGAGTTTCAACCCTTCACCACGACCCCCCCCCACTCACCACGGAGAAGACATATCGCCAGAGACCGGGGAACCGCGAGGAGGAGCGGACCAAGCCGGAAAGACTCCGATCAGGAGGACAGCACACGGAATCAACCACCTGTACCCCAGATAGACTCACCCTCACTCAAAGGCGTGTGTTTGGCAAAATAAAAGCCTCTATACCTAGACCTGGCCTCAGACCCATTATTGCGACCCCGCAGAAAGAGGCAAGATGGGTGCAGAAAGAAGCAAGAGAGGTGCAGAAAGAAGCAAGAGAAGTGTAGAAAGAAGCAACAGAGGTGCTGAAAGAGGCAAGAGGGGTGCAGAACGAGGCAAGAGAAGTGCCGAAAGAAGCAAGAGAAATTTAGATAGAGGCAAGAGAAGTGCAGAAAGAAGCAACAGAAGAGCAGAAAGAGGCAAGAGAGGTGCAGAAACATGCAAGAGAGGTACAAAAAGAGGCAAGAGGGGTGTAGAAAAAAGCAAGAGTGGTGCAGAAAGAGGGAAGTGGGGTGCAGAAAAAGGCAAGAGAGGTGCAGAAAGAAGCAACAGAACTGCAGAAAGAGGCAAGAGGGGTGCAGTGAGAGGCAAGAGAAGTATAGAAAGAAGCAACAGAGGTGCTGAAAGAGGAAAGAGAAGTGCATAAAGAGGGAAAAGGGGTGCAGAAAGAGGGAAAGAGGTGCAGAAAGAGACAAGAGAGGTGCATAAAGAGGGAAGAGGGGTGCAGAAAGAGGCAGGAGGGTACAGAAAGAACCAACAGAGCTGCAGAAAGAGGCAAGAGAAGTGCAGAAAGAGGAAAGAGAAGTTCAGAAAGAAGCAACAGATGTTCAGAAAGAGGCAAGAGGAGTGCAGAAAGAGGAAAGAAAAGTGCAGAAAGAAGCAACAGAGGTGCAGAGAGGCAGGAGAAGTGCAGAAAGAGGCAAGAGGTTCAGAAACAGGCAAGAGGGGTACAGAAAGAAGCAAGGAAGGTGTAGAAAGAAGCAAGAGAAGTGCAGAAAGAAGCAACAGATTTACAGAAAGAGGCAAGAGAGGTGCAGAAAGAGGCAAGAGAAGTGCAGAAAGAGGCAAGAGAGGTGCAGAAAGAGGCAAGAGAGGTGCAAAAAGAGGGAACAGGGGTGCAGAAAAAGGCAAGAGAGGTGCAGAAAGAGGGAAGAGGGGTGCAGAAAGAAAGAAGAGGGGTGCAGAAAGAGGCAAGAGGGGTGCAGAAAGAAGCAAGGAAGGTGTAGAAAGAAGCAAGAGAAGTGCAGAAAGAAGCAACGGATTTACAGAAAGAGGCAAGAGAGGTGCAGAAAGAGGCAAGAGAAGTGCAGAAAGAAGCAACAGAAATGTAGAAAGAGGCAAGAGCAGTGCAGAAAGAAGCAACAGAAGTGCAGGAAGAGGCAAGAGAAGTGCAGAAAAAATCAACAGAGATGCAGAAAGAGGCAAGAGAAGTACAGAAAGAGGCAAGAGAGGTGCAGAAACAGGGAAGAGAGGTGCAGAAAGAGGGAACAGGGGTGCAGATAAAGGCAAGAGAGGTGCAGAAAGAGGGAAGAGGGGTGCAGAAAAAGGCAAGAGGGGTGCAGAAAGAAGCAAGTGAGGTACAGAAAGAGGCAACAGAGGTGCAGAAAGAGGCAAGAGAGGTGCAGAAAGAGGCAAGAGAGGTGCAGAAACAGGCAAGAGAAGTGCAGGAAGAGGGGTGCAGAAAGCGGCAGGAGGGGTGCAGAAAGAACCAACAGAGATGCAGAAAGAGGCAAGAGGAGTGTAGAAAGAGGAAAGAGAAGTGTAGAAAGAAGCAACAGAGGTGCAGGAAGAGGCAAGAGGAGTGCAGAAAGAGGATAGAGAAGTGCAGAGAGAAGCAACAGAATTACAGAAAAAGGCAAGAGAAGTGCAGAAAGAAGCAACAGAGGTGCAGAGAGTCAAGAGAAGTGCAGAAAGAGGCAAGAGAGGTACAGAAACAGGCAAGAGAGGTGCAGATAGAGGGAACACGGGTGCAGAAAAAGGCAAGTGAGGTGCAGAAAGAGGGAAGAGGGGTGCAGAAAGAGGCAAGAGGAGTGCAGAAAGGAGGAACAGAAATGAAGAAACAGACAAGAGAAGTGCAGAAAGAAGCAACAGAGGTGCAGAAAGAGGCAAGAGAAGTGCAGAAAGAGGCAAGAGAGGTGCAGAAAGAGGCAAGAGAGGTGCAAAAAGAGGGAACAGGTGTGCAGAAAAAGGCAAGAGAGGTGCAGAAAGAGGGAAGAGGGGTGCAGAAAGAAAGAAGAGGGGTGCAGAAAGAGGCAAGAGGGGTGCAGAAAGAAGCAAGGAAGGTGTAGAAAGAAGCAAGAGAAGTGCAGAAAGAAGCAACAGATTTACAGAAAGAAGCAAGAGAGGTGCAGAAAGAGGCAAGAGAAGTGCAGAAAGAAGCAACAGAAATGTAGAAAGAGGCAAGAGCAGTGCAGAAAGAAGCAACAGAAGTGCAGGAAGAGGCAAGAGAAGTGCAGAAAGAGGCAAGAGGAGTGCAGAAAGAGGAAAGAGAAGTGCTGAAAGAAGCAACAGAGGTGCAGAAAGAGGCAAGAGAACTGCAGAAAGAGGTAGGAGAGGTGCAGAAAGAGGCAAGAGTAGTGCAGAAAGAGGGAAGAGGGGTGCAGAAAGAGTAAAGAGGGGTGCAGAAAGAAGCAAGAGGGGTGCAGAAAGAAGCAAGAGAAGTGCAGAAAGACACAACAGAGGTGCTGAAAGAGGCAAGAGGGGTGCAGAAAGAGGAAAGAGAAGTGCCAAAAGAAGCCAGAGAAATGTAGCTAGAGGCAAGAGAAGCGCAGAAAGAAGCAACAGAAGTGCAGCAAGAGCGGTGCAGAAAAAAGCAAGAGTGGTGCAGAAAGAGGGAAGAGGGGTGCAGAAAGAGGCAAGAGGGGTGCAGAAAGAAGCAACAGAAGTGCAGAAAGAGGCAAGAGGGGTGCAGTGAGAGGCAAGAGAAGTGTAGAAAGAAGCAACAGAGGTGCTGAAAGAGGAAAGAGTGGTGCAGAAAGAGGGAAAAGAGGTGCAGAACGAAACAAGAGAGGTGCAGAAAGAGGGAAGAGGGGTGCAGAAAGAGGCAGGAGGGGTACAGAAAGAACCAACAGAGATGCAGAAAGGCAAGAGGAGTGCAGAAAGAGGAAAGAGAAGTTCAGAAAGAAGCAACAGATGTTCAGAAAGAGGCAAGAGGAGTGCAGAAAGAGGAAAGAAAAGTGCAGAAAGAAGCAACAGAGGTGCAGAGAGGCAGGAGAAGTGCAGAAAGAGGCAAGAGAGGTTCAGAAACAGGCAAGAGAGGTGCAGAAAGAGAAAACGGGGGTGCAGAAAAAGGCAAGAGAGGTGCAGATAGAGGGAACACGGGTGCAGAAATAGGCAAGTGAGGTGCAGGAAGAGGGGTGCAGAAAGAGGCAGGAGGGGTGCAGACAGAGGAAAGAGAAGTACAGAAAGAAGCAACAGAGGTGCAGAAAGACACAAGAGGAGTGCAGAAAGGAGGAACAGAAATGAAGAAACAGGCTCGAGAAGTGCAGAAAGAAGCAACAGAGGTGCAGAAAGAGGCAAGAGAAGTGCAGAAAGAGGTAAAAGAGGTGCAGAAAGAGGCAAGAGAGGTGCAAAAAGAGGAAACAGGGGTGCAGAAAAAGGCAAGAGAGGTACAGAAAGAGGGAAGGGGTGCAGAAAGAAGGAAGAGGGCTGCAGAAAGAGGCAAGAGGGATGCAGAAAGAAGCAAGAAAGGTGCAGAAAGAAGCAAGAGAAGTGCAGAAAGAGGCAACAGATTTACAGAAAGAGGCAAGAGAGGTGCAGAGAGAGGTAAGAGGGGTATAGAAAGAGGCAAGAGAAGTGCAGAAAGAAGCAACAGAAATGTAGAAAGAGGCAAGAGAAGTGCAGAAAGAAGGACAGAAATGCAGAGAGAGACTAGAGAACTACAGAAAAAAGCAACAGAGGTGCAGAAAGAGACAAGAAAAGTGCAGAAAGAGGCAAGAGAGGTACAGAATCAGGGAAGAGAGGTGCAGAATGAGGAAACAGGGGTGCAGATAAAGGCAAGAGAGGTGCAGAAAGAGGGAAGAGGGTTGCAAAAAAAGGCAAGAGGGGTGCAGAAAGAAGCAAGTGAGGTACAGAAAGAGGCAACAGAGGTGCAGAAAGAGACAAAGAGAGGTGGAGAAAGAGGCAAGAGAGGTACAGAAAGAGGGAAGAGGGGTGCAGAAAGCAGCAGGAGTGGTGCAGAAAGAACCAACAGAGATGCAGAAAGAGGCAAGAGAAGTGCAGAAAGAGGAAAGAGAAGTGTAGAAAGAAGCAACAGAGGTGCAGGAAGAGGCAAGAGGGGTGCAGTGAGAGGCAAGAGAAGTGTAGAAAGAAGCAACAGAGGTGCTGAAAGAGAAGTGCAGAAAGAGGCAAGAGAGGTGCAGAAAGAGGGAAAAGGGGTGCAGAAAGAGGGAAAAGAGGTGCAGAAAGAGACAAGAGAGGTGCAGAAAGAGGGAAGAGGGGTGCAGAACGAGGCAAGAGAAGTGCCGAAAGAAGCAAGAGAAATTTAGATAGAGGAAAGAGAAGTGCAGAAAGAAGCAACAGAAGAGCAGAAAGAGGCAAGAGAGGTGCAGAAACATGCAAGAGAGGTACAAAAAGAGGCAAGAGGGGTGTAGAAAAAAGCAAGAGTGGTGCAGAAAGAGGGAAGTGGGGTACAGAAAGAGGCAAGAGGGGTGCAGAAAGAAGCAACAGAACTGCAGAAAGAGGCAAGAGGGGTGCAGTGAGAGGCAAGAGAAGTATAGAAAGAAGCAACAGAGGTGCTGAAAGAGGAAAGAGAAGTGCAGAAAGAGGCAAGAGAGGTGCAGAAAGAGGGAAAAGGGGTGCAGAAAGAGGGAAAAGAGGTGCAGAAAGAGACAAGAGAGGTGCAGAAAGAGGGAAGAGGGGTGCAGAAAGAGGCAGGAGGGGTACAGAAAGAACCAACAGAGCTGCAGAAAGAGGCAAGAGAAGTGCAGAAAGAGGAAAGAGAAGTTCAGAAAGAAGCAACAGATGTTCAGAAAGAGGCAAGAGGAGTGCAGGAGGAGGAAAGAAAAGTGCAGAAAGAAGCAACATAGGTGCAGAGAGGCAGGAGAAGTGCAGAAAGAGGCAAGAGAGGTTCAGAAACAGGCAAGAGAGGTGCAGAAAGAGAAAACAGGGGTGCAGAAAAAGGCAAGAGAGGTGCAGATAGAGGGAACACGGGTGCAGAAAAAGGCAAGTGAGGTGCAGGAAGAGGGGTGCAGAAAGAGGCAGGAGGGGTGCAGAAAGAGGAAAGAGAAGTACAGAAAGAAGCAACAGAGGTGCAGAAAGACACAAGAGGAGTGCAGAAAGGAGGAACAGAAATCATAAACAGGCTAGAGAAGTGCAGAAAGAAGCAACAGAGGTGCAGAAAGAGGCAAGAGAAGTGCAGAAAGAGGTAAAAGAGGTGCAGAAAGAGGCAAGAGAGGTGCAAAAAGAGGAAACAGGGGTGCAGAAAAAGGCAAGAGAGGTGCAGAAAGAGGCAAGAGGGGTGCAGAAAGAAGCAACAGAAGTGCAGAAAGAGGCAAGAGGGGTGTAGAAAGAAGAAAGAAAGGTGCAGAAAGAAGCAAGAGAAGTGCAGAAAGAGGCAACAGATTTACAGAAAGAGGCAAGAGAGGTGCAGAGAGAGGCAAGAGGGGTGTAGAAAGAGGCAAGAGAAGTGCAGAAAGAAGCAACAGAAATGTAGAAAGAGGCAAGAGAAGTGCAGAAAGAAGAACAGCAATGCAGAAAGAGACTAGAGAACTACAGAAAAAAGCAACAGAGGTGCAGAAAGAGACAAGAAAAGTGCAGAAAGAGGCAAGAGAGGTACAGAATCAGGGAAGAGAGGTGCAGAATGAGGAAACAGGGGTGCAGATAAAGGCAAGAGAGGTGCAGAAAGAGGGAAGAGGGTTGCAAAAAAAAGGCAAGAGGGGTGCAGAAAGAAGCAAGTGAGGTACAGAAAGAGGCAACAGAGGTGCAGAAAGAGACAAGAGAGGTGCAGAAAGAGGGAAGAGGGGTGCAGAAAGCAGCAGGAGTGGTGCAGAAAGAACCAACAGAGATGCAGAAAGAGGCAAGAGGAGTGCAGAAAGAGGAAAGAGAAGTGTAGAAAGAAGCAACAGAGGTGCAGGAAGAGGCAAGAGGGGTGCAGTGAGAGGCAAGAGAAGTGTAGAAAGAAGCAACAGAGGTGCTGAAAGAGGAAAGAGAAGTGCAGAAAGAGGCAAGAGAGGTGCAGAAAGAGGGAAAAGGGGTGCAGAAAGAGGGAAAAAAGGTGCAGAAAGAGACAAGAGAGGTGCAGAAAGAGGGAAGAGGGGTGCAGAACGAGGCAAGAGAAGTGCAGAAAGAAGCAAGAGAAATTTAGATAGAGGCAAGAGAAGTGCAGAAAGAAGCAACAGAAGAGCAGAAAGAGGCAAGAGAGGTACAGAAACATGCAAGAGAGGTACAGAAAGAGGCAAGAGGGGTGTAGAAAGAAGCAAGAGTGGTGCAGAAAGAGGGAAGTGAGGTACAGAAAGAGGCAAGAGGGGTGCAGAAAGAAGCAACAGAACTGCAGAAAGAGGCAAGAGGGGTGCAGTGAGAGGCAAGAGAAGTATAGAAAGAAGCAACAGAGGTGCTGAAAGAGGAAAGAGAAGTGCAGAAAGAGGCAAGAGAGGTGCAGAAAGAGGGAAAAGGGGTGCAGAAAGAGGGAAAAGAGGTGCAGAAAGAGACAAGAGAGGTGCAGGAAGAGGGGTGCAGAAAGAGGCAGGAGGGGTACAGAAAGAACCAACAGAGCTGCAGAAAGAGGCAAGAGAAGTGCAGAAAGAAGAAAGAGAAGTTCAGAAAGAAGCAACAGATGTTCAGAAAGAGGCAAGAGGAGTGCAGGAGGAGGAAAGAGAAGTGCAGAAAGAAGCAACATAGGTGCAGAGAGGGCAGGAGAAGTGCAGAAAGAGGCAAGAGAGGTTCAGAAACAGGCAAGAGAGGTGCAGAAAGAGAAAACAGGGGTGCAGAAAAAGGCAAGAGAGGTGCAGATAGAGGGAACACGGGTGCAGAAAAAGGCAAGTGATGTGCAGGAAGAGGGGTGCAGAAAGAGGCAGGAGGGGTGCAGAAAGAGGAAAGAGAAGTACAGAAAGAAGCAACAGAGGTGCAGAAAGACACAAGAGGAGTGCAGAAAGGAGGAACAGAAATCATAAACAGGCTAGAGAAGTGCAGAAAGAAGCAACAGAGGTGCAGAAAGAGGCAAGAGAAGTGCAGAAAGAGGTAAAAGAGTTGCAGAAACAGGCAAGAGAGGTACAGAAAAAGGAAACAGGGGTGCAGAAAGAGGCAAGAGAGGTGCAGAAAGAGGCAAGAGAGGTGCAGAAAGAGGGAAGAGAGCTGCAGAAAGAGGCAAGAGGGGTGCAGAAAGAAGCAATAGAGGTGCAGAAAGAAGCAAGAGAAGTGCAGAAAGAGGCAACAGATTTACAGAAAGAGGCAAGAGAGGTGCAGAAAGAGGCTAGAGGGGTGCTGAAAGAGGCAAGAGAAGTGCAGAAAGAAGCAACAGAAATGTAGAAAGAGGCAAGAGAAGTGCAGAAAGAACAGAAATGCAGAAAGAGACTAGAGAACTACAGAAAGAAGCAACAGAGGTGCAGAAAGAGGCAAGAAAAGTGCAGAAAGAGGCAAGAGAGGTGCAGAATCAGGGAAGAGAGGTGCAGAAAGAGGGAACAGGGGTGCAGATAAAGGCAAGAGAGGTGCAGAAAGAAGCAACAGAGGTGCAGAGAGTCAAGAGAAGTGCAGAAAGAGGCAATAGAGGTACAGAAACAGGCAAGAGAGGTGCAGATAGAGGGAACACGGGTGCAAAAAAAGGCAAGTGAGGTGCAGAAAGAGGGAAGAGGGGTGCAGAAAGAGGCAAGAGGAGTGCAGAAAGAAAGAAGAGGGGTGCAGAAAGAGGCAAGAGGGGTGCAGAAAGAAGCAAGGAAGGTGTAGAAAGAAGCAAGAGAAGTGCAGAAAGAAGCAACAGATTTACAGAAAGAGGCAAGAGAGGTGCAGAAAGAGACAAGAGAAGTGCAGAAAGAGGCAAGAGAGGTGCAGAAAGAGGCAAGAGAGGTGCAAAAAGAGGGAACAGAGGTGCAGAAAGAGGCAAGAGAGGTGCAGAAAGAGGGAAGAGGGGTGCAGAAAGAAAGAAGAGAGGTGCAGAAAGAGGCAAGAGGGGTGCAGAAAGAAGCAAGGAAGGTGTAGAAAGAAGCAAGAGAAGTGCAGAAAGAAGCAACGGATTTGCAGAAAGAGGCAAGAGAGGTGCAGAAAGAGGCAAGAGAAGTGCAGAAAGAAGCAACAGAGATGTAGAAAGAGAGCAAGAGACATTGCAGAAAAGAAGCAACAGAAGGTGCAGGAAGAGGCAAGAGAAGTGCAGAAAGAAATCAACAGAGGTGCAGAAAGAGGCAAGAGAAGTACAGAAAGAGGCAAGAGAGGTGCAGAAACAGGGAAGAGAGGTGCAGAAAGAGGGAACAGGGTTGCAGATAAAGGCAAGAGAGGTGCAGAAAGAGGGAAGAGGGGTGCAGAAAAAGGCAAGAGGGGTGCAGAAAGAAGCAAGTGAGGTACAGAAAGAGTCAACAGAGGTGCAGAAAGAGGCAAGAGAGGTGCAGAAAGAGAAGAGGCAAGAGAAGTGCAGAAAGAGGAAAGAGAAGTGCTGAAAGATGCAACAGAGGTGCAGAAAGAGGCAAGAGCACTGCAGAAAGAGGTAGGAGAGGTACAGAAAGAGGCAAGAGTAGTGCAGAAAGAGGGAAGGGGGGTGCAGAAAGAGGAAAGAGGGGTGCATAAAGAAGCAAGAGGGGTGCAGAAAGAAGCAAGAGAAGTGCAGAAAGACCAACAGAGGTGCTGAAAGAGGCAAGAGGGGTGCAGAAAGAGGCAAGAGAAGTGCCAAAAGAAGCCAGAGAAATGTAGCTAGAGGCAAGAGAAGCGCAGAAAGAAGCAACAGAAGTGCAGCAAGAGCGGTGCAGAAAAAAGCAAGAGTGGTGCAGAAAGAGGCAAGAGAGGTGCAGAAGGAGGCAAGAGAAGTGCAGAAGGAAGCAACAGAGGTGCAGAAATAGGCAAGAGGGGTGCAGTGAGAGGCAAGAGAAGTGCAGAAAGAAGCAACAGAGGTGCTGAAAGAGGAAAGAGAAGTGCAGAAAGAGTCAAGAGAGGTACAGAAAGAGGGAAAAGAAGTGCAGAAAGAGTCAAGAGAACTGCAGAAAGAGGAAAGAGAGGTGCAGAAAGAGGCAGAGAGGGTACAGAAAGAAGCAACAGAGATGCAGAAAGAGGCAAGAGGAGTGCAGAAAGAGGAAAGAGAAGTGCAGAAAGAAGCAACAGAGGTGCAGAAAGAGGCAAGAGGAGTGCAGAAAGAAGAGAGGAGAAGTGCAGAAAGAAGCAACAGAGGTGCAGAGAGGCAAGAAGAAGTGCAGAAAGAGGCAAGAGAGGTGCAGAAAGAGGCAAGAGAGGTGCAGAAAGAGACAACAGAGGTGCAGAAAGAGGCAAGAGAGGTGCAGAAAGAGGAAGAGGGGTGCAGAAAGAGGCAAGAGAAGTACAGAAAGAAGCAACAGAGGTGCAGAAAGAACACAAGATGAGGTGCAGAAAGAGGCAACAGAAATGCAGAAACAGGCAAGAGAGGTGTAGAAAGAAGCAACAGAGGTGCAGAAAGAGGCAAGAGAAGTGCAGAAAGAGGCAAGAGAGGTGCAGAAAGAGGCAAGAGAGGTACAAAAAGAGGAAACAGAGGTGCAGAAAGAGGCAAGAGAGGTGCAGAAAGAGGCAAGAGGGTGCAGAAAGAAGGCAAGAGGGGTGCAGAAAGAAGCAAGAGAGGTGCAGAAAGAAGCAAGAGAGGTGCAGAAAGAAGCAAGAGAAGTGCAGAAAGAAGCAACAGAGGTACAGAAAGAGGCAAGAGTACTGTAGAAAGAGGGAAGAGAGGTGCAGAAGGAGGCAAGAGAAGTGCAGAAAGAAGCAACAGAGATGCAGAAAGAGGCAAGATAAGTGCAGAAAGAAGAACAGAAATGCAGAAAGAGGCAAGAGAAGTACAGAAAGAAGCAACAGAGGTGCAGAAAGAGGCAAGAGAAGTGCAGAAAGAGGCAAGAGAGGTACAGAATCAGAGGCAAGAGAGGTGCAGAAAGAGGGCAACAGGGGTGCAGATAAGAGGCAAGAGAGGTGCAGAAAGAGGGAAGAGGGTGCAGAAAGAGGCAAGAGAGGTGCAGAAAGAAGCAACGAGAGGTGCAGAAAGAGGCAACAGAGGTGCAGAAAGAGACAAGAGAGGTGCAGAAAGAGGCAAGAGAGGTGCAGAAAGAGGGAAGAGAGGTGCAGAAAGAAGCAAGAGAGGTGCAGAAAGAAGCAACAGAGATGCAGAAAGAGAGGAGCAAGAGAGAGTGCAGAAAGAGGAAAGAGAAGTGCAGAAAGAAGCAACAGGGGTGCAGAAAGAGGCAAGAGAAGTGCAGAAAGAAGCAACAGAGGTGCAGAAAGAGGCAAGAGAAGTGCAGAAAGAGGCAAGAGAGGTGCAGAAAGAGGCAAGAGGGGTGCAGAAAGAGGCAAAAGAGGTGCAGAAAGAGACAAGAGAGGTGCAGAAAGAGGCAAGAGAGGTGCAGAAAGAGGCAAGAGGGGTGCAGAAAGAGGCAAGAGAGGTGCAGAAAGAAGCAAGAGAGGTACAGAAAGAGGCAAGAGAGGTGCAGAAAGAGGCAAGAGAGGTGCAGAAAGAGGGAAGAGGTGCAGAAAGAGGCAAGAGAGGTGCAGAAAGAAGCAACAGAGGTGCAGAAAGAGGCAAGAGGAGTGCAGAAAGAGGAAAGAGAAGTGCAGAAAGAAGCAACAGAGGTGCAGAAAGAGGCAAGAGGGGTGCAGAAAGAGGAAAGAGAAGTGCAGAAAGAAGCAACAGAAGTGCAGAAAAAGGCAAGAGAAGTGCAGAAAGAGGCAAGAGAGGTGCAGAAAGAGGCAATAGAGGTGCAGAAAGAGGCAAGAGAGGTGCAGAAAGAGGCAAGAGAGGTGCAGAAAGAAGCAACAGAGGTGCAGAAAGAGGCAACAGAGGTGCAGAAAGAGGCAAGAGGGGTGCAGAAAGAGGCAAGAGAGGTGCAGAAAGAGGCAACAGAAGTGCAGAAAGAGGCAAGAGAAGTGCAGAAAGAAGCAACAGAGGTGCAGAAAGAGGCAAGAGAAGTGCAGAAAGAGGCAAGAGAGCTGCAGAAACAGGCAAGAGAGGTGCAGAAAGAGGGAACAGGGGTGCAGAAAGAGGCAAGAGAGGTGCAGAAAGAGGCAAGAGAGGTGCAGAAAGAAGCAAGAGAAGGGCAGAAAGAGGCAAGAGAGTTGCAGAAAGAAACAAGAGAAGTGCAGAAAGAAGCAAGAGAAGTGCAGAAAGAGGCAAGAGATGTGCAGAAAGAGGCAAGAGAGGTGCAGAAAGAGGCAAGAGAAGTGCAGAAAGAAGCAACAGAAGTGCAGAAAGAGGCAAGAGAAGTGCAGAAAGAAGCAACAGAAGTGCAGAAAGAGGCAAGAGAAGTGCAGAAAGAAGCAACAGAGGTGCAGAAAGAGGCAAGAGAAGTGCAGAAAGAGGCAAGAGAGGTGCAGAAACAGGCAAGAGAGGTGCAGAAAGAGGGAACAGAGGTGCACACAGAAGCAAGAGAGGTGCAGAAATAGGGAAGAGGGGTGCAGAAAGAGGCAAGAGGGGTGCAGAAAGAAGCAAGAGAGGTGCAGAAAGAGGCAAGAGAGGTGCAGAAAGAGGCAAGAGAGGTGCAGAAAGAGGCAAGAGAGGTGCAGAAAGAGGCAAGAGAAGTGCAGAAAGAGGCAAGAGAAGTGCAGAAAGAAGCAACAGAAGTGCAGAAAGAGGCAAGAGAAGTGCAGAAAGAAGCAAGAGAGGTGCAGAAAGAGGCAAGAGAAGTGCAGAAAGAGGGAAGAAGGGTGCAGAAAAAGGCAAGAGAGGTGCAGAAAGAAACAAGAGAGGTGCAGAAAGAAGCAAGAGAGGTGCAGAAAGACACAACAGAGGTGCAGAAAGAGGCAAGAGGGGTGCAGAAAGAGGCAAGAGAAGTGCAGAAAGAAGCAAGAGAGGTGCAGAAAGAGGCAAGAGAAGTGCAGAAAGAAGCAACAGAAGTGCAGAAAGAGGCAAGAGAGGTGCAGAAAGAGGCAAGAGAGGTGCAGAAAGAGGCAACAGAGGTGCAGAAAGAGGCAAGAGGGGTGCAGAAAGAGGCCACAAGAAGTGCAGAAAGAGGCAAGAGAGGTGCAGAAAGAGGCAAGAGAAGTGCAGAAAGAAGCAACAGAGGTGCAGAAAGAGGCAAGAGAAGTGCAGAAAGAGGCAAGAGAGGTGCAGAAAGAGGCAAAAGAGGTGCAGAAAGAGGCAAGAGAGGTGCAGAAAGAGGCAAGAGAGGTGCAGAAAGAGGCAAGAGAGGTGCAGAAAGAAGCAACAGAGGTGCAGAAAGAGGCAAGAGGGGTGCAGAAAGAGGCAAGAGAGGTGCAGAAAGGAGCAACAGAGGTGCAGAAAGAGGCAAGAGGAGTGCAGAAAGAGGCAAGAGAAGTGCAGTAAGAAGCACGAGAGGTGCAGAGAGAGGCAAGAGCGGTGCAGAAAGAGGGAAGACAGGTGCAGAAAGAGGCAAGAGAAGTACAGAAAGAGGCAAGAGAAGTGCAGAAAGAGACAAGAGAGGTGCAGAAAGAGACAAGAGAGGTGCAGAAAGAGGGAAAAGGGGTGCAGGAAGAGAGGTGCAGAAAGAGGCAAGAGAGGTGCAGATAGAGGGTGCAGATAGAGGGAAGAGAGGTGCAGAAAGAGGCAAGAAAGGTACAGAAAGAGGCAACAGAGGTGCAGAAAGAGGCTAGAGAAGTGCAGAAAGAGGCAAGAGAGGTGCAGAAAGAGGCAAGAGAGGTGCAGAAAGAGGCAAGAGAGGTGCAGAAAGAGGCAAGAGAGGTGCAGAAAGAGGCAAGAGAAGTGCAGAAAGAGGCAAGAGAGGTGCAGAAAGACACAAAAGAGGTGCAGAAAGAGGCAAGAGAGGTGCAGAAAGAGGCAAGAGAAGTGCAGAAAGAGGCAATAGAGGTGCAGAAAGAAGCAACAGAAGTGCAGAAAGAGGCAACAGAGGTGCAGAAAGAGGCAAGAGAGGTGCAGAAAGAGGCAAGAGATGTGCAGAATAAGGCAAGAGAAGTGCAGAAAGAAGCAACAGAGGTGCAGAAAGAGGCAAGAGAAGTGCAGAAAGAGGCAACAGAGGTGCAGAAAGAAGACAAGAGAAGTGCAGAAAGAGGCAACAGAGGTGCAGAAAGAGGCAATAGAGGTGCAGAAAGAGGCAAGAGAGGTGCAGAAACAGGCAAGAGAAGTGCAGAAAGAGGGAAGAGGGGTGCAGAAAGAGGGAAGAGGGTGCAGAAAGAGGCAAGAGAGGTGCAGAAAGAGGGAAGAGGGGTGCAGAAAGAGGCAACAGAGGTGCAGAAAGAGGCAAGAGGGGTGCAGAAAGAGGCAAGAGAAGTGCAGAAAGAAGCAACAGAGGTGCAGAAAGAGGCAAGAGAAGTGCAGAAAGAGGCAAGAGAAGTGCAGAAAGAAGCAACAGAGGTGCAGAAAGAGGCAAGAGAGGAGCAGAAAGAGGAAAGAGAAGTGCAGAAAGAAGCAACAGAGGTGCAGAAAGAGGCAAGGGAAGTGCAGAATGAGGCAACAGAGATGCAGAAAGATGCAAGAGAAGTGCAGAAAGAGGCAACAGAAGTGCAGAAAGAGTCAATAGAGGTGCAGTTAGAGGCAAGAGAGGTGCAGAAAGAGGCAAGAGAGGTGCAGAAAGAGGCAAGAGGGGTGCAGAAAGAGGCAAGAGAAGTGCAGAAAGGAGCAACAAAGGTGCAGAAAGGAGCAACAGAGGTGCAGAAAGAGGCAAGAGGAGTGCAGAAAGAGGCAAGAGAAGTGCAGTAAGAAGCACGAGAGGTGCAGAGAGAGGCAAGAGCGGTGCAGAAAGAGGGAAGACGGGTGCAGAAAGAGGCAAGAGAAGTGCAGAAAGAAGCAACAGAGAGGTGCAGAAAGAGGCAAGAGAAGTGCAGAAAGAAGCAACAGAAGTGCAGAAAGAGGCAAGAGAAGTGCAGAAAGAGGCAAGAGAGGTGCAGAAAGAAGCAACAGAAGTGCAGAAAGAGGGAAGAGGGGTGCAGAAAGAGGCAAGAGGGGTGCAGAAAAAAACAAGAGAGGTGCAGAAAGAAGCAAGAGAAGTGCAGAAAGACACAACAGGGGTGCAGAAAGAGGCAAGAGGGGTGCAGAAAGAGGCAAGAGAAGTGCACAAAGAAGCAACAGAGGTGCAGAAAGAGGCAAGAGAAGTGCAGAAAGAAGCAAGAGAGGTGCAGACAAGAAGGGTGCAGAAAGAAGCAAAGAGGTGCAGAAAGAGGCAAGAGAGGTGCAGAAAGAGGCAAGAGAGGTGCAGAAAGAGGCAAGAGAGGTGCAGAAAGAAGCAACAGAAGTGCAGAAAGAGGCAAGAGAGAGTGCAGAAAGAGGCAAGAGAAGTGCAGAAAGAAGCAACAGAGGTGCAGAAAGAGGCAAGAGAGGTGCAGAAAGAGGCAACAGAGGTGCAGAAAGAGGCAAGAGAGGTGCAGAAAGAGGCAAGAGAAGTGCAGAAAGAGGCAAGAGAGGTGCAGAAAGAAGCAAAGAGGTGCAGAAAGAGGCAAGAGAGGTACAGAAAGAAACAAGAGAGGTGCAGAAAGAAGCAAGAGAAGTGCAGAAAGAGGCAAGAGAAATGCAGAAAGAGGCAAGAGAAGTGCAGAAAGAAGCAAGAGTGGTGCAGAAAGAGGCACGAGAAGTGCAGAAAGAGGCAAGAGAGGTGCAGAAACAGGCAAGAGAGGTGCAGAAAGAGGCAACAGAAGTGCAGAAAGAGGCAAGAGAGGTACAGAAAGAAGCAAGAGAGGTGCAGAAAGAAGCAAGAGAAGTCCAGAAAGAAACAACAAAGGTGCAGGAAGAGGCAAGAGAAGTGCAGAAAGAGGCAACAGAGGTGCAGAAAGAGGCAAGAGAAGTGCAGGAAGAAGGAAGAGAGCTGCAGAAAGAGGCAAGATGGTTCATAAAGAGGCAAGAGGGTGCAGAAAGAAGCAAGAGAAGTGCAGAAAGACACAACAGAGGTGCAGAAAGAGGCAAGAGGGGTGCAGTAAGAGGCAAGAGAAGTGCAGAAAGAAGCAACAGAGGTGCAGAAAGAGGCAAGAGAAGTGCAGAAAGAGGCAAGAGAGGTGCAGAAAGAAGCAAGAGAAGTGCAGAAAGAGGCAAGAGAGGTGCAGAAAGAGGCAAGAGAGGTGCAGAAAGAAGCAACAGAGGTGCAGAAAGAAGCAAGAGAAGTGCAGAAAGAGGCAAGAGAAGTGCAGAAAGAAAAAACAGAGGTGCAGAAAGATTCAAGAGAAGTGCAGAAAGAGGCAAGAGAGGTGCAGAAAGAGGCAAGAGAAGTGCAGAAAGAGGGAAGAGAGGTGTAGAAAGAGGCAAGAGGGGTGCAGAAAGAAGCAAGATATGTGCAGAAAGAAGCAAGTGAAGTGCAGAAAGAGGCAACAGAGGTGCAGAAAGAGGCAAGAGGGGTGCAGAAAGAGGCAAGAGAAGTGCAGAAAGAAGCAAGAGAAATGCAGAAAGAGGCAAGAGAAGTGCAGAAAGAGGCAATAGAAGTGCAGAAAGAGGCAAGAGAGGATCAGAAAGAAGCAAGAGAGGTGCAGAAAGAGGCAAGAGAGGTGCAGAAAGAGGCAAGAGAGGTGCAGAAAGAGGCAAGAGAAGTGCAGAAAGAAGCAACAGAGGTGCAGAAAGAGGCAAGAGAAGTGCAGAAAGAAGCAACAGAGGTGCAGAAAGAGGCAAGAGGGGTGCAGAAAGAGGCAAGAGAGGTGCAGAAAGAGGCAAGAGAGGTGCAGAAAGAGGCAGCAGAGGTGCAGAAAGAGGCAAGAGAGGTGCAGAAAGAGGCAAGAGAGGTGCAGAAAGAGGCAAGAGAAGTGCAGAAAGAAGCACCAGAGGTGCAGAAAGAGGCAAGAGAAGTGCAGAAAGAGGCAAGAGAGGTGCAGAAAGAGGCAAGAGAGGTGCAGAAAGAGGCAAGAGAGGTGCAGAAAGAGGCAAGAGGGGTGCAGAAAGAAGCAAGAGAAGTGCAGAAAGAAGCAACAGAGGTGCAGAAAGAGGCAAGAGAGGTGCAGAAAGAGGCAAGAGAAGTGCAGAAAGAAGCAAGAGAAGTGCAGAAAGAGGCAAGAGAAGTGCAGAAAGAAGCAAGAGAGGTGCAGAAAAAGGCAAGAGAGGTGCAGAAAGAGCCAAGAGGGTTGCAGAAAGAGGCAAGTGAGGTGCAGAAAGAGGCAAGAGAGGTGCAGAAAGAAGCAACAGAAGTGCAGAAAGACACAAGAGAGGTGCAGAAAGAGGCAAGAGAAGTGCAGAAAGAGGCAACAGAAGTGCAGAAAGAGGCAAGAGGTGTAGAAAGAGACAAGAGAGGTGCAGAAAGAGGCAAGAGAAGTGCAGAAAGAGGCAAGAGAGGTGCAGAAAGAGGCAAGAGAGGTGCAGAAAGAAGCAAGAGGAGTGCAGAAAGAGGCAAGAGAAGTGCAGAAAGAAGCAACAGAGGTGCAGAAAGAGGCACGAGAGGTGCAGAAAGAGGGAAGAGAGGTGCAGAAAGAGGCAAGAGAAGTGCAGAAAGAGGCAACAGAAGTGCAGAAAGAGGCAAGAGAAGTGCAGAAAGAGAAGGTGCAGAAAGAGCAAGAGGTGCAGAAAGAGGCAAGAGAAGTGCAGAAAGAGGCAAGAGGGGTGCAGAAAGAGGCAAGAGAAGTGCAGAAAGAGGCAACAGAGGTGCAGAAAGAGGCAAGAGAAGTGCAGAAAGAAGCAACAGAGGTGCAGAAAGAGGCAAGAGAAGTGCAGAAAGAGGCAAGAGAGGTGCAGAAAGAGGCAAGAGAGGTGCAGAAAGAGGCAAGAGAGGTGCAGAAAGAAGGCAAGAGAGGTGCAGAAAGAGGCAAGAGAGGTGCAGAAAGAGGCAAGAGAAGTGCAGAAAGAAGCAACAGAGGTGCAGAAAGAGGCAAGAGAAGTGCAGAAAGAGGCAAGAGAGGTGCAGAAAGAGGCAAGAGAGGTGCAGAAAGAGGGAAGAGAGGTGCAGAAAGAGGCAAGAGAGGTGCAGAAAGAGGCAAGAGGGGTGCAGAAAGAAGCAAGAGAAGTACAGAAAGCAACAGAGGTACAGAAAGAGGCAAGAGGGGTGCAGAAAGAGGCAAGAGAAGTGCAGAAAGAAGCAAGAGAGGTGCAGAAAGAGGCAAGAGAAGTGCAGAAAGAAGCAAGAGAAGTGCAAGAAGAGGGTGCAGAAAGAGGGAAGAGGGGTGCAGAAAGAGGCAAGAGAGGTGCAGAAAGAGGCAAGAGAAGTGCAGAAAGAGGCAAGAGAAGTGCAGAAAGAGGCAAGAGAAGTGCAGAAAGAAGCAACAGAGAGTGCAGAAAGAGGCAAGAGAAGTGCAGAAAGAGGCAAGAGAGGTGCAGAAAGAAGCAAGCAGAAGTGCAGAAAGAGGGAAGAGTGGTGCAGAAAGAGGCAAGAGGGGTGCAGAAAGAAGCAAGAGAGGTGCAGAAAGAAACAAGAGAAGTGCAGAAAGACACAACAGAGGTGCAGAAAGAGGCAAGAGGGGTGCAGAAAGAGGCAAGAGAAGTGCACAAAGAAGCAACAGAGGTGCAGAAAGAGGCAAGAGAAGTGCAGAAAGAGGCAAGAGAGGTGCAGAAAGAAGCAAGAGGGGTGCATAAAGAGGCAAGAGAGGTGCAGAAAGAGGCAAGAGAGGTGCAGAAAGAGGCAAGAGAGGTGCAGAAAGAAGCAAGAGAAGTGCAGAAAGAGGCAAGAGAGGTGCAGAAAGAGGCAAGAGAGGTGCAGAAAGAGGCAAGAGGGGTGCAGAAAGAGGCAAGAGAGGTGCAGAAAGAGGCAAGAGAGGTGCAGAAACAGGCAAGAGAGGTGCAGAAAGAGGCAAGAGAGGTGCAGAAAGAGGCAAGAGGGGTGCAGAAAGAGGCAAGAGAAGTGCAGAAAGAAGCAACAGAGGTGCAGAAAGAAGCAAGAGAGGTGCAGAAAGAAGCAAGAGAGGTGCAGAAAGAGGCAAGAGGGGTGCAGAAAGAGGCAAGAGAGGTGCAGAAAGAGGCAAGAGAGGTGCAGAAGGAGGCAGGAGAGGTGCAGAAGGAGGCAAGAGAGGTGCAGAAAGAAGCAAGTGAGGTGCAGAAAGAAGCAAGTGAGGTGCAGAAAGTGGCAACAGAGGTGCAGAAAGTGGCAACAGAGGTGCAGAAAGAGGCAAGAGAGGTGCAGAAAGAAGCGAGAGGTGCAGAAAGAAGCAACAGAGGTGCAGAAAGAGGCAAGAGAAGTGCAGAAAGAGGCAAGAGAGGTGCAGAAAGAAGCAAGAGAGGTGCAGAAAGAGGCAAGAGAAGTGCAGAAAGAGGCAAGAGAGGTGCAGAAAGAGGCAAGAGAGGTGCAGAAAGAGGCAAGAGAAGTGCAGTAAGAAGCAACAGAGGTGCAGAAAGAGGCAAGAGAGGTGCAGAAAGAGGCAAGAGAGGTACAGAAAGCGGGATGAGAGGTGCAGAAAGAGGCAAGAGGGGTGCAGAAAGAGGCAAGAGAAGTGCAGAAAGGAGCAACAAAGGTGCAGAAAGGAGCAACAGAGGTGCAGAGAGAGGCAAGAGGAGTGCAGAAAGAGGCAAGAGAAGTGCAGTAAGAAGCACCAGAGGTGCAGAGAGAGGCAAGAGCGGTGCAGAAAGAGGGAAGACAGGTGCAGAAAGAGGCAAGAGAAGTACAGAAAGAAGCAACAGAAATGTACAAAGAGGCAAGAGAAGTGCAGAAAAGGAACAGAAGTGCAGAAAGAGGCTAGAGAAGTGCAGAAAGAAGCAAGAGAGGTGCAGAAAGAAGCAAGAGAAGTGCAGAAAGAGGGAAGAGTGGTGGAGAAAGAGGCAAGAGGGGTGCAGAAAGAAGCAAGAGAGGTGCAGAAAGAAACAAGAGAGGTGCAGAAAGACACAACAGAGGTGCAGAAAGAGGCAAGAGGGGTGCAGTAAGAGGCAAGAGAAGTGCACAAAGAAGGAAGAGGGTTACAGGAAGAGGCAAGAGAGGTGCAGAAAGAAGAAACGGAAGTGCTGAAAGAAGCAACAGAGGTGCAGAAAGAGGCAAGAGAAGTGCATAAAGAGGCAAGAGAGGTGCAGAAACAGGCTAGAGAGGTACAAAAAGAGGGAACAGGGGTGCAGAAAAAGGCAAGAGAGGTGCAGAAAGAGGGAAGAGGGGTGCAGAAAGAGGCAGGAGGGGTACAGAAAAAACCAACAGAGGTGCAGAAAGAGGCAAGAGGGGTGCAGAGAGGCAAGAGAAGTGCAGAAAGGAGCAACAGAGGTGCAGAAAGAGGCTAGAGAAGTGCAGAAAGAAGCAAGAGAAGTGCAGAAAGAGGCAAGAGAGGTGCAGAAAGGGGGAAGAAGGGTGCAGAAAGAGGCAAAAGTGCAGAAAGAAGCAACAGAAATGCAGCTAGAGGCAAGAGAAGTGCAGAAAAAAGCAACAGAAATGTACAAAGAGGCAAGAGAAGAGCAAAAAAAGGAACAGAAAGGCAGAAACAGGCTATAGAAGTGCAGAAAGATGCAAAAGAGTTGTAGAAAGAAGCAACAGAAGTGCAGAAAGAGGGATGAGTGGTGGAGAAAGAGGCAAGAGGGGTGCAGAAAGAAGCATGAGAGGTGCAGTAAGAAACAAGAGAAGTGCAGAAAGACACAACAGAGGTGCAGAAAGAGGCAAGAGGGGTGCAGTAAGAGGCAAGAGAAGTGCACAAAGAAGCAACAGAGGTGCGGAAAGAGGCAAGAGAACTGCAGAAAGAGGCAAGAGAGGTGCAGAAAGAAGAAACGGAAGTGCTGAAAGAAGCAACAGAGGTGCAGAAAGAGGCAAGAGAGGTGCAGAAAGAAGAAACGGAAGTGCTGAAAGAAGCAACAGAGGTGCAGAAAGAGGCAAGAGAAGTGCATAAAGAGGCAAGAGAGGTGCAGAAACAGGCTAGAGAGGTACAAAAAGAGGGAACAGGGGTGCAGAAAAAGGCAAGAGAGGTGCAGAAAGAGGGAAGAGGGGTGCAGAAAGAGGCAAGAGGGGTGCAGAAAGAGGGAACAGGGGTGCAGAAAGAGGCAAGAGAAGTGCAGAAAGAAGCAAGAGAAGTGCAAAAAGAGGCAAGAGGGGTGCAGAACGAGGCAAGAGAAGTGCAGAAAAAAGCAAGAGAAGTGCAGAAAGAGGCAAGAGAAGTGCAGAAAGAGGGAAGAGAGGTGCAGAAAGAGGCAAGAGAGGTGCAGAAAGAAGCAAGAGAGATGCAGAAAGAGGCAAGAGAAGTGCAGAAAGAAGCAAGAGAAGTGCAGAAAGAGGCAAGAGAAGTGCAGAAAGAAGCAACAGATGTGCAGAAAGAGGCAAGAGAAGTGCAGAAAGAGGCAACAGAGGTGCAGAAAGAAGCAAGAGAAGTGCAGAAAGAGGCAACAAAGGTGCAGAAAGAGGCAAGAGAGGTGCAGAAAGAGGCAACAGGGGTGCAGAAAGAGGCAAGAGAGGTGCAGAAAGAGGCAAGAGAGGTGCAGAAAGAGGGAAGATGGGTGCAGAAAGAGGCAAGAGGGGTGCAGAAAGAAGCAAGAGAGGTGCAGAAAGAAGCAAGAGAAGTGCAGAAAGAGGCAAGAGAGGTGCAGAAAGAGGCAAGAGAAGTGCAGAAAGAAGCAACAGAGGTGCAGAACGAGGCAAGAGAAGTGCAGAAAGAGGCAAGAGAGGTGCAGAAAGAGGCAAGAGAGGTGCAGAAAGAGGCAAGAGAGGTGCAGAAAGAGGCAAGAGAGGTGCAGAAAGAGGCAAGAGAGGTGCAGAAAGAGGCAAGAGAAGTGCAGAAAGAAGCAACAGAGTGTACAGAAAGAGGCAAGAGAGGTGCAGAAAGAGGCAAGAGAAGTGCAGAAAGAAGCTACAGAAGTGCAGAAAGAGGCAAGAGAAGTGCAGAAAGAAGCAACAGAAGTGCAGAAAGAGGAGGTGCAGAAAGAGGCAAGAGAGGTGCAGAAAGAGGCAAGAGAGGTGCAGAAAGAGGCAAGAGTAGTGCAGAAAGAAGCAAGAGAGGTGCAGAAAGAGGCAACAGAAGTGCAGAAAGAGGCAAGAGAAGTGCAGAAAGAGGCTCCAGAGGTGCAGAAAGAGGCAAGAGAAGTGCAGAAAGAGGCAAGAGAGGTGCAGAAAGAGGCAAGAGAGGTGCAGAAAGAGGCAACGAGAGGTGCAGAAAGAAGGCAAGAGAGGTGCAGAAAGAGGCAAGAGAGGTGCAGAAAGAGGCAAGAGAAGTGCAGAAAGAAGCAACAGAGGTGCAGAAAGAGGCAAGAGAAGTGCAGAAAGAGGCAAGAGAGGTGCAGAAAGAGGCAAGAGTGGTGCAGAAAGAGGCAAGAGAGGTGCAGAAAGAGGCAAGAGGGGTGCAGAAAGAGGCAAGAGCAGTGCAGAAAGAACGCAACAGAGGTGCAGAAAGAGGCAAGAGGGGTGCAGAAAGAGGCAAGAGAAGTGCAGAAAGAAGCAACAGAGGTGCAGAAAGAGGCAAGAGAAGTGCAGAAAGAAGCAAGAGAAGTGCAGAAAGAGGCAAGAGAAGTGCAGAAAGAAGCAAGAGAGGTGCAGAAAGAGGCAAGAGGGGTGCAGAAAGAGGTAACAGTGGTGCAGAATGAGGCAAGAGAAGTGCAGAAAGAGGCAAGAGAAGTGCAGAAAGAGGCAAGAGAAGTGCAGAAAGAAGGAAAAGAGAGTGCAGAAAGCAGGCAAGAGAAGTGCAGAAAGATGCAACAGAGGTGTAGAAAGAAGCAACAGAAGTGCAGAAAGAGGGAAGAGTGGTGGAGAAAGAGGCAAGAGGGGTACAGAAAGAAGCAAGAGAGGTGCAGAAAGAAACAAGAGAAGTGCAGAAAGACGCAACAGAGGTGCAGAAAGAGGCAAGAGGGGTGCATTAAAAGGCAAGAGAAGTGCAAAAAGAAGCAACAGAGGTGCAGAAAGAGGCAAGAGAAGTGCAGAAAGAAGCAACAGAGGTGCAGAAAGAGGAGGTGCAGAAAGAGGCAAGAGAGGTGCAGAAAGAGGCAAGAGAGGTGCAGAAAGAAGCAACAGAGGTGCAGAAAGAGGCAAGAGAAGTGCAGAAAGAGGCAAGAGAAGTGCAGAAAGAGGCAAGAGAGGTGCAGAAAGAGGCAACAGAGATACAGAAAGAGGCAAGAGGGGTGCAGAAAGAGGCAAGAGGTTTGCAGAAAGAAGCAAGTGAGATGCAGAAAGAGGCAAGAGAGGTGCAGAAAGAGGCAAGAGAGGTGCAGAAAGAGGCAAGAGGGGTGCAGAAAGAGGCAAGAGAAGTGCAGAAAGAAGCAACAGAGGTGCAGAAAGAGGCAAGAGAACTGCAGAAAGAGGCAAGAGAAGTGCAGAAAGAGGCAAGAGAGGTGCAGAAAGAGGGAAGAGGGGTGCAGAAAGAGGCAAGAGAGGTGCAGAAAGAAGCAACAGAGGTGCAGAAAGAGGCAAGAGAAGTGCAGAAAGAAGCAACAGAGGTGCAGAAAGAGGCAAGAGAGGTGCAGAAAGAGGCAAGAGAAGTGCAGAAAGAAGCAAGAGAAGTGCAGAAAGAGGCAAGAGAGGTGCAGAAAGAAGCAAGAGGTGCAGAAAGAGCAAGAGGGGTGCAGAAAGAGGCAAGAGGGGTGCAGAAAGAGGCAAGAGAGGTGCAGAAAGAAGCAACAGAAGTGCAGAAAGAGGCAAGAGAGGTGCAGAAAGAGGCAAGAGAAGTGCAGAAAGAAGCAACAGAGGTGCAGAAAGAGGCAAGAGAAGTGCAGAAAGAGGCAAGAGAGGTGCAGAAAGAGGCAAGAGAAGTGCAGAAAGAGGGAAGAGAGGTGCAGAAAGAGGCAAGAGAGGTGTAGAAAGTGGCAAGAGGGTGCAAAAAGAGGCAAGAGAAGTGCAGAAAGACGCAACAGAGGTGCAGAAAGAGGCAAGAGAGGTGCAGAAAGAGGCAAGAGAAGTGCAGAAAGAAGCAAGAGAAGTGCAGAAAGAGGCAAGAGAAGTGCAGAAAGAAGCAAGAAGTGCAGCAAGAGGGTGCAGAAAGAAGCAACAGAGGTGCAGAAAGAGGCAAGAGGGGTGCAGAAAGAGGCAAGAGAAGTGCAGAAAGAAGCAACAGAAGTGCAGAAAGAGGCAAGAGAAGTGCAGAAAGAGGCAAGAGAAGTGCAGAAAGAGGCAAGAGAGGTGCAGAAAGAGGAAAGAAAGGTGCAGAAAGAAGCAAGAGAAGTGCAGAAAGAGGCAACAGAAGTGCAGAAAGAGGCAAGAGAGGTGCAGAAAGAGGCAAGAGGGGTGCAGAAAGAGGCAAGAGAAGTGCAGAAAGAGGCAACAGAGGTGCAGAAAGAGGCAAGAGAAGTGCAGAAAGAAGGAACAGGATGCAGAAAGAGGCAAGAGAGGTACAGAAAGAAGCAACAGAGGTGCAGAAAGAGGCAAGAGAAGTGCAGAAAGAGGCAAGAGAGGTGCAGAAACAGGGCAAGAGAGGTGCAGAAAGAGGCAAGAGAGGTGCAGAAAGAGGCAAGAGAGGTGCAGAAAGAGGCAAGAGAGGTGCAGAAAGAGGCAACAGAGGTGCAGAAAGAGAGCAAGAGAGGTGCAGAAAGAGGGAAGAGAGGTGCAGAAAGCAGGCAAGAGAGGTGCAGAAAGAAGCAACAGAGGTGCAGAAAGAGGCAAGAGGAGTGCAGAAAGAGGCAAGAGAAGTGCAGAACAACAAAAGAAGCAACAGAGGTGCAGAAAGAGGCAAGAGGAGTGCAGAAAGAGGCAAGAGAAGTGCAGAAAGAAGCAACAGAGGTGCAGAAAGAGGCAAGAGAAGTGCAGAAAGAAGCAACAGAGGTGCAGAAAGAGGCAAGAGAAGTGCAGAAAGAGGCAAGAGAGGTGCAGAAACAGGCAAGAGAGGTACAGAAAGAGGCAACAGAAGTGCAGAAAGAGGCAAGAGAGGTGCAGAAAGAGGGAAGAGAGGTGCAGAAAGAGGCAAGAGAAGTGCAGAAAGAAGGCAACAGAGGTGCAGAAAGAGACAAGAGAAGTGCAGAAAGAAGCAACAGAGGTGCAGAAAGAGGCAAGAGAAGTGCAGAAAGAGGCAAGAGAGGTGCAGAAAGAGGCAAGAGAGATGCAAAAAGAGGGAACAGGGGTGCAGAAAGAGGCAAGAGAGGTGCAGAAAGAAGCAACAGAGGTGCAGAAAGAGGCAAGAGAACTGCAGAAAGAGGCAAGAGAGGTGCAGAAAGAGGCAAGAGATGTCCAGAAAGAGGGAAGAGGGGTGCAGAAAGAGGAAAGAGTGGTGCAGAAAGAAGCAAGAGGGGTGCAGAAAGAAGCAAGAGAAGTGCAGAAAGACACAACAGAGGTGCTGAAAGAGGCAAGAGGGGTGCAGAAAGAGGCAAGAGAAGTGCCAAAAGAAGCCAGAGAAATGTAGCTAGAGGCAAGAGAAGCGCAGAAAGAAGCAACCGAGGTGCAGCAAGAGGGGTGCAGAAAAAAGCAAGAGTGGTGCAGAAAGAAGGAAGAGGGGTGCAGAAAGAGGCAAGAGGGGTGCAGAAAGAAGCAACAGAAGTGCAGAAAGAGGCAAGAGGAGTGCAGAAAGAGGAAAGAGAAGTGCAGAAACAGGCAAGAGAGGTACAGATAGAGGGAACACAGGTGCAGAAAAAGGCAAGTGAGGTGCAGAAAGAGGGAAGAGGGGTGCAGAAAGAGGCAAGAGAAGTGCAGAAAGGAGGAACAGAAATGAAGAAACAGACTAGAGAAGTGCAGAAAGAAGCAACAGAGGTGCAGAAAGAGGCAAGAGAAGTGCAGAAAGAGGTAAGAGAGGTGCAGAAAGAGGCAAGAGAGATGCAAAAAGAGGGAACAGGGGTGCAGAAAAAGGCAAGAGAGGTGCAGAAAGAGGGAAGAGGGGTGCAGAAAGAGGCAAGAGAAGTGCTGAAAGAAGCAACAGAGGTGCAGAAAGAGGCAAGAGAACTGCAGAAAGAGGTAGGAGAGGTGCAGAAAGAGGCAAGAGTAGTGCAGAAAGAGGGAAGAGGGGTGCAGAAAGAGGAAAGAGTGGTGCAGAAAGAAGCAAGAGGGGTGCAGAAAGAAGCAAGAGAAGTGCAGAAAGACACAACAGAGGTGCTGAAAGAGGCAAGAGGGGTGCAGAAAGAGGCAAGAGAAGTGCCAAAAGAAGCCAGAGAAATGTAGCTAGAGGCAAGAGAAGCGCAGAAAGAAGCAACCGAAGTGCAGCAAGAGGGGTGCAGAAAAAAGCAAGAGTGGTGCAGAAAGAGGGAAGAGGGGTGCAGAAAGAGGCAAGAGGGGTGCAGAAAGAAGCAACAGAGTTACAGAAAAAGGCAAGAGAAGTGCAGAAAGAAGCAACAGAGGTGCAGAGAGGCAAGAGAAGTGCAGAAAGAGGCAAGAGAAGTACAGAAACAGGCAAGAGAGGTGCAGATAGATGGAACACAGGTACAGAAAAAGGCAAGTGAGGTGCAGAAAGAGGGAACAGGGGTGCAGAAAAAGGCAAGAGAGGTGCAGAAAGAGGGAAGAGGGTTGCAGAAAGAAAGAAGAAGGGTGCAGAAAGAGGCAAGAGGGGTGCAGAAAGAAGCAAGGAAGGTGCAGAAAGAAGCAAGAGAAGTGCAGAAAGAAGCAACAGATTTACAGAAAGAGGCAAGAGAGGTGCAGAAAGAGGCAAGAGGGATGCAGAAAGAGGCAAGAGAAGTGCAGAAAGAAGCAACAGAAATGTAGAAAGAGGCAAGAAAAGTGCAGAAAGAAGCAACAGAAGTGCAGGAAGAGGCAAGAGAAGTGCAGAAAAAATCAACAGAGATGCAGAAAGAGGCAAGAGAAGTACAGAAAGAGGCAAGAGAGGTACAGAAACAGGGAAGAGAGGTGCAGAAAGAGGGAACAGGTGTGCAGATAAAGGCAAGAGAGGTACAGAAAGAGGGAAGAGGGGTGCAGAAAAAGGCAAGAGGGGTGCAGAAAGAAGCAAGTGAGGTACAGAAAGAGGCAACAGAGGTGCAGAAAGAGGCAAGAGAGGTGCAGAAACAGGCAAGAGAAGTGCATAAATAGGCAAGAGAAGTGCTGAAAGAAGCAACAGAGGTGCAGAAAGAGGCAAGAGAACTGCAGAAAGAGGTAGGAGAGGTGCAGAAAGAGGCAAGAGAAGTGCAGGAAGAGGGGTGCAGAAAGAGGAAAGAGGGGTGCAGAAAGAAGCAAGAGGGGTGCAGAAAGAAGCAAGAGAAGTGCAGAAAGATGCAATAGAGGTGCTGAAAGAGGCAAGAGGGGTGCAGAAAGAGGCAAGAGAAGTGCCAAAAGAAGCCAGAGAAATGTAGCTAGAGGCAAGAGAAGCACAGAAAGAAGCAACAGAAGTGTAGCATGAGGCAAGAGGGGTGAAGAAAAAAGCAAGAGTGGTACAGAAAGAGGGGTGCAGAAAGAGGGAAGAGGAGTGCAGAAAGAGGCAAGAGGGGTGCAGAAAGAAGCAACAGAAGTGCAGAAAGAGGCAAGAGAAGTGCAGAAAGAATCTACAGAGGTGCAGAGAGACAAGAGAAGTGCAGAAAGCGGCATGAGAGGTACAGAAAGAGGGAAGATGGGTGCAGAAAGAGGCAAGAGGGATGCAGTGAGAGGCAAGAGAAGTATAGAAAGAAGCAACAGAGGTGCGGAAAGAGGAAAGAGAAGTGCCGAAAGAAGCAAGAGAGGTGCAGAAAGAGGGAAGATGGGTACAGAAAGAGGTGCGAGGGGTGCAGAAAAAGGCCAGAGGTATGCAGAAAGAAGAAATATAGGTGCAGAAAGAAGCAAGAGAAATGCAGAAATAAGCAACAGAGGAGCAGAAAGAGGCAAGAGGGGTGCAGAAAGAGGCAAGAGAAGTGCAGAAAGAAGCAACAGAAATGCAGAAAGAGGCAAGAGAAGTGCAGAAAGATGCAAGAGAACTGCAGACAGGGGCAAGCGAGGTGCAGAAACAGGCAACAGAGGTGCAGAAAGAGAGAAGAGGGGTGCAGAAAGAGGGAAGAGGGGTGCAGAAAAAAGCAAGAGAGATGAAGAATAAAGCAAGAGAACTGTAGAAAGAAGCAACAGAGGTGAAGAAAGAGGGAAAATGGGTGCAGAAAGAAACAAGAGAGGTGCAGAAAGAAGCAAGGGAGGTGCAGAAAGAAGCAAGAGAAGTGCAGAAAGAGGCAAGGGAGGTGCAGAAAGAAGCAAGAGAGGTGCAGAAAGAGGGAAGGGGTTGCAGAAAGAGGCAAGAGAAGTGCAGAAAGAGGCAAGGGAGGTGCAGAAAGAGGCAAGAGAGGTGCAGAAAGAGGGAAGGGGTTGCAGAAAGAGGCAAGAGAAGTGCAGAAAGATGCAAGAGAACTGCAGACAGAGGCAAGAGAGGTGCAGAAACAGGCAACAGAGGTGCAGAAAGAGGGAAGAGGGGTGCAGAAAGAGGGAAGAGGGGTGCAGAAAAAAGCAAGAGAGGTGAAGAATAAGGCAAGAGAACTGTAGAAAGAAGCAACAGAGGTGAAGAAAGAGGGAAAATGTGTGCAGAAAGAAACAAGAGAGGTGCATAAATAAGCAAGGGAGGTGCAGAAAGAGGCAAGAGAAGTGCAGAAAGAGGCAAGGGAAGTGCAGAAAGAGGCAAGAGAGGTGCAGAAAGAGGGAAGGGGTTGCAGAAAGAGGCAAGAGAAGTGCAGAAAGAAGCAAGAGAGGTGCATAAGTAGGCAAGAGAGGTGCAGAAGAAAGAAGCAAGAGAGATGCAGAAAAAAGCGAGAAGTGAAGTAAGAAGGGAGTTGCAGAAAGTGGAAAAGATGTGCCGAAAGAGGCAAGAGAAGTGCAGAAAAAGGAAGAATGGTGGAGAAAGAAGCTAGAGAAATGCAGAAAGAGGCAAGCGAGGCGCAGAAAGAAGTAAGAGTCGTTTACGCACCATTAGTACCAATTTAACACCCACATTTAGCAATAAGTAACAGGTGACCATTTTAGCTTTGCATAGGGCCTTCCACCACTCTGTAACACTTGTCGCTGCATTTTTGGTAACGTTTGAGCCGTTTGAGCAAGAAACAAGGTTTTTTTTGTTCAAATCTGCAGATTATGCAGCAGATGATGGATTATGTGGCAAATGCGTAAAATGAATAATTATGCAAAAATCGGTGCAGTCGAACAGTCGCATAATTCCAGTGGCCCTGCTCATACCTCTGACTAGGTCAGTGGTTCCTTCTTTTTTTTGTCTCATTGTGTTTATAGTTTAGCTTCTATGGAAACAAGGAAGACTAAACCTTAGGTTACCACTCAACAAAACAGACTACCATACCACATAATTACTCTCCATAACACATAATCCCACTCTACATAATTCCTATAAACTAAATACCACATACTTTCTATCCACATAATTTCACTGCACAAAATACCACATCATTTCACTACACACAACGTACATCCACTCCACTCCAAAAAACATTAGTAAAAAACTTTTACATTTGCAACACAAATAGCTCTAACTCTTGCAAATGCGAGTCCTATTGCATTCAAATGCTTCTTTAACTAGTAGTCGTGTTTGCAGAGTGATGGCGAAAGGGGGCTAGGCCTCCGACCAGTGCTTAGGAATTCCGCTGCGTACGACTTACAGGAGGTACCAGGAGGGCTTCTTGGCCCCCAAAGTCTCTCAGGAGTAAAGTGGACTTCATCCCCCAACCAGTAGTGGGCCAGGGGGTGCGTTTGAAGAGTGGTGGTGAAAGGGGGCGTGGCTTCCAAAGACCTCTTAGCAATCCCACTCTGTGGGACTTACTGGAGGTAACAGGAGGGTTAGTTGGCCCCCAAGGACATCCTTGGGGGCCAACTACTCCTCCTATTACCTCCAGTAAGTCCCATATAGCAAGATTGCTAAGTTCTCATAGCAGGCCACGCCTCCTTTGCCCACCACTCTGCAAACACGCTCCCTGGCACGCTCTTGGATGAGGATTGAAGTCCCCATTGCTGCTGGGGGCCTTAGGGGTCAACTAGCCTGCCTGTTACCTCCAGTAAGCCCCACACAATGGGATTGCTGAGAGGTGGTCACAGACCACGGCCCCTTTCTCCGCCACTCTGCAAATGCACCTACTGGTGCGCTCTGGGTTGGGGGATGAAGTCCCCTTACCTCTTGAGGGTCCCTTGGGGCGAACTAGCCTCCTGTACCTCCAGTAAGCCCCACACAGCTGGATTGCTGAGTGGTAGTCAGAGGCCATGACCCCTTTTTACACCACTCTGCACACGCAGCTCCTGGTGCACTGCTGCTTGGGGGATGAAGTCCAGTTTAGTCCTGATGTCCTCAGGACACAAGGGGACCTCATCGCCCCACCACCAGTACGCCAAGAGGCACGTTTGCAGAGTGGTGTAAAAAGGGGCATGGCCTTCTACCACCTCTCAGCAAACCAGCTGTGGCTGGCTTACTGGAGGTACCTGGTGGGCTAGTTGGCCCCTAACGACTCTCAGTAGTGACAGGGACTTCATTCCCCAACCAGTATCGCGCAAGGAGGTGCATTTGCGTAGTGGTGCAGGGAGGGGGCGGGCCTCCAGCGAGTTGCGGTTTCTTTTTTTTTTTTAGGAAGGGGAGCTGTGTGGCCCCCCTTCCCTTGAAACATTTGGGCCCTGGGGACCCCATCCCTCGGGGCCTGAGCCCTTTTAAAAAATATATATATATTGTAAAGGGAGGGGGGTGCATAGCCCCCCTCCTGAGGCTGATTTTGGCCCCGGGGACTCTATCCCCCAAAGCCCAGTGAAAACATTTTTTATGGAAGGGGCCACATGGCTCCCCTTCCCGGGGCCACATTTGGCCCCGGGGACCCCATCCCCCGGGGCCTGCCCTGCCTTTATTTTTAATATTTTGGAGGGGGCAGCATGGCCCCCTCCTGAGGCCAATTTTGGCCCCGGTGACTCCATTCCCCGGGGCTTGGCCTTATCTTTTTTTTTTTTTAAACTGGAGGGTGGCCGAGTAGCCCCCCTCCCGGGCCATTTTTGGCCCCGGGACCCGATCCCCCAGGGCTTTGCCAATCCTTTTTATTTATTTTTTTAAAGAGAGGAGTCCTAGTGGCCCCCCATCCCAAGCCATTTTTGGCCCCGGGGACCCCATTCCCCGGGGCCTGGTCTCACGTTGGGGACTGCGGGGGAGCCCCAATGCCCCCGCAGTCGTTGCGGGAGCCGGCATTGCTTTTGGACAAAGGGAGCTGCTGACATGCAGCTCCCTTTGCCCAAAAGCAGCTCTGCTTCGCTTCATGGAAGCGAGAGCAGTTTTTCTGCTCTCGCTTCCATGAAGCAAAGCAGAGATTGCTATGGCAGGGTGGAAGCAGTACTCCTGCCGTGCCATAGCAAACTGCAAAGTCCTGGGGTGGGCACTCCGGGACATTGTTGGAGCCAGCCCTTGGGGGTGGCATTCCCCAGGGCCAAGGAGGGCTCCTGGAGGGGGACCGGGCGGACCCCCTCCCAACAGTATTAAAGCCCCAGGAAGGTGGTGGTCCCCAGAGCTGGGGGTCTGCAACGGATCCCCGTATTTTAAGTAATCAATGCCCCGGGGAGGTGGTTGTCCCCGGGGCAGTGTGGGGGGGCAGGAGCCCCCCACACATTCTATATTTTTTTTTAATTCCCGGGGAGGTGGTGGTCCCCGGGGCAGTGGGGGGGCATAAGGCTGCCCCTGCATTGAAATATTAAAGCCCGGGAGATGGCGGTCCCTGAGGCAGCGTGGGGGGGGGACAGGAGCCCCCCATGCTTTGTTTTTATGAAAAAAAAACCCGGGAGGTGGCTGTCCCCGGGGCTGTGGGGGGGCTGCGTGACCCCCACTTATCATTAATATTGTCCCGGGGAGGTGGCGGTCCCCTGGCAGCATGGGGGCAGGCAGAAGCCCCCACATTTTGTTTTTTATTAAAAAAGCCCAGGGGAGGTAATGGTCCCCAGGGCTGCGGGGAGGCCGTGTGTCCCCGGCATATCATTAATATTGCCCCAGGGAGGTGGTGGTCCCCAGGGCTGCGGGGGCCCCCGTGGGCCCCTGCAACATAATGAAGGATTGCCCCCGGGACCTGGCCCACCCGGGGGCTTATAAAAAAAGAAGTACGGGGACCGCACTTCATTTTTAAAAAAATTTGGCGGGATTCGCATAGGGTCCACAAATCCCGCCGGAAAAAATGCTTTTTTGGGCCCTCAGGTTCCCTGTGTTTCTACCCTGCCCCCTTTTCTTGTTTTTTTACTGTTTTTCTTGTGACTCAGTTCAACCGAGTCACAAGATGGCTGCCAACATTTTCTAGTTTGAAGTTTTGGCAGCCAATCAGAAGTCAGCTCGAGAGCGGGAGGGTTCGCGGATCCACCTCGGTCACCAGATACTAATATTTTTTTATGTATGAATTTCTCATAGAACTACTGAACAGATTTACACCATTTGAAAAAAAGGGTTGCTTTCTGAACCAAGACCTACGTTTTTGCCAAATTTGGTGTAGTTCTGTTCAGCAGTTCGGGCTGTAGCCTTGTCTAAAGTTTCCTATGGAAATTAACATGGAGAAAACATGTTTTGGGACCCCCCCGTTTTACTCGGCCCCCGCTTGACGAATCACCTCAAAACTTTAAAGACAGGAGCTGACCGGAGTGCACCATTAGTTTTGAAAATTTTTGCAAAGATTTGTCGACTGGCGCCAAAGATATTGGCAAAAGAAAAAACGCTTTTTGAATAGAAACAAGGTCCTAACTATAACTACCTACTGGCGACCGCCTGTAGGTAATATTGATCTCTCTCTCTCTCTCTCTCTCTCTCTCTCTCTATATATATATATATATATATATATATATATATATATGAGCAGCCAGTTGATGCACAATCACATGGTTGGGGGTGGAGCAACATTTCCACCATTGGGAAAAGTGCTGGACATATTTAAACGGGAGTGGTAGAGAATTCTGGGAGGAGCGGCATCTGACGAAGGCCGTCATGGCCGAAATGCATTATGCCCGTGTAGTCTATTAAAGAGCTTCCATCCTGTCCCTTCGTGTGGCCTTTGCTTCTTCAGCTTGGAGGAGTTCTTTTGGATATTTTACGTGTCAACCAGAGACACGTCAACAGAGGCCCCGCTCGCAAGTAGGCCTGGGCATCACTGGTTCGCTGTGTGAGCAGCTTTGTTTGTTTGCCAAGGTATTGGTATGGCCCAGGCCCGCCCCACAAGTCAAGCCAAGCAAGGGCAGCTGCGATGCAGATTGTGACTTCACGAAGGGTCGGGTGCATTGTTTTGCCTACCCCTGCCCGGCGGACGCTCGAATTTGGGGGCTGGAGCATTGAGGGGACTCGAGGGAGCTCTGAGACATTGCACCGACCGGGATTTAGTCATTTGGCCACACCGTGGCTTGCCCTGCACGTTGCCCAATCCACATGGACTTAACAACTAAATCCCCACGCAGCACTTACCAGGAATGAAGAACTCTGGGATTGGTAGTTCTGATGAGCAGCCAGTTGATGCACGATCACATGGTTGGGGGTGGAGCAACATTTCCACCATTGGGAAAAGTGCTGGACATATTTAAACGGGAGTGGTAGAGAATTCTGGGAGGAGCGGCATTTGACGAAGGCCGTCATGGCCGAAATGCATTATGCCCGTGCAGTCTATTAAAGAGCTTCCATCCTGTCCCTTCGTGTGGCCTTTGCTTCTTCAGCTTGGAGGAGTTCTTTGGATATTTTACGTGTCAACCAGAGACACGTCAACAGAGGCCCCGCTTCTCAAGTAGGCCTGGGCATCACTGGTTCGCTGTGTGAGCAGCTTTGTTTGTTTGCCAAGGTATTGGTATGGCCCAGACCCGCCCCACAAGTCAAGCCAAGCAAGGGCGGCTGCGATGCAGATTGTGACTTCACGAAGGGTCGGGTGCATTGTTTTCCCTACCCCTGCCCGGCGGACGCTCGAATTTGGGGGCTGGAGCGTTGAGGGGACTCGAGGGAGCTCTGAGACATTGCACCGACCGGGACTTAGTCATTTGGCCACAACGTGGCTTGCCCTGCAAGTTGCCCAATCCACATGGACTTAACAACTAAATCCCCACACAGCACTTACCAGGAATGAAGAACTCTGGGACTGGTAGTTCTGATGAGCAGCCAGTTGATGCACGATCACATGGTTGGGGGTGGAGCAACATTTCCACCATTGGGAAAAGTGCTGGACATATTTAAACGGGAGTGGTAGTGAATTCTGGGAGGAGCGGCATCTGACGAAGGCCGTCATGGCCGAAATGCATTATGCCCGTGCAGTCTATTAAAGAGCTTCCATCCTGTCCCTTCGTGTGGCCTTTGCTTCTTCAGCTTGGAGGAGTTCTTTTGGATATTTTACGTGTCAACCAGAGACACGTCAAAAGAGGCCCCGCTTCTCAAGTAGGCCTGGGCATCACAGGTTCGCTGTGTGAGCAGCTTTGTTTGTTTGCCAAGGTATTGGTATGGCCCAGGCCCGCCCCACAAGTCAAGCCAAGCAAGGGCGGCTGCGATGCAGATTGTGATTTCACGAAGGGTCGGGTGCATTGTTTTCCCTACCCCTGCCCGGCGGACGCTCAAATTTGGGGGCTGGAGCGTTGAGGGGACTCGAGGGAGCTCTGAGACATTGCACCGACCGGGACTTAGTCATTTGGCCACACCGTGGCTTGCCCTGCACGTTGCCCAATCCACATGGACTTAACAACTAAATCCCCACGCAGCACTTACCAGGAATGAAGAACTCTGTGACTGGTAGTTCTGATGAGCAGCCAGTTGATGCACGATCACATGGTTGGGGGTGGAGCAACATTTCCACCATTGGGAAAAGTGCTGGACATATTTAAACAGGAGTGGTAGAGAATTCTGGGAGGAGCGGCATTTGACGAAGGCCGTCATGGCCAAAATGCATTATGCCCGTGCAGTCTATTAAAGAGCTTCCATCCTGTCCCTTCGTGTGGCCTTTGCTTCTTCAGCTTGGAGGAGTTCTTTTGGATATTTTACGTGTCAACCAGAGACACGTCAACAGAGGCCCCGCTTCTCAAGTAGGCCTGGGCATCACTGGTTCGCTGTGTGAGCAGCTTTGTTTGTTTGCCAAGGTATTGGTATGGCCCAGACCCGCCCCACAAGTCAAGCCAAGCAAGGGCGGCTGCGATGCAGATTGTGACTTCACGAAGGGTCGGGTGCATTGTTTTCCCTACCCCTGCCCGGCGGACGCTCGAATTTGGGGGCTGGAGCATTGAGGGGACTCGAGGGAGCTCTGAGACATTGCACCGACCGGGACTTAGTCATTTGGCCACACCGTGGCTTTCCCTGCAAGTTGCCCAATCCACATGGACTTAACAACTAAATCCCCACACAGCACTTACCAGGAATGAAGAACTCTGGGACTGGTAGTTCTGATGAGCAGCCAGTTGATGCACGATCACATGGTTGGGGGTGGAGCAACATTTCCACCATTGGGAAAAGTGCTGGACATATTTAAACGGGAGTGGTAGTGAATTCTGGGAGGAGCGGCATCTGACGAAGGCCGTCATGGCCGAAATGCATTATGCCCGTGCAGTCTATTAAAGAGCTTCCATCCTGTCCCTTCGTGTGGCCTTTGCTTCTTCAGCTTGGAGGAGTTCTTTTGGATATTTTACGCGTCAACCAGAGACACGTCAACAGAGGCCCCGCTTCTCAAGTAGGCCTGGGCATCACAGGTTCGCTGTGTGAGCAGCTTTGTTTGTTTGCCAAGGTATTGGTATGGCCCAGGCCCGCCCCACAAGTCAAGCCAAGCAAGGGCGGCTGCGGTGCAGATTGTGACTTCACGAAGGGTCGGGTGCATTGTTTTCCCTACCCCTGCCCGGCGGACGCTCAAATTTGGGGGCTGGAGCGTTGAGGGGACTCGAGGGAGCTCTGAGACATTGCACCGACCGGGACTTAGTCATTTGGCCACACCGTGGCTTGCCCTGCACGTTGCCCAATCCACATGGACTTAACAACTAAATCCCCACGCAGCACTTACCAGGAATGAAGAACTCTGTGACTGGTAGTTCTGATGAGCAGCCAGTTGATGCACGATCACATGGTTGGGGGTGGAGCAACATTTCCACCATTGGGAAAAGTGCTGGATATATTTAAACGGGAGTGGTAGAGAATTCTGGGAGGAGCGGCATCGGACGAAGGCCGTCATGGCCGAAATGCATTATGCCCGTGCAGTCTATTAAAGAGCTTCCATCCTGTCCCTTCGTGTGGCCTTTGCTTCTTCAGCTTGGAGGAGTTCTTTTGGATATATATATATATATATATATATATATATATATATATATATATATATATATATAGCAGCAACTCATCTCGTACTGCGGTAAAACAGATGAAGAACAGGAGCCCGGACCACAGTTTTGTGCGAAGCAGTGAGTTGTTTATTGCAGCTCAATCAAACCTCAGCCATGACGCGTTTCGGGTCCGTAGACCCTTGATCACATGACGCGTTACACAGTTCTAGGTCTGCCTTAAAAGCCATTTTTTTACCATTTTCTTAAAGTGACAAGTGCAAGGTAAACGCAAGGAAAGTCAACATGGAAAAGTTACTACTACATAGGTAATGTTTTTCACAGATAGATATATAAATATATAAATATATAAATATATAAATATATAAATAAATATGTAAAAACCTTAAAAAGCATCATTTGTTTTAACCATCATTTGTCAGGAAATTACCTGTGATTAACACTAACTGAACTGGACAGCCCACGTTAAAATCTGGCATTAATAGATATACATCACGTAATCTTGATGTTTTGCTATTTGCACAATAAACAGATTAAGAAGCAGGGCTGATCTAAAAACATCATGGTTTAAATACCAGGCATTGCTGCTATGAATCTATTGTAGAATGTCATACATCAGGGGAGACATATTAGCATTAATGCTTGACTACAATTAACATTGTTCAATGTAAATGGCATTCTAGGTGTTACTCATATTTCGCCCTTAATATTTGGACATGTAGCTATTCCAGTCCAGTAAAGAAACCCTTGCGTTGTTCAGAGAAAAAAAAGTGCAAGTGCAAATACATAAATTAGAGAAAATTGTATATATAAGCCCTCTATGTGCAAAAAAGCTAAAACCTATTTAAAATGTAACTGTTATAGAGATATTGGGAGGCAGCATGTTAATTCCCCTATATATTTTTACCGACTCAGTTTTAATAAAAATTATTATCAGAAAAATTCACCTCAGCTCAAGGTACTAGAGGCATGTGTATAGATCCTCTGTTCCGTTAAGGCCCCCTGGATGTTTACTGTCCAATTCCAAAATATATCTGGGTTCCAGCTTCCTAAGGGCCTTTTCCCTGTTGCCTCCACGTTTGTTTGGAGGTATGGAGTCAATTAAGAAGTATGTCAGATCTTTGGGGTCTCCCTTGTGTAGGTCCTCGAAATGACGTGCCACTGGATAGGCCTGGTCATTATTCTTGATCGCTCTAATGTGCTGGAGTATCCTCTTGTGGCCCTGTAGGATGGTACTTCCCACATATCTAAGGCCACACGGACACTCCAGCACATAGACCACGTATTCTGACTTGCATGTCAGATTTTTGTGAATAGGTTTCTCCTGATCACTGAACGGAGTTCTGTAAGAGGATTTGTTGACCCCATGTTGGCATGCTTTACAAACTCTGCATTTGAAAAAGCCCTTACGTTGGGATAACCACGTGGATTTGGTACAGTTTCCCGGGTCATTGTGGACTAGCTCATCTCTCATTGAAGGCGCTTTACTATACGTAATTCCTGCCCTTTTGGGTAGCAGATGGCCTATCGTAGGGTCGCTTAGGATAATAGGCCAATTTTTCTTGATGATATCACTGATGGCTCTTGCCTGTTTGCTATAGCCAATTATGAATCTGAAGGTATCTGGGTTTTCCTTGTTGTTATGGTCACCCTCTGATCTAATAGATCTTGGCCGAGGGGATAGTAAGACTGCTCTTTCTAATTCATTACTTTTAGTAATGGCTGTTGCAATCGTTTTTTTGTCATATCCCCTTTCAAGAAACCTTCTTTGACTAGCTAATTGGGCGAACAGTAAATCATCATCATTGCTGCAGATGCGTCTCAACCGGAGCATCTCACCATAGGGTATACTCTGTATAAGATGTTGTGGGTGAGAGCTCCTAGCGTGCAGAACAGCATTCCCTGCAGTAGTTTTACGGTGTAGTCTAGTTGCAATTTTTCCTTCCCTGATGTAAATCTGTACATCCAGGAAATTAACTACTTGGTCGCTTATAGTGGCTGTGAACTCTAAATTAAGATTGTTGTTGTTGAGATCACTGATGAATCCCTCCGCCTCCGGCCGGGTCCCCTGCCAGATGATGAAGAGATCATCAATGTATCTCAACCACACCTTGATGTTTTGGGTAACTTTTCTCTCATGTTCTTTGAGGAGGACCAACTCCTCCCACCAACCAATGTGGAGACAGGCATAGCTGGGGGAGAAGCTGGCCCCCATAGCTACACCACGTAATTGGTGATATAGAGTATTCTGAAAAATAAAAATATTGTTATTTAAACAAAAGCTAACCATATCCCTGAGAATTTTGCTATGGTGTTTCAATTCTGGTGGCCTCTGATCAAGATAGTGCGTCAACGCTTTCATACCATCCCGGTGATTTATAGAGGTGTACAGTGAAGACACATCTAATGTGATTAACAGATAATCATGATTCCATTCACATTTCTGGATTTTTGATAAAAAGTCTCCAGTGTCCCGGATGTATGAAGGTAGATTCTGTACATGGTTTTGAAGAAAGTAGTCCACATATACAGAAGTATGTTCAAGGAGGCTGTTCCTTGCGGAAATGATCGGTCTTCCCGGTGGTTTAGCTGGGTTTTTATGTATTTTAGGAATGAAATACAAAATTGGTGTTACTGGATGATCATTCCGTAAGTATAGATATTCTTGTTGCGAAAGTAACCCTGCATTTTTCCAGGCTGTCAGTTTCATCCTGTATTCGTTGTATGTAGTCCTAAGGGTTACCATATCGCATTTGCAATAACATTGCCTGTCCTGAAGCTGATTCATTGCTTCTGTGATGTAGTCCTTTTTATTCCACAAAACTAGGTTACCTCCCTTGTCAGAGTTCCTAATTACCAATTCTGTATTGGATTTGAGTTTCTTCATTAGTGAGTGATATTGTATGTCCATTTTGTTTTTCTTTGTTCTTGCCAACCTCTGGACTTTATGGTTCAATTTTTTGATGTCACTCACTATTTGCTCTTGGAATATTTCAATTGCATCTCGAGGCATGATTGGGTTGAAGCTTGAGTTGGGTTTGAACAAAGTTGTTTCCTTTTCCGGGTCTTTTTTATTGTGCGGTAAGGCATTTTGCTCTTCAATTTGTGTGGCCGTCATGTTTTCATAAAGTAGCTCTTGCATTGTCCGAAGGGCGGGCATGTCACTTATATTCAGGCCAAATGGGGGAGACCCTTGAAATATTGGATCATGATGCTTGGTGCTGTCCGTCTCAGAACCTTTGTCTTGTTGTGCAAAGTACTTTTTGAGTTTTAATTTCCGTATGCTTTTGTAAATATCCATTCGGGTTGTGACATAATTAAAAGAGCTTCCAGGACAAAATGAAAGTCCTAACATCAGTAATTGTTCCTCCGCTTTGGTTAAATCAATATTTGCAAGGTTTATTACAGTCGGACTGGTTGTCATAGTCGTTTCTAACGTCTCCATCTGCGGCGTGTTAATTGCCCCCGTTTTTTGGGTATGCTTTCGTTTTGCTGCTCGTCTCTCTCGGCGTTTCTGGGTTGGTCTTTTGTTGTTGCTTGTGGTTTGATTTAATTTCTTGGGCGCAGGGTTTGCCTGCGCTCCAAACATAAAAAATCCACTTCTTCTCCCAATGAAATTTTGACTGGTATTTGTTGTGCTGCCAAACTCCTCTGATCTTGCTCCGTCTCACTTTCCATTGCAGAGCTAAGATCCGATGTAGATGCCCCATTCGTTCGTGTTACCCCTCTTGTTAGGTTTGTTTTTGACCCCTGAGGTTCGCCGTATTTGGAGGCCTTTATAGAATCGAATTTCCTTGCAAATGTAAAAATGCGGCCACACTCATAGTCCATCCGAACCCTATGAAATTTAAATGCCTTCCTTTCACGTATAACATCTTCCTCTTTTTTCAGCCTTTTAATCATTTCCTCTTTTAGTTTCCTTAGTTCTTCAGTTTGCCCCATTTCGGCTAATTCAGAGTTCATGATGTCAATCTCCTCCTGTAGTTTCAAGCAATCCTTCTCTGCATATTTTACTAAAATAGCAACTAGTTTTCTGGATGAGTCCAAATTGGTTTCAGCCCACTCTCTCATCATTTCGGGATCAGGGTTCTCATAACTGGGGGCTGTTAAAATTCGTAAGCCCCTAGGAATTCTCCCAACATCTAAATAGCGCTGTAGGGATTTTGCCTCCCACCATTTGCTTTGTTCAGATTTCATTTTTTTCTCTAACTGTTTTATTTTCTCTTTGAGGCTGACATCGTGTGGCCCCACTGATGGATTAAGGGAGATGGAGTAAATGGTGGGAGCTTTGGAGTCATTGAACATATCGGCCGCTGCTGCCTCCCTATCCCTTAACGCGTCAGCTGACATGGTGGAAAGGTTTGAACGAGCTGCTTTCCAATTGCAACGTAATCATTACAGATAGCGGAGCGAAGGTTATCTATACGCCTGTTGAGCTCTACGCTATCCGTGCACACCTCTGACCCAGCAAGTTCACAAATATTGACAATCCCTTTCAAGCAGTCGTGTTAAGGCGCCCTTCGTGTCAAAAGACCTGTGTTCGCCTACCTTCGAGTACTTCCAGGTTCCTTGTCTTCGTTGTGTGCTGCTGGGGGGCTTGGCTGGGAACAATCCTCCCGGATTACTTGGTTGGGAGCTCTTTGCAGAGCCTAGTCTCCTTTTGATCAGCTGTGCCCAATTACACAGAGGGGGTCCAGGAATAGCCTGTGGAGTCCGAACCGGCTAAACATATAGCAGCAACTCCTCTCGTACTGCGGTAAAACAGATGAAGAACAGGAGCCCGGACCACAGTTTTGTGCGAAGCAGTGAGTTGTTTATTGCAGCTCAATCAAACCTCAGCCATGATGCGTTTCGGGTCCGTAGACCCTTGATCACATGACGCATTACACAGTTCTAGGTCTGCCTTAAAAGCCATTTTTTTACCATTTTCTTAAAGTGACAAGTGCAAGGTAAACGCAAGGAAAGTCAACATGGAAAAGTTACTACTACATAGGTAATGTTTTTCACAGATAGATATATAAATATATAAATATATATATAAATATGTAAAAACCTTATAAAGCATCATTTGTTTTAGCCATCATTTGTCAGGAAATTACCTGTGTTTAACACTAACTGAACTGGACAGCCCACGTTAAAATCTGGCATTAATAGATATACATCACGTAATCTTGATGTTTTGTTATTTGCACAATAAACAGATTAAGAAGCAGGGTTGATCTAAAAACATCATGGTTTAAATACCAGGCATTGCTGCTATGAATCTATTGTAGAATGTCATACATCAGGAGAGACATATTAGCATTAATGCTTGACTACAATTAACATTGTTCAATGTAAATGGCATTCTAGGTGTTACTCATATTTCGCCCTTTATATTTATTTATATATATAGAGAGAGATATATAGATAAAGATAGATATATATATAAACCGCAGGTTTCAGGGACGTTATAGTAAGTTGGACATTTCACTTGTACAAAACCAGAGAAATTCAGCCGTTATAGTTAGTTGAGCTAACTATAACTTGTGCCCCCGCAATGCACTGCTGATGATGTCACATATTACATCACTCATGACATAGTCAGTGACATCACTGATGACATCACTGATGACATCTCAAATGACATCACTGATGACATCACTGATGACATCATCCAGAGACTGGGTGATTTTTAAAAGTTTAAGAATGTTATATATAGATACGCAAAGGTGTATTGAAGAATGAGTGGGTGTATCAGTGTCTGAATGGATGATTTAGTGGGTGCGTGCCTGACTGTATAAGTGAGTGATTAAACGTGTCTTAGTGAATGCATGGGTGAGTGACTAATCTGTGTGAATATCTGTATCAGTCTTTCAGTTGGTATGTAAGTGGCTGCATGGGTTGGTGAGTAGCTACATGTGTGTCTATATGGATTAATGATTGGTTGTCTGAGTACCTGTATGGGTGCCTGAGTGTCTGTGTGGGTGGGTGAGGGGGTGTAACTCCCCGCATGGATGTGTGAGTGGGTGATTCAGTGGGTGTATGGGTTCATGAGTGCGTCTGCGAGGGGCTGTATGGGTGAGTGAGTTTGCATATGGCTGTGTTGGTGAGTGAATGGATGTCTCAGTGGTGTATGTGTGAGTAACTACATATGCGAAAGGCAGAATATGTGAGTGTTGGAGTATATAACTGACTATATGTGAGAGTGAGTGGTTGTGAGAGTGGCTGCATGGTTGAGTGTGTGCTTGTGTCAGTGATTGTATAAGAGAGTAAGTATGTGTTAGTATCTGTATGAATAAGTGAAGTGGTGTGCGTATAACTGTATTGGTGAGTAAATGGCAGTGTGATTGAGTCTTTGGGTGACTGACTAGGTGTGTGAGTATCTCTGTGGGTGAATGGCAGTATTTGAGTGTCTGTGTGGATGTATGAGTGCTTATATCAGAGTCTGCATTGATGAGTGACTGCGTACATGAGTGACTGTATCGGTGAGTGAGTGGATGTGTGTAGTCCTATGAATCAGTGAGTGGGTAGTATGTACCAACTGGTATTGGTGTGTATATGGTTTCGAGAATGGTATTCTGTATTTCAGAGTGGGTGTATGAAAGGTTATATTAGGGTGGGAGGAGTTGCATCAGATATTAAGCGGATGCTGTCATGAGTGATGTAATTTGAGATGTCATCAGTGATGTCATCAGTGATGTCACTGGCCATGTCATGAGTGATGTAATATGTGACATCATCAGCAGTGCATTGCGGGGGCGCGAGTTATAGTTAGCTCAACTAACTATAACGGCCGAATTTCTCTGGTTTTGTACGAGTGAAATGTCCAACTAACTATAACTTCCCTGAAACCTGTGGTTTTTTCAGTGAATTTCTAAGGTTTTTAAATGCTAATTCCTAACTATAACGTCCTTGAAACCTATGTTTTTTTTGTGAATTTCAAAGGCTTTTTAAATGCTAATTACTAATTATAACGTCCCTGAAACCTATGGTTTTTTCAGTGAATTTCTAAGGTTTTTTAAATGCTAATTACTAACTATAACATCTCTGAGACCTATGGTTTTTTCAATTAATTTCTAAGGTTTTTTAAATGCTAATTACTAACTATAACGTAGTAGTTGCGTTTGCAGAGTGGTGCAGAAAGGGGGCTGCGCCTCTGACCAGCGCTCAGGATTTCCGCTGAGTAGGACTTACAGGAGGTACCAGGAGGGCTTCTTGGCCCCCAAAGTCCCTCAGGAGTAAAGTGGACTTCATCCCCCAACCCATAGTGTGCCAGGAGGTGCGTTTGTAGAGTGGTGGAGAAAGGGGGCGTGGCCTCCGAAGACCTCTTAGCAATACCACTGTGTGGGACTTACTGGACATAACAGGAGGGGTAGTTGACCCCCAAGGACATCCTTGGGGGCCAACTACCCCTCCTATTACCTCTAGTAAGTTCCACACAGCAGCATTGGTAAGTTCTCATAGCAGGCCATGCCCCCTTTGCCCACCATTCTGCAAATGCACCCCCTGGCGCGCTCTTGGATGGGGATTAAAGTCCTCTTTGATGCTGGGAAACCTTGGGGGCCAACTAGCCTACCTGACACCTCCAGTAAGCCCTAGATAGTGGGATTGCTGAGAGCTGCACACAGGCCACGCCCTCTTTCTGCACCACTCTGCAAACGCACCTCCTGGCGCGCTCTTGGATGGGGGATGTAGTCCCCTTGCCTCCTGAGGGTCCAGGGTCCTGTTATCTCTGGTAATCCCAAATCTTCAAACAGTATATGCTCTATTCAATATAACATAACAAATGTGTCAAAAACAATTCTTTGATCTGTTTACAACCACAGATTACATGATAATACATAAAACAGTGTGGTATTCATTTTTCCATCAGCAATCCCAATGCATTTCGGGACCAGGGTCCCTTCGTCAGGGGTTAATCTGCAAAAATATACATAATGTGCAGGGTAAACCTTCAAGTACTCTTCGGAAAGAACCTACCTTTTTATTTATAGTGTGCAGTAATATGCTTATGACAGTGACTGTGAGGGAATGAAGTACTCTGCTTAAAAAATGTGTGTACCCTATGACACCGTGTCATACTAAGTTAAGGCAACCCACAACTTGTGCCTATAAAAAACGAACCACTTGAGTCTTCAAAAAAACTAACACACCGTAACAAGCGCTCCACCACCAGTGATGTGTAAATATCAATGCCTGAAACCATACTCACAGAAAATGAAACAATAACTGTAGTCTGAATATCCTAAGACGACTCGGCGTCACTGCAAATGACAAAAACTAATGTGCTCAGTTGCGAGTACAATCGTGAAACATGAAGACCCATGCTACAAATTTGAAAGCCACAAACTCCACTGACCTCGTTAAATGCACCCGATCTGTGCGTATTCACTTTCAACCTTCGCTCCACCCGGTTTCCAAGCAGTCTAAAAAACGGAAACAAAACATAAAGAGCTGCCCCTGTAGCCCTATTACTGAAAAATATAACGGCACCAAGTATCCCCATTGCTCACCTTTTCACCACAATTCTCCCGCCGAATCTCGTATAGCTTGTCCAAACAGCTGTTACCTATCTTTCATCATGCTCTCACTTAACCGCTTTGCCGCGATCGGAATTCCGCCCAGGTGCTGGACATTCCGATCGCGGGTGTGGTCGTGACGAACTCAGCTCGTCATGCGCACAGCGCGACCGCGCAGCATGACGAGCTGAGCTCGTCATGAGCATCGAAGGGGTTAAATCCGCCCTCCCTGTCATCGAAACTGACAAAGGACCCCTTACAGGTCCCCATACTCAAAGTTAGTAGAGCTGCCATATTTAAATGTTCAGACACGTCCTGAGTAAGAGGAATGCTCCTAGTTAACCAAAATCAATCTGCTCGACCGGCTCACCGGGCTACACTAGCCCTGATGTGACCATATGAGGAAAATGTTAATCTTCAATGTTTTATTACAGAACCTCAAATTGCTATAAATAGAAACCCGAAAAAATCGGCGCTGCCATCTTGAAGGGGTAAAAAATGCCCCAAATTCCTACCAAAGTGTGCCCATCATTGCAGTAAAGGTAATAGCCTCACACCTGAAAAAAATTGTGTAATGTAACTAACAGTTGTGTGCCTTAAAAGAGCATGTTGTAAGTAACTGTCAGTGGTGGCTCGCAGAGGGAGTGCTACGGAGCGTTGGGCGGGGCGGGGGAGGGGCTGGGTGGGGAGGTAGTGGAGTCAGACATTCGACGGGCAGGAGTAAGGTAAGTAAATAAATAAATAAAACTATTTACCTTGCGCTCGCTGCATCGCCAATTCGGCAATGCAGCGAGTGCAAGGTAAATAGTTTTATTCATTTATTTACTTACCTTACTCTTGCCCATCTTATGTCCGACTCTACTACCCCCACCCAGCCCCTCCCCCACCCCACCCCACCACCCCACAGCACTCCCTCTGCGAGCCACCACTGGTAACTGTCAATTGTTGTACTCATTTCTCAAATATATCTGCGTTATATAATTATACTATGCAGTATAAACAACATAGTATACTGAAATGTTTGGTAATAAACCCAAGCAAGTACATTAAAAACATTCCCAATTATAACCATCATATCAGTTCATGTTCTCTTTCATCCTATTTACATTGATGCCAAGAATGGCTAACATGAACAACTACACATGGATGCAAAGTCTCAATGCCAGTACATTCATTAGAGAAAGCAACTCATGTCTACTTTTTCATTCAACCCTTTAGGCGGTGGCGTATCTAATCTCCTGATCCAATAGATCTCTCTTTGTAAAAGTGCCCTGTTGGTATCTTTCCCTGGATTGGGTATTAGGGTTTCTATCACCTGAAAATGTAATTGAGAAATGGAATGTTTCTCAGTAGACCAATGTACTGCTAAACTGGATGTTTGATTGGATGTCCGTATGGTGCTTTTATGTTCTGAGATAAGTGTTTTTATTTTCCTCTCTGTTTTGCCAATGTATAATAGCCCACAAGGGCACTTGATGCTGTAAATTAAATTCATGGAATTACAATCCCTAGTGTGCTTCAATTGAATGGTCTCTCCTGTTCTCGGATGTGTCAGTTGGTTCCTAGTTATGACATTATTACAATAAATGCAATTTTGGCACCGCCTAGTGCCCTGAAATGTTATACCCTGTTCTTGATGCTTTGAAATTAGTAAATCCTTGAGATTCTTGTATCTCCTATATGCGTATAATGGCTTATCTTTGAAAATGTCTCTGAAATCCGGTTCACTCTGTAGTAAGTCCCACCTCTTGTTGATGATTCTCTTAAGCTTAACTGAACTCGTGCAATATTTCGAGACAAAGACTTGTCTCTGAGATTTGGTTTTGATTTGTTTCTTCAATAGATTATTTCAGTCTTCTTTGTCCATCTTTTGTATGGCTTCTTCTATGACCTCCAGAGGGTACCCTCTGTCAAAGTATTTCTGTTTCTGTATCAATATGTGATCCTGTAAGATGTCATTATCAGAACAAATCCTTTTCATTCTTAGGAACTGTGAATATGGTAAATTGCGTAGTAAGTTATTGGGATGAAAACTCGTGCATGCAAGTGCGTTGTACTTGTCCGTTTCTTTTGTGTGTACCTCAGTCTGAAGTCCCCGCTCTGTTTTTGTATATTAATACATCCAAAAAAGCAATTTGCGTGTCACTGATCGTGTGTGTGAACTGAATCCGATGATCATAGGTGTTCAATTCCTGAATCTTATGCTCTAATTTCTCCTGTGATTCTGTCCAGATGAGAAATATATCATCTATAAATCTGCAATACAGTTGTAGATGGCCCATCCAGGCCTGATCCGCAAACACATGGTCCTCCTCAAATTTAGCCATAAAGGTGTTCGCATAGGCCGGGGCTCCAGAAAAGCCCATCGATGTACCCGTTAGCTGTAAAAAGAATCGATCTTCTCATTGGAAATAACTATGATGGAGGCAAAAGTGCAACAACTCTAATATGAATACCTTGTCAGCTTTTATCTTGGACGGTTGCAACAAATACCCACTCCACTGCTTCCATTCCTTCAGCATAAGGAATAGAAGTGTAAAGCGACTTCACATCAATGATGTACAATATGAAGTTGCTGGTCAATGAATTGGCAATTTGCTGGAGTTTCAATAAAAAATCTGTAGTGTCTTTTATATATGAAGTCCAACCTTGCACAACCTTGCACAAACGGTTGTAAGCAACAATCAAGATATTGCCCCACTGGTTCAAAAAGGGTGCCACAACCTGCAACGATCGGTCTGAATGGAGGATCTTGGACACTCTTATGGATCACCCCGGGACATTGCTGGAGCCGGCCCTGGGGGGTGGCGGTCCCCAGGGCCATTGAGGGCTCCACGAGGGGGGCCGCATGGCCTCCCTCGAACAGATTTAAAGCCCCGGGGAGGTGGTGGTCCCCGGGGCAGTATGGGGGGGCACAAGCCCCCCCACACTTTTATTTCTATTGAAGCCCCGGGGAGGTGACGGTCCCCGGGGCTGTGGGGGGCCGCGTGCCCCCGCATAATATTAATCATGCCCCTAGGAAGGTGATGTTCTGTGGGGTTGCGGGGGCCCCCGCAGGCCCCCACATATATTTTACTTATTGCCCCCGGGACCTGGCCCAACCAGGGGGCATATTAAAACAAAGCGCCGGACACCGCGCTTCATTTTTTTTTTTTTTTTTCTCGGCGGGATTCATGCACCCAGCGCAAATCTTGCTGAAAAAATTCAATAAAAAATGTTTCTTTTGGCCCTGGGGGTCCCTGTGGGACCCCCTGACCAGGCCTAGGGGGACAGGGTGTTTCTACCCTGCCCCCTTTTCTTTTTTTTAACCATTTTCTTCCCTTTTTACTTGTGACTCGGTTTTACCGAGTCACACGATGGCTGCCAACACTTCTTGGTTTGGAGTGTTGACAGCCAATCAAAATGAAGCTCGTGATCGGGAGGCTTCGCGGATCCACCGCGGTCACCAGATATCGATATTTTTTATTTTTGAATTTCTCAGGAACTAATGAACGGATTAACACCATTTAAAAAAAAGAACGCTTTCTGACCCAAGACCTAACTTTTTGCCAAATTTGGTGTAATTCCGTTCAGCAGATCGGGCTTGTTAGATTTGGGGGTCTCTAGTTGGCAGAGGTAGGTAGGGACCCTTGCGTCTAGTCAGGGTAAGGGGGTACACTCCTAAAATAACCCCTGCTCACCCCCTTGGTAGCTTGGCATGAGCAGACAGGCTTATCTCAGAGGCAGTGTGTAAAGCATTTGTGAACACATACAGTGACCCAGTGACAACACTACAGATGGACACCACACCAGTTGTATATTAAAAATAAGTATTCTTTATATAGATTTAACACAAGACCACAAACAACAAAAATCCACAATACTGTACTTTAAAAATGGTAGAATTAGCTCAGTTCTCTTAAGATGTAAAATGCAACCCTTTGAGTTCAATGTACCTTTGGAAGCGTAACGCTATACAACGAAAGTGTTGCAGGGAAGGTGATGCGTCGGTTCCTTACACGCAAGAACGGTGATGCGTCGGGTCCCTACTGATGCGTAGGGGATGCGTCAGTTCTTCTCGGTGTGGGGAGGTGATGCGTCGGTTTCTTACTGCGCTTCTGTGGCGATGCGACCAGCAAAGCCGTGATGCGATGAAGATCTGGTGCAATGGAACAAAGATGGCGTCTTCTTCTTGATGCGACACGATGCGTGCATGCCCGACGGCCGTGCGGCGACTCAACGATTCTTCTGAGCTGCGACAGGCCCTGCGACACGCTTCCCGGTGATGCGGCGGCGTCTGATGCGACATCGATCCTCTTCTCCGGCGATGCGAGGCGCTTCAGCGATGCGATGCGACAGCTGCAGCAGCGACACCCTTCTTCAGCGATGCGACAACAGCGGCTGCGGCGGTGACACGCTTCTCCGATGATGCGGCGGTGTCTGATGCGACGTCGATCCTCTTCTCCGGCGATGCGAGGCGCTTCTGCGTTGCGAAGCGACAGCGGCAGCGGCGACACCCTTCTTCAGCGATGCGATGACAGCGGCTGCAGCGGTGACACGCTTCTTCTTCGTGAGTCGCGCTTCCAGCTCCTTGTGACACGCAGTCCCTCAGAAGGCCCAACACAACAGCAGGCACTTCAAAAGAACTCTTGGGGAGCTGGTGGGTGAAGTCTGTTGTCCCTGAGACTTCAGCAGGAGGCAAGCTCTCTCTCAAGCCCTTGGAGATCCTTTACAAATTGAATGAAAAGTAGCACAAAGTCCTTTCTCCTTTCTTTGGCAGTCAGGCAACCACTGCAGGCCAATCCCCCAAACAGCACTCAGCATAGGGATAGTCTCCTCCTGCAGTCTCTCTCTCTGGTTCCTCTCCTCAGCAAAGGTTCTTCTTGTTTCCCAAAGTGATCTAAAGTTCTGGGGTCTGGGTCCCCCTTTTATACTCATTTTCCTTTTGTTCTCTGAAGGCAGAGAGGCCTTTGCCTAGTCCAAACCAGTCTGGTCAGTCCTGGAGCACTTTGTTGACAAGACTCCTTCTTTCCTTTCACAGTGTAGGCCAGGGACATCAGACGCACCACAGGAGGTGGAGCCAGCATTGTGGAGGAAAGGCACAGCCCTATTCAGGTCCCAGGTGCAACTCCTCGCACCCATCTCCATGCAGATCTCTCTATTCAGCCCTGTGCTGACTCACCCTGTCTCCGGGAATCCCCCAGCCCCAGCCCCTGTCACTCACAAACCAGACATGGAATACACAACCTAGCAGAGGCAGGCTTGGATAGTTAGGCAAGAAAATACCTACTTTCTAAAAGTGGTATTTTCAAACACAGAATGTTAAAACCAACTTCACTAAAAGATGTATTTTATCATTCTGAGTTCAGGCATACTAAATTCGTTTTTCTACCATGTTCCCTGGGTCAGTTAGGATTATAAGATGTAATAATCAAACTGCCCATTCTGGCCTATGGGGAACAGGTAGCCTTGCAATAGTGAAAAACGAAAATGGCTGTAATTCACTATTAGGACATGCCGCACACACCAGGGCATGTCCTACCTTATACTTACAATGCACCCGGCCCTTGGGCCTACCATAGTGGTGTCTGATATGAAGAAAAGGGAAGGTTTAGGGACTGGCAAGTGGGTGCACTTGCCCAGTCAACTAGGCAGTACCAGACTGCCACAGGCTCTGCAATGGCAGGCCTGAGACACACTTTTACAGGCTGCTTCTGTGGGTGGCACAACCAGTGCTGCAAGTCCACCAGCAGCATTTGGTTTACAAGCCCTGGGCACACTCAGTGCACTGTACTAGGGTCTGACAAGTAAACCAAACCAACCAATCATGGAATCACTAATCCATACATCAATTTACCATAGGGAGCCCTTGCACTGTGGCACTGAATAGCAGTGGCACAGTGCCCAAAGCATCTATAACCAGCAAAAACACATGAGGCAACAGCAAAAAAATGGAAGGGAGACCCACGCCATCAGTGCCAGGTCTAACAGGGCTGAAGCTTTTTCTAAAGTTTCCTACCGAAATTAACATGGAGAAAACACGTTTTGGGATCCCCCTTTTTTCTCTGCCCTTGCTTGACAATCACCCTGAAACTTTCAAGACAGGAGCTGACCTGAGCGAACCATAAGTTTTGAAATTTTCGCGAAGATTCGTCAAACGGCGCCAAAGATATTGGCAAAAGAAAAAACACTTTTTGAAAAGAAATGAGGTCCTAACTATAACTACCTTCTGGCGACCGCGGTCCCCGTGGCAATGTTTAAAATACATGCTAGGGCCGCGCGGGCCCCCGCAGGCCCGGGGCCCGCCACCTCCCAGGGCTTTTTAATAATGGAAATGCATGGGGGGCCACCTCCCGGGGCATTCCTTAACTTGGGTAGGGGGGCCTCGCAGGCACCCCCAAGCCCTGGGGACCGCCACCTCCCTGGGGCTTCAATTTTTAAAATTAAGTGTGGAGGGGGGCTTCTGCCCCCCCACACTGCCCCGGGCACCACCACCTCCCGGGGCTTTACATCTGTTGGGAGGGGGTCATGCGGCCCCCTTCCAGGAGCCCTCCTTGGCCCTGGGGGCCACCACCCCCCAGGGCGGCTTCAGCAATGTCCCAGGGTGCCCACCCCAGGACATTGCAGTTTTCTATGGCAGGGCGGGAGCACTGCTCCCACCCTGTCAGAGCAAACACTGCTTCGCTTTATGGAACAAGAGTATGAAAAATGTTCTCGCTTCCATGAAGCAAAGCCAGTGCTTAATTTGTAAAATATTAAGTGCCAGGGCTCCGAGCAGGAGGCCACTGCAGCTTGCACCAACCATCGCCCTTGTCATTGCTGCCAAAACAACAACTAACCATTTCTCTTGCATGTAAATGCGACAGTTCAGATTATTCCAGGTCCCCAAAGTTAAAGGAATGGCTGGGGAGGCAGGTATTAGCAATTTTAATCTATATTGTATTTCTAAACAACCGTTGTTCTGCTCATCTCTAAATTAGATGAGCAGCGCCACCATGTGGTAGACTGTTCTAAGTATGGTGACAATTAGGAGCCAGTGCCGAGCACCGGAAACCAATTAAGTGCCGGTGCTGAGCACCGGAAAGCACCGGCTCAAATTAAGCACTGTGCGAAGCAGATTTGCTTTTGGGCAAAGGGAGCTGCATGTCAGCAGCTCCCTTTGCCCAAAAGTAATGCCAGCTCCCGCAGGAGGCGGGAGCCGGCAAAGACCGCGGGGGCCTTGGGGCTCCGCCTGCAGTCCCCAAACAGAGGCCATGCCCTGGGGGATGGAGTCCCCTTTGCCTAAAATGGCCTGGGAAGGGGGCCATGTGGCCCCCTCCCTTTTTTTTTTTTTTTTAAACATAAGGCTGGCCCCGGGGAATGGGGTAAATGGGGCCATAATTTGCCACAGGAGGGGTGCCATGTAGCCCCCCTCCAAAAATGTATTAAAAAAAGACAGGCTGGGCAGGTCTCAGGGGATTGGGTCCCCGGGGCCGAAAGATGCCCAGGGAAGGGGGGCCATGCAGCCCCCTTCCATAAATACATTTTTGCCAGGCCCCAGGGGATGGGGTCACCGGGGACAAAATCAGCCTGGGGAGGGGGGCTGCACAGCTCCCCTACCCTTTAAAATAGGAAAAAAAAGAAAGGCCTCGCCCTGGGGGATGGGGTCCCGGGGGCAAAAATGGCCCGGGAGGGTGTCCACTCACCCCCCTCCCTTTTTGAAAATGGCCAGGCTCTGGGGGATGGGGTCCCCGGGGACAATATCGGATAATGGAACTGGGGGGCATCAATTATTTTTTTTCTCTCGTTATAGGAGTCGCGACCCCATTGCGGCTCTCAGCGTTGCCACCCAGTGTAATGTTGCGGTGGATTCGCGGATCTACCTTAAATAAATAATTTAATAGTATATAATTTAGAAGGTAGTGTTGCATTTCTGAACTTTTTTTGTAGAGTTAGTGAGATTGAAGTTAATAATCACATTAAATTTGATAGAGTTAGTAATAATATTTAAAAAAAATTACAAGTTAAACTTGAAAAGTGTATTGTGTTGTAGTACATTGAATTCGTGCTTTTGTATTGTGGATTCACAACAGGTTCGAGAATCCACAAAATGTTTTAAAAAGAGTATGTATGTTTCAAAAAAATAAAGATTCACTGTTGGGTTATAGGGTGGCTCTAAAAAGAGCCCTTGTTTTCATTATGACTTTGTTGGAGCTACATGTAAGTGCGGACGCACAGCTTAAGGTTGTTGAGAAATACTCTGTTTCCTTCATCTGTGAAGTGAACTCCATCAGTTCTTTAGATGTCATCCATATCGAAACATAGATTGTTGTTATAGATGGAGCCCATCCTAAGGTCTCTGAGGTAAGCAGAAACAGCCTTATTGACATTTTTCCTAGCTTTCTCAAACTGTGGACAGAATTAATTTGACCACTTCCATTTCTATCTTTGGCATATATTAGAGTATAGAAAGACAGTTTGAGGCAAAAGCAACATCAATTGTGCAAAGGTATCCTTCATTAGCATTTCCAGACCTACCCCAGTCAATGTGCCGAGGTCATTGCCACCACAGTGCGCAATCATGAGGTCAGGGGGTTGGAGATGCAAAAAGGTTTTAACCAAAGGCATCAATTGGTGCCACTTCAATCCTCTCTGTGCAATCTATTTAATATCCACATTTTGCAAACCTAGGTCTTTGTCAATACCTCTGTGTTCAGCATACTTTTTGCACCAGAAAACATAGCTGTGCCCTACAATTCATACTTGTAAGCATCTTGAAGACGATGTCTGGAAGGAATGAAAAGATATCTGTAGCTCAGGTAGTCAGTTGGTAGAATGAGAGGTATCTAAAATGGTGGGGAAGTTGCTGTTTTTGAAAAAGCCGATAAGTGATTGGCTGTTCATTAACATTATGCACTCAAAAATAGGATGCATGGGATTTTCCTGAAGAAGCATGTTTCTCTTTGGTTATTAAAAAATGTTTGAAAGGTACAGTAGATAGGATAAGGTAATATTTTGCAAAAGTCAACCACACCTGCTATTTGCATTTGTAAGCTACTGTGCTGAACTTGAAAATATGGTGAACTTGTGACCTGCCAGTACAGTTGAATGTTGCAGAAACTGTTACTATGAAAACTGGGATTAAGCAAAATGGGGGCAGAATTGAAAGTTAACTGTGGATTTAAAATGTGAAATGGTAACTTATATATAAGTGATCTGTTACTAAATTAAGTTTTTCTAAGTCAGTAGTATGTGTAGAAGTAGTCTGTTGTTTAAAAAAAATTCTAGTATTATTAGAAATAGGTTTTTGAACTCCCATGTGGATTTGCGGCTCTATCGCGACACTACACTGCGGCACCGCGGTGGAGTCGCGACTCCAGAAAATTACAGAACCAGTTTGGGCACTTTTAGAAGACAGTTAGAAAGGGTTAATATGCCTAATCAATAGAAATGTGTTTCACAATTTGAAATGATGTAGAAAGCAATTTGATTTGTTACTTACATTTATTTGTGTGCAGAAAGAGAGGGGAAGTTTGCCATTACTGGTTTTACCTTGTTGAGAGTGGTGCATTACATTTAATGTGTGCAAAAGAAAATCTTTTATGAGTTTCTGATATTTCATGTTCTGCAATACTATTTGAAAGGTGAGTTACAAATTTGTAAGCTGTGCTATATATTATGTAGTAGTGCTTCACTCTTTGTAGTGATATTTTTAGATTTGAAGAGCATTATTTTCAAAGTTTGGAAATTATTAGAGAAGTGTGATATTTGAAATATGTTACAAAATGTACAGATGTGTATTGTACTTTGTTTTATTGTACTGAAATGATGATTGAAATAGTTTGTCCATAGTAATATGTGTATATTAGTAGATGGATTAGTGATTATGGTAGTTTGTATGAGTCTTTGGAAAGGTACAGTTAAAGTACGCCGCATAATTTTAGGTGTCTCTTTCAAATTGGAAGTGCAGTCTGTCAAGTTTTAAGGTCTGCATGGACATGTGACTGAGGTATGTGTCTACTTGCACATGTATTCTCATACGTGTTATGCATCTGAAGATGCTAGATGTATAAAACACAGGTATACATCTATTTGTATGTTTCTTTTACATATGATGCCACTAGGCAAAGGTACAGACACATACATGCATGCTTTCAGGAATATGCTGAGACTTACAACAGAGATATGCAAAGGGTTACTGCTTTATATTTGTCTAGGCCCAACACCTTGAGTACTTGCAGAATAGTGAAGCTGAAGTACAAAATTGAGGTTTACGACACGTTGGTAGAGGGATTACTGATTAGGCTACTTTGTATGAGTTTGTGGAAAGGTACACTTGAAATAAGCCACAACATTTTAGATGTCTGCTTGAAATGGGAAATTCAGTCTGTGAAGTTTTAAGGTCTGCATGGTCTTGTGACTGAGGTATGTCTCTACTTGCACATGTATTCTCATACGTGTTATGCATCTGAAGATGCTAGACATATAAAACACAGGTATACATTTATTTGTATGTTTCTTTTATATATGATACCACTAGCAAAAGCTAGAGACACATGCATGCATGATTTCAGAAATATGGTGAGACTTACAACAAAGATATGCGAAGGGTTGCTGCTTTATATTTGGCTAAGTCCAACACCCTGAGTAGTTGTTGAATAGTGAATCTGCAGCACAAAAGTAAGGTTTAAGATATGTTGGCAGAGGGATTAGTGATTAGGCTACTTTGTATGAGTCTGTGGAAAGGCACATTTGAAATATGCCGCATAATTGTACATGTCTGCTTGAAATGGGAAGTGGAGTCTGTGAAGTTTTAAGGTCTGCATAGTTTTGTGACTGAGGTATGTCTTTACTTCCACATGTATTTTCATTCGTTTTATGCATCTGTAGATGCTAGACATATAAAACACAGGTATACGTCTATTTGTATGTTTCTTTTATCTATGATACCACTAGCAAAAGGTATAGACACATGCAGACATGCTTTCAGGAATATGGTGAGACTTACAACAGACACATGCAAAGGGTTGCTGGTTTATATTTGACTAGGCCCTACACCCTCAGTAGTAGTAGAATGATGAAGCTGGAGCACTAAAGTGAGGTTTAAGACATGTTGGCAGAGGGATTAGCGATTAGGATACTTTGTATGAGTCTGTGGAAAGGTACATTTGAAACATGCTGAATAAGTTTAGGTGTCTGCTTGAAATGGGAAGTGCATTTGAAGATGCTAGACGTACAAAACACAGGTATACGTCTATTTGTATGTTTCTTTTACATATGATGCCACTAGGAAAAGGTGCAGACACATACATGCATGCTTTCAGGAATATGGTGAGACTTACAACAGAGATATGCGAAGGGTTGCTGCTTTATATTTGACTAGGCCCACACCTTGAGTACTTGCAGAATAGTGAAGCTGCAGCTCAAAAGTGAGGTTTAAGACATGTTGGTAGAGGGATTAGTGATTAGGCTACTTTGTATGAGTGTGTGGAAAGGTACACTTGAAATACGCCACATAATTGTAGGTGTCTGCTTGAAATGGGAACTGCATTCCGTGAAGTTTTAAGTCTGCATGGTCTTCTGACAGAGGTATGTCTCTACTTCCACATATATTCTCCTACATTGTATGCATTTGAAGATGCTAGACATATAAAACACAGGTATACGTCTATTTGTATGTTTCTTTCATCTATGATACCACTAGCAAAAGGTATAGACACATGCATACATGCTTTCAGGAATATGGTGAGACTTACAACAGGCACATGCAAAGGGTTGCTGCTTTATATTTGGCTAGTGCTAACACCCTAAGTAGCTGCATAATGGTGAAGCTGGAGCTCAAAACTGAGGTTTAAGACATGTTGGCAGAGGGATTAGGCTACTTCGTATGAGTCTGTGGAAAGGTACACTTTAAATATGCCGCATAATTTTACATGTCTGCTTGAAATGGGAAGTGCAGTCTGTGAAGTTTTAAGGTCTGCATGGTCTTGTGACTGAGGTATGTCTGTACTTGCACATATATTCTCATACGTGTTGTGCTTGTGAAGATGCTGGATGTGTGTAACACAGGTGTAGAACTATTTGTATGTTTCTCTTATGTGTGATGCCAGCAGCAAAATGTAGAGATGCATGTATGCATATATTTAGGAACATGGTGAGACTTATAATACTATTATTGCAAAGATTGCTGTTTTGCATTTCTGGAGTTCTCTTGCTTCTTTCTGCACTTTTCTTGACTGTTTCTTCACCTCTGTTGCTTCTTTCTTCATTTATGTTGCATCTTTCTGCACCCGTTTTATCTCTGTTGCTTTTTTCTGAACTTCTCTTGTTTTTTCAGTACCTTTTTTTTATTAGTTATAAAGAGAATAGCAATGTAATTGTAATTAATTGTTTACTGGTTACTATTAATGTTGACATGTAATTAATTTAAAATACTTAATTGATGTAAGAAACTATTGAAACTATTCTTTCTTTTTTAGAATTGTTTTTGTTTGGATTAAAAATTGAAGATGGCAAGAAAACATGAAAAGAGAAGACAACAAAGAACACAGAAGTACTTAAACCAAAGTAAAAAGAGTGGACTACAAAAAGACCAAAATGTTACTCAGGATAAAGTCTGTTCTGGTAAGAGTACTAAACAATTTCTTAATACAGTTGCAAAGAGATTAAAGAAAGACAATAGTAATGAAAGGAAAAATACATTTTTTACAACAAAGCACAAGGAAACGAACACTTGTAATGGAAAAAAAACCATTCATTTTTGGAAAAACAGCACATGTCACAAAAAGACAAAAACAACATGTACCAATGTTTCGAAATAGAGTAATTCAAAATTTAATAAAAGATTGTAAAAGTATAAAAGAAGATCAGCAGCATATAAGAAGAAGCAACACATTGAAAGTGTAGTAGCTACTGCTTTTGAATTGAAATGAAAATTATTTATATTAGTATTGAAGAGAATAAAAACATTGAATAAAACAATGCAATTTATGAAGGAGAAAAGCAAAAGAAAAAGACTGGTTAATAGAAGTAACTTTTGTAAAACTTGTACTGGTGAATGGAAGCACACTTCGGACCCGATTCACAGAACTAACTTACGACAAAATCCTAAACTTACTACCATTTTGGTATTCACAGAATGAACTTACTCATTTTGGTATTCACAGAATGAACTTACTACCATTTTGGTTTTTACAGAATGAACTTACTCATTTTGGTATTCACAGAATGAACTTACTCATTTTGGTATTCACAGAATGAACTTACTACCATTTTGGTATTCACAGAATGAACTTACTACCATTTTGGTATTCACAGAATGAACTTACTACCATTTTGGTATTCACAGAATGAACTTACTACCATTTTGGTATTCACAGAATGAACTTACTCATTTTGGTATTCACAGAAGGCACTTACTCATCAATGAGTAAGTGCCTTCTGTGAATACCAAAATGTGTAAGTTACACAAAATGAGTAAATTACACAAAATGTGTAAGTTACACAAAATGAGTAAGTTACACAAAATGTGTAAGTTACACAAAATGTGTAAGTGCCTTCTGTGAATACCAAAATGAGTAAGTTCATTCTGTGAATACCAAAATGAGTAAGTTCATTCTGTGATTACCAAAATGGTAGTAAGTTTAGGATTTTGTCGTAAGTTAGTTCTGTGAATCGGGCCCTTCTAGTACTGAGCCTTTCTTTAATGAAGAAAGCTATTTTCAACAGAACACATTAGTTCATGCAGTTGATACTAGTGGTGGATGCTATGAGATGAAAGATGGTTGTCCCATTCCAAAAGAAACAAGCATTTGCAATGCAATCGGTCCCGCCTTTGGGACCATATATGTATTTAGCTATGCAGCACATTAGCCTGGGTGCTGAAACATCTACCATTCTTTAACATGGAGGGAAAGTAAGCACCAAACTGCGTGACACGCCAGGTATGGGAACACCGGGAGAGAAATATTGCCTTTCAGCGGGAAATGGTATGGTCCAAAGCTCTTTTTTTAATATAAAATCAAGGCCTTCGGTGGTCATATCACTGAAAAGACAAAATTTGAAAAAAATATCATTGTCTACGGGTGCTCGTGGAAGACAATTTCTACGGACTGGAATCTAGAGAATGCTTATGTGATTCTGGTATTTTACTGACCTCTGCTGGTCGTTTACTATCAAGAAAGTTAACTAGAGGCAGTTGCCAGAAAAATTTAAAAAGAAAATCCCTCAGCAGAAAGCAATTCTGATATTTTACTGACTTCTACTGGTCGTTTTTTATCAAGACAGTTAAATAGAGGCAGTTGAACAAGCAGAAAGCAACTCTGGTATTTTACTGACCTCTACTGGTCGTTTTCTATCAAGACAGTTAAGTAGAGGCAGTTGAACAGAAAAAAAAGCCCCTAAGTGGAAGCAGACAAGTCCTAGGGCTGTTCTATAGAGCCCACAAAGTTCATACACATATAAGTATATGCTAAAGTATATACAAGAGGTCTCGAATGCTCAACCTAAAAATGGTTGTTAAGAGTGTGGAAGAAGTAATAGCTGAAGAACTTCAAGGGAAGCGTACACAAGCTCTGGTAAATAAGTGGGATGTAGTAGTATTTACAGTATTCAACAGGAATTTATTGACATATTACTATTTTTTTTAGGAGGATATGCCAAACAAAAGTCTTAAACAGAAGATTAAGATGTTACAAGGATTAGATCCGTATAAAGTAAGAAAATATACTAACTTGCAGGGTCATTCTTTAGCTTGTCTTTCAAGAAAAGTGTGTCAAAGTACTTTTCATCATTTAAGAATGTTAGCAGTACACCACTCAGAAATGCGGAAGTTAGTAAGGAGACTCTACTATGTAAAAAGTCCTGCATTATGTTTAAGTGAAATGAACACAGCTCTTTTGCACGGTTCAGTATCAGATGTACAAAAAGTTTGTGATGATATATAGTTTTGTTTTTTTAGTTCACAAGAGGAGTGTAGAGAAAGTGAGAGCTTGTTAAGAGTAGGTGTTGAAGAACAGGTGAAAGAGATTAGTAATGATGAGTTTGCAGAAGAAATTACAAAGTTTAAGACAGTTTCATCTGAAAAACCAAACTATGTTTGTATTTGTTGTCGATGTACTCACTATGCAAGTCAAACTAGGAATGTTGATTTATATTTAAAAAGTGAAAAGGAAAACAACGATAAGTGGCAGCAATTTGGTGCTTATTTGTTGGTAGAAGGTCGGTTTGAGTTGGCTACTGATCAATGTATTTCTAATTATTGGTACAACAAATTAGAAGAGAACAAAATACCAGCTAGAGCAGTACATAACAACTTAGAGTTGGTTGCTATTCCTCTGGAACTGGCAGATTTGAATGCATATGAGTCCATTCTTCTTCAATCTGTGCACCCATTTCAGACTATAGTTCATATGGAGCCTAAAACAGGTAAGCTGCCCACAACAGATTTAGAAAGAGGTCTGAAAGGAAGAGTTGTGTACTTACCTTTAAATTTTAAGAAAAATATTGAAACTGTTGGTGTAGACAGGTAGGAAAATGAGCCAGTAGTTATTCTAGTTAATGGTGTACCAACAAAGAGTCGAAAAATATGGCAAGAGTTTGTAGTTGTTAATAAATTTCAAAAGGCTACATTATATCTGGCACAGAATAATATTTATTATAAGTATGTAAATGTTGATGAACAGGTTATATGCTTAGAAAATGAAACAGAAATTTCAAGTTGCCATATAGAAAAAGTGGACAAGTCTAGGAGTGAAGAGATTTATGAACATTATACTATACATCCTCTACATTCAAAAGAAGTGATAGGAAACAGTATTGAATTATTTCAAAAGAAGAAAGCAAAGGGAACTCCCATGAGTGTATGGGAAAAAAGTTTAGAAACTTGTTGTTTTCCAAAGCAATTCCCCACTGGAGAAGGTGGACGATTTGATGAGCGAGCTGTATGGATTCCAGCTTCAGAATACCGCTCGACAAGATTGTACTCTGAAGATCCAAGATTTCGACAGTGCATTCCATATATATTTCATCTTCTGTTTGAAAGTGATTTGTCTGCACTTTCATATGCAGTGAACCACTTTTTAAAAACAGGAGTTCATCTTCCACATGTTTCTGCCAAGAAATTCATGGACAAAGTTCAACAAAGATGAACATTTAAAATATCAGTTAATTAATTTGATGGCATGTCAACGTGGTGCCAATGAGTATTGGTATCATCGTCATGGAGAATTTAAATGTATGTTAAGAAACTTAGGTACTCCTACATGGTTTGTAACACTTAGCTGTGCTAATATGCGTAGGACGATTTACTTGAATTTCTACGAGAAGCAAATTCAAATGTTTAAAACATTGAATTGAAGACAGCTGGAGAACTGTGTTCCTTGGATCTTGTAAATGTGTGCAGATATTTTAATCATAGGTTTCAAGCTATGATGTCATTTATCTGCAATAAAAATAATCCACCTCTTGGAGAGGTAACAGATTTTTGGGGGAGAAAGGAGTACCAAGCCAGAGGTGCTCCTCATATACAAATGCTATTATGGACAAAGAATGCTCCAAAATTCGGAACTGATACTGATGAAACTGTTTTGTCTTTCATCGAACAGTATGTTACCTGTGCCATTCCAAGAGAAGGAGGAGAAAAGAGCTTGAGTCAACAAGTTTTACGGTTTCAAAGTCATCGATGTGGAAAATTCTGTCCACGAAAATACAAGTCTAAAGGTAAATTTTATACAAAATGTCGTTTTGGATTACCACGTCCAATAATTTCTGAAGGAATAGTAAATAGTTTTATGTCAGCAGTAAGGCTTACAATAACTCGAAAATCTCCGAAGAATACATACAACTTAAAAAGAGCCGAAGATTCAAAGTATATTAATGACTACAATCCAGTTATTTTGAAAATGTGGAATGCAAACATGGATATTCAATATGTTGCAGATAGTTCAATTGCTGTTGCTCGCTTTGTTACATCATATATAACCAAATCTGAAAAGACAGAGATGAAAGAAATGTGGGAAGATGTTTCACAAGAGAAGAGTCTTAGCAAGAAATTGTACAGTTTTAGCTTGAAAATGCTTTCCCATCGACAGATTGAATCCTATGAATGTTCAGATCGCTTGAGCTCTGCCAGTTTATATTCAAAGTCAAGAGGAATCATTTGGGTAAGTTTAGGTCTTGCCTCCACATGAAATAGAGTATTGAAAACATTACAAGAAATCGAATACTTAGCACTCAATGAACCAGAAAATACAGATGTTGTTAAAACTAATATGTTGGGTACATACTGTCCCAAAAGGAGTCCACATCTCGAAAACCTATGCCTGTATGAAATACTTCAACATTACAGCTTTAAAAGAAAAGTTATAGAAAATATAAAAGAAGAAAAATATGAAGTAATTGGATGTGATGTATGTTTGGTAAAACATGTAAAAGCAAATCTTATTAATCACAGAAAAACCAGTTGCGAAAGTCCAGATAAGAGGGAATATTTCTATTTAGCACTTCTGCAACTGTTCAAGCCTTGGCATAGTGAAAAGGAATAACTTAGAGATTTGGACTGCTATGAAGATTCTTTTAATGCAAGTAAAGATAGCATTCATTGGACAATTTTTCCTATATATCTACAAATGTTAAATGATGAGATTGCACAAGAAACTACTACAAAGTTCTGGTCCACTGAGTCAAGATCCACTGGGACAACCAATTGTCGAAAATGAAGCAGCAATAGCGATGAATGAGGTAGAAACTGCAATGCAACAAGCACAACAGGATATTATTCAGTTGGAAAAATTAGAAGAACTAATAAATATTGAACAGAAAGAAATATATCTAAAAGTCAAACAACAAATACAACATGGTTTGCTGCACGAAAAAAAAGAATGCCAATGTTCATCATTTAAACCTATTCTAATGTACATCAGTGGTCAAGCTGGAACCGGAAAAAGTTTCTTAATTAAAGCTTTGACCAGTTATCTACACAAAACTACAGAATCACATTTATCCTGTGTTGTAACAGCTCCAACTGGATTAGCAGCACACAACATTAAAGGGATTACTTTAACATTAATTACTTATGCTACCAGTTGAACATGATAATACATTGGAATATCAGAAGCTATCTGGAGAAGCTTGTTATGAAGTCTCTAGAGTTCTGAAGAAAATCAAACTTTTAATCATTGATGAGGTGAGCATGGTCTCAAACTTAATACTTGCCTTTGTACATTTAAGAATGCAACAGATTTTAAAAACAGATTACGATGTTCTGTTTGGAGGAAAACATTTAATTGTATTCGGAGATCTACTACAACTTACTCCTGTAAAAGGACAACCTGTTTTTAAAACACTTGTCCATGAAGACACTAGAAAATCTTTGGGAAGCATTGGAAATGTGAACATTTGGTTACATTTTGAATATAAAGAACTTGTTAAGAATATGCGACAAGCAAGTGATGAAGATTATGGAAATATTCTTCAAGACATAAGAATTGGTGTCTTAACAAAACATGGTAAACAAGCCTCAGAAAGTCGGTTACTAAGGAACTTGTTTACAGCTGGAAACACAGCAGCTGAAGTAATGTACAATATGCTTGGAGAAAAGCAGACTATAGTTTGCCTAATACCTACACTGGTACAGTGTTCTATATTTAATCAACAACTTCTCAAGCTGGAAAAAGAAGAAATAGTGGAAATTAAAGCTATTGATAAAATTACAGAGAAACTACAGGTTAAATTGGATTCTTTGGAAAAGTCTGTATCTAAAACTGCAGGCTTAGAAAAGACTTCACATGTACGTATAAACTGTCGGGTAATTTTACGGCGTAATTTGAATGTAGAAGAAGATTTAGTAAATAGAGCAATGGGAAAAGTTGTTAAAAATGTAAAATGGAATAGAATTTTTGATTATAAAATTTGATCAGATTAAATAGGTAAGACAGATTGGGCATTGTGTTGTACTTTTTTTGCTTATAAAAGACTTGTATGTTTGCAGAAAACAGTTTCCTCTGTCGTTAGCATATGCACTAACTATTCATAAATCTCAAGGTCTAAGTATAGACACTGCTTTTGTAAATATCGGAAGTACAGTGTTCAAAGAGGGAATGGCATACGTTGCATTGTCTCGAGTAAGAACATTGGTTTGTATTTGATAGATTTTGATGAGAATAGGATTTGTGCTGATGTAAATTGTGTAAGGGTGTACAATCGTTTAAGAAGACTTTATGCTCCTGATTTAGGTGAATATCCCATGTATGAGAAAAGTGTAGTGTGTCCAAAACAGAAATATGTCAAAGATGCACTTGAGGTTCAAAAAAAGAAAACAAATGAAGAGAAATTTGAAGGCGTAAAGAAAAAGAAAATAGAAACTGTTGATGACACTGTAGGATACCAGTTGGAAAATAGTTCAGGTATCAACTGTTATGCTAATGTGATTCTGAATGTTGTCTTTTATCTACAAGATCTTCATCATGAAATCATGAGAAAATGTCAAAAAAGATTCTGTTCTTTACTACATCATGTATTTCAACAGTTGGTAACTGATAGAAGTAAAATGCATACTGCTTCTAGCGTTCGGCATCTTTTGGATATATGTACTGGTTCTTTGACATTTACTCTCAATATACAACAAGATGCACAAGAATTTCTAATGCTTATGCTTGGAGTATTAGAAACTGAAGAGATACAGATTGAAAACTTTTTTAGACTAAGTTACAGATGGGATCATAAATGTGAAGAGTGTTCATTTACTTCTACCACTGACATACAAACAGAACGATTCATATACTTGACAATACCAGACTGCAAATCAGTACCTTTTAACAAATTGATAAAAACAGCTAATCAGGACATGAGATGTTTGCATTGTAGATCAGAGATGTTGTACATTACATATAGAAAGATTTGGAAAATATCTTCATTTTAATGCTACAACGTTGTAGAGCAAATGGAAGAAAATTGCAAACAAGAATTTCACATTTTAAAGAAAGTCAAATATCTATTTCAGGAAAAACTTTTACAGCAGTGGCTCTTATTTTCCATGATGGACCTACTACAACATCTGGACACTATAATGTTTATTTAAAGTGCAATATAGGATGGACACATTGCAATGATGCCCACTTGGTATTCAAACCTAGATTGCCTTATGAATTACCAAATTCATATTTGTTATTTTTGAAGCCAAAGTTTTGAGTACATCATTCGGCCTATTGGGAAGATGTGATCAGAAAGTAGACAGGACTGGAAACTATTAGTATTTATAATTAGTGTTTGGAATATTATTTGCGCTTATTGATATTGCATTTGGAAAATTGTGTTTAAAAGGAAATACTTTATATATTTGTTGTCTATATTGTACCAGATGGAAATGAGAGTCTACATTTTGGCAAATGTATTTGAAATAAATGATAGAGTTAACCTCTTCCGTGCGTCGGACGGCCCGGGCCGTCTGACGTCACGGTGGGTGTGTGCAGAGGACGGCCGGGGGCCGACCGAACCGCGCATGCGTCAAATTCCTCAGCACCGCGGGGGAATTCCGGCCGCAGCGAAGCGGTTAATGTAGATGAAGGAAGTAATTAAGAAAGTGTAGATAGGAAAACACATAGCTACACATATTGAAAATAAAGCTCTACGCTGATTATTTTTTTTCTACAATCAATTTGATTGTTTTTTTCCCCGCTGTTCAATGATGATACTACATTGAAATCACTGTGTATGGTGAAGTTATGTGCAATCTGAGAACAGCAAAAAAGGGAATCTGAAAATGGGATGCTTGTTTGGGCCAGAGGAGGCCCCCGCACTTACCGGTAGCACTGCTCCTCCTGTTCACGCATCACTCTTCCCATTTTCACTGGGGTGGTACTCGGTCCCCCAGCGCAACGTGCTTCACGACAGGGCCGGGGCCACGTACCTGATGCTCCACAAAGGCGCTGAAACACTTCCGCAGCGCGGGAGGCTTGTTTGGGCCAGAGGAGGCCCCCGCACTTACCTGCGGCACTGCTCCTCCTGTTCCCGCATCACTCTTGCCATTTTCGCTGGGGTAGGACTCTTTCCCCCAGCGCAACGCGCTTCATGGCAGGGACGGGGCCATGCACCTGACACACCACAAAAGTGCCGGAACCCTCCCACAGCGTGGGATGCATGCAGGCGCGCCTGGCCACACCTGACCGAGGCTGGGCTGGGCCACCCCTCTAGGCTCTTGCATCTGGAACTGCGGCCCAGAAAGGAATTAAACCTTCTTATAAGGTAAGATCATGGGGAAGAGGAAGACAGCGATGCCGAACACCAGAGAACGCCTGCAGGCCGCAACCATAACTAGCTTTTTGACTACAGCAATGGAGGCGATTAACAATGAGATTGCGTGGAGGAGAGGATGGGGGTTACTAAGAAAGCTATGCATACTAAACCCCTGGGTGGAGTCGCCGGAGACATGGGTACAGCTCAGCCCCCACGGCCCCCCCACCAGGCCGACAGCAGTAAGGACACTGGAAACCCTTTTAAGACAAAATCCTAACTTTACTACTACTAAATGCCTTCTGTGAATACCAAAAGTAGTAAGTTTAGGATTTTGTCTCAGATTAGTTCTGTGAATCGGGCCCACAGACTTTACCCAATTGTATCAATAGTCCGGTTGCCAGAGAGTCTGATCTCATCATGCAAGATGGCAATAAGTTCAGTTGCCTGTTCTGGAATGTAGCTGGGCTTGCGTCCAAGGTGAAATATTATGACTGGGTAGATTTTATAAAAGGCTACGACATTACCTGTATTCAAGAGACGTGGGCCCGCGAGAAGATATACATAGATGGTTTTATGTCTATCGATACACCAGCTGTCCGCTCGCGCGGATGACACGACTGAAGTGGCTTGCTCACTTTAATAACAACAACACTGGGCAACAAAATACGCTCTTCTAACCTGGACACTCCGCATTTTCAATTTATTAATGTCACATATGAACTTAATGTCACACTCATAATTGTAAATTTTTATCATAACAATTTTATTCCTTTTAATACAGAAATAGCGGCTAACCTTGAAACATTATTAGGTAACACATCATGGATCTGAACACAGATTATATAATATTATGGGGCGGGGATTTTAACTCCAGACTTTGCACATTATCACAGGTTTCCGTTTGCACCCACAGGGAAGTCTTCTCTGAGGGCCAAGCCATTTTGAACACACTTCCTATGCAATGTTTTTAACTCTATTTTATCTAAATTTGCTCTTTTTTTAACTATAGACTTGACTTCGGGGGCTGGGCAGGAGGAGATTGCGCATACTAGCTGTAGTCGGGGCAGTCTTATTGGTTTTATTGCCCTTTCTGACTATTATAAGCCCAAGTCGGCACATTTTTCAATTTTAAAAGTACCTTTTAGCGACCACTTTTCCTCTAGTGAATCACTTTGAAATACAAACCAAGAATATGCCCCTAGCAGCGCCTCCCTTAATCCATCATAAAAATAAGGGTCTCATGTGTAAATGGGCATCTATGATCCCTGATGTGGTTTTGAGAAAACCTTTCGAAAAAAATAGGTCGCAATACTTGACTTGCCTCGAAGAAGAACTAAATCGAAGGACCATGCTAGCAGCGTTCACAGACATTTCTATAACTTTAAATGAAATTCTAAAATGTGACAGAAGGCCTACGCCCCGCAAACAGTTTAAATGTTTCAATAATGATTGTACAAGGAGCCATAACAAGCTCACCGAAGCTTTAAAACAAAAGCCCAGGATGCGTGGCCAAGATGGCGGCCGAGTAGGACGTGCCTGCAAGCCGCTCCGGTCCTTCCCCTGGGCCCCAGTTCTACAGCAACGTATAGCAGACACGGGGGCAAAGAGAGATCAACGGCATCCCCTGATTATGATTCTGCGGCAGTCTGGGCCGGGGGACGTTACGGAGGTGCAGCACAGACCCTGCATAATCGTGCCTGCTGTTCCTGTGAAGTCGGGCATCAAATCGGTGATGGCCTGCACCCAGCACAGCTACATCAAGCCGGAGTCCGCGCTCGGAACGGCAGGCCGCGGGGCCCTGGGAGAGGATCGACTTGGGCAGGAGACCCGACAACAGTGTTGGCAGCCCTCATGAGCCGGGGCGAGTCGAACGACGAGGCCGTGTCCGGGAGAACAGAGGAAGCGGGCTGGGCCGGTCTGTAATACATTGCCCCCTACGGAGATGCATCGGGGGTGAGGCAGCGAAAAGAAACAGTCCCCACGGGCCCTGGGACGCTGCCAAAATAGAGAAGGTGAGAGGGGCCCTACTTTCCAACAGTACCGACTTGCAACCAGCACAGATACGCAGAGCCGGGGCCTGCGCAGGCTTGCGATGACTGGCTGCGGGGCCCTGGGAGACGATAGACTGGGGCAGCAGCCCTGAACTTGGTGCGGGCAGCCCTAAATAGCCGGACTAGGCCAAGAGACGAGGTCGTGTCTGGGTAAACAAAGAGAGCGGGCTGGACCGGCTTGTACTATAGCGCTCCCCCCAGAGAAGCAGTGGGGGTGCCGCAGCGAAAGGGCACAGGCCTCATGGGCCCGGAGATGCTGGTGGCCTGACTCCGGGGACATGCGAGACCAGATAGCATAGCGAAGGGCAACGTCGCACATAGAGAAGGTGAGCGGGGCCCTACAACCTTGCAACAGCCCGAGCCGAGGGACTGCCTGGAGGCACACTGTGAAGAGTCGGCGTAGTCGCGCTGGCCACTCCGGGGAGGTTGGGCCTCCAGTGGTAGCGGCCTAAGGCAGCTTAGCGAGGCAAAGCCGGGGCCCGCGCGGGCTTGCGACAGCTGTCTGCGTGCGCCCAGGGAGCTGGTGCCCAGAGCAGGGCAGCCCTAATGAGCCAGACGGGGACGAGGGATCGGGCCTTGACAGAGCGATCAGAAAATAAAGGCAGGCCTGGCCTGTAAATAGCGCTCCCTAAAGAGATGCAGACAGAGTACGGTGGGGAAGGAAGACAGCCCACGCGAGCCCCGAGACTCTGGCGGCCTAATTTTGGAGAAGTGTGAGGCCAGATGGCACAGTGAAGGGCCATGCCCGGAATACTGAGAAGGTGAGCGGGGCCCTCTAATCTCTCCCCCCTGTTGACACTATTAAAGACTCTTGGCATTCCACTATACCGGCATTAACCGGGGGTCCCATTACGACTTGTGTCGGATCCTGACTAAAGTGGAGGAGGGGCGGGAGAGGAGGCCCCCACCGGTCCCTGGGAGAGCAAGAAAGGATAGCTGCAAGCGAGACTTGCAAATCCAAGTTGCCATACAGTTTCCCGCGCAGCTTATGGGACACTGGAACTAAGTGCCTCCTCTCTGGAGAGCAGGCATTGGAGACGAAGATGAGGTAGGCCGGAGCAGTGAGAGATTCGTCGTCGGACCCAGAAGGCGATCCCAAGGGTAGCCCTACCTGCGAGTTGACAGGCCTCAAATTGCACCCTTCGGACTAGCAACAGCATAGCAAAAGGGTGAAACGGCAGCCGGCCCCTCCCCTTGAGCCGGGTTAACCGAGACTCAGGTCGCAGAGTGGCCCTCAATCCACAAAGAGCCGGCTGCGGAGTGGTGGAGGGGGCGGACTAGGAACAGACCAGCAGTCCAGAGGGGGTAGAGGCCCAAACAGATATCTCAGACGCTCTTGATCTTGAGACTGGAGGCCGTAGGACCTCTTCATAAAGCAGAATACTGAAATAAGTGAAAGAGGAGTGACCTTTAGTCATGGCGACCAACAAAGCAAAGAAAGAACGCTCAGTAAAGGATCTCCTCCTCAAGACCAGCGCTGGTGGTGCCGAGGCAGCCCCGTCCCCAAGTGGACACTCAGTGGACCAGGAGCAGGGAGACACTGAGGGCCCCATCACGCGCAGTTTCCTTGAGTCCTTATTCGCCTCCCTGAAAGGAGAATTTCACTCCATGAAAAAAGAGATCTCCTTGGAACTCTGGGAAATGCGAAGGGACATAGACTCAGTTGGCGAAAGGGTAGATGCGTTGGAGACACAGGCCTCAATGAGGGATGAAGAGATTGACCAGCTTCAACAGGAGGTTCTCCATCTTCAAGATCAGCAACTGGACCTCCAGGACCACGCGGAGGACCTTGAGAACAGCTCCCGACGGAACAACATTAGAATATGAGCGGTTCCTCAGGGAGCAGAGGGGCAGGACATTGAAGCCTTTGTGGAAGAACTATTTCGTTTCATATTGGGAGCCCCTCCGGAGCAGCGGATTAAACTAAACCGGACCCATCGTGTGGGGCCTAACAGACCAGCGACAGCTCCCCCCCAGACATCCTCACGTGCGTCCACGACTTTCAGCTCAAAGAGCGGATTCTTCGGGAAGCGCGCGACAAGCATCGCATAGACTTTTGATCATCCAGGCCCCTCCTATATCAGGACTTAGCCGCATCCACACTGCAAAAAAATGAGGGAATTTAGGCCAATCACAACATACTTGCGCTCAAAAGACATTTCATACTCGTGGGGGCATCCCTTTCGGATAATCTTCAAGTGGGACGGCAAGCTACGACAAATTTGCTCATTACAGGGAGTCAAAAATTAATCAACTTGCCTGAAGACGAGCCGGGGGCCCAAACGCAGGAGGACACCGCAGGACGGCACTCTGGAACAGAGAGATGGCGATGGGTGGGAAGGTATCGGCTGCGCCTCCGACCGGACCCTGAGACGCTGGCCAAAGAAAGAAAAGCAGTTATCGCCTCACTGGAAGAGGACTCAGCCGCCGCAGAGTGAAGTTAGCAACAAAACGATATTTGGGGGCGAGTGGAAGAGGTGGCGGCACCTCCGGGTCTTTGAAATTGGGGCCCGGGTGGGATGGGGACAGGGTAATGGGTCCTGCTGAACATCTCACGTCTCACCATGGGGTCTGCAACCCAGGACTATTACGGACTTAGTACGTTTTTGTTCAGTTTTGTATGTTTTGTTTCCAGGGTAATGGGGTTCTCTCCTCCTCCTCCTAATCACGGAAGAGCTTGGAGAAGCTCACGAAAGGGTGACCATCGGGTATTTGGGGTTGGCACGTACATGGATATCCACAGGACCGGGCAGGGACTGGGTTCACAGTCCCCTAACACACATTCCGAAATCCATTTCCATGGCAGTGGACATTAAAATTCTATCGCTCAATGTAAAAGGCCTTAAAAGCCCAATTAAGAGACGAGCAGTCCTGTTGTTTCTAGAGAACTCTGATGCCCACATCTGTCTCCTTCAGGAGACGCACCTCCTGACAAAGGACACCCATAGATTGCTGGCCAGGGCATTCCCCCACCAGTTGTTTTCATCCCATTCCTCCAAAACAGCAGGGGTGGCTATTCTTGTCTCTGCTAAATTCCAGGGTAAAATAGGCCTCAAACAGGCCGAGATCAAGGGCAGACTCTTAGCATATACTTTACCATTAGGACAGCTTTCCTTTACCATAGCTACAGTCTGCGCCCCTAATGAAGGGCAGGAGGGGTTCCTCCGGGAAACGATTCAAGAGTTATCTGACACCCCGGACAGATCAATACTTATTGGATAGATCCTGTCAGCACTTAGGGCAGACTGGGGCACTCACTAAGACAGGGAGACAACTCCTATCTGAGGCAAGGCTTACAGATATTTGGAGGTTACACCACCCATCCTCCAGAGAGTACACATTCTACTCACATTCCCATAAAACGTATGCTAGAATAGATTACATACTGACCACGGATACACTGACTCAGCAGACGCAAAAGGCGGACATCCTCCCATGCCCCCAATCCGATCACTCAGCTGTGCGCATATCTCTGACTCTTCCCTGCCACAGCCCATCTCATCGCCTATGGCACCTCAGAGAGACGATGTTACAGCATCCCTCAGTGATCCAGCAGATCACCAAAGCTATAACTGATTATCTGGCCATCAACGACACTCCAGACACTCCTATTGCAATTCTATGGGACGCCCTGAAGGCAGTGGTGCGGGGGGAGTTCCTAGCTATATCTGCAGTCGATAATAAGACTAGGAGAGAGAAAAGAGAGCAGCTCTCGAATGCAGTAATAGAATTAGAGTGCATACATCAGAGAACAGGGGCACCCAGGGTCTGGAAGCAACGTAAAGCAGCGAGAGCTCAGTTGGCGGGCCTAGATACGGATAGAGCCAAATACGCCGCTCTCTGACTCCGACATGCCTTTTATGTGGGGGGGATAGAAGCGGGAGGCTCTTGGCCAATAGATTAAGGTCACAGAGGCAGTCATCCAACATCTCCATGGTAATAGATCAGCTAGGGCAGGAACAAACCACTGACCAGGGTATAGCGGAAACATTTAGGCAATTCTATGCGTCCTTGTATGGGGCTCAGAAACTACCTGAGGAGGGCCCAGTCCGATATTTAAAGGGTACGAAAACTGCTAAGCTAGTTCCGAATCAAGTTGAAGACCTTGAATCCCCAATTAGGCTAGAGGAAGTTATTTCTGCTATATCCAAATTAAAACCGCTAAAATCACTGGGTCCGGATGGATTTCCTTCTATCTTTTTTAAAACATTCTGCGCTACATTGGCCCCATTGCTGGTTAGGGTATATAATTCGATTGGATCGTCAACTCCTATTTCACCATCGATGTTAGAAGCATTAGTAACAGTAATACCTAAACCAGGAAAGGATAAACAACACTGTGCTTCATATCGCTCCATATCCCTCCTCAATGTTGACCTAAACATTTATACCGGGATTTTGGCACAGAGGCTTTCCCCTCATCTACCAGGGTTGATAGATCCCGACCAGTCGGGCTTTGTCCCGGTGCGTCAGTGTTCTGATAACACTAAACCCCTTCTGCACTTGGTAGACAAATCTGAACGCTTTGATGTCGGGCGCATGATATTATCTGTCGACGCTGAGAAGGCGTTCGACAGAGTGCACTGGCCATATCTCAAGGCAACCCTGAGTCACTTCGGACTGCCGCAGCGTTTTATTGACTGGGTGCTCGGTAGCTACACAAACCCTTCTGCCTCGGTGGAAGTGGACGGTCTCATTTCGAACACCTTCCCCATCCAACAAGGAACAAGACAGGAGTGTCCACTTTCACCACTCCTGTATATGGAGCCCATGGCCCAGCGGGTACGGGACGATCCCTTAATATCAGGGGTGAAGTTTGGGGGCAAAGAGCATAAAATTAGCCTATATGCCGATGACGTGGTTGCCACCTTGGAGAAACCTAGGGAATCTCTTTCAGCCCTACTGGCAGAGATTGGACGCTTTGCCCAAGCATCAGGGTTCAAGGTCAACGTGCATAAGTCACAAGCCCTCAATTTATCTCTCGGCCCCCATACCCTGGGAGTGCTTCAGCGGGTGCACCAAATTCACTGGGCGCAAGACACAATTCCCTACTTGGGCTTGCAGCTCATGTCTACTATACAGAAAACTAACTCGCTGAATTACACAGCGCTGCTGCGGCATGTCAGAGATTGCCTTCATAAGTGGAGGCCACACTCACTGTCGTGGCTGGGCCGTATTGCAGCAATAAAGATGACCATACTTCCTAAGATAATATAATTATTTCAGACACTCCCGCTGGTTCCCCCTTCGGATGTACTGCACTCACTACAGAGGGACTTAGAGCACTTTATATGGCGAGATCAGAGGCCTAGACTACGTAGGGAGTTAAGCTATAGAGACCCTGCTGAGGGAGGACTGGGAGTCTCCAATCTGCAAGATTACTGGTGGGCAGTGCAGCTGAGGCCGCTGGTAGAGTGGTCTCGGCCGGAGTCCGAGAAACACTGACTGTTTATGGACAGGGCTCTCTCCAGACAACCTCTTTGGGGTGTCCCCTTCCTTACTAAAGCTGCCCGACCCCAGAACTTATACCTTCCAAGGTGACACATTCCACTTTATTGGCTTGGGATAGGGTGGCCGCCTCTCGGGGGCTCACGACCTTTCCCTCCCCAATTACACATATAGTTAACAACCCAGACTTCATACCAGGGCTGGATTCAACAGGGTTCACACACTGGACGAAGGAAGGCCGTCGTTCAATAGGACATCTCTTCGACACGGCAGGCCCTTTGGCCTTCTCTGACTTCCGTAAGGAACATGACCTCCCGGAAAGGGAACGCTATCGATAATTACAAATTCGACATTGGGTGACGCAACCAGAGGTGCGGGAAGGCGCAGGGAGATCCCTCACACCATTTGAGAAGTGGCTACTCACAAGGCACACAGACGCACGCCTGACATCCGACCTGTACAAACTCATCAAGTGTGACCCTGGAACCGGGAAATCACCCGGACAGCTGCGATGCGAGGGGAACTGGGCAGGTCATTGTCGCAGAAGGAATGGTCAGATATTTACCATAGAGCCTGGCACACAGCGCGTAATGTAGCAAATATTGAAACAGCCACGAAAATAGCCACTTATTGGTACCTAACTCCCCCGCGACTCCACAGAGGCAACCCAACGTGAAGTCCTCAATGTTGGAGGGCATGTGGCTTGCTGGGAACCCTGACCCACCTGCAATGGGAGTGTCCCCAATTGACGAGCTACTGGAAGCAGATACTAGACGACATCGACTCCCACTTCAATACCCAAATACACCGTTTCCCAGCTTACATTCTCCTGGATCTTCCCAATCCAATCACCTTCCCACTTAGAGCACGGAGAGGCAGACAAATGGCATTAGCACTGGGGGCGGCTCTACAAAACATCCTCTCCCACTGGGGTACTGCAACTACACCGACTCATCTGGGGTGGCTCCATGGACTGTGGGGTATACTTTGGATGGAGAAAATTTCACTGTCACTCGCTAACCCTGGTGCTTCCTTCCAGGACATATGGGAGCCCTTCCTAAAACTGTTGACCTCGGAGTTTACAGAACTTACCTGTCCGAAATACTTGAGACTATTGCGCTTAGCACATCCACCTCAAAAGGCAACGCTAGATGATCAGGTACAGCATAAGGCCCAAATCCATCTGGGATAATCGACCAAAGAAGAGATTGAAAGAATATATAGTACTTGCTTGAGCTTTTGATAGGGGGGGCGGGGTTGAGAGGGGGGAGTTTTCTCTATGTTTCCCAGTTTATTGTCTCTCTACCACAGCCATTCCTCCTGAAGGAATATATAACAATAAGTACAGCACAAGTTTTATTTTTGTATGTCGTATATTTGAATTGAAAACCAATAAAAGAAAGAAATGTAAACATAAAACAAAAGCCCAGAGATTTAGTACGGGTGAGAGCTTGTAGATGCCAGTATGACAAGACTCTAGCAAATCGAAGGGAGTCTGTCAGGAAGGAGGCATGGGAGAGGCTATACGAAGCGAGCATCGCTAAAAATAGTAGTCCATTCTGGAAGACCATCAATGCCCCCTTTTTTCAAGATAACCATAATAACACCACCGATGTCACACTCCCCTCAAACAAGTGGGTTGATCATTTTCAGGCAATCTATAACAACGGGGGGACCCGACTGGCACTATAGAATGCAGCAATAACACAAAATGGGCTGCGAGAAAATTAGACCCACCGACAATCAAGGAAGTTACAAAGGCTTTAGGCCTGACAAAGAAAAACAAGGCTGCCGGTCTAGATGGCATACCGACCGATCTTTTCCTGGCAAAGCCTGACCTTTGGCTCCCAATTTTAACCAACATTTTATGCTGCGTTACAGTCATTGGTCCCCCAGAATCCAGGTCAACAGCAATAATTGTCCCTATTTTCAAAAAGGGACATAGGTCGAACCCCAATGTTACCGCCCAATATTACTGATTGGCATCACATGCAAGTTGGTGGGCAGGGTTTTACTTGACCGCCTTGAAAGTTGGATAGCAGAAAAGGGGAAATTCTCGGACATCCAATATGGTTTTAGAAGGGGCCTGAGCACGGTGGAGCAAAGCTTCAACCTTCACTTGGTAATCAGCAAATACACCATGGCAAAAAACACCAATCTTTACTTGGGCTTCATGGAACTGACATCGGCCTTCGATTGTGTGATGAGAGGGAAATTATAGCAAAAGATGTTAGGTATGGGCATAGATGCCCCCTTGGTCCATTTTTTAGCACAAATGCATCAGGATGTTACGGGCAGAGTAAGATATGGGGCGGATGGAGAATTATCAGCCCCAATTAAAATGAATAGTGGTGTCCGACAGGGGTGTGTGTTAGCCCCCTTCCTGTTTTGCTTATATGTAAATGATTTGGAGAATTTCTTGAATGAAGGGGCGATCGATGTGCCGCGGGTGTGGTGGAGAAACCTCCCCGCACTATTATATGCAGATGACTGTGTACTGATCTCAAGAACAGGTGTGGGCCTGCAGAGCCTCCTGAACAGATTCAATGAATTTGTGAGCGAGCTGGGCCTGTAGACTAACACCGCTAAGTCACAGGTCATGGTGGTGGGGAAAGTCAATTGCAAAATGAGACCCTGTTTTATTAATAATTAAAAATTATCCCAGGTGTCAACTTTCTGCTACCTAGGCATTCCATTTGATCAAAAAGGTTCATGGGCCCACCTCTTATAGAACAAGAAGAGGAGTTTCGATAGAACGCTCGAGGCCCTATTTAGGTTTTCTAGGAAACTCTGCGGTAGACCGACCGAGTCCCTCAATAATATCTACACCGCCCGATGCTCTGCTGTGATTTTGCACGGAGCTTGTGGGGTTACTGCAATTCGTCCACCCTACATAGAATGGAAAATGTATTTCTCAGAAGATTATTGTCGGCCCCCCAGCTTGCCTTCTATTATTTGTCATCAGGAACTGGGGCTAACCCCCCTGGCGGACCATATACAAAGTGCCCCAATCATGTTATGGCGCTCGATTTGGGTAAATGTAGAACCGGCCCTCAACTGGGAAAAATTCAAGATTGTTTAAACTGCGACCATGCTCACAAAATACTATGGCTCAGCTACGTGCAGACCCAGTGACTCGTATGTGGAGGCAGGATTTCTTCACAAACCCTCAGCTTATTACCTCTGTCACGAAACCCCAACTAAAAAGAGATTTTTAAAATATTTTAAGAGATCATAGAGAATATAAGGAGCGCAGTAAAAAGCAGGTAGCTCCTTATTTACCCTTGGTTACCACTGAAGGAATTGAGCCATATCTTTTGTACCCTTTTTAAAAAATGTTATTTTACTAGATTCAGATTAGGAATTGCCTACTTATTGGTCTCGTATTCTAGTCAAACATATCTCGAGGCCCATCTGGATCCATGCCCTTGTGATTGTAATTCAAGCTAGAACATGCTGCACTTTCTTTTCTTCTGCGAGTTATACAATAAACCATGTAGGGAATATATTTTACCACTCCTGAGGGTTCTGAACATCAAAAAATGTAGGCCAGCGCTGTTTTATCTCCGACTACTCCAATCTGAATACACTTGCGAAATGATATATAGATTTATTTCTGCTGCAATTCGCTTAAGGATGTTAGTTGGATAATAATGGGTCTCTTTTATTCGAGACGTTGTTTTATTTTTTTCCCCCCTGAGATTGTTTTGAAATGATCACCTGCATCCGGTGGAGGATTTTATATTTCATATCTTAATTTTTTCTGACACTGTTAAAAAAGCACTATAGCTCTTTAAGAATGATTGTCATTAAGGTAGTATTTACTGGCTGAACCCCAAGTTTCACCTGAAAGTCAATGCCAATAGGAAAATGAACTACACTTGACTGAAACCTGTTCGTTTCTGTGAAAAGTTATTATGCACTTTATTAAATGTTTACATGCCCTGTTTGAATACTGTTGTTTAGCCAGGAAAGCTTGGCACTTACAAATGGCACTATACACTTTGAAAAATGATTGTTTTATTGCTGGGTGTTGCATTTTAAAAATAAAAATTGTTGTGCTGCAGCTGAACATTGCTAATGTTTTATTCATGAATTGTACCTGGGCTAGCTGCTCATTGTTAGTTGTATGGCTTTCATGCATTTTAAATATCTTGTATTTTTGTGTGTGTGTGTGACTTTTATGGTTTACCAAAAAACCGAATAAAGTTTATGAACTGAACTGAATCTGAAAATGTTATGTAATTCTAAATTTATGTTGAGTTCTGAAAAATTTAATATTATAATTTCTGTAATATATTATCATTAAATAACAGTTTTTCTTCTTCTTCTTTATAGTAGGTACTGTTGAAGTTTGAAAAGAGTTTTAATGCTGTTTAGGAGAATACTACTCTAAAATAGTTCTACTGAGTAATGTATCTAAATTACTTAAAAAGTAAGAGTACATAATATAATATGCTTGATAGCGTGAAAAAAAGTTTAAAGTTTAATTATTTGTTATTTGTTTCTAATATAAATAATGTTGATCCTTTAGACTACTTGAAAATTATCATTATGTTGCTCATGTAATCAGGCAGGCAGCTGTCCTTTCACATAGACACTACCCATGCACTTATCCATTCTCTGAAGCACAAGTCTTGCACTAATAGGAAAACACAGTCATTACCCTTGCATTCTTTCTTTCACATAGGCACTACCCATGCACTCATCCAATCACCCAGGCAGTATGCCTGCACTAATGCAATTACCCAGGCACTACTCTTGCAGTCAACCATTCACTCAGGTACTACCTGTGCACTCAGCCATTCACTCAGGCACTACTCCTGTACTCATGCAATCACCCAGGCACTACCCATGCACTCATGCAATCACTTAGGCACTACCCATGCAGTTATGCAATCACTCAGCCACTACTCTTGCACTCAACCATTCACTCAGGCACTCCCCGTGTACTCAACCATTCACTCAGACACTACCCATACACTCATCCAATCAGCCAGGCATTATCCTTGCACTCATACTTTCACTCAGGTACTTCCCATGCACTAATACAATCATCAAGGCACTATCCCTACACTCATTGAATCACCCAGGCACTACCTATGTACTTATGCAATCATTCAGGCACAACTCTTGCACTCAAGCATTCACACAGGCACTACCTATGCACTCATCTATTCCCTCAAGGACTACACATGCACTCATCTTATGATCCAGGCATTGGCATTGCACTCATACTTTTACTCAGGTACTTCCCATGCACTCATCCAATCACCCAGGCACTACCCCTGCACTCATGCAATCACCCACGCACTACCCATGCACTCATGCAATGACTTAGGCACTACTCTTGCACTCAACCATTCACTTAGGCACTACCCATGCACTCATCCAATGACCCAGGCATTACTCTTGCAGTCATGCTTTTACTCAGGCAGTACCCATGCACTGATCTAACCACCCAGTCATTACCGTTGCACTCATAAACTCATTCAGGCACTACCCATGCACTCATCCAATCACCCAGGCAGTACCCCTGCAATCACCCAGGCAGTGCTCATGCACTCACACAATTACTAAGGCACTACTCTTGCACTCAAGCATTCACTCAGGCACTACCCATGCACTCATCCATTCACTCAGGCACTACCTATGCACTCATCCAATGACCTAGGCATTACCTTTGGACCCATGCTTCCACTTAAGTACTTCCCGGTCACTCATCCAATCACCCACGCACTATTCCCACACTCATGCAATCACCCAGGCACTACCCATGGAGTCATGCAATCACCCAGGCACTACTCATGCAGTCATGCAATCACTCAGGAACTACTCTTGCACTCAACCATTCACTCAGGCACTACCTGTGTACTCAGCCATTTACTCAGGCACTACTCCTGCACTCATCCAATGACCCAGGCATTACTCTTGCAGTCATCCTTTTACTCAGGCAGTACCCATGCACTGATCTAAGCACCCAGTCATTACACTTGAACTCACAAAGTCATTCAGGTACTACCCATGCACTCATCCATTCACTCAGGCACTACCTAAGCACTCATCCAATGACCCAGGCATTACCTTTGGAGCCATGTTTCCACTCAAGTACTTCCCATGCACTCAGCAAATCACCCACGCACTATTCCTGCACTCATGCAATCACCCATGCACTACCCACGCACTCACACAATTACCCAGGCACTACCCATGCAGTCATGCAATCACACAGGCCCTACTCCTGCACTCAATCATTCACTCAGGCACTACATGTGCACTCATTCAAAGACCCAGGCATTACTCTTGCAGTCATGCTTTTACTCAGGCAGTACCCATGCACTGATCTAACCACCCGGTCATTACCGTTGCACTCATAAAGTCACTCAGACACTACCCATGCACCCATCCAATCACCCTGGCAGTACCCCTGCACGTATGCAATCCCTCAGGCACTGCCCATGCACTCACGCAATTATTCAAGCACTACTCTTGCACTCAAGCATTCACTCAGGCACTACCCATGCACTCATCCATTCACTCAGGCACTACTCTTGCACTCAACCATTCACTCAAACTCTACTCATTTACTCTTGTAATCACTCAGACACTACATAGGCACTAAGGCAATCACACAGACACTATCTATTGACTCATTCATACAACAAGAGCTTTTCTTTTTTAAACCAGAATAGTTGGTTCCGTAAGAACCCTTTTTTTTCTTCTTTTTGAAAAACTATTTTATATTTTTTGTGTTTTTTTTTAACTATTTTGTAGTTTTTTTGGTGTTTTTTACATTTTGAATTTGAAAAATTAAACTAAAAGACTAGCACAAAACACTGGGCGCAACTGCAGGAACAAAAAAAAAATTAACAATGGTGAGCATTTATAGTGTCCAGCATTGTTTGAACAACTTGCTCCCCCACACTCAAAACAGTTTTGCAATTTTGACATAAAAGTGCAATTTTTGCAAAATCAGGCAGAGCTGGTGGTATGCTCTGCACCTTGTCACCAGGTTGGACTGTTGATGACTGCGCCCCTTGTCCTTCATCAGCACTCTTCAGTCTTGCCAGTTTGGCTCTGGCAAAATGGTTTCCATGCATCGTCCTCAAATGTTTACACATTGAGGACGTGCCGAAGGAATATTTGCGCTCGGAGCCCCGAGACAGCACCTTCTGACATCCCTTGCATGTCACCTTTTTTGCATTCACTTTCTTGGTCCCCTCCGGAATTGTGAAAAACTCCCAAACAATACTTTCTTTCTTTTTCCGTGGGGGCTCATCTTCTTCCTCGAACAGGGTCTGGTCCTCCTCCTCTTGAAGGTCTTTTGATGCAGCCATTTTAAATGTTGAAAGACAAAATGTAAAAAACACTAAACTACCTGCAAAATAGCTGATCCTAGAACGAAAATGACTGTTGGTAACCACACCCTAAAGAAGAAGAAAGTGGGAGGGATCTAGCAAGTTTCATGATGACAGGTTCTTTGACCAATCAAATCTCTTTTTTTTGTGTCACATGGGGTGCGCGACTCCTATGCAGTGCCACCGCGTACCGGACGCAATTCAGTTTTTTTTACATTTTTTACACTTGAACAATATTAGGTTGTATGTTTTAATATTTGAATTTCAAAGAACTGTACCTCATCATTTAAATAACAGTAAATAAATCTATATGTATATACAATCTTATTTTGAAAAAACGGATAGATTTGCGTCCCGTACGTGAGTCCGGAAGTTGAAATGTACACGGACGTACCGTGATTCCTAAAATTACTATTAAAAAAACTTTTTAATAAGTTTTATTTATTAATATACAAGTTTAGTAACTATCTTAACAAACCTCTAACCTTGAACTTAATATTATTATTGTCTTTATATATATGAAAAATATATATGTGAAAAATCACGCTGGAGCAACGTTCTGTACGCGGATCCGGAACTAACGCCCAGCAATGTACAGGGATTCGCGTTCGGTACGCAACACCATGTTTTTATTTTAAAAAAAAGATATATATATAAATACACATATTATATATATGTGTATACATATATATTTATGTTGAAAAAGTATGTATTTTAAATGTTTTACAAATTGTAATAAAAAAACGTTAAAAACATTTTTTTTAATTATTACATATCTATATGTATATTTTAAATATGAATATACATATATATTAAATATATATGTATATATATTGTATATATATATATATATTCACTGAAAAAAACACAGGTTTCAGGGACGTTAAAGTTAGGATTTAACATTTATAAACCTCAGAAATTCACTGAAAAAACCACAGCTTTCAGGGACGTTATAGTTAGGATCTCATTTAAAAAACCTTAGATATTCACTGAAAAAACCACAGGTTTCAGGGCCGTTATAGTTAGGCTGACATTTCATTCATACGAAACCAGAGAAATTTTGCTGTTATAGTTAGCCTAGCCAACTATAACTCGCGCCCCCGCAATGCACTGCTGATGACGTCACATATTACATCACTCATGACATGGTCAGTGACATCACTGATAACATCACTGATGACATCTCAAATTACATCACTGATGATTTCACTGATGGCATCATCCACTTAATATCTGATGCACCTCCTCACACCCTAATATAATTTTTCATACACCCACTCTAAAATACACACTACCATTCTCGAAACCATAGACACAACAATACCAGTTAGTACATACCCACTCACTGATTCATAAGTCTACACACACATCAACTCACTCACCCATACAGTCACTCATACATGCAGTCACCCATCAATACAGTCACTGATATATGCACTCATACATCCAGACAGACACTCACACACCACCACTCACCCATAGAGTTACTCATACACCTAGTCAGTCACCCAAAGAATCAATCACACTGCCATTTACTCACCTATACAGTTATACACACACCACCTCACTCATTCATACAGCTACTAACACATACTTACTCTCTTATGCAATCATTGACACAAGCACACACTCATCCATATAGCCACTCACACTATCTCACTGACACATAGTCACTTATATACTCCAACCCTCACATGTACTGCCTTTCACATATGCAGTTACTCACCCATACACCACTGAAACATCCATAGACTCAAGGACATAGCCATACACACACTCACTCAACCATACCATCCCTCACAGATGCACCTATGAACCCATACACACAGGGATTCACCCACTCATACATCCATGCATGGAGTCACACAGCCCCTCACCCACCTACAAAGACACTCAGGTACCCATACAGGTACTCAGACAACTAATCAATAACCCATATAGACACTCATGTACCTACTCACCAACCCATGCAGCCACTTACACACCAACTGACAGACTGATAAACACATTTACACAGATTAGTCACTCACCCATACATTGACTAAGACATGTTTAATCACTCACTCATACAGTAAGTCACGCACCCAACAAATCATCCACACAGACACTCATACACCCAATCATGCTTTAAATACACCTTGGCATATATATATAACATTCTTCAACTTTTTAGAAACACTCACAGTCACTGGCTGATGTCATCAGTGATGTCATCAGTGATGTCATTTGAGATGTCACCAGTGATGTCATCAGTGATGTCACTGACTATGTCATGAGTGATGTTATATGTGACGTCATCAGCAGTGCATTGCGGGGGCACGAGTTATAGTTAGCCTAGCTAGCTATAATGGCTGAATTTCTCTGGTTTCGTATGAGTGAAATGTCAGCCTAACTATAACGTCCCTGAAACTTGTGGTTTTTTCAGTGAATATATATATATATATATATATATATATATATATTACCCACTGGCGGTCGCCAGTAGGTAGTTATAGTTAGGACCACGTTTCCATAGGAAAAGCATTTTTTGATGTGCTTATAACTTTGGCGTCGTTTGACGAATCTTTACGAATTTTCCAATAAGTTCCTCTTTTCAGGTCAGCTCCTATCCTAAAAGTTTGGGGGATTCGTCAAGGGGGGCTAAGAAAAAATGGGGGTCCCAAAACGTGTTTTCTCCATGCAATTTCCATAGGAAACTTTAGAGAAGGCTACAGGTCAAACTGCTGAACGGAATTATGCCAAATTTGGCACAGAGAAAGGTCTTGGTCCAGAAAGCACGCTTTTGTTTAAATTGAGTAAATCCATTCAGTAGTTTTAGAGAAATATCAAATTTTCCAGATATCGATATTTAAGAATTCTGACATATGATTGGCTGAAGCATTACAAGCATGAGCTTGCGGCTCATTGGCTGCGAACTGTTGAAACTAGGAAGTGTTGGCAGCCATTTTGTGATTCAGTCCGTCAGCTCACAACTCTCCCTCTGCAAGGCATCGGGTCCGTAGTTCTACCTCTGCGAGGCAACACTAAAAATATACTGCAGCTCTGTCTGTGCGAGATACCCCTTTCACGGTCCCTCTCCCCACATCACCAGCTCGTGGCTATGCCTTTAGAAGCCAGTCCGTCAGCTCGCAGCTCTGCGACTGCGAGCTGTGAGCCATTTTGTGACTCAGTCCGTCAGCTCGCATCTCTCCCTCTAAAAGGCATCGCATCCGTAATTCTACCTCTGCGAGGCAATACTGAAAATATCCCGCAGGTCTGTCTGTGCGAGATGCTCCTTTTACACTCCCTCTCCCCACATCATCAGCTCGCGGCTATGCCTTTAGAAGGCAATCCGTCGGGCCCGCAGCTCTACCTCTGTGAGCCACCTCGTTAGCTCGTAGCTCTGTCTGTGCTAGCAGGCCCGTCGGCCCATTATTCTCCCTCTGCGAGTTAGCCCGTCGGGTTGCAGCTCGAAGGGCTCGCAGCTGTATCTCTGTGAGCCAGCCCCTTAACTGATAGCTGTGTGTCTGCTAGCAGGCCTGTTGGCCCGTTGGTCTCCCTCTGCGAGTCCGGCCACAGCTCTCCCTCTGCGAGCCTGTACGGTGCTGTGCTTTTGCGAGCCAACGGCTCATAGGTCTCCCTCTGCGACCTGAGCCCACGGGCCGCAGCTCTTCCTCTGCGAGCCTGCCCGATGGCCCGCAGGTGACACTCTGCGAGCCGAAATTGGGAATATAAGGCAGCTCTAAAAAGAGCCCTTGTGTTTATTAGTTGGAGCTACATGTAAGTGCGAATGCACAGCTTCAAGTTAATCAGGAAAACTCGGTTTCCCTTATCTGTGAAGTGTACTCCATCACTTCTGTAGATATCAGCCATATCAAAACGTATGTTGTTGTTGTAAATCGACCCCATTCTATGGTCTCTGAGGTATGCAGATACAGCTTTGTTGACATTCTTCCTAGATTTTTCAATCTTATGACAAAATTGGTTTGACCATTTCCACTTCTGTCTTTGGCATATATTGGAATATACAAAGACAGTTTGAGGCAAAAGTAACATCAATTGTCCAAAGGTGTCTTTCATAAGCATTTCCAGACCTACCCCAGTCAATGTGCCTAGGTCGTTACCACCACAGTGCACAATCATGAGATCAGGGTGTTGGAGATGCAAACAGGTTTTAACCAAAGGGAGCAATTGGTGCCACTTCAATCCTCTCTGTGCAAACCATTTAATGTGCCCATTTTGTAAACCTAGGTCTAAGTCAATACGTCTCTGTTCTGCATACCTCTTGCACTAGAAAACATAGCTATGTCCTACAATCCACACTAGCATTTTGAAGGTATGGCTACAAGATATGGATAAATGTCTGTAGCTCATGCAGTCCGTTCGTAGAATAAGAGATATGTTTAAACATGGGGAACTACTTTTTTTTTACATACAAAACGTTAACCGATTGGGAGATGAAATGTATTGTGTCCTAAAAAGTAGGGTGTATATTAGTTTTGATGAAAAGCATCTTTGTGATTGGTTAATAAAAAAGCAGTTTATACGTGGAGTACATATTATAGGATGAAATTTGCTCAGCTCAACCACACCTGCTAATTGTATTTGGAAGGTGCAGTTCAAACTTGAAAGAATGGTGAACTTTTGACCTCCACGTGGCGTTAAATGTTGAAAAAAATGTCGCAAAAAGAAATATCGGTAGGTTTAAAAAATGATGAACTTTTAACCTGCACGTGTCGTAGAATGTTCTAGAAAGTGGTGATACAATACCTTGAACTTTTCACCTGTATGTGTCCTTAAAAAAACTGTTTGTATGGAAAGTTCAAAAATAACCAATAAAGAGAGGTTTTGCAATCTAAAAAAATAAGGAACTATTTTGATTTGTTCTTTATATGTATTTATGTGTGGAGCAACAGGGAAATTCTGCCATTCCTGGTTCCATTCTTGATGAAAGCGGTGCATTAGATGTACTGTGTGACAAGAAAAGAATTGCATGCGTTTGTGACATTTGAAATCTGCATACCAACTACGAAGGTAAATTGGAAATTAAGGAGGTGTGTTAAGTGTTTTGTAGTAGTGGTTAAGTATTTGAGACGATATTTTTAACTTTCAAAGTGAATGACAACAGATGCAATGGAGCCAACGATCATGCAGCTCGGACACCCAACACTGCTCTGACACCCCCCGCCACCAGCCCCTTGTCCACCATCCCCCTTACCCCCCACACAAACAAATGTGACAGCAACCTTAGGAAATCTGGAACGTAACTGATGTCGCACAGTTATAGTAAAGAAGATGCATGTGAGGTTGGACAAAAAAGAATCTCAGTCATCTATGGATTTACATATAAAACATTTTATTTAAACAAAACAACAAAATAAAAGTAGGTACAGGTATGGCATGTCATCCCTCGACAATTTGAGAATCACAGCCTGCAAGACAAAAAGAAAGATAAGATTGTGTGTCATGCGTCCATGAAAGGAGAGAGAGAGAAAGAGAGAAAGAGGGAGAGAGAGGAAGAGACAGAGAAAGAAAGAGTGAGAGAGAGGAAGACAGAGAAAGAGAGAAAGAGTGAGAGAGAGAGGAAGAGAGAGAGAAAGAGAGGAAGAGAGAGAGAAAGAGAGAAAGAGTGAGATACAAGGAAGAGAGAGAGAAAGAGAGAAACAGTGTGAGAGAGAGGTAGAGAGAGAGAGAAAGAGTGAGACAGAGAGGAAGAGAGAGAGAAAGAAAGAATGAGAGAGAGAGGAAAAGACATAGAAAGAGAGAAAGAGTGTGAGAGAGAGAAAGGAAGAGATAGAGAGTGAGAGAGAGAAAGAGTGTGAGTGACAGAAAGGAAGAGATGGAGAGGGAGAGTGAGTGTTGACACTGTGGAGGAAATCCTCACAGCTCACCTTTCTGCCACCAGTGTGTCTCCAACCACGTGCCGGGACATAGTGCAGTCTTCAAGTTTAGTCATCTGAAACATAGTATAGAATCAGTAATGGCATAGTACATACAACTGCACACGCCTAATTCTCTGTTTTGCCCCTGCGCACCCAGGCTGCTGCACCCCATCGACTCCCGCTGCCCAGAGGTGTCTGCCCGCCTCTGCGCACCCAGGCTGCTGTACCCCATCCACTCCCACTGCCCAGAGGTATCGGCCCGCTGCTGTGTACCCAGGTTGGTGCAACCCATACAGTCCCACTGCCCGGAGGTGACTGCCCGCTGTTGTGCACCCAGGGTGCTGCACACTATCCACTCCCACCGCCCAGAGGTGACTGCTCGCTGTTGCGGAAACAATCCTCTCTGCTCACCTTCCGTCACCGGCGTGTGTCTAAGAGGGTCCACCACGTGCCGAAGCAACCTCCTCAGGCGTTGCATACACGCGGTCAAGCCGAGCTCACAATTGAAAGTGGGTGTTGATTGCAGGATGGCCACGCATCATCGTAGGCTGCACACGCACTCAGCTCTGGTGGCACTAACTGAGTGGAACTGAAGTCATCGCCTCGTGGTGGGAGGTCCGTGTCGGGGGGGGTCGTCAATCTGTGAATCACAGCCTGCTAGACAAAAAGCAAGATAAGATTGTGCGTGATGCGTCCATGAAAGGAGAGAGAGAGAGAGAAAGAGTGAGAGAGAGGAAGAGACAGAGACAGAGAGAGTGAGACAGAGAGGAAGACAGAGAAAGAGAGAAAGAGTGAGAGAGAGAGGAAGAGAGAGAGAAAGAGTGAGATACAAGGAAGAGAGAGAGAAAGAGAGAAACAGTATGAGAGAGGTAGAGAGAGAGAGAAAGAGTGAGACAGAGAGGAAGAGAGAGAGAAAGAAAGAATGAGAGAGGAAAAGACATAGAAAGAGAGAAAGAGTGTGAGAGAGAGAAAGGAAGAGATAGAGAGTGAGAGAGAGAGAAAGAGTGTGAGTGACAGAAAGGAAGAGATGGAGAGGGAGAGTGAGTGTTGACACTGTGGAGAAAATCCTCACAGCTCACCTTTCTGCCACCGGTGTGTCTCCAACCACGTGCCGGGACCTAGTGTAGTCTTCAAGTTTAGTCATCTGAAACAAAGTATAGAATCAGTAATGGCAGAGTACATACAACTGCGCACGCCTAATTCTCTGTTTCGCCCCTGTGCACCCAGGCTGCTTCACCCCATCGACTCCCGCTGCCCAGAGGTGTCTGCACGCCTCTGCGCACCCAGGCTGCTGTACCCCATCCACTCCCACTGCCCAGAGGTGTCTGCCCGCTGCTGTGCACCCAGGCTGGTGCACCCCATCCAGTCCCACTGCCCGGAGGTGACTGCCCGTTCCTGCGCACCCAGACTGCTGCATCCCATCCACTCCCACTGCCTAGAGGTGTCTGCCCGCTCCTGTGCACCCAGGCTGCTGCACCCCATCCACTCCCACTGGTCGGAGGTGTCTGCCCGCTCTTGTGCACGCAGGGTGCTGCACACTATCCACTCCCACCACCCAGAAGTGACTGCTCGCTGCTGCGGAAACAAGCCTCTCTGCTCACCTTCCGCCACCGGCGTGTATCTAAGAGGGTCCACCACGTGCCAAAGCAACCTCCTCAGGCGTTGCGTACACGCGGTCAAGCCGAGCTCACAATTCAAAGTGGGTTTTGATTGCAGGATGGCCATGCATCATCGCAGGCTGCACACGCGCTCAGCTCTGGTGGCACTAACTCAGTGGAACTGAAGTCATCGCCTCGTGGCGGGAGGTCCGTGTCGGGGGGGGGTCGTCAATCTGTGAATCACAGCCTGCTAGACAAAAAGCAAGATAACATTGTGTGTCATGCATCCATCAAAGGAGAGAGAGAGAGAAAGAGTGACAGAGAGGAAGAGAGAGGAAAAGAAAGAAACAGTGAGAGGTAGACAGAGAGAAAGAGTGAGAGAGAGAGGAAGAGAGAGAGAAACAGTGAGAGAGAGGAAGAGAGAGAGAAAGAGAGAAACAGTGTGAGAAAGAGGAAGAGAGAAACAGAGGAAGAGTGAGAGAGAAAGAGTGAGAGAGGTAGAGAGAGAAAAAGAAAAAGAAAAAAACAGTGAGAGAGAGAGGAAGAGAGAGAGAAAGAGTGTGAGGGAGAGAAAGGGAGCGATGGAGAGGGACAGTGAGTGCCCACACTGTGGACAAAACCCTCACAGCTCACCTTTCCGTCACCGGTGTCTCCAGCCACGTGCCGGAACATAGTGAAGCCCTCAAGCTTACTCATCTGAAACGTAGGATGGAATCAGTAATGGCAGAGTACATACAACTGCACACGCCTAATTCTCTGTCCCGTCCCGCCTTTGTGCATCCAGGCTGCTGCACCCCATCCACTTCCACTGCCCAGAGGTGTCTGCTCACCGCTGCGTACCCAGGCTGCTGCACCCCATCCACTTCCACTGCCCAGAGGTGTCTGCCCGCTGCTGCGTACCCAGGCTGCTGCACGCCATCCACTCCCACTGCCCAGAGGTGACTGTCTGCCGCTGCGCACCCAGGCTGCTGCACCCCATCCACTCCCACTGCCCGGAGGTCATTGCCCGCCGCTCCGCTAACAAGCCTCTCTGCTCACCTTTCGCAACCTGCATGTAGAAAAGAGGGCCTACCACGTGCCGCTGCAAGCCCCATACCCGGGGCCCGCGGACCCGGCACCCTGCATATCATGCAGCCCCACTCCGCAGGCCACTAGGTCTCACATTTGGTGCTGGGTCTTGATTTCGCCATGGCAGAGGACATACCAGTGCACCGGGCTTTTCATCTCAGGCTGCACACCCGCTCAGCCCTTGCGGTGCCACTAACTCTGTGACCAGCAAGGCGACGCCACGTGCCGGTAGGCCTGCGTTGTCTGATGGCTCAGGCCTACACTGCAGTCCAGCAGGGCACACAAAACCTGAGCTGTCCAGACCGCCGGGACGGGCCCTCACCGCAGGCTGTACACCCGCTCAGCAGTTACGGTACCCGTACCTCAGTGGACCGAAAGTCACCGTCCCGTGCCGGTGTGCCTGTGCCGGCCGCAGTGCATCCGGTGCGAGCAACTCTGAAATGGCGTCGAGCACGTGCGCCTGGTCTTTTTTATTGGCAGGGTCACGTGTCCTGTGACGCCTGTGCTGGATGGGTGTGGTGTGATGGGTGTGGTGTGGATGTATACTAGCCGTGAGAGAGTGGCTGTGGCGTACTGACAACTAGGGTGTGACCAGCAGATCACTGCAATGAAAATCTGGGCCATGTAGCGTTGTTGTCCTTCCCTGTAAACGTAGCGGAGTAGGCTGGCCTGTCGTATGCCAGTCCTGCGTGAGGCTGTGAAGAATGACTCTGGAGCTATGGGCATGGCTCCGTCCTGGGCTGTATGAGGAATCAACTGATGCTGGTGTCCCTATTGTAGTGCTGACGTCACCCGGGTCGCAAGCGCCAATGTGTCACTCTGTGAGCCAAGTCCCACAACATGGCCAATATGGAAGGTATGGGGAATCACTGACCCTACATTCATCCATAGTTCCACACATGAAAGATGGTAGACATGACACATCTGTGTGGATATGAATGTTTATTGCACATTCAGTGGAGTGTTGCAGCTGTAGCAATACAGGGCCATGCAAAGTTCAAGTTTCAGTTTTTGGCACATGGAGGGCAGCCAATTAGAGCCAAGCTTGTGTTCGGGGTTAGGCTGCGCCAACATATGTACTTATACAATTACTCCGCCAATCTCCAAGCACTTATAAATTCACTATACGCTCTCCTTGCAGTACTCTAATGATCCAGTCTCTACGTACGAACTTGTACAATGACCGAGAGAAAGTTACATAACCGAAGTTTTCCCCACTGCCAGAGGTAACATGGTTGCATACCCTGTCCACAGCGCAATGTAATGTGGTAGGGCCCAGGGGCGGCATCTTGCATACATAATGAACACACGGACACAGATAGATAGTGGAACTGGGTACGGGCACGTGCGCTCGACTCATTTTTATTACCTGGGTCACATGTCCAGTGACGTCTGTGCTGGATGTGTGTGGGGTGAGTGTAAGCCAGCCGTCCGGGAATGGTTGGTGCTGGCAACAAGTACAACAGTAATCATTTGATCAGACACACAAATTCAATCATAAAGGGTCAATGATTTGTGCTGCACTAAGGTAGGGGAAACAGATGTGAAATAATACACACAAGATTGTATCGTAAAGGGTCCATGACTTGTGGTACACTGAGGTAGGGGCAGCAGATGTGAAATTATACACAAAACATTGTATCATAAAGGGTTCATGAGTTGTTCTGCACTGAGATAGGGGCATCAGAAGCATTCAGCGTGTGCGCAGCCAGCGATGATTCGTGGTGTTGGCGAGCCGCACTGGGAGCAATGTCTGTTGCCTACTGGACTGAGTCATCTGCAATTGCGACTCGATGTGAATTGTGAACCCTGCTATCCGCAGTGTAGATCGAAGGCAGTAGTCAGCACAGACATCGAAGAATGCTTTTAGTCACTTCCTGTTTACAAAATTCGAGGACATAGAGTACAATTCTCTCTGCAATAAATAAATCATGTCTCAATTTAAATTGTGAGCTCTGCTAACCGCAGTGTAGGTGTATGGAACAAAAGATGAAACATTTATGGAATACACTGTCGAAATATGTAGGTTTCAGGGACGTTATAGTTAGTTGCCTACTGGACTCTGAAATTAATCAATGAAGACTGAATTTGAATTGTGAGCCCTGCTGAGCACAGTGTAGGCTGGAGGCAGCGTCCAGGAAGGGCCTACAGCCACGTGGCGTTGACTTGAGCTGCATACAGTTCAGTTAGTAGTAGGTGTGGTGCTCAGCGTGTGCGCAGCCAGCGATCATGCAATGTCTCTTGCCTACTGGACTGCGTCATCTGCAATGACAACTCGATCTGAATTGTGAGCCCTGCTGACCACAGTGTAGGCCGGAGGCAGTGGTCAGGAACAGCCCAGAGCCACGTGGCATTGACTTGAGCTGCATAGAGTTAGTGGTAGGTGTGGCGCTCAGCGTGTGCGCAGCCAGCGATCATGCAATGTCTGTTGCCTACTGGACTGCATCATCTGCAATCGCGTCTCGATCTGAATTGTGAGCCCTGCTGACCGCATTGTAGGCCGGAGGCAGTGGTCAGGAAGAGTCCACAGCCATGTGGCGTTGACTTGAGCTGCATAGAGTTAGTGGTAGGTGTGGCTCTCAGCATGTGCGCAGCCAGCGATGATGCAATGTCTCTTGCCTACTGGACTGCATCATCTGCAATCGCGACTCGATCTGAATTGTGAGCCCTGCTGACCGCAGTGTAGATCGAAGGCAGTAGTCAGCACAGACATCAAGGAATGCTTTTTGTCACTTCCTCTTGACAAAATTCGAGGACATAGAGTACAATTCTGTCTGCAATTAATAAATCAAGAGTGAATTCAAATTGTGAGCTCTGCTGTCCGCAGTGTAGACTGCCATTCAGTGTTCCTTTGGACTTGCAAGATGAAGTTGGTCATTGTACTAAAGCTATAACTGATATAAAACAAGTTCTTGAAGCAAGGATACTAAAAGGATATTATGTAGGTTTTAGGGACGTAATACTTAGTTGCCTACTGGACTCTGCAATTAATGAATCAAGAGTCAATTTTAAATGTGAGCCCTGATGACCGCAGTGTAGGCCGGAGGCAGCGGTCAGCAAGGGCCCACAGCCACGTGGCGTTGAGGTGAGCTGTACAGTTAGTGTCACCTGAAGCAACCAGCGTGTGTGGAGCCTGCGATGATGCGTGGTCCGGGCGGGCCGCACTGGTAGCAATGTCTTTTGCCTAATGAATTCTTTCTTAATAAGTCCACGTGGCGTTGACTTGTGGTGCACTGAGTTAGTGGCACCTGAAGCACTCAGTGTGTGCGCAGTCTGCGATGATGCGTGGTCCGGGCGGGCCGCACTGGGATCAATGTCTCTTCCCAACTGGAGTGCGTCATCTGCAATCGCGACTCGATCTGAATTGTGAGCCCTGCTGTCCGCAGTGTAGATCGAAGGCAGTAGTCTGTACAGACATAAGTCTGTGGTGCTCTGCTGCTGGGTTCGCAGCGGGCCTGTGTCGAGGAGGCCGGCGGTCACGGCAGAGGCCTCGTGGCAGGGTGAGGGCTGCCGCCCTGGCAGACACTTTGGCCTTCCCACAAGTGAACCACGCCCACAGCCCCAGCCTATTTATTCATACTCCTATGCTGGAGTGGCGTACGTTGGACCAGCACACTCCGCTTCCGCTTCCAGGGGGGACAACACAGCTACATGACCAAGATCTTCCCCACTGCCTGAGGTAACATGGTTGCGTCTATTGTCCACAACACTACAAGCACCAGCAGTATATGTCCACATGGAGAGGTTTGTGCTCTGCATCGTGAGGTCTGTCCACCACATCACCGCTACACTTGGTATTGTGTGCATTTTTATTGATGGGTGACTTGCGTCCTTCACACATACTTGGTTGCCACATCTCCCAAGATTCAGCTATTGTGTGGCTGAGGGACCATGCCGTTTTTGGAAGGTCTGCTGTCCTGTTCTGCGCTGTCTCGGTGGTAGTAGGGAGGGGGGTGGTCCGGGGGGGAGGTCCTGAGGGTGATGGCAGTGGGTGTTGTGGCCTTCTTGGGTGTCGAAGCTGCATGGTCAGTAGCTCTATGACATGTGTTGGTCTTCAGATGTGGTTCTGGGCTGGGCTCCCTTTCACACTGTAGGTAGTCGTCCTGCTTTACAACAGTAAAAGGCAGATGTTAAATTCCTAATGCTAACGGAACTTATCGCCTGTTTTTGGATCGCACCCCAGATTTGGCTGCTTGTTCAAAATATCGAGAAGTGGTGTTTTCGTGTTATATTTGCACGGGAACGCCTACTCTGCATATTATTAGCGTTAGTTGTCGCTCTCATTTGTGGCAAATTTTTTTGCGGAAGCTATTGTTGGAAAACTGGCGATATTGGCTGTTTTCACTAGGTTGAGAATGGAATGATAATTTAACATCACTGAAAATACCATAGGTTTAATTAACATTATAATTAGAAATTAGCATTTAAAAAACGTTTGAAATTCACTGAAAAAACCATAGGTTTCAGGCACGTTATAGTTAGAAATTAGCATTTAAAAAACCTTAGAAATTCACTGAAAAAACCATAGGTTTCAGGGACGTTATAGTTAGAAATTATCATTTAAAAAACCTTTGAAATTCACTGAAAAAACCATAGGTTTCAGGGACGTTATAGTTAGCTGGACATTTCACTCGTACAAAACCATAGAAATTCCACTGTTATAGTTAGTTCAGCTAACTATAACTCGCGCCCCCGCAATGCACTGCTGATCACATCACATCATTCATGACATGGTCAGTGACATCACTGATGACATCACTGATCACATCTCAAATGACACTTGTTATCAGGAGAGAACCCAGTGCTGTATCTTTTAGCCCAGCACTGACCCTGAAAAGTAATTCTAACCGTACTTACCAGTAACTTGAATTTCCTTCCATAGGCTAAAATTGACTGGTTTCACTTGGAAATTCTTCTAAGTGTGGAGTTTTGGAACTTTATAATATTCCTCTAAAATCAGCCGAACTACGAATTCCGATTTACTCACCTGTTATCAGGAGAGACCTCAGTGCTGCATCTTTCAGCCCAGTACTGATCCTGAAAAGTAATTTTAACCGTACTTACCAGTAACTTGAATTTCCTTCCAAAGGATATCGTTGCCTGCTTTTTGCTGAAAAAGTTTGTGTCGATTTTTGTAACATACAAATATTCCTCTAAAATCCGCCGAACTACGAATTCCGATTTACTCACCTGTTATCAGGAGAGACCTTAGTGCTGCATCTTTGAGTGCAGTACTGATCCTTTAAAGTAATTTTAACCGTACTTACCAGTAACTTGAATTTCCTTCCATAGGCTAACATTGAGTGGTTTCTCTTGGAAATTCTTCTAAGTGTGGAGTTTTGGAACTTTATAATATTCCTCTAAAATCAGACGAACTACAAATTCCGATTTACTCACCTGTTATCAGGAGAGAACCCAGTGCTGCATCTTTTAGCCCAGCATTGACCCTGAAAAGTAATTCTAACCGTACTTACCAGTAACTTGTATTTCCTTCCATAGGAATCCATTGTCTGGTTTTCAGCAGAAAAGTTTCAAAGTGTCGATTTTTACAAACTACAAATATTCCTTAAAAATCGCCTGTATGACTTAAACGCATTCTTTCAACTGTTTACAGGAGATGCACCAGTGCTGGATCCAGGATCCACCACTGAGTAAGAAAAAGTAACGATAACACTACTTACCTGCTAAGTGAATTTCCTCCCATAGGATAACATTGGTGATTCTATGTGGAGAAGTTTCTAAGTGTCAACTTTTAAAATACAATAATATTCCTTAAAAATCACTACTGTAACCAAAACGCTTTTACTCAACTGTTTACAGGAGATGTCCCAGGACTGAATCTAGGATCCAGTACTGTGGTTAGAAAAGTAATCCATAAAGTAACTAATTGCATTTAACTAGAAATTCACATTGAGCTCAATGTTGCATTGTGTTTGAAATTGTGTTGCCCATTGCAACAACTGTAACTACTGTACTTAAAAGTCTATTGCCTATTTGCAAAGTATTTAAACTAAAGTAATTCATTCTGAGAAAGTATATTTTGTAATCTAATGTATAATGTAATTACAATGTAATTTTAAAAATAAAATATGTAAAAATAAATAGTTTAAAAAAATGTAGTAAATCAGTATCAAAAAAATAAATATAACAATTAATACATTTAAAAATTGTCATTTACAAAACCTTTGAAATTCACTGAAAAAAACCATAGGTTTCAGACATGTTATAGTTAGGAATTAGCATTTAAAAAACCTTTGAAATTCACTGAAAAAACCATAGGTTTCAGGCACGTTATAGTTAGAAATTAGCATTTAAAAAACCTTACAAATTCACTGAAAAAACCATAGGTTTTAGGGACAGTTATAGTTAGTTGGACATTGCACTCGTAGAAAACCCTTGAAATTCCCCCGTTATAGTTAGTTCAGCTAACTATAACTCGCGCCCCAGCAATGCACTGCTGATGACGTCACATATTACATCACTCATGACATGGTCAGTGACATCACTGATGACATCACTGATGACATCTCAAATGACATCACTGATGACATCATCCATGTGATAATTTCATGCATCTTCTCACACCCTAATATAACTTTTGATACACCCACTCTAAATTACAGACTGCCATTCGCAAAACCATAGACACTCCAACACCAATAACTACATACCCACTCACTGATTCTTAGGTCTCCACACACATCCACTCACTCACCCGTACAGTCACTCATACTTACGGTCACTCAGTACAGGACTATCATATGCACTCATACTCCTATATAGACACTCAAACACCGCCACTCATCCATAGAGGTACTCACACACCTAGTCAGTCATGCAAATAATTAAACACACTGCCATTTACTCACCTATACAGTTATACACACACCAGCTCACTTATTCATACAAATACTAGCACATTCTTACGCTCTTATACGATCACTGATACAAGCACACACTCATCCATACAGTCACTCTCACAATCACACACTCTCGCTTATAGCTATTTATATACTCCAACACACATATATACTGCCTTTCACATATGTAGTTACTCACACATGTACCACTGGGACATACATTCACTCACTAACACACTCTTACACACACTTACCCACCCATACAGTCTATCACAGATGCACTCTTGAAACCATGCACCCAGTGAATCACCCACTCACACATCTATGCACAGAGACGCACACACCCCACCCACACAAACACTCAGGCACCCATACAGATACTCAGACAACCAATCAATAACTCATATAGACACTCATGTAGCTATTCACAAACCCATGCAGCCACTTACACAGCAACAGACAGACGGATACAGACATTCACCCAGTTTAGTCACTAACCCATGAATTCAGTAAGATACGTTTAATCACTCACTTATAGAGTTAGTCATGCACCTTCTAAATCATCCATTCAGACACTTATACACCCACTCATTCTTCAATACGCCTTTCCCTATATATATTAAACATATTTAAACTTTACAGAAACACACAGTCACTGGATGATGTAATCAGTGATGTCATCAGTGATGTCATTTGAGATGTCATCAGTGATGTCATCAGTGATGTCACTGACCATGTCATGAGTGATGTAATATGTGACGTCATCAGCAGTGCATTGCGGGGGCGCGAGTTATAGTTAGCTGAACTAACTATAACGGGGGAATTTCACGGGTTTTCTACGAGTGCAATGTCCAACTAACTATAACTGTCCCTAAAACCTATGGTTTTTTCAGTGAATATATATATATATATCACATCCATCCATCCAACTCCGAAGAGAAAGCGGCACGTACACATGGTCGGTAGGAATAGGGCAGATTTTCATTTTATAATATTATATATATTTATGAACATATTTTACATTAATGTATTTATTATATCAAATGTATGCTCATTTTGCACAAGGTGATCTCGCTGTGTCAGTGCTTACAGTGATATGAATACTATGTAGTATTTTTTCCATGTTTACTAGCGGTCACCTGACTGTCACGTTCTTGCACTTGCACTTTAAATAAGGGTTAAACAAATGGCAACGCATCATGTGATCAAGGCCTAGGTGGGGCTGAAACGCGTCATGGCGGAGATGCAGGGCATATGAATTAAATATATTTGCACAAGGAACTTTGGGTCCGCGTTCATCTGTCCGAGTGCAGTGGATGTTTGGAGACAAAGCCTGCAATATATATATATATATATATATATATATATATATATATATATATATATATATATATATATATATATATTTTCACTGAAAAAACCATAGGTTTTAGGGACAGTTATAGTTAGTTGGACATTGCACTCGTACAAAACCCGTGAAATTCCCCGTTATAGTTAGTTCAGCTAACTATAACTCACGCCCCGCAATGCACTGCTGATGACGTCACATATTACATCACTCATGACATGGTCAGTGACATCACTGATGACATCACTGATGACATCTCAAATGACATCACTGATGACATCATCCAGTGACTGTGTTTCTGTAAAGTTTAAATATTTTTAATATATATAGGGAAAGGCGTATTGAAGAATGAGTGGGTGTATAAGTGTCTGTATGGATGATTTAGTAGGTGCGTGACTAACTCTATAAGTGAGTGATTAAACGTATCTTACTGAATGCATGGGTTAGTGACTAAACTGGGTGAATGTCTGTATCCGTCTGTCTGTTGCTGTGTAAGTGGCTGCATGGGCTTGTGAATAGCTACATGAATGTCTATATGAGTTATTGATTGGTTGTCTGAGTATCTGTATGGGTGCCTGAGTATTTGTGTGGGTGGGGTGTGTGCGACTCTGTGCATAGATGTGTGAGTGGGTGATTCACTGGGTGGATGGTTTGAAGAGTGCATCTGTGATAGACTGTATGGGTGGGTAAGTGTGTGTAAGAGTGTGTTAGTGAGTGAATATATGTCCCAGTGGTACATGTGTGAGTAACTACATATGTGAAAGGCAGTATATATGTGTGTCGGAGTATATAAATAGCTATAAGCGAGAGAGTGTGATTGTGAGAGTGACTGTATGGATGAGTGTGTGCTTGTATCAGTGATTGTATAAGAGCGTAAGAATGTGCTAGTATTTGTATGAGTAAGTGAGCTGGTGTGTGGATAACTGTATAGGTGAGTAAATGGCAGTGTGTTTAATTATTTGCATGACTGACTAGGTGTGTGAGTACCTCTATGGATGAATGGCGGTGTTTGAGTGTCTATATAGGAGTATGAGTGCATATGATAGTCCTGTACTGAGTGACCGTAAGTATGAGTGACTGTACGGGTGAGTGAGTGGATGTGTGTGTAGACCTAAGAATCAGTGAGTGGGTATGTAGTTATTGGTGTTGGGAGTGTCTATGGTTTTGCAAATGGCAGTCTGTAATTTAGAGTGGGTGTATCAAAGGTTATATTAGGGTGTGAGGAGGTGCATGAAATTATCACGTGGATGATGTCATCAGTGATGTCATCAGTGATGTCATTTGAGATGTCATCAGTGATGTCATCAGTGATGTCACTGACCATGTCATGAGTGATGTAATATGTGACGTCATCAGCAGTGCATTGTGGAGCGCGAGTTATAGTTAGCTGAACTAACTATAACGGGGGAATTTCACGGGTTTTGTACGAGTGCAATGTCCAACTAACTATAACTGTCCCTAAAACGTATGGTTTTGTCAGTGAATTTGTAAGGTTTTTTAAATGCTAATTTCTAACTATAACGTGCCTGAAACCTATGGTTTTTTCAGTGAATTTGAAAGGTTTTTTAAATGCTAATTCCTAACTATAACATGTCTGAAACCTATGTTTTTTTTTTGTGAATATATATATATATATAACACACCAACTTCCTGCCTGCTAGTCCTGGCAGGATACACAGGCACGGACCTCAATCGTCCCCACTGAAGATTACACACAACTCCGATGTTGTGAGAAAGGCAGTATCAGTTTATTCCAAAAAGTTTTTCCACAGATAAACAGGCATAATGCCTGTCATGACGCGTTTCGCTCGTCACACGAGCTTGATCACATGATGCGCCACGTAAACAGGAAACACAATAAATACAACCATGTGCACTAATAGTTCTAGAAACAACATCAACACGTGAATAAACACTAAAAACAGACTGGCGCTAAAAAGCGGATGGTCCCATCCTTATTGCAGATGAAATTGAAATAGACAAACTAAATGAAACGAAATGCCAGGTTATTTTCTTAATGGAATACAAAGCAAGATGGCGCTCGTGTAATCTCCAGCCACAACGCCGCCCACGCCGCTAGGAGGAATCGGCCCTCGATTATGCCGCCTGGGGGATGCACACAGGCATACTCGGACTCGGAACGGAGGACACTGTCAGACGCGGGTGGAGGACGCTGTTGGTGCTCTCCCGAGCTCCTAGTAACCGGCAATCCCAGGCGCTGGACGCGAACTCGATTGCAGTGTCGGAGAGCCCGCGACGTATTATTGGCCGCATCCGCTTTTCTAACTCATTGCGCACTACTGGCTGCAACTCTGGTGGTTTCGGGCTGCGCAGCAACTCGATTGCAACATAACACGAAGATGACCTCCCGTGGAGCGTGAGGCGCTAGATTGAAAACTACGGCTGGTAACATCAATGCCCCCCTTAACATTACTCATGGAGGCGCAGAAGCAACTGCACAGGAGGCAGCCCCCAAAGGTAAAAGGGAGATGGGCACCATTAAGAAAAACAGGGGGAGATCAGGAGGAGGTGGTACCCTTAAAGAGAGTGTAAATATACAACCCTCAGTCGCTCAACTGTTTTCAACTGCCAAGCCCCCTGCACCTAAAAACCAAACTATAATTTCAGCAGGGGGGAAAGATGAGGCTATGGGTGGGGGCACCCTAGCACAATTAGAAATACAAAACACGCAAGGGTCCCAAGGGTCCAAAGGGAGTACCCCTAGTGAGCAACCGGTGGACTTGGAGGGTGTAGAGCTGGTTACTAAACTTGGGAACTTTGAATCCTCCTCTCAAACTCTAGAGGGTAACCTAATGATCACCCCAGCCATAATATCAGGAGATCTGGACCACGACAACTCAGAGGGAGGGGCCACTGGCTCAACAAACCCTGAACTAGACATCAACTATTATCCAGCAACAGTACTCCCCCACTCTCCGAATTCTATTGGGGACCCCTTTTTCTTAGTCTCAGATGACTCAAACTCAGAGGAGGAAGAAAACTCCTCCAGCTCTACTGATGGGGCATTCATGGACCTTAATGGTAAAACTCTCTCTAATAAAACCGGGACAGTACAGCGGTCGAAAGGTGGGCGTAGTAACACCAAATGGCGCAGCCAACTTAAATGGGACTATTCCGACTCTCACGCTGCTCTGTCCTTCGGGGAGGAACCAACCTTAAATCCTGATCAACCGAGAACTCCCGCACTTCCCATGGGTGACACCATTGTAGAACCCTCCCTGATAGACATATTAGCCTCCATCAAACAGTTTCAGGAGGAGGTTAGATCTGAAAACCTGCTTGCTAAGGGGGCAGCCAAGAAGCTACAGGGGGGCATGAGGAAGCTGAACAAAATTTGCTAAGACATAGGTGATCGGGTTACCCAGATCGAAAGTCGCACTGAATGCTTGGAATCTGAAGTTACTGCCCTGAAAGAACTTGGTTCATCACAAAGCAGTCTTATGACGGCCTTAATGTGGAAACTGGAAGATCAGGAGAACCGCCAGCGGCAGAATAATCTCCACCTCCTTGGGATACCTGAAGGAGCAGAAGGGGATGACCCGCGACGCTAAATTGTGAAGCTACTCCGGGGGGCCTTTCCAAATCATCCCGAATGGAACTGGGACCAAGAAGTTCAACGCGCCCACCATTTCCCTCTTAATTTGAAAAAACGCCTGGAGGGTAGTAATAACAGTGGAGAAAAACCTAGGGCTTTTCTTGTCTTTTTTGGCAATTTTTTATTGAGACAGTTAGTCTACGACCAGGCCAGGCCTAACTCCTTAAAATGCTTTGAGGGGGTGTATTTTTTTGCGAAGCCTGATTTTTGCCACTCCACGGTGGAACGGAGGTGGCGTCTTCGTCAGCTTTTTGCACCCTTCCAGCAGCTGGGAGCTCAAGTTTTCTTGATGAACCCGGCCAGGTTGAAAATCATTGTAAACGGGTTTACTCGCACTTTCACTTCAGAAATTAAAGCTCAAGAATACTTAGATGAGATAAAGTCTAGAAAATAATCACACAAAAAAAAAATGATATATAAATAAAATAAAGGTATAGAACTTCAGGGATTTCTTAAAGGTTGTAGCCGAGATTTTTAGGCTTTTTGTATTAGCTAGGGGTATGCGCTGTCTCTATGGGCCAAAGCACCTGTTTTATCTAATTTTCAATGTTTCACATGGTGTGGGTGGGTGGCGGGGACCAATCGCGAGCTGTCATCACTCAGGGTCTCCCTGATTGCTCTAAGAAAGGGGGTGAGAGAGGGTGAGGGAGGGTGGGGGGAAGGGGGGGAGACTGTATTTTTTTAGCCACGTAGATCTCTGTGTACAGATAAAAAGGGGAGAAAACGGGGGGAAAAAAAAAGAAAAAAAGGCAAAAAGGGATTATGAAAATACTGAAAAAGAAACTAGAAGGCATATGTTTGGCCGAGGGGCTCAACTACAAAGATAGTCAAGGGTTATTGATGATTAATGCAGTTTGGCATAGGAAATTCAGATGCGCTGAGGAATTATTCAAGTTTAAAACATCTTTATGACCATGACATCTCATTTTAGATATATTAGTGTTAATATCTGTGGCCTTAATGACTCCCGAAAGAGACAGAAGGTGGCTCCTGGGCTGCGTCTGCTGGGGGCCGACATTGTCTGCCTCCAGGAAACGCATATTGAGGGCTCACAGCTACATCTTTTAAACACACTTGGATATAAATTAGTTGGGGGGACTTCTCAAGGGGCACGGGTGAAAGGGGTGGGTATTTTGGTACAATATAGATCATCACTACAACCCATCCGCACTAAGGTTGATCCACGAGGCAGATGGGTTTTGGCTTAATGCCGGCTATCTTCAGGGCTCTCATTCACCCTCTGTTCAGGCTATGGATGTACTGTTGACGATCCTGAAGTATTTTACTGGCTTAACAATGAATTAGTTCACTAGCCCCTTCCTGTGATTCTGAATGGAGATCTGAATATCAATTTACCCAGTGATTGGGGGGGGAGCAATCAATGGAAATACACAGGCCGGAAACCTAAGGTATTTCAAGCCATTAGGAGCCTAATGGATACACACGGTCTTATTGATGTCTGGACCTCTCTGAAACTATCCCAGCCAGGCTATACTTACTACTCGGCCCCTCATCTTTCTCTAGCTAGGCTACATTATTTCTTCGATTCATCCTCTTTGATTGGCCAATGTGATATAGATATGGCACCCCGCTTTTTGTCGGACCACAATCCTTTAATTTTAAGCATAGCAGGGTTACCCTCTCACAAGGAAATGCCTTCCTGGAGCTTTGAGCAAGCACTTCTGAAAGATGAAGGGTATCAAATCTATATGAGAGGATGGATTGAGAAATTCCTAGCTGAAAATATTGGGTCTGCCCCTGTAATGATTGTCTGGGATACACTGAAAGCATGTGTCAGAGGGGAAACCCTACAATTTTCTGCAAGGAAAAACAAACAGGAAAAAAAACAAATTTTGGAGCTCCAGGGCAAACTTGCAAAGGCTGAGAACAAATTAACTGAGGCGTTCCAAAAGGGGGACGACACGGCACTAGCACAATTAGAAGCGTTGGGCATTAGAGCCAAAATGGGCACGATCTTGACCGAGAAAGCCGCGGCCAAGTGGGCTGCTTCAAGAGAGAAAATTTATGAATGTAGTGAGCTTATCGGCCATCAGTTGGCCGTTAGAACAAGACAACAAGTAACCCATAACACAATACAGGCCATACAAATGCCCACCGGGGAAACTACGAGTGATCCCACTAAAATTCGATCAGCCTTTCACGAGTTTTATCAGAACTTATACTCTGAAAATGGTGTTGGAACGCAAGAACAGACGAGGGGAAAAATAGATAAATATTTAGATCTGGTTTCTTTTAAAACAGCTGAGCCCCGAGGATCATGACATGTTAGAAGCACTCCCTGCATTAGAAGAAGTTACCATGGCTCTCTTCAAATTGCCAGATGGCAAAGCGGCTGGGCCTGATTGTATCCCCGTGGAATTTTATAAGCTTTTTTTTCCACAACTAAAAGATCTTTTTTTGACTATAGTCGAGTTAATTTATAATGGCTCCTCTCCACCGGTGTCCTGGGCAACTGCGAAGATTGTCATCTTCCCTAAAAAAGATAAACCACCTCTACAAATGGGCTCTTATCGTCCAATCACTCTTATTAATGGGAATTCCCAAATTTATGCCAAGATCATATCGTCTAGACTATCCTCTATTATTAAACATCTAGTCTCTAAATGGCAGCAAGGTTTTATTCCCGAGAGAGGCACTACTGACGACATCCGTCGAAACATCACCTTATTAGACGCTGCTCAGACTACAGGAGACCCGTTGGCGTTAATACTGCTGGACGCTGAGAAAGCATTTGATCGGGTCTCCTGGGAGTTCCTGTGGAGAGTTATGGGAAGGATGTATTTTGGGGTTAAAGCTATACAAACAATAAAAGCCCTTTATTATAAACCTACAGCGTGTTTATCGATCAATGGGCAAGCAACTGAGAAGATAGTAATTTCACGAGGGACGAGACAGGGCTGTCCCTGCTCCCCGTTACTTTTTGCTCTATACATTGATCCCTTAATAAGGCGGCTACAAAATAATTTAGATAGTACGGCTATCACTAGATTCGGCTTAGACACTAAAATTATGGCCTATGCAGACGATCTGGCCTTGGTTACCTCTGACCCGGAAAAGGCTATAGCTGCAATTGAATCAGAAGCTCAAGAGTTTGGAAAAATATCTGGCTATGCTTTAAATAGAGATAAAACCCAGATTATAATTAATGAGAAAATAAGATGGTCTGATAAAAGAGTTGTTACCAGCGCTAAATACCTGGGGGTAAGCATAGCTGCAGATTTAGACTCTATTGTCTCAGGAAATTTGATTCCTCTGGCTGTTGAAACCAAAAGAGCTTTGAATAGATTGAACAACTTGCAACTGACCATAGTAGGACGCTGCAATGTGCTAAAAATGATCTTTTTCCCAAAGCTACTTTATTTTTTTAGAGCTATTCCTTTGGAGTTTAATAACGCATTGTTGCTGAAATTTGAACGTCTCTACTCTCAATTCATCTGGGCATATTCACAACCCAGAAGAGCGTTTAGGTATCTATCTCTCCCACGGGACAGAGGGGGCTGGGCACTCCCTAATATAAGATTATATTATTGGGCTACGGTTTTACAAAACTGTTCTATATTGTTACAAGAACAACTCTTGACTCCAACAATGCAGCTTCCGTCATCATTTGAATTGCTGCTCGGGCCTGAGGCTTGGGGATGTCTGTGGCGCCAAGTGGAGTATGGGTATTATAAGAAGGTGAGATTTAAGTCTTTGTTAGGCACATTTAAAGTTTTTTCCTCGGTGCGGAAACTTCTGGGCATAGGTAGGCTAAACTACTATACCCCAATTAATCATAACCCTTACCTACCCACTATTTTTGGGAGATCTTATTTTCAAAACTGGCTTACTTCCGGTATTCTTAAATTAGGGGCCTTCTTCTCAACAGAAGGTATTCTTCCCTTTGAGGCTCTCAAAACTCAATATAATCTGAGCCCTAATGAGGCTTTTAAATATCTCGCAATTAAGGATTTCCTGTCCCGTAAGACCGGTGGGCCCTCTGGGTTTATCCCCAATGATCTAATTAATAAACTATGTGGATCCCCTGTCCCTCGCATTGGATATATTTATTCTACCTTGAACAATCTTATGCCGGATGATTTAGCTAGAGTTTCTCTCAAATGGCAACAAAAATTGGATACTACCGACAGCGATTTTAATATGGCATTACGTGCCGCCCAGAGTGATGTTCTTTCAGCTAAACTCCAGGCGCAGTTTTTTAAAACAGTGTTTTTTCTCTATCTGACACCGAGTAGAATTGCAAAATGGGGGACAGGTCGAGGAACGCTATGCCCTAGGTGCGCGGAATCGGAAGCAGACTCTATACATATGTTTGCTTCTTGTGCTCTATTAGGGCCTTTAATCAAACAAATACAGGACTTCTTTAAGAGGATCTTAAAACAAGATGCTTTATTAACACCTACAACCATCCTGTTGGGCATCCAGGACACTGTTGACAGAAAGAATGGAGGGGCTCTGGTATTCGTCGCTATGACAATATATAGGCTATGCATTATGTCAGCATGGATCGATCCAAACCCTCCATCATTCTCTCAATGGTTAACCCGCCTTATTGAGACATGTAACCTAGAGAAAGCCATATATTCCAAAAAAGGTAGGCGGGCCAAAAGAAAGGGTTTAATAATCTGGGAACCCTTATCAAGGTGGCTGGTTCAAATCAATGGTTAAAGAAAAGGCTGGTATTGTATACTTTCTGCCAGAGAACGGCAAAGATTGTTTTAAGTCTAAAATAATCCGGAAGGCCGAGTTGTGTGATCTAATCTGCTTAATCTTGCACTAGAGCACATGTCACTTTAAACTGTCTTTATTTAGGACATTGCCCCTGACAATTAGGGACTTATATTTGACGCACTTTAAAGCATTTGCACTTTTATCGATATACCCTTTACAAACACAAGAATGAACTCTAGCCATTTGTGAAGAAACATTGTTTTATAAAATCATGTCTGATATTACGATGTATAGGAATTATTTCTCTACCTATTTTCCAATTTTTTATGTGGCTAATTTATTATTCTGATGTTTGAAGATACTAGGGGGGCTGGGGGGGTGGGTGGTCAAGATGTTTAAAACTGCTATGTTGTTTATTTGGTGTTTGTATTATTTTGAATAAAAAAAGAAAAAGGAATACAAATCATAAAGAGACCATGTCAAATCATAAAAAAGATAACTGGAAAAAGACATGTATGATTATTGAGCAGTCATCGATAAATAAAAGCAAGTGCATACACATGTTATATAGAGCAGATGTGCAAAAGAGCAAAGTCACAGTGTAACGGATGTAATGCTACTACGATTGGCCTCATACTCATCCGAGTGTAAAGTAACTTGAATGGCTCGAACATTATATATGTTTTTAAAGTGCACATTAAAAACATATTGTTACATCTATATAAATATTATGAGATAAAGTGCAAGTGCATATACAAATCATGACAAAAACACATAATCACAGTCTGACTGCTACGCTACAAATATGAACATGAATAGCCTCACCAGTCATCACAATATACTGTAAACAATCGACTCAATGTGCAAGTATGCATTATAAAGTGCTAATGCAGATTAAATACACATTAATATATGAATAAAACCCAGCTATAACATCTTTCAATTCAAATCAATTCGATTCAATTCAATCACTGTAATAATAAACTCTTATACAATGATAGAGCCAGCCTGTTTAAAATCAATACAAGTGATCAAGTGCAAAGTGAGCAATAAGCTAGTGCAAAGATAAAACTGTGTTGCCAAATAGCAGCATATAAATACACCATTCAAGCCTGAATGGTGATAAAGTGCAAATGCCAGAGACAGATGTTAAAACTCACAGAATATCTGAAAGAAAAAATTCATTTTTATGAGTACCTAAGAAACATGTATAGTAAAACAGAGGTGTCGAATTAGACCAGTAATCTTAAGTTAGAATCACGAAAGTGGATAAGACTCTAAAACCTTGCTAGACACATGTAAACTAAACAGAAATCCTACAGAAAATTGTGCATGTCTTCGCTTGTGTTCAGACCGTTAGGCATTCTCGTGTCTAGTGCCAGAATAAACTGAGTTTCACCTTGGCGCAAACTCTTCTCTCGGTTCCCACCCCGGCCGGGAATGGGAACTGCTCCCAATACAGTGTACTCCAGATCTTTTAGTTTATTTTCATGGACCATTTTGAAATGCCTAGCAACCGGATAATTTGAGTCGAAATTAACGATGGCCCTCACATGTTGCAGGATACATTTATGTACAGGAGCTTTGTGCTCCCTATATATTCCAGGCCACAAGTACAACGTAATTTATAGATGGCATATTCAGTGCGACAGGTAAGATGTTCCCTGATTTCAATTCTTTTATCACTGAATGCAGTGACATATTAGGTTGCATTCCTCGCAAACGTACATGCACGGCATGAATTACATTTGAAAAAACCCATTTTGGAGAGCCATGTACCTTTAGATATAATCTCAGGGAAGGATTTAACCAATGCATCCCTCATAGAGGGTGCTCTCCTAAAAGAAATAGCCGGCAACATAGGGAGAATGGAACCTAAAGTTATGTCAGTAAGTACAATTGGCCAATTGGAGTAGATGACTTTACAAATTTTGTGTTCCTGCTGACTAAAAGTAGTAATCAACCGAACCATGCATTGATCATTATCAGTATTTTCACTATTGGAGACAGGAGCTGATACAGTTTTGTGTTTGGGTGTTAATAAATCCTCTCTAGGTACACTGTTGGCTTTTTTCAGGGCTGAAACTAACTGAGATTTCTTATAGCCTCGATCCATATATATATATATATTACCGACTGGCGATAACCAGTAGGTAGTTATAGTTAGGACCAAAGTTTCCATAGGAGAAGTGTTTTTTGTTTTGCCATTCCTGACGAATCCTCACGAAATATTCACAAAATGTCCCCTTTTTGGTACAGCTGTTGTGTTGAAAGTTTCGGGGTGATCCGTCAAGTGGGGGCCGAGAAAAAATGGTATCCCAAAACACGTTTTCCCCATGTTATGTCTATGCAGATTTTTCATTTTTTGAACATGACTACAATCCCTACCTGCTGAACGGAATTACACCAAATTAGGCAGAAAGCTAGATGTTGGTCGAGAAAGCTTTTTTTTGTAATTTGGTGTACATCCATTCAGTAGTTTTTGAGATATATAACTTTAAAAATATAGATATCTGGGGACGCGAGTCCTTGCAGTGGACTCACGGATCCTACTAAAATTTCATTGGCTGCCAACACTTCAACTAGGAAGTGTTGGCAGCCATCTTGGGACTCGGCTTGAAGCTGTGTCCCACTAAAAAAGTTAAAAATGAAGAAAAGGGGGCAGGGTAGGAATACCCTGACCCCCCAGATATGTTGGTGGACCCAGCCAGGGTTTAAAAGCACTTTTTAAAATTTTTACCATGAATTCATGGATGGATCTGCGAATCTGCAGCACAATTTTAAAAAAAAGGCACGCGGGATCCAGCACGTCTTTCAAAAGAAGCCCCCGGGTGGGCCATATCCCAGGGGCATGTTTTTCTAATTATGTGGGGGTGCCCATGCAGCACCCCCTGTGCTCTAGAGACTGCCACCTCCCTGGGGCAAAGAACAGTAAACAAGTGCGGAGGGCCCGCAGGTCTCCCCCGCAGCCCCGGGGACTGCCACCTCCCCAGGGCTAATTATTAAATAAGTGCAGGGGAGGCCCATATGGCCTCCACCGCAGCCCCATGGACTGCCACCTCCCTGGAGCTAATGCAATGGGGGGCCTCATGGGCCCCCCTGCCCTCGGGACCACCACCTCCCTAGGGCTTTTTATTTTTTTATATGGGGTGACCTCACAGACTCCCACAGGCCTCGGGAACACCACTTCCCTGGGGCCAAAGTGATTTTTTTAGAATTGGGAGGGGGCCGCGGGGCACCCCTCTTGGGCAGTTTTGGGCCTCAGGGACCGCCACCTCCCTGGGGCAGACCCTTAGTCAAGGAAGGAGGGGGGCATGCGGCCCCTCTTCCTGCAGCCGGACATGGCCCTGGGGACCACCACCCCCGGGCCAGCTCCTGCAATGTCCTTAGGTGCCCACCCCCGGGACATTGCAGTTTGCAATGGCTTGGCGGTAGCATTACCGCTCCCGCTATGCCATAGCAAACGCTGCTCTACTTTTAGCAAGCGAGAGCATGAAAAAATGCTGCAGTTTTAAATCTACAGATGAACCTAGCTATATAACTACATGCACTTACTTCAATATACCAAACCCAAAGTAAAACACAAAACTTTATTTATTAGTTACCTTTTAACATTATAGCACCCTCTCCTACAACACAGCTGCACCATACCTCAGTTCTCACTTATACATGGTAAAAGATCAGTTTATCCCTTCTGTTGTAAATTTTAAAATGAACATCAACCAAAGTGTAGAAGTACATACAGTGTCTCAATACTGTAAATCCAAAAACACAACATAAGAGCTATTTGTGTGCCTCTTTACCACTGTCCCACTGGTGGATTTAGTGTCTCCGTACTTTTTTACTTAGATGCATCAGATTTAAATTTTGAGAAACGGTGCATATAAAAATCTGCATATTAATCTCTATCACAGCATATAGCTCACTAATTCTTCTGAGTACATGCAAAGAGTGTGTCGCAGGCTGCATATATAATTCACCAGATGGTTCTAAAAAACGACATATTCCTCACTAAAACCTGTAAATACATGTGTTTGTGGTTGAGTACATCAATACTCCCTGGATGATTGGATGAGTGCATAGGTAGTGCCTAGGTGATTCCCTGAGGATATAGGTAGTACCTGCATGATTCCCTGAGTATGTGGGAACTCTGTGGGTCATTCCATATCTTCATAGTTACTGCCTGCATGTTTGCATGAGTATATCGCTACTATCTGGGTGTTTGGATGAGTGCATAAATAATGCTTGAATGATTAGATGCGTGCATGACTAATGCCTAAATAATTCAATGATTGCATAGAAAGTGGTTGGATGATTAAATTAGTGCAACTCTAGTGCCTGGATGATTGCAGGAGTGCATGCATAGTATATAGGTGATTTATAGAGTGCATGGATACTGTGTACATGATTGTTTAAGTGCATGCATAGCACCTGGCAGATTGGATGAGTGCATGAGTAGTGTTTTAGTGATTGGATGAGTACATGGCTGCTGCCCATGTGTTTTTGCTCGAGTGAACAGGTAGTGCTTTGGTGATTAGATAAGTACATGGGTAGTGCCTGGATAATTGGATGAGTGCATCAGTAGTGCCTGGCTGATTAGATGAGTACATGACTAGTATCTGAGTGATTGTATGTGTCCATTGTTAAAGCTTGAGTGATTGGATGAAAGCAAGTGTACTGCTAGGGTGATTGTATTAGTGCAAGATTATTTCCTCAGTAATTAAATGAGTGCATAGGTATTGGATGGGTGATAGGTTCACTGCAATGGTACTGCCTGCATAATGGGATGAGTGCATGAGTAGTGCCTGAGTGTTTGGATGAGTGCATGGGTTGTGCCTCAGTATTTGGATGAGTGCATGGGTTGTAAGTGGGTGTTTAGATTAGTGCATGGGTTGTGCCTGAGTGTTTGAATGACTGCATAGGTACAGTCTTGATGATTGCATAAGTGAATGGTTAGTACCTGGGTGATTGGATGAATGCCTGGGTAGTGCCTGCCTAGTTAAATGAGTACATAATTACTGCCTGCATGATTGGAATAGTGCATGTGTAATGCCTAGGTGATTGAATAAGTGTGTGGATAGTGCATGACTGATTCGATGACTGCCTGAGTAGTGGCTGTGTGTTTGGATGAGTGCCTGAGTAGTGCCTGGGTGACTGTGAAAGTATAACCATTGCTGTTAGAGTATAACAGTTGTGACTATATCTGTGACTCATTATTTAAGTCCTTCTGTCAGTATAAAACTACCTGTTTTAATGTATCTATCCTTTTCTACTGAGCTATGTGTAAGTGAATTCTAGATATCACACTTGATATATAGTTGGATACATCGCTCTCTAGGAGCATACATTGCACATGCATCAATAAGTTTCTAAAACTGAAAACAACAATTCCACTTTTTCAAAGCACAAACCCTTTTCTTAATGGCATACCTCATCATTTCTCAAATATTTCTTGTATGTTTAAAACATATATTCAGCATTTCTCAAAGAAAAGTTACACGCCAAGTGAAGCTAGCACAAGAACTCTCAAGAGACATTCTGCACTATTAACCCTCCTCAATTTTAGACAGAGCATGTTTAAAGAAATACACCACCCTCACCATATGCTTGAACTTCTCAACAGCTTTAAGGAACATAGATCACCATGTAAACATATATGTGATTTCATAATAGATATACACCTTCAGGCCATCTTTCCAAAAATATATAGTTCTCTGCATCTTTAAGTAAACTCAAGAATCTTCTCATACATATAACTATCTGCAACCACAAAAACCATATCTCACCATCTAAGCATATGCAAACCAGTCAAATAAGTTAAAAACCATATTGACAAACACTTCCTGATACATACCTAGCAAGTATTACAACTTTATAATTCATATACAGGCACAGCACATTTTCTTATCATTTATTTGTGACTACACTACTCCTGTTTAATAATGTGACTAAAAGTACTACAACTCCCAGAATGCAAATAACATAGATGTATCTTTTCTGCACATGATGCTTAGACATTTAAAACATTCTTTGTTTTAAATACGTTCCTCATTGTAACTTTCAACAATACTATACAACTGTTGTTTTTCTATAAAGTACACGATGGAATAAAGGGGCACTAATTCATTTTCCTCTTACTTCCCAAAACATTTGGTACTAACATCTTAAACACATACCCTCTGACAGATACAGTTCATCTGATATATTTTTTTCATATCACCGTGATACTCATTTTTTATCAAACCCCCATATGCATCTTCATTTCTAATGAATTTTTTCTAAATGATTAAAAAGTTATGTACATACCAGTGAATTGAGTTCATAGATTATATTGTTGTTTTAGCTCTTTTGGATAGTTTTGACACTGTTAGGATTTGTAAAAACTAAGCACAAGAATGGTACACCACTCTCATACAAAGCAACCATAAAAGTGCAACCTCTTTAACTTTGCAGTCTGTAATCATGAGAAAGGCAGCAAATGAAATCATGTCTTTCTTTTTATACTACTCTATCTTCACTTGTGAATGGTTAGTGTCTGTTAACCCTTTCCCTCTCTTTAAAAAAGAAATTCCCGTCTATGTGTGTTCGCGATGTCTTCGCGATCATAGCGCAGTAATCGCAAAAAAAAAAGAGAGTCCAAACTTGTATTTACCTTTAGTTTTTTTATTTATTTAAATACTGCAGAACAGTTTATTATATTGTCCTGAATTGGAAATTAAACTATATAATTAGTTAAATTTTGTCATAACTCCTCTACTTTTTATAAAATGTTCTACCCGTTAACACCCTTCTCCCTCAATACACTCTTAGCGGAGTGTGTGTAGCAACCCAGTGGAACCAGTAGGTCACAAGTTCAGAGCACATTCTAGAAGGACCATGCTCCTTTCAAATGAGATGCAGCAGGTGTGGTTTACTCTACAGATTCAAAAGCATATCTGTGTCTGTATTACATTTCTTTTTCCAAATAACAGCCAATAATAGGACTTCTTGTAAATGCATCCAACACACTACCTAATTTTATTCACTCACGAGCTGACAGCATCCAATGAAATATACTTTTTTCTAAAAAAAAGATAACACCTCCATTTTAACTGCTTTTCATTTGGAAAACTACCTCATTCAGCTCCAGCCTTCTCCTGACTGCTATTGCTCCTTCACTTCAAAATGCTTAGAGTGTTGATTGTTGGCCACAGCTATGTCTATTCGGCTAAAGAAGCTGTAAAAAATAAAGGTATTGACAGGGACTTGGGTTGCGAAATGTGAAGATTACTTGGTTTGGCCAGACAGGGTTAAAGTTTCATTAGGAGCTGGCTTTGTTTAAAACCATTGTCGTTTGCTGAGCTCCTCACCTTATGATTGTCCACTGTGGTGGAAATGACTTAGGTACACTAACTGGGGTAGGGCTGGAAATCCTAATGAAGGATGCCTTTACTGAATTGATGATGCATTTCCCTCATTCTGTCTTGGTGTACTCATACATATGCCAAAGGCAAAAATGGAAGCGGTCTAATCAATTCTGTCCGAAAATTGACAAAGCCAGGAAACATGTTAATAAAATGTTTTCTGCATTTTCTCAGAGACCATAACATGAGCTCAATCTATAACAACAACCTGTATTTTGACAAGCATGGAATTTAAGGAAATGATGGAGTGCACTTTACAGATGAAGACAACATGGTGTTTCTAAGTAACCTGAAACTCTGCATCCGATCTTATGTGTAGCTGTCATATACACACAATCAACACAAAGGCTCTTGTCAGAGCCACCCTAGTACATGAAATCTTGTTACATTTTTTTAAAGATACTTTTATTTAGTTTTTGGAAATCTTCGCGAAGACGTTGCACTGGTCGTGAATAAGTTGCAAAATTACAAAACAAAAGCAGACATTCAACGGCCACCAGCACATGCAATAATAATAACTAAAAAAATCCATTCTAAACATTGCACTACATATATTACAATATACATGGCTCTTTAAAAATCATATTTAAACTCATGTTTTTGTATGAAGTGTCTTTAACCCGTTCCGTGCTCACGTCGTCCAACGGCCGACGCGAGCACTACCTCCCTGGTGCTGCGCACGACCGTTGGCCGACGCAGCCCCGCCCACCCTTTAGAACGCCCGCACCGCGGCGGAATGTTCGCCGCGGTAAACGGGTTAAAAACTATCTCTAAAACCTATTTTCCGTATTCGCGGTTATTCAGGGCGTCGTGATAATATCGTTAAATGTGACGATTGCGCCTTTTTCATAAAGTGTAAAACACATATATGCACACATACTACAGTATTTTACACACTAGGGGTTTATTACTGTATTTAATAAAGTCATGTTTTTTTAGTGAGTTTCTATAAAAACCATCTCTAAAACCTATTTTCCATTTTCGCGGTAACTCCGGGAGTCGCGATGACATCGGTACTCGCGACAATCGCGCCTTTTTTACAGACTGAAAAACACATATTATAGCATTTTTGGCACTAGGAGTTTATAACAGTACACTTCAAGCTCATGTTTTTTTAATGAGTTTCTATATAAACCATCTTTAAAACCTATTTCCATTTTCGCTGTAACACCGGGACTCGCAATGACGTCGGTACCTGCGACGATTGTGGATACATTGTGAAAACACAAATTAACAGCAGAAATTCAATATCCACCGCCACATTAAAAAATAACTATATAATTCATCCAAAATGTCACACTAAATAAATTAGTATCTCTATAAAAACATTTATCAGTCTCTCAATATCTCTATAACAGTGTGTATTAATGATTCACTGGGTTATGTGAGTTGGTGCGTAAGTCTCCGAGTGGGTCTGTGACTGGGTATATAAGTCTGTGAGTAGGCATATGAGTAGACTCAGGAGTCTTTAAGTAAGTCTGCGAGTGGGTGCAAGAGTGTTTGAGTGGGTGTCTAAGTGGATGTATGAGTGTCTGAGTAGGTATGTGAATGGGCGTATAAGTGTCTGAGTGGGTATGTTAGTGAGTGCATGAGTGTGTGGCTGGATCTATAACTGGGTGCATACGTATCTGAGTAGTCTTTGACTGGGTCTGAAAGTGGGTGTATAAGTCTGTGAGTGGGTGTGTGGGTGTGTGAATGGGTGCGTAAGTGTTTGAGTGGGTCTGTGCTTGGCTGTAATAGTCTCTTAGTGTGTCTGAATTGGGTGCATAGGTCTCTGAGTGAGTATGTGAGTGAGTGCATCACTGTCTGAGTGGGTATATGAGTGAGTGTATGAGTCTCTGTATGGATATACAAGTGGGTGCATGAGTTGCTGAGTGGGTATGTAAGTGGGGGCAAGAGGCTCTGAGTGAGTCTCTCACTGGGTGTATAAGTCTTTGAGTGGATATGTGAGTAAGCATGTGAGTCTCTTACTAATGCTATGAGTGGGTGCAACAGTGTCTGAGTGGGTGAGTAGAAGTATGAGTGTCTGAGTTGGTATGTGAGTGGATGTATGAGTCTTTAAGAGAGTATATGAGTGGGCACATGAGTTTTTGAGTAGGTCTGTGAGTGGGTGTAGGAGTCTCTGAGTGCATATGTGAGTAGGTAGATACGTTTCTCAGTGAGTCTCTGACTGGGTGCAAAAGTGTCTGAGTGGGTATGTGAGTGGGTGCATGAGTATCTTAGTTGGAATGTGAATGGGTGTATGACTGTCTGAGTGGGTATGTGAGAGGATAGATCAGTTTGTTACTTGATCTACGAGTGGGTACATAAGTGTTTGAGTGGGTCTGTGAGTGGGTGTATGTGTCTTTCATTGGGTCTCTGACTGGGTGTATAACTCTCAGAGTAACTCTCTCAGTGGGTGCATGAGTGCCTGAGTTAGTCTGTGACAAGGAGCATAAGTCTCTGAGCGGGTATGTGAGTGGGTGCATGAGTGTCTTAATGGGTATACGACTGATTACATGAGTTTTTTGTGTGGGTTAGTGAGTTGGTGCTGGAGTCTTTGAGTGGATATGTGAGTGGGCGCATAAGTCCCTGTGTGGGTCTGTGACTGGCTGCATGAGTCCTTCAGTAGGTTTATAAGTCTTGAAGTAGGTATCTGAATGGGCACATGAGTCTTTGAGTGAGTTTGTGAGTGGGTGTATATGTCTCTGACTGTGTATGTGAGTGGGTGTGTGAGTGTCTGAGTGGGTATGTGAATGTGTACATGAGTCTGTGACTGGATCTATGAGTGGGTGCATAAGTGTCTGAGTGTGTCTGTCTATCAGTGGGTATGTGAGTGGAAGAATAAGTCTCTCAGTGGGTCTGTTAGTCTATGCGTGAGATCTGAGTGGGTCTGTGACTGGGTGCATGAGTCTCTGAGTGGGTCTGTGAGTGGGTGCATCAATCTCTCAGTGGGTGTGTGAGTAGAAGCATAAGTCTCAGTGGGACTGTGAGTGGGTACGTGATTGTCTGAGTGGATCTGTGAGTGGGTGTATGAGTCTCTGAGTAGGTCTTTGACTGGGTGTATAATTCACTTACTATGTATGTGAGTGGGCGCATGAGTCTCTGACTGCATCTTTGAGGGGGTGCATGTTCCTATGAATGCTTATGTGAGTATACACATGGGTCTCTGAGTGAGTCTGTGAGTGGGTGTATTACTGTCTGAGTGGGTATGTGAGTAAGTGTATGAGTGTCTGAGTGGATATGTGAGCAGGTAAATCACCCTGTGACTGTGATCAGTGAGGGTGTGTATATAGATATAGATACTTTGTGTTTTATATTTCCACCAATATTTGCGAAGACGTCACAATAGTTGTGATGCCCCCGCAACAGTAAATGGGGGGCCGCACTGGCAGTTGTGTCATCATCGCTAATATCGTGCACGATTAAAAAAATCCATTTTGGACACATAACTTGTGTCATTAACACCCCCATTTCTCAAACATGGGGTCAGAGAACCTCCACCCTGACCCCTTATGTTAGCTTTCACAGACATTTTAAGCCCCGGGAACCGTTCCCGATCAATAAAATGACAGCCACAACTTTCTGTTCAGGTTGCAGCCAGCCAATCACAGCATTCCCGTTGGCGCACGCATTCAGGAGTAATCACAAAATCTTTGCGAAATATCCACGTCCAGAGATATCACTATAATTAAATGTCTCAAGAACTACTGAATAGATTTGCACCAAATAACAAAAAGCACAACCTGCGAAACAACACCTACCTTTCTACCAAATTTGGTGTAATTCCATCCAGTGAATCAGGCTGTAGTCGTGTTGACAGGTTAACATTGCAAACTCACCCTTTTTTCAACCTCATTTTTCTCAGCCCCCGCTTCAGGAATCCCCCCGAAACTTTCCATGTGTAACAAGTATCACCGGAGCAAATTTTTTGAGAAAATGTCATGAAGATTCGTCAAACGGTGACAAAGTTATAGGCAAGTCAAAAAACGCTTTTCCTATGGAAACATGGTCCTAACTATAACTACTGAATGCCAGTAGGTAATATATATATATATATATATATATATATATATATATATATATATATATATATATATATATATATATATACATATACATATATATATATACATATATATATATATATATATATATATATATATATATATATATATATAAAGAGTCGTTATAGTTAGGCTCAGGTTTCACTCATACAAAACTAGAGAAATTCAGCAGTTATAGTTAGCTTAGCTAACTATAACTTGCGCCTCCACAATGCATCGCTTATGACCTCATATATTACATCACTCATGAAATGGTCAGTGACATCACTGATGACATCTCAAATGATATCACTGATGACATCATCCAGTGACTGTGAGTGTTTTTAAAAAGTTTATGAGTGTTAAATAAATATACCAAGGTGTATTGATGTATCAGTGGGTGTATGAGTGCCTGTATGGATGATTCAGTGGGTGCGTGACTGACTATAAAAGTGAGTGATTAGGTGTCACAGTGAATGTATGGGTGAGTGACTAGGTTGTGTGAATGTCTGTATCAGTCTGTCAGTTGGTGTCTAACTGACTGTATGGATTGGTGAGTGGGTACGTTTGTGGCTGTATGGGTGATTGATTGGTTGTCTGAGTACCTGTATGGGTGTATGAATGTCTCTGTGGGTGGGTGAGGGTGTGTGTGACTGCCTGCATGGATGAGTGAGTGGGTGAGGAAGTGGATGTATGGGTTAGTGAGTGCATCTGTGAGGGGCTCTATGGGTGACTGAGTATGTGTATGGCTCTGTTGATAAGTGAATGGATGTGTCAGTGGCATATGGGTGATTAACTGCATATGCAAAAGGCAGCATAGGTGAGTGTTGGAGTATATGAGTTACGGTATGTGTGAGTGATTGTGAGAGTGGCTGTATAGGTGAGTGTGTGTTTGGGTCACTGACAGTATAGGTGAGTGAGTATGTGTTAGTATCTTTATGAATAAGTGAGTGGATATGTGTATAACTGTATAGGTGAATAAGTGGTGTGTGATTGACTCTATGGGTGAGTGAGTAGGTATGTGAGTAGCTATATGGGTGACTGACAGTATGTGAGTGGCTGTATGAGTGTATAAGTGGATATATCAGTGGCTGTATTAGTGAATGAGTTGGTGTATGAGTGGCTGTATGGGTGATGTAGTAGATGTGTGTGTAGACCTATAAATCAGTGAATGGGTGTGAAAGTACTGGTATGGGTGTGTCAATGATTTTGAGAACGGTAGTGTGGAAGTTGGAGTGGATGTATGAAAGGTTATATTGGAGTGTGAGTGGGTGCAGCAGAAATTCTGTGGCTGATATCATTAGTGATGTCATCAGTGATGTCATTTGAGATGTCATCACTGATGTCATCAGTGATGTTACTGACCATGTCATGAGTGATGTAATATGTGAGGTCAATAAGCAGTGCATTGCGGGGGTGTGAGTTATTAGCTCAGTCAACTATAAATGCTGAATTTCTCTGGTTTTATACATGTGAAACCTGAGCCTAACTATAACATCTCTGTAACCTTTGTTTTTTTCAGTGAATTTCTAAGGATTTTTTAATTCCATTCTCTAAGGTTTTTTAAATGCTAATTCCTAACTATAACGTCCCTGTAACCTTTGTTTTTTTCAGTGAATTTCTATGGTTTTTAGGTCAAGCCTGGGCAGCGCATGCGCTGCTCTGTGAGGCATGCTGTATTCAGGTATGGACTTGAAGCTCTGCCAACTCTCTGGCTATAATTTTCATTGGCTTGTGTCACTGTCCTTTATAAACTGCGGCTTTCATTGGTCTATAGCATGGGTACTCACAAACTTTCTCTTGGGGGCCAAATTTACAGTGTGGTGTGTGGCCGAGGGCCGCACCTGTGGGGGCGGGGTCATTGGGGGAGGGGGCGGAGCTAGAGCAAAACAAAACTGTGACCATGAGGTGGAACACAGGCCCCTGCAGCGGACGCCTTCGTCCACTGAGCCACCGGACCCGGCATACACATATCTCTCTCTCTCTCTCTCTCTCTCTCTCTCTCTCTGTCTCCCTCCCTCCCTCTCTCTGTCTCCCTCCCTCTCTCTCTCTCTGTCTCCCTCTCTCTCTCTCTCCCTCCCTCCCTCCCTCTATCTCTGTCTCCCTCCCTCCCTCTCTCTATCTCTGTCTCCCTCCCTCCCTCTCTCTATCTCTCTCTCTCCCTCCCTCCCTCTCTCTATCTCTCTCTCCCTCTCCCTCTCCCTCTCTCTCTCCCTCTCCCTCTCTCTCTCTGTCTCCCTCCCTCCCCCTCTCTCCCTCCCTCCCCCTCTCTCCCTCCCTCCCTCTCTCTTTCTCCCTCTCTCTGTCTCCCTCCCTCTGTCTCCCTCCCTCTGTCTCCCTCCCTCTGTCTCCCTCTCTCTGTCTCCTTCTGTCTGTCTCCCTCTGTCTGTCTCCCTCTGTCTGTCTCCCTCTGTCTGTCTCTGTCTGTCTCCCTCTGTCTCCCTCTGTCTCCCTCTGTCTCCCTCCCTCTCTCTGTCTCTATGTCTCCCTCCCTCTGTGTCTCCCTCTGTCTCCCCCTGTCTCCCTCCTGTCTCCCTCCCTGTCTCCCTCCCTCTGTCTCCCTCTGCCTGTCGCCCTCCTCCCTCTGTCTGTCTCCCTCCCTCTCTCTCTGTCTGTCTCCCTCCTCTCTCTCTGTCTCTCTCTCCCTCTGTCTCCCTCTCTGTCTCCCTCTGTCTCCCTCTGTCTCCCTCTCTCTCTCTGTCTCTCTCTGTCTCCATCCCTCCCTCTCTCTCCCTCTGTCTCTCCCTCCCTCTCTGTCTCCCTCCCTCTCTGTCTCCCTCCCTCTCTGTCTCCCTCTCTCTCTCCCTCTCTCTCTGTCTCCCTCTCTCTGTCTCCCCCTCTGTCTGTCTCCCCCTCTGTCTGTCTCCCTCTGTCTCCCTCCCTCTCTCTGTCTCCCTCTCTCTCTCTCTCTCTGTCTCCCTCCCTCCCTCTCTCTATGTCTCCCTCCCTCTCTCTCTGTCTCCCTGTCTCCCTCCCTGTCTCTCTGTCTCTCTGTCTCCCTGTCTCCCTCCCTCTCCCTCTGTCTCCCTCCCTCTGTCTCCCTCCCTCTGTCTCCCTCCCTCTGTCGCCCTCCCTCTGTCGCCCTCTATCTGTCGCCCTCCTCCCTCTGTCTGTCTCTCTCTGTCTGTCTCTCTCCCTCTGTCTCCCTCTCTCTCTGTCTCTCTCTGTCTCCCTCCCTCTCTCTCTGTCTCTCTCTGTTTCCGTCCCTCTGTCTCCGTCCCTCTCTGTCTCTCCCTCTGTCTCTCCCTCCCTCTCTGTCTCCCTCCCTCTCTGTCTCCCTCCCTCTGTCTCTCCCTCTGTGTCTCCCTCTCTCTGTCTCCCTCTCTCTGTGTCTCCCTCTCTCTGTGTCTCCCTCTCTCTGTGTCTCCCTCGCTCTGTGTCTCCCTCGCTCTCTGTCTCCGTCTCCCTCTCTCTCTGTCTCCCTCTCTCTCTGTCTCCCTCTCTCTCTGTCTCCCTCTCTCTCTGTCTCCCTCTCCCTCTCTCTCTGTCTCCCTCTCTGTCTCCCTCCCAGGCCTGAGCTCCCTGGCCTTGGCTCAACTCTCTGACTACAGGCTGGCGGGAAGCATCACATCACAGGCTCTTAACGCACACCTCACCCGGCTCTCACTCCCTGCTGCCCTCTGTCACCCTCTGCCATCTCACCCGGCTCTCACTCCCTGCCCTCTGTCACCCTCCGTCACCTTACCCGGCTCTCACTCCCTGCTGCCCTCCGTCACCTCACCCGGCTCTCACTCCCTACTGCCCTCTGTCACCTCACCCGGCGCTCACTCCCTACTGCCCTCTGTCACCCTCTGTCACCTTACCCGGCTCTCACTCCCTGCAACCCTCTGTCACCTTACCCGGCTCTCACTCCCTGCAACCCTCTGTCACCTCATCCGGCTCTCACTCCCTGCTGCCCTCCGTCACCCTCTGGCACCTCACCCGGCTCTCACTCCCTGCTGCCCTCTGTCACCCTCTGTCACCTTACCCGGCTCTCACTCCCTGCAACCCTCTGTCACCTCACCCGGCTCTCACTCCCTGCTGCCCTCTGCCACCTCACCCGGCTCTCACTCCCTGCTGCCCTCCGTCACCTCACCCGGCTCTCACTCCCTGCTGCCCTCCGTCACCTCACCCGGCTCTCACTCCCTGCTGCCCTCTCTGTAACTCTCTGCCATCTTACCCGGCTCTCACTCCCTGCTACCCTCCATCACCTCACCCGGCTCTCACACCCTGCTGTCCTCTATCATTCTCTGTCACCTCACCCCGCGTGTGTGGCAGCCCGGGCTGAGACAGCTTCCCGGGCGCGCACACAGCCGCACCCGAGTACTTCACAGGTCTTTAAAAGACCATTTGCATGATAACGAGGCTTTGTTGTAATTCACCTCTTAGCGCCCCTGCAGCTCCACTCAGACTATCGGAATCGCCCGGCCCCCATAGAGCAGAGTCTGTGTTTGCTGACACACTGTAAAATCTTTCAAAAAACACAGGTACGATGTCTGCAAGGTCCGTGGGCCGCCAAGGAAGGCTTGCCGGGCCGCTGGCGGCCCGCGGGCCGTACTATGAGTACCTGTGGTCTATAGGCTTAGTAGTCCCTCCTTAGTTCTGCCTTATCTCATCTTGTAACCTCCCATAATGACTGGCCCTCTTACTTCTGTTGTTACTTGGTAGCCATTAATTACAGCCTCCGAGCACTATTTCTTTCAATGGTTTTCACTTGCCTGCTGTTGCAGGGAAGATGCGCTCTCTCCTAACGCTTTATTATTATTTTTTTTAATAGCACGGCAGGGGCGCTTTTACCCAAAAAGTATTTGCAATGCAATAGGTCTTGCATTTGTGAGAGTTTAAACTATTGTCATTTACAATGCAAATAGCTCAAACTCCCGTAAATGCGAGACCTATTGCATTGCAAATGCTTGGTCTAGATTAGCGTTTAGTCACTCAGCAGTGACAGTTGAGCGACCCTTTCCTTTCAATATTTACTTAGTTCACAGAGCGGATACATTCACTGACCTGCTCCCTGAGTTTATCTGTATCATGGAGAGGCAGGGGCACTGCAGAACAGAAGCTGCAGAGTCCTGTCTGACAGGAGTGCAGGCGCCTTAGGGGGGATTCGGCGTGGAGAGATACCCCACCCTCTATTTCATCAATCAATCATACTGTGTTTACTGCACTGCTGCAGTGGGCTGTGACAATAATCTGAATGTTGTAAACAGAGCCATGCACGGACCTCCCGGGTACTTTGGAGACGTTGCTCTTCCAGAATTGCTTCCTTCCAGAATCGCTTGCCATTTTCCCTGTGCATCACTCAGCCCACACCTCTCCATCTGTTTCAGTGGTACTGCCCAGCTCTAAGCAACACTTTCCTCCCCCTCCCACAAGCAGGAGGCGGCTGCCATAGTGGGGTAGAGTGTCAGAAGAGACAGTAGCGGCCATTGGCTGACCCATTGGCTCACCGAGCCAGTGGGCTGGGCTCTTCAGCCAATCGTGAGTCATGTAACGTACTAGTTGCTTTCTCGAAAGAGGTGCAAAGTTTCGATCATGGAAACTCGCAGCCGGAGTGTCATTGAGGCCTCCCAGACTGTCAGTCCGAGCCATGTAAAGGAGACTGAACACCTAAACACTTGCTCACTGTCAAGGTGCTTGATTCTTTGATACTTGGCCTCCTTTTTACTCGAGCTGGTTTCAGTAGCGTAAAGCTCAAGACAGTGTCACATTTTGAGTATTATTTTCACCTAGGTTGATATCTTGTGGTACCATTAATTCAGCATTTTCTCCGACATGGGAAAATACCGTATACATTTTGTTTTTGTTTTATATAGCGCAAACTGGACTAGAAGGTATCAGAGTGCTTTACATGAGCACCAGATGCATTACAGATGGACACAAACAGATTGTATCATCTTAGGGGCGGGTATTTAGCGACAGTTCATAATTGTCTCACTTTGAACCACACATAATTTGGTATGTCAGGTCATGGCTAATGGCTTTTAAGGAATTTCTAAGATTATGTTATAAACGAATAGGATTTAAATTAAAGTTAATTGTGTGATAAAGTATTTGCCGGTTACAATAATTACGAATGTAGCAATACAATATACGTATCAGAAGCGTGTTGTTATGTTAAAAATATTTATAGAGCGCACATACACCATACGGTTTCTTGGCGCTGGGTATAGGAGGTAGCCTGCTGCTCGTTGATTCATTCATATGCCCGGGAGAACAATCAAGTTTTTAGGAGTCTCCTAAACTGAGGGTAACTTGATGAGGATCTGATGTTGAAGGGGAGAGAATTCCAAAAACGAGGGGCCAGAACAGCAAATCTAGATCCACCTAGTCTCTTCCATTTGAAGGTGGCGATAACTAGGCTGTTAAGGTGGGATGACCTCAAGCTCTGGGTGGGGACATACCTCTGGATGAGGGTAGAGACGAATGCCAGGCATGAGCCATGAAGGGATTTAAAAATAAGTCATCCAATCTTAAATTTACAGCGTTGTGTTACTGGGAGCCAGTGTAGCTTCCTCATTAAGGGAGTGACATGGCACCATCTCGGCTGCTGGTAAATCAGTCTAGCTGCCTGGTTCTGCACCAACTGCAATCTTCTTGTTAAATGCACCAGGAGGCCGAAGTAGAGTGAATTGGTATAATCAATGTGGGAGAGGACCATAAATAGAACGACCTAAACAAGAGCTTCAAAAGTAAGGAATCTACTAATTTTCCTGATCTTCCAAGCTCAGCAGGCCAAAAATTTGAGTTCCAAGGATTTCGAGAGCCACTGGCTAAGACAAGTTCTGTTTTGTCTGGGCTCAATTTCAAGTGGTTGCTATGCGTCCAGTTACATATATGCAGCATAGTTCTCTGGAGGGGGGAGGCGAGGCTAGCCAACCAAGATGGCGGATGCGACCTTGTAGAGCTCCGTCCCAGCAACCTCGGTTATCCTGTAATAAACTGCGTGGAATCTCATGCTAGGGGTCGGAAACAGGGCAGCATCAACGCCCTATGCGCCAGTGAGCAAATCCACATGAATGGAGCAGCGGCAAGTCGTGGTGCTGAGACGCAATAGCACATGAGGCCCAGCCCACTGAGCACGCTGCCGACGTGGCAGCAGAAGGAACTTGGCCACCCACGAGGGAGTGCCCGTGGCGCCCTCACGCTTCACTAGGCGGCAGCATTCACCGCAGAAACACGGTGGCAACAAGACCCTAGCAGCCCAGCTACAACAGACGGAGTCCAGAACCGGAGGCACACCGCGAGTCAAGATCCACACTGTGGCATGAAGGTGCTGCCCGGTGATGACAACGCGGAGATCACCGGCCCCCAGCGGTAAGACGTGGGGCCTGTGGGTGATGAGGGACGGGTCAGGGCAGCCTAGCTCGCATGCACAGTAAGCGCTGACATAGGGGGGCCCCTCTTACCCCCTCCCTCCCTCTAAGAAGCAAACCGGAGTCTACGGGTGAGCACAGGACCTGTGTCCGTGAGGAAAAAATGTTCATTGCTTAAAGCCGACACAATACGGTCGCGCAGGCCTGTGGCAGGAGGCCAGCACAGTAGACGAAAAATCCCAAGAGGGAAAGGCGAATCAGTTGAGGCTACTGTGCAGGCCTCCTGCCGTGGGCCTAACAGACTAGCACTGGCCTGAGCCCGCAACCCTGGACACACACACCCCACGAAGAAGCCACCTGTCATGGGCTCACGGCCCAGAAACCAAGCATCAGGGGCCCACAGGAACTAAGGTGGCAATCTGTGTTGCCAGGCCACACTAAGGGACGAAACCAAGCAGTGGTTGGGCCATTCCCATAGGGCCAGAAGTGACTAATTCTGATGCCCTGTTGCGGGGATTCTGCTCATACACAGAACTATGCACAAGAAAACAGGACCTCAGTAAATAGGGGTGTACCTCCTATCACCTTAGTACCCAAAATCCCAACCGACTAGCAATAGTGTCTCATTCGGTCTCCTACAAATATCAAGAAGCTACGAATGTTTAGACAACCCAGAACACGAGCACTCCCGACTCACCTCAGAGTCGCGGGAACAAGACACTCTTTCACTTTCACGTACTTGTCCACAATAAAAATAATCAGAGTCACTAAATAAGTTCAAAATGTTTATTTTGACTATAGTGATTCATGAAACAGTATGCAAACCACAACTAGCAGCAAAATGCATAAGGCAAGAATCATTAGCATTGTTACAATACCATAGAATATAAAAGGAGTCGTTATTTTATAAAGACTGTGAAAAAGGCTAAATAACTGGGCCTAATCACCCTCCCCACGGCAGTAAGAAGTTATTTTATATAACAGAAAATCTCTAGGCGTTATTAGCAAACCCCTACCTGAAAGCCTAAACCCAAAGGTTTACATCATAGGAACAGCAGCGCTCAGCTCCATGGAACGGCTTTCTTCGAGTGTGTTTCAAAAACATGCAACAACGTTATATCAAAGCACGATTCTTCCACATTGCAGCTGTTGGTAACATGTTTTGTCTAGGTAAAAGGGACTGACCAGAACAGAATAACAAGAGACATTGTTGACCGACCTTGCACATTATGTTCAGACAGAATTGAAGGGAAGGCTGAGAACGTAAAAAACAATCTGTTATCATGTACAGGGCAGAGGCAAAGTGTCGCAAAAAAAAAAAACGCTTAGCAAAGGCGTGCGCAAAAGCAGCAGCATAGGGCAAGCACAACTCATGCTAACTTAGCAATGTCGACAATGTGTCTTTGGGCCATATAACCCCATATAACAGCCCCGCTAGGAGAAGCAAGGAGAGGGGTGCCAAGGCACACGAGCAAAGGCCCTAAAGCAGCGTGGGGCCCACCCTGTTCAGAGAGCAGGCCTGAGGCCCACCAAAACAATCCGCTAAATATAGACCCAGAGAGTGAAGCACAGAAGTAAAACTCTGTATTGCCAAGAGCCCACACTCTCGATACTCCTGGTTCCGATCAGGCACACATCTACCTGACGCAACACCATCGCAACACCATCGCACAAGGCCTGGCATCGTGGGCGGCTCCCCTAGCACTCAGCACTCAGCAAATGCACAAGAAGACACAGTAAACACATGCAAAGTTTCTGGGGTGGAACAAGCGCCATCCTACAGCCATCATCCCCCCGACTGCTGACAAGAGGCGAGATCCCACAAAGGCACAGCCATCATGATACGCGCTGAACGCCTGTGAGGAAGCCCTTCTTCCCTCCCCGGGGAGGACCTTGGCACTTGCGGACGATAGGTCCAGAAGAAAGCCATCCCAAGTGTGGAACTAAGGAGCAACAGTTTACGGGTGGCAGCTCACGAGCGCCAAATACGCGGCACGACCCTCCCACCCCACAAAGTCAGCAGCCAGCCTGAAAAGGATAGTGCCTAACCGACGTGTACCCAACTGAGCACCTATATGCCCTCAGCACAGAAGCTAGCCATGGGCCGCTTACGCACAAATACGCAACAACCCGATGCACACTCAGAAGCACAAGGAGCTCAGCACACAGGAGACGAGGGAGCAGGAGAGGCCCCAAACCTAGCGCTCTCTACAAAACTCGACTCAGTCCTTGCCGCGGTGGAGAAGATAAGAGCTGTCCTGGACCACACCCGGGCCATGTTGGAATCAAAAATGGACAAGGTTGCATCTGACTTCACCCTGCTGAGAGCCGATCACCGAAAGCTATCAGACAAAGTCCAGATAAATTAGCAAACCCTACTATAACTGAAGCCAACCATTAGCAGCCATGCAGCAGCATTGCAAGACATCATGGACCGAGTAAGCACACTTGAAGACCGACTGGAGGATGCAGAAGGTTGCTCACGTTGTAACAACATACGTGTAGTGGGCCTTCCAGAGGGAGAAGAGGGACAAGAACTGATCACATATATAGAATGCTGAGTGCTGGAACTTCTCCCGGAAGATTCCCTCTCACCACAGTTCGTAGTGGAGAGAGCGCACCATGTACCGGCCCGTCGGCCACCCCCAGAAGCCAGGCCACGACCACTGCTTTTCAAGCTACTCAACTACAGAGACAGACATTCGGTACTTAGAGAAACTCGCAAGCTTTCAGAAATAAAGGTGTAAAATCAGCACATCATGTTGTTCCCAGACTACACGATGCAAGTGCAGAGATGCTGTGGATCATTTGCGAAAGTAAAGCGCCAACTCCGGATACAGGACATCCGCTACTCCCTAATGTTCCCAGCCAGACTGTGAGTAGCCACAAAAGGACATGCACGATTCTTTGATACGTCCTCTGAAGTCTGGGACTGACTGGAAGAATCAGAACCACTAACGGGCACAGACCACCTGCAGACCTACAATTCCCATGCTGAAACAGGAGAAACCGTCACCGCGCCAGAGGAAGGAGCCCCAGGCAGGCAAGAACGCAGGCAGCAATACCTGACATGGAACAGAGAATAATAGAGCGACAGGAAGCCCTTCACGTGGCCGCAACTATCCGGGCCCCTGCAGCCCTCCGTACCTGGCACGCACTCACCCCTCTCCCAGAGTTCCGCGGGGTCATCACCAGCGTGATTGGAAGATCGAGACTCCCTCCAGATGCTGGACATCACGCCAGAGACTGCCAACGACATAATATGAACAATGGACAATCGTTCAATTCAGTGTATCCTTTTACTGTCTGTATACCTTTAGCATGGCTATATCAGCACAACATGATCTAACGGAGGCAATCTTAAGGGTGCAGTGCTCCCAGTAGACATAGTTATACCAGCACGCACCTAACGTGACACACCCTTCTCACCAGGTTAGTTATGCTCACGTCTAAACCCCGAGTGAAGCAGGGATTCGCTAACTAATCCTAGTTAGAACCGAGGCATACTTCAATGTACACAGGCACATAGCACACAACCCTGAGTTTAGTCATTCCCAGCATGACAGTTGCCACAGTTTGGCCCCACAGTCTGGACGAGCATCGACTAGGAGTTCGCCCTCATAAAGTTGGTTGTGCACAACCCAGTTATATCCCCACTTTTTGTTACGTTTGCCCCATCACTAGAGGCCCTAACAGGCACCCTGGTCGCTGACAACAACCTCACTCTCCCCCACACAGGGGGCCAAAAACAGTGCGCATGGCACAGACTAACATCCTGACATGAATTGTGAGGGGAATGCACACACCGACCTGCAGATATTCAGTGTACGCATATTTCCAACACAGGCATGCAAAAATAGTTCTTTTACAGAAACGCACCTCACCCAAACCGAGGCAGATCGCCTCTGCAAATGCTGGAGGGGACAAGTATACAGTACAAATTACCCCTCCCAGGCACGAGGGGTGCTGATATGATAAGGATAGAGGAAGTGGTCACAGACCCGGAGGGAAGATATGTATTTGTAGAAGGCACATTGAATGGGCAAGCGCCTCTAATAGGCTCTATGTATGCCCCAAATGTGGCGCAAACCTCATTCCTTAGGAAACTCACGGGTGTACTAGCCAGATGGTATGGACTCCCCTGGCTTATCAGAGGAGACTCAGGGGCCGATTCCGATTCGGGACGGAAATCTCTCCGACCGAGCCGGACCCGGAGAGATATCCGACCGAATCGGACCCGTGCATCCCCGACCAAACGAGTACGATGCGCACGTATGCCATCGGACTCGAGTCGGTCGGACTCCCATTGAAGTCAATGGGAGCCTGTCGTACAACGCGTACGCGGGCTCCCATTGACTCAACTGGGTGCGATGCGGACAAGGGCGCCCCTACAGCGTGTACGCAGCGAGCGATTCGCGCCGTACACGCACAGGGGAGTCCCCCTGTGTGCGACTCGCGCGGCTACGCGTACAGGGCGGTCTGACACGGACCCCCAAAGTACGGCTCCGACTGCTCTTTGGAGCCGAAGTGCGCGGCTCGGTCGGACTGCTCACGGCGCGCATCGTACTTACCCGGCCGGGGAACGTCTCCATTGCGCGGTGCGAGTCGTGTCCGTGCGAGTCGGTCGGTGCGGTTAGAGCCGGGATCGAGTCGGTCGGAACGGTCGGGACGCCCGGACGAGTCGGTCGGCGATTTCGCATCGTACTCGCTCGTCCGGACGCGCGTACGGATCGGTCGGGAAATAGGGCTCGAATCGGATCCGGTTAAGCCGAATCCGATTCGGAGCCCTACCGGCCGAGATCGGAATCGGCCCCAAGGTCTTAGATGTAGAATTAGATAGGTCATACCCACCTCTAACACGTACCACAGCAATATCCAATGTGCCGGCCCTGGTGGAGTGGCTAACAAACTGGTCGCTGACAGACATATGGCGGGCCATGAACCCTAGGACACAAGTTTACTCATTCTATTCTTCAGTACATGACCTTCACGTCCGACTTGACTGCATAGTTGGATCGCCCACCCTCCTCACACTCATCAAACATACCAAATTCTTGGGACGCACGCACTCTGATCACAACCCCCAGCTTCTGCAGTTCACATGGGTCATAGGACATCCCCCGATCCCCACATGGCGCCTACAACCAGCGGTGTTGGAAGATTAGGAGTTACGTTCCTCCCTGGGGACGTCCACACTAGAACATTTTGAGGTAAAAGATCACTCCACAGGGGACCCCCTCCTAGGATGGGATGCCTTCAAGGTGACCCTGAGAGGTCACTGCCTGGGAGCCACCTGGAACATATGCAAACAAATGAATGACACACTCAGTCAAGTAGAGAGACAGCTGTTGGGTCAGGAGACAAAACAGTCAGCAGGGAACAAAGACATGAGAAAGCTGGATGCGCTGTGAGCCAAACACGCAGACCTGTTAGAGAGGCTTCGCTGCCATAACTACGTGGCACACTCAGTCTGTACAAACGCCACTGCCGATCGCGCAGGTAAAACGATGGCGTGGCTACTGCACCAAGAGCAAACACATCATCCCACAGGAGCCCTAAGATCTGAGACAGGACAGCTGGTGTATACACAACATGAAATACACGCAACAATGACACACTATTACACAAAGCTGTACCAACCTGTGAGACCCCACGATAAGAGGCAGCTCACAATATTTTTAGAGTCTGTGAATTTACCTGAGATGACACGGAGCAAAAAGAACTGCTGAATGAGCATATAACACCAGAGGAAATCCGAATCGCAATAATGGCACTAGCGAATGGGAAAACACCTGGCCCAGATGGATTCCCAGCAGAATTCTATAAGGCCTATGCCAAAACACATATTCCCCACTTACACACGCTGTATACAGAGGCCCTGAATGAGCAGAGACTCCCCCATCCATGAGAGAGGCGAAACTGGTGTCCCTGCCCAAGCCTGATAAAGACCCCACGGAACTGGGATCATACGACCGCTAGCTTTCCTCAATGTTGATTATAAAATATTAGCAAAACTACTAGCTGGCAGACTCACACAGGTGGTGCCCACTCTGGTGCACGCAAACCAGAATGGATTTGTGCCTTCCAGGAGCACCTCTTTAAACCTAAGACGCTACTTTAGAATCGCCACTTACTCAAACGTCTGCTGGCCATGCGCAGGATGCCTGATATTAGAGCTCAAGAAAGCTTTTGACTCCCTGGAATGAGGGTTCCTCTTCGCAGTACTGGAGAGATATAGACTGGGGGACTTCTTCCCAAGCATGGTAAGATTACTCTACGATGCTCCAACGGTACGAGTAAAAACAGGCCCTTACATATCGGACCCAGTAAATGTGCAGACAGGGACTAGGCAGGGATGCCCCCTCTCTCCGCTGCTATTCGCACTGGCTATTGAGCCACTGACAGAGGTACTTAGATGGGAGATGGGGGTGGGTATCGCACTAGGTGACGGCATGCACACCGTATTGCTATATGCAGAGTATCTTCTACTAACTATATATAAATGACATACATCAAATTCCCCAACAATTAGCACTCACGATGGGCAGATTCGCCGCCATATCTGGGCTGAAGGTGAACGTCTCCAAGTCCTGTCTATACTCCTTCAGTGAACATTGCGAAGACCCGGGCTATACACTCAATGGAGTGCAGGTCCGATGGTGCGAGGACACGGTACGCCTAGGCAAAGCCCTAACTGCGGTCCGATCCCAGATGACATTCTGGAATACACTCCCGTTGTCAGTGACGGGAAGGGTAGCCCTCACAAAGATGGTGATTCTGCCCTGATTCCTATATTATTTCACGAATCTCCCCCTCTTTCTTCCACCCACTGGAAAAACTGATCAAAGATTTTATATGGGGGCCCTCCAGACACCCCGTAGCGATAAAAAAACTCTACCTGCCCGTGGCTCAGGGAGGCCGAGCGGCCTCGAACCTGGCTGCTCAACTGCAATGGGTAGCCAGGTGGCTAGCAGATCAACACAGAGGAGACACGGCGACCACACAACCCCCTTGCACCTCTCAGACCTGATGGGGCTCTTCCACCCCTGCTCAAAAATCAAGCCATCAGACTCGCTGCTGCTCACCGTAGCTCATGGATGCTAACACAGAGCACTATATATTACCCGCACAGTCACTCCGTACGCTCCAGCTTTGCCACTGGAGGGAACTCCCAGGGGCACCACAATCACCGCAGTGACGGAGCTGCAACACTGGCGAGATGCAGGGGTCCAGGATATAGGAGACCTGTATTGCGAAGGTGCGCTACTCCCGTACACTATGCTGGTAGAGGAAGATGACCTACCACCTGGACAGTTTCTACTTCACCGCTCCCTCTTGGCGGCGTTTGCCGCTAAATGGGGTGGCATCCTCTGAACCAAGAATGCACCTTACTGTACAATACATTTATGTTATGGGCCAGGGGGGACACCTAACCAAATGGTTCGCTGCCTCGTTAAGACACCGCACAGCGGCTGACTTGTCGCCACTCAGACAGCACTGGGAGGACAAAATGGACCACCAACTCACAGACCCAGAATGGTCCTCAGTACTGTTAAGCCCGGAACAAAGTTCCAGGAACACGCGCCTACGCCAGATTCAGTTCTAAATCACACACAGAGCATAACTCACACCCGCAAAAATTAACCAATACTTCAAGCGCCAGGATGGCAGCATGCCCTAGATGCTCACTCGCTGATGCGGATTTATTGCACATGATTTGGGGGGTTCACTGATAGAATATCGATGCTAAAAACATCGATGTAAAAAATATCGAATAAAAATATAGAATGCAAAAATATCAACTCCCTATACTTAAACAGGTAAGTACAAAAATATCGAATCAAAAATATCGAAGTTAAAAATATAGATGTAAAAATATCGATTTAAAAATATAAATAAAAAATATATATATATTAAATATATAACATATTAATATTATCTTTAACAAAATGAATTAAAATGAATATACATTTTAACTAAATATGAAAAGTAAACTTAATTTAAAAAATATAAACACACAAACAATAATTTATACATATACATATATTTACTTTAAAATAATTTAACTATTATCTTTATTTAATTTTAAAACTTTTAAATTATATAAAAATAAAATATATACATATATCAATAATTAATTAAAACATTAAACTATTAAAAAAATGAAAACGTACATTTCGCAATACAATAAATATAACAGTAGGAAAAATGTTGGATAGCGAAATAATTAAATTTACTATTCCAACTCCAGTGAGTGCAACAGTAGGGAAAGTGTAGGATAGCGGAGGGGTAAAAATGACTATTCCTACTCCAAAGAGTGCAACAATAAGGAAAGTGTTGGATAGCGGAGGTGTAAAATTTACTATTCCCACTCCAGTGAGTGCAAAAGTAGGGTAAATGTTGTATAGCGGAAGAATTGAATTTACTATTCCAACTCCAGTGATTGCAACAGTAGGGAAAGTGCTGGATAGCGAAGGGGTAAAAGTTACTATTCCCACTACAAAGAGTGCAACAGTAGGGAAAATGTTGGATAGTGAAGGGGTAAAAATTACTATTCCCACTCCAGTGAGTGCAACAGTAGGGAAAGTTCTGGATAGCAGAGAGGTAAAAATGACTAATCCCACTCCAGTGAGTGCAACAGTAGGGAGAGTTTTGGATATTGGAGGGGTAATAATTACTATTCCCACTCCAGTGAGTGCAACAGTAGGGAAAGTATTGGATAGCAGAGGGGTAAAAATTACTATTCCCACTCCAGTGAGTGCAACAGTATGGAAAGTATTGGATAGTGGAGTGGTAAAAAATACTATTCCCACTGCAGTGAGTGCAACAGTAGGGAAAGTGTTGGATAGCGGAAGAATTAAATTTACTATTCCAACTCCAGTGATTGCAACAGTAGGGAAAGTGCTGGATAGCGAAGGGGTAAAAGTTACTATTCGCACTACAAAGAGTGCAACAGTAGGGAAAGTGTTGAATAGCGAAGGGGTAAAAATTACCATTCCCACTCAAGTGAGTGCAACAGTAGGGAAAGTTCTGGTTAGCGGAGGGGTAAAAAATTACTATTCCCACTCCAGTGAGTGCAACAGTAGGGAAAGTTTTGGATAGCGGAGGGGTAAAAATTACTATTCCCACTCCAGTGAGTGCAACAGTAGGGAAAGTATTGGATAGCGGAGGGGTAAAAATTACTATTCCCACTCCAGTGATTGCAACAGTAGGGAAAGTGTTGGATAGCGGACGGGCAAAAATTACTATTCCCACTCCAATGAGTGCAACAGTAGGGAAAGTGCTAGATAGTGGAGTGGTAAAAAATAACTATTCCCACTCCAGTGATTGCAACAGTAGGGAAAGTGCTGGATAGCGAAGGGGTAAACATTACTATTCCCACTACAAAGAGTGCAACTGTAGGGAAAGTGTTGGATAGCGGACGGGTAAAAATTACTATTCCCACTCCAGTGAGTGCAACAGTAGAGAAAGTACTGGATAGCGGAGGGGTAAAATTACTATTCCCACTCCAGTGAAAGCAACAGTAGGGAAAGTGTTGGATAGCAGGGAAACAAAAATTACTAATAACATTTAAAAAATTGAAAAAAATTAAATAATCTTAAAAATAAATAAACAATATTTTTTAAATATATGATTAAATATATTAAACATATTTAAAGAACACATATTATAATATTAATTACATATAACAAAAAGGTACAAATATATAAAATAAATTAATAAATACATTTATAAACAATATTTATTTAAAAGGAGCAAATATTAACAAACAAACAAATGATTTAAAACATAAATGTATTTATTTTATTTCCTACCCTATAACACCACACCAATAAAAAAAGACCAACATTTTTATTTAGATTTATTTCCATAATTAACATAATTAATAATGAATTAAAAAAAATTACTAATAAAAAGATAATAAACATTCATTGAGTACACATTCTTTAACACTATAAACACCACAACACTCAACTAAAATTAATTACAAAATTACTATAATTAATTACTAATTAATTAATTTAAATTAATTAATAACTAATTAATAATTCATCAATAAACAATAAATGACTTCCCACCCTTCCCACCATTTACACCTATAAACACCACAACACACCTACAATTAATTACAGAATTACCATAATTAATTACTAATTAATTACTTTAAATTAATTAACAACTAATTAATAATTCATCAATAAAAAATAAATTACTTCCCACCCTTCCCACCATTTACACCTATAAACACCACAACACACAGCTAAAATTATTTACACAATTACCATCTTAATTACTAATTAATTAATCAAAATTAATTAACAACTAATTATTAAATAATTAATAATAAATTAATTTACATATTTAACACTATAACATCTCAATTAAACAAATATTAACAAATAAAAATTATTCAATACATTTTATATAATTAACTTAGGGGCCCATTACGATGGCGGGCGGAATCACTACCGCCGTGCTGGCGGATGCAAAAACCACCAGTTACCGCCGGCACGCAGCAGTCCACACGCCCGCCCAATTACGATGCGAAAAGCAGGCCAAACACCGCCGGCAAGCCAGCAACACCGTCCGCCATCAAAGTGCGCCCGCACACGTAGCGGCGCAGCACAACTGACACACACCGTCCGACGAAACACGTCCCGCCCGGCGCATAAATTACGATGCCGCAAACAAACGGCTCCCACGGCAAAGAGACACCGCACGTGAAAGAGAGGCGGAAACACGGACGCAGAGCACGGACAACGAAGAAGCGGCACCCGGGCATGAATCCAGCACTGCAGGCCCTTCCCATGCTTCTGCTGATGCACCACCAAGGACGCAACGTACCGCGGAGACGCAGGTAGGCACACACACAACAAGTGCACGCAAACAGCGCACACAGTGCAAGGGAGGAAAAAGCGGACAACCCCCACCAGCGCGTGCACACTACACATCCACCATCGCATCCACATATGACACACAGGCCAAATCCTAACATCGCGGAACACATGTGTACACACCACCTGGGACTAGGAACCAACCACCCCGTCACGGCCCCGAAGCGCCGATGACGCCGCCACACATGCGCACAACGCAGAGGCCAACCGCAGCGCCATGCATGCGTCGCACACAGACACAGGGACACAACCAAGCAGCACACACACCAGCCCCACCCCGAACGCACATGACACGTGACAGGCCTGCCACAGACATGTCCCCAACGCCCAATTCACGGACAACACCCAATGCCACACAACCGACGCACACATGTCAGTGAAGTCACGCAACAGCAGGACACACCCCAGTGTAACAAACATGGCGAAGCACACAGCGGCGGCAACACCAACCAGGAGAAGCAGGGCCCCTTCGGGAAGAGGAACGCCAGTACCACACTGAAAAACCCATACCACCCTGCACATATGAACAAGACACATGAAACGGAACACCAAAGAGCCCGGTGACCGACAACAGGTGGCCCAAGAATTACATCCACACACAAGGCCCAACGCAGAGCGGAAAGGCAGCCTGCCGCCCACACAAGGGAGAGCAGACAGCACTGAATGACCTTCCATTCCAACACCGAAACCACAGCCCTACGACAGAAGCCGGTGAATACAGCCATTGTCCAAGAATAGACCAACACAGGCATGCCGAGGAGACCGACCACAGGGCAGATAGCGCATATCACAGAAGCACACAACGGACGGGGAAGAAAGAAGAAAACACTCCCCATGTCGGCCACATGCAAGTTAATTGGAAGGAGTCACACAGCACTGACCTTGAACTGTCTGAGAAGCATGTGGGAAGAGGGCCCGTGTCCTCCAAACAAGCCAACAGAACACAAGTCCTGTCTCCCCACGACTACACAGAGCTCACAGCAACCCCGGAGTGTGCACATTGCAGACTGCACACACAGCCGGAGCACGCCACCACAACGCACCGCTGCGAAATGGCAACCGCAACACACCTACCCAACTACGCCGAAGAGCTCAAGCTGTACCAAACCAGCACGATACATACATTGGGTTGCGATCTCCTGTCCCTGCTGAACGTAAGTTACCGACTGACTTACCGCATCACATTGTTCAGCTGCGTCATGCCCGTCTTCTACTGTCGGAGGTGTCCCTACCAGCATCCCGTCGAGATATGCCTCTCCAACCCGGCATGTCTGAAGGTGGACCTGCTACCACTACTCCTCCCTCTGGACGCACACGACAGGGCCTGCTCTGCCTATGGGGGCATGGCGTATGTGGCCAACATCGCACGCGCACTGAAATGGAACCACTGTGCCTCCACACGACGGATCATCGAGAACAGCTACATCGAATGTCACCCAGCATGCCCCATCATGGTCCTCCAAGGGACAACCTACGAACAACACCTTGACAGCCACCATCCGCTTCATTGGCTGGCAAACATGTACACCACCAATGACATGGAAGCCCTGCTGGACGGCATCGCATACCTGACAACCTGTAAATACGTCGGACCACAACGCAGGTTCCCCGAGTGACCTATGAAGTCCAACCCCGCACCCATGCTCAGCTTCCGCACGGACTGGCCAGTCACCACCACAACAGCCATACCAAACGACCGGCAACTGTAACCACACCATCAACGACATCGCCATGACATCGGATATGACCGGGACATGCACACTGTTCCCCATCACATCCAGGAACACCGCATGCATCGTGGGAGGCAGTGGCATGGGCTCTGTGCATCGCACCCACATGGACGGAACTGCACGAACAACCAGGACACGACATGGATCCAGCGCACATGGACACACACACCGCTCAGTGGACATGAATAGGTCGCCTGGAGTCTGTGGGTGCTGCACCCCTCCCACCCCCGCCCGGGAATCCCATACCAGGACCTTTGCATGGACGACAAGTGCATACAACAACAACACGACCCCAGTGACTGTGACATGTCCAGTAACCACCACAGTGCAACAACAAGTGGCACGCCGCTGCATGCACGCAAGCACATGCCCTGATGTCATCTCACATGCACGCGTGCATGAGGAACAACCGCAGCAAACCTGTCACATGGAACTGAGATGGACTGTGCCCATGATGCCGAGCGGTCTGGTAGGCTACATGTATACCGTCTGTGTCAAAGTCCGCAGCTCCGCAGCTATACGTAAATGTACATTAGCACAGCCTTGGCCAAGCAGATGTAACCCCACACCCTATCCCATTTGTAATCATGCTCAGTATATCCTCAACATGTATTCCGCTGCCAGTAGTGTCCACTATACTGCATCACAGAGGACAGAAGACTCAATATAATGTTTGAAACCAAAACTGTCTCCGCTGACTCATTCCACAAGTACGAATGAGAGAGGATGAGAGTATGTGAAGTACACGGCAGTCGTGACATGACCATGTAGTCCATTGGTATTGGATGTCAACGCAAATGAGTAGCACTACTGTGGAAGACACACATGTGTCGTGTGAAGTCGTATGGACGCAGTGCTCAGGTGGGTGGGTGCGACGGGTAGATGCGCACATGCCAAGTTGGAGCACGCCGTGTTGGGAGGGGTCATGAACAGTACACCACCGCTTCCCTGGGCATTGTGAGAGGACACCTGTCGGGGGAGTGAACACGTGTGTGCACAGCAGCCGGGCACACGTACAAAGCGGTACCAGGCGCACCTCAGCCCACCCTCTGTGGACAAGCTGGATCCTGTTGTGCGCCCGCCATGCCCCTTGACAAGGCACACACAGCCCCAGTCGACCAGGTGCAACCCCAACATAGTCAATCCGCACAGGCGATACAGGGCACGGGATGGCAGTGGAGCATGGTGTGTGAGAGGTCTCCTCGCGCTCCTCCTGGTCATATCATGCAGGCAATAGAACCTCAACGTCTAGCATGGCACAAGTCAAATGGAAGTGTAAGGGGACGCACCACAGCACGAGCAGCACTGACGTCACGGGAGGTGGCTCGCACCATCCCATCCATTGCCCATCATACCAACCACGCCACATGCCATTGCGACTAAGTGCAAGCGCGTGCGCCACCACCCCCGAGCCCTCCCCAGAGAGGCCAAAGAGTGAATGTGTGGGCCATCAGCCACAGACGGACGCGGCCTGGCCGCAAGGGCAGCCACAGCCACTGGGTGTCGCAGGTGGCGGATCCGGAAGGCGAAGACTGTGATGCATAGTCCATGCAGGCCGGGTCTCCATTTGGGGCACCACGCAGGTGGACGGCGTCCCGCCACACATCATACCCTGGACCCACACATACACTCCTTGCCCTCTCTGGTGCGAGCTTGGGGCTGCCTGTGCAAGCGCTAGCCTCGCAGGTGAGCATGCATATTGGGGGCGAGGGAGGACATGAGGGCTGGGGCGAAGATGACTGTATCACTGTCAGTTAGTACAAGGGATGACCCAGATGTGGAAAGGAAGAGACGTGTCCCGTGTGTACTGCAACTAGTCGCCAATCCAACTACCCCCCATGTCCGGAATGTAAGCCCGCACCTAGGCCCGCCCATCCGCCACATCGAACATACCACCAGCACGACAACCTTCCCATTCGAAACACTGACTGGGGGTGGCGACCAGTGAACAATCATGTGTAGCCTACCCACGCGTACATGTGGGCCCTCCATGATCCATGTCACCTGCGGCAAAGACATGACATGCGCAATGAGGAAGTGAGGAGAGCTGTCCGCCCCACGCGCAGAAGGTGCATCAGCTCCACAGACCCAGCAGCGAGTCCAGCAGGGGTCACATGTGCAGGGGCAGCTGTGCCTGGTGTGAAGGCACATGCATATAGACAGCACATCGACCAATGTGTAGTCTGCCCACATCCACAGTCCATCATCATGCGGACATAGGAATTGAACACAGGGCAACACATCTTAGCTGGTGCACCCACCGTGACCAACAATGCGCAATCATCGACGTACCCGCCCTGTGCATGGCCCCCCAACGGAGGCACATCCAGTGCCACCATCCCACACACACAAGCCTTCCACGGAACATGCTGTGTCCAATGGTCAGTACAGAGTCAGCGCCCATCTGGTGGATCCTGAACAGGAGACACATGCACACACATGCCAGCTCCCACTATGTACGACTGCCACCTGGCACGTGCAATGTAACCTCTCACCTGTGACGTGTGACTGCAAGCACACAGCCGTCTTGGCATGGGGCTGTCAATGTGGACACCAGTCAATGTTTCGGGAGCTGTGATCCGTACAGTGCTGTACATAGGGTGCAGTGCTGACACCTACTACTGTCTCATATCCCCTCGTGCCACAGGTCCCACTTGTATTGGCCGCTCAGCCCGTGCCCACATCGTCGTCGTCGTGTGCCATACTCATCCAGCCTCGGAAGCAGTACCATGCTCAGCAGACACTCATGTTGCCGTGGCGTTGCCGCTTGACGAATATGCAGTCAGTCCCCATCAGCACGCCCGCAAGTCATTGGGGCCTAGATCCCCATGTGCATGCACATGGCAGTGGTATGTCTCACTTGCCATTGCCATTGTTGGGGAGACCTGTGTAAGTGTATTGTGGCCGTGCCGTCCCAGCTTGACAGCTGGGCTGTGGCTCATGTGCTTGCTCAGTCATGTCAGTGATGTGTATGCGAAATTGCTATGTGCCGTGTTGCTTTGACATGTGTCCTCTGCCATTTAACCCAGGCGGAGACCGAACATTGACCGCCCATACCAATTGCTGGCGGACATGGACGATACAGAGGTAATCAGGAAGTTTCGGCTGGACAGGCCAACTCTGCATCGACTGTGTGCCATGTTAGAGCCCCATCTCCGTCCCCGCAGGGTGTATCCGACTGCTGTCACCCCCACGGCTAAGGTGATGGCCGCCATGCATTTCTTCGCCACTGGGTCATTCCAGCACACAGTGGGCAGTGGAGGAGGGATGTCCCAGCCCATGTTCAGCAAGGTGCTGAGGGATGTACTGGCAGCCATGATGCTGTACCGGAACAGGTACATCAGATTCCCCAGGGCTCGTGAATTGGCGGCAGTGAAGGGTGCATTCTATGCCCTTGGCAGAATCCCACACGTCGTGGGAGCCATTGACTGCACTCATGTTGGCCTTGTTCCACCACAGGCCACTGAGCACCTGTACCGCAACAGGAAGCACACGCACTCCCTGAATGTGCAAGTGGTGTGCCTTGCGGACATGGTGATCACCCACGTGTGTGCAAAGTTTCCAGGCTCGGCCCATGACGCACACATAATGCGCAACAGCATCTTGCCACGACTGATGGCCAATCTGCAACAGGATCGTGGCTGTATTGTCGGTGAGTATGTGGAGTGGTGTAGCGTGCTGGTTGTGCGATGCTGTCCCCTGTCCAGTTGGAATAGCAACGGTTCTCTGTGTCCCTCACACCCAGGTGACTCTGCGTATCCGAATGGGGCATGGCTGCTCAGTCCATTGAGGAATCCTCGCACCCCAGCAGACGATCGATACAATGAGGCACATGGGAGGACCAGACGTGTGGTCGAGCGTACCTTTGGCCTCCTCAAGTCCAGGTTCAGGTGCCTGGACCGCACCGGGGTGCACTGGCGTACTCCCCACAGAAGGTGTGCCAGATAGTGGTGGCGTGCTGCATGCTGCACAATCTGGCCATTCGGAAGCAGATCCCCCTCATTGTGGATGACGGAGATCAACCAGGGCCCCAGCCCGCAGACCAGGACAGCTCGAGTGAGGTGGACAGCGGAGAGGAGGAAGCTGGGAATGTGCACCAGCAGCTCATCGCCCGCTACTTCACTTGACGGTGAGTGTCCATGTACGACGGATGATGTGTCTGTATCTATGCAGGTGTGTGTGTGCTGTGTCAGGGTGGCCGTATGTTCACTGCGTGCAGTGTGTCAACGCTCCATGGCCAGGGTAGTATGCCACTGTTGGTGGCTGTGGCATTGTGCCCTATTGCTCTGTGCGATGTGTGTACATTGCTTGTAGTTGTTGACATGTACTGTGTGATGGGTGTGTGACACACTCATTGAATGTGCTCCTGTTCTGTCTCCCACCCCTAGGTCCCTACAGGCCCTCCGGATTCCATTTCCATGCCACGCATCAGGTGCCTTTCCGCCCAAGGTGGCCGTTGTATTCCGTACAATAAAGACACAGGGCACAAACAGCAGTTAGTGAAAAAGGTGCATTTATTACAAACTGTGACATGTGATTGTGTGTAAGGTGATGACAAAAGTGGTGCGTGCAGTGACAATGAGCTGTCGGTCATGGCTGCGTGATGATCAGGGTGTACCCACTGGTTCTATGTCCATAGTCCAACACACACATGCCATCCAGATGGCTGTGTGGAGTGGGATCGTAGAGCAAGTCAATGCAGTGGCTGGTCAAGGAAGGCTGGCGGAAGGCTGGCTGGCTGCCTCACTTGCGACTGGAGCGTGCGAAGTCCTCCCGGGAGATCTGTTTCCTCTTCGGACGGCCCCTTCCACGTTTGGGAGGGGGTGTGTGGTGGCGACCTGCTGGTGGTGGGTGAGGTGTGCTCACTGGCTGTGGACGCAGGGGAAGTGGACACTGCTGCCCGAGCCTGCGCCCTAGCAGGTGGTGGCGGAGGTGGTGTTGCTGGCCTTGCCTGTGACCCCACCGCCACCACCAGCTGGCCCATGAGGTCCACGAGTTGGTCCATACGGGACACGAATTGGCCCATATGGGCGTCCATGGACCTCAGCACCCCCAGCACCTCCCGCGTGTCAGTAGCAGACCTGGCCCATTGTCCTTGGGCCTCTTCATAGGCCCCAAGGACTCTGTCCATTTGAGGCAGGGCATGGCTCCCAGGGGAGGCTGGCGTTTCCCTGACCCTGCTCCTCCTACCAGTCCTGCTGCCACCGGCCTGCCCACTAGCCACATTGCACACCACGGTCCTCGCTGTGGCTCCCAGGGTGGATCCAGTCGGCCGGGCCACCACCTGCGCTGGGGCTGGTGCCAGCGAAGACGTGGTGGTGGTGGAGGCGGTGGTGGTCGGTGCGGCGATGGTGGCGGTTGCGGCAGTGGTAGTGGCCGCAATGACCGTGGGTGTGGCCGCAACGACAGTGGCAGCAGGGGACTGGGACTGTTCAGCATCCCTGGATGATGGGTTGGTGGGTAGGAGGGGTCCTGGGAGCGGCTGGGCCCTGCCACGCCAGATGGGCCAGCTTGGTGGTCCGTGTCCGAAGAGGTGGACAGATCCTCCAGATCCGTGTGTCCTCGTTGGGGGCTTGTAGGCTGGCTGTGCTGGCTGCTGTCTCCATCCCCAGCGTCCAGCAGTTCGTCACCTGTGGAGAGAATGAGATTTGTTATTGTGTTGCACCTGGCGAAGTATGTATTAGTCGTCTGACATTGGCAGTTCGTGCAATCTCGTACATGGGTTTCCCGGAGGCGAGTGTGTGGCTGTGGCATCTGTAGGTGTGTGTGCTAGGCAATGGGACTGTGTGCTGTGCACATGTGGCATGGGACGGATTGGCCATGCCGATGGGTGTGTTGCTTTGCCCCTACTCATTGTGACTCTGGTGTATGCGGGCTCCTGGCCCATCCTGGGTCTGGTTTGTACTTTGCTTTTGGAGTTCAAATGGAACGCTTAGGAACGCATATGGCAACATGGGGGCCATGCCCCAGATTCGCATTTGGGAGGGTATATGCTTTTGGGGTACATGCTGTGAGCCATGGGTGCCGAACGTGACATGTGTTGTGGCAGCATGACAGTGCATGGTCTGAGGTGTGTGCATGCCTGACATGCCCTGCATATTTGCTGTCTGTTGTGGTTACTGGACATGGCATTGGACGCATCGTTATGAGTGAGTGATAGTTGTGTGCCAGCCAACGTATTGCAGTTGTCCCATCTCCTTGGTGTGCGTGCTGCCCTGTGCCATGTGCATCACTGCAGTGCTCGGGGGTGTGGCCCATGTTGTGTGTTGTTGCTCACAGTGTGTCGTGCGCTTAATTGACTTCTGGCACATGGTTGGTCATGGGCATGTGTCTTAGCGTGACTGCTGTATGTGTGGCAGCTGTGCGGATGACATGCCTTTCATGAGACTGGGGCTGACGGATGGGATGGATGGTATGTTGTATGTGCATGGTGTGTCTGTGTGTTTGATGGGTTCAGTGGTGTTCGTGTGCATTTCTGTTGTTCCGCTCTGTTGCGTCTAGTGTTGTTTGTCTTACATAGGCGTAGTTGTGGGGTGTGTGGTTGACAGGCAGTAGGGGCTACATGGACAGGACTTCAATGGTGTTTCGGTTGTGTGTGATGAGTTGCACAGTGGCTGCCGTGTGGGACTATATTCAGTGTGGCTTGTGCATGCAGACGTGGCTCCTTGGGTGTTGCTATGTCTGTGATGGGTCATGTGGGGTGTGAGTCTGCTGTTCATGTCCGTGTGCACATTGTTCACTTGTTCGTGACGGTGGGCGGTGCTGCGTGTTCGTGTGCTACGTGACATGTCCCATGTGTTGGTGGTGTTATGGTCCTCATGCCTCCAGTAATCCAGCCCTGTCCAGTTTCCCACCTGCAAGTTGTTCGTGCGTGCACTGTACTGGATGCCACATGGCTCTTAGCGGGGGTGCTCCATGTTGCAGGTCTGTGGGGGTGGGGGTGTAGTGGGTCGTGGGGTGGCTGTACACCCACTGACACCGATTGCTGTGGACCGTGATGTCTGCCTTTCGGCTGTCGTTGTGCACTGCGGTGGCTGACACGTGGGTGTGGGGTGTGGGGATGCTCCTCCTTGCTGTGCTGTGGGACTGGGGCCTGGTGTGTGTTGTACTTGGGCTGTCCACCGTCCCACCCACTGCACTTTGTGTTCCTGCCACTTACCTGTTACTTGTCGGTTGGTGCAGCTGTGCCTGACACATGGGTGTGGGGAGTGCTCCACCTTGCTGGTCTGTGGGAGTGGGGGCCTGGTGGGTGTTGTACTTCAGCTGTCCCCCTCCGACCCACTGCACTTTGTGTTCCTGCCACTTACCTGTTACTTGTCAGTTGGTGCAGCTGTGGCGGACACATGGGTGTGGTGGGTGCTCGTTGTGGCGCTTCTGGCATATTTGTGGACCTGTTGGTGGTTACGTGGCTGGCTTAGTGTACACATGTCCCCACGCATCTTACAGTTGTTCGGTTTGGCCTGTGTGTGGTAGTGTCTGTTGCATGTGCGTGTGATGTGTTGTGTATTGTGTGCTGGACATGGGGGTGTTTGTCCCTGGGAGCTGTGGCATGGTGGTTGCGCATGTGTGTACATAGCGGTGTGCTGGTATACATTAGTTTGTACTTACCAGCCTCCACTCCCCTGCTAATCCGGCGAGGATCTCCGGATGGATTACGACTCGCACCTTCTCCTCCCATGCTTTGAAGGTCTTAAAGAGCGCGGGATTCCCTCCGCCAGTGACGGCAGCCAGCTCTCTGTTTTTGCCCTCCTTCTTCTTGACCAGGCTCTTTACGTCATTCCAACGTTTGTTTATCTCGGTTCTGTTCCTGGGCAGGGTCCCGACTGCATTGACCTGGTCTACGATCCGGGTCCACATTCTGTTTCTGGTGGCTAGTGGTGTGTGCTGGACCATGTTCCCATAGATTTGTGGGTACACCTTGATGATCTCGTCGACCATGACCGTCAGCTCCATGGGCGTGAACTTGGGCATCCTTTGTGGTGCCATGGTGTTTGTGGTGGTGGTGCGGTGTGTGTTGTGTAATGTGCAGGGGGTTTGTGGTGCCGGTGTTTGGTGGTGGTGGTGGTGGTGGTGGTTGTGATGTGTGCGTTTCTGTGGTGTGCTGCTGTCCTTGCTGTGTCACTGTGTCCTCTCCTCTCCTCTCTGGTTTGCAATGTAGCAAGGGGTTGTGGTCTGTGGGAGTGCTGCTTTTGTACTCACCTATGTGGGTGTGTCCTCATGGTCTGTTGTTTTCAGGTGTGTTGTGTCTGGGGTTCTGGCCTTTGTATTTTTTGTTTGTCCGGGGGTGTTTTCGGGATGTGTACTGTGCTTGTGTATTTGTGCGTGCCTTGCTGTGTGGACTTGTTGGCCATGTTGTGTGCTATTGGTTTTGTGTGCGGATGGTTTCTGTGCAGGTACGTGGGCGCCATGGCTTCTGCCGTGTCGATTCTCATCGGCGTTGTTTGCGCTGGCGGGCGGTATTTTTGTTGTTTTTCCGCGCTCATGGCGGTGCGATCGTAATTTCACGTGCGGTGTGTCGGCCGTGAGGGCGGGCGGTTTTGTGTTGTCGTGCGTGTTTCCGTCCGTGGCGGGCGGTTTGACTCCGACTCGGACGATGGCGGGCGGTATTTTGTATGATTTTTCCGCCGATGGCGGTTTTCAGTTTGTGTACTCATAATGGCGTGGTCGGTGTTCAGGCGGTGTGTGCGGGCGGATTTTTGCCGCTTCCATGCCTGGCGGATTTTTTTACGCCGGGTATCGTAATGTGCCCCTAACTTCCCACCCTATTCTCCTATAAACCCACAATCCGCTACGTAACTAAAAACACAAATTTCAAATAAAAAAAATAATAACTACTAAAAATAATCAATATATTTTATATAATTAAAATACTTCCTACCCCATTCCCCTATAAACCCACAACCCATTACGGAACTAAAAATGCAAAATTCAAATAAAAATAAATTAATAATTACTAAAATGTAAACACATATAATAAAAATACAAACAATTCTTATACAAAAAAACAAACATCACACATATATAAAATATATACTAAAATACATAACATTAATAAAAAATAGATATTCTTAACAACTATATTTTTGCAAACGATATTAAACACTTTGATATTTTTTAAATCGATATTACTTACCTAAAATCGATATTCTTGACCACGAGAATTTCTGTCGACATTCCTGACCCACGATATTTTTGCCACAATATTTGTGCAATTCGATATTTTTTACTCGATATTCTGTCTCTGCACCGATTTGGGGATGCACTGCTCTAATTGACTACCGGAAAGCGGTAATAGACACCCTGACACAATGCATGGACAGAGCCCTTTCATTCGAATGGCACACATACATTCTGCACCTGTACCAGAGAAATCGCAACAACAAAGTCACTTCCCGATTCCTGGACTTGAGGATGGCGGTAGCGAAAAGACTGATCACCAAACGGTGGAAAGCCCCTGACCCCCTCATATCATAATGTGGAGACGCTCGATGCTCACCTGGGCAAAAGCAGAGATTGTCGTGCTCCACCGAGAAGACACACTGGGCCTCCACAAGGTCCCTATAGCCAACAACTGGGACACGATCTTGACCGCCTTGACTCTCATTCATAACAGCGATACGCCACCCCCAGCCCCAGTCACAGCTGCACCTTAAAAACTTTCACCACAAATAGATAACGTCGCTGAGTAAAAAACGTCACTGAGCAAACGTACAAAAAGCAGGTGCATGACCACTCCACAGTTGACGGAAAGTCAGGCCCAAAACGCCAGCTACTCACACTAATCCACAGAACATAGCGACCAGGGTGTCCACGCGACAGCTTCGCAGTTCGGACCCATACACTAGTATGTGTTACTTTGTCGCCGTTCTCTTATAACCCCCTTCACAGTTCAAGCTGTTCTGAACATCACACATCAAAAACACGGAAGAAGAGCGCACGTCCCAACAACTCTAAAAGGGTTGTGTTAATTAATAATTTGTGCGATAATTAATCGTCAGCAATTGTTATTGAACTATGCATACCGAAACCGCACACTAAGGGGTCGATTCCGATTCGGGCCGGAAATTTCTCCGACCGAGCCGGACCCGGAGAGATTTCCGACCGAATCGGACCCGTGCAGTCCGACCGAACGAGTACGATGCGTCCGTATGTTATCGGACTCGAGTCGGTCGGACTCCCATTGAAGTCAATGGGAGCCGGTCGTACAACGCGTACGCGGGCTCCCATTGACTCAATGGGTGCGAGGAGAACAAGGGTGCCCCCTACAGCGGGTACGCTTCGAAGCGATTTGCGCCGTACACGCACAGGTAGGGGGGACCCATGGGTCCCCCCTGTGTGCGACTCGCGCGGCTACGCGTACAGGGGGGTCCGACACGGACCCCCAAAGTACGGCTCCGACAGCTCTTAAGAGCCGGAGTGCGCGGCTCGGTCGGACTGCTCGCGGCGCGCGCATCGTACTTACCCGGCCGGGAACGTCTCCATTGCGCGCTGCGAGTCGAGTCCGAGCGACTCGGTCGGTGCGGTTCGAGCCGGGAACGAGTCGGTCGGAGCGGTCGGGACGCCCGGACGAGTCGGTCGGCGAATTCGCATCGTACTCGCTCGGCCGGACCCGCGTACGGTTCGGTCGGGAAACAGAGCTCCGAATCGGATCCGGTAAAGCCGAATCCGATTCGGAGCCCTACCGGCCGAGATCGGAATCGGCCCCTAACTGACGAACCGATGACAAGCCTGATAAATGCATGTATAATGTTGCAATGCTTACCAGAAGACCAATGTAAAAAGTGACTGTGAAAGTTTGATGAATATTTAAAGCTCAGTGTAAACTTGATAAAATAAGATAAATTAATAAAAACAGATTTACAAAAAAAATTGTAACATAGTTGTCTGGGAATTCAAGATGGAGTTGTGAGTATCGTCGATGGTAAAGATCAATTGCAAATCATCTGCATAATTAAAAGTCCACACATTTCTTTCACCCAGAGACTGAATTAATAGAAGAAGGTACACATTGAACAGGTGTGGGGACAGGGAAGATCCCTACGGCACACCGCAGGTCAATTTAACTTTGGGAGCTGTGAATTGGGAGAGACGATCCAATTGGGAGCGACGATCTAGGAAGGACGTGAGCCATTTGAGGGCAGATCGCTGGATCCGAGCATCCCTGACATGGTCCACAAAGAGTTTATGGTCGACCGTGTCGAAAGCTGCAGATAGATCAAGGAGCACCAAGCCCTGAGTGGTGCCCTTGTCGGCTTCTTTCCTCATTATGTCTAGTACGGTCAGGATTACTGCCTCAGTGGAGTGGGAGGGGCGAAAGCCCACTTGGTGAGAGTCAAGGAATTGGGACTGTTTGTTGAAAGAGCTGAGGCAGTTGGCAACATGGGCTTCCAGCACCATGGCCAAAAAGGAAAGCAATGAGGTGGGGCGATAGTTCACAAGAACGAGAGAACCTGTGCCTATTTTCTTGATTAAAGGAACTACTACTGCTTGATTAATGGCTCTGAGAACAGAGCCCTGGGTTAGTGAATCATTCAGTAGAGAGAGGGCAGGATCAGGACATGCATTAAAAACTTCCTTCGGAATGTGGGGGGGACAGCTGGTAATTATTTTTTTTATCTGGAGAGTAGTTCCGTCTCCAGATACGTTCAGTACAGTGCAGGACAAGTTTTTTAAGTTTTAGGTCTTCTGAGAACCATCTCTAAGCATCGTGGTGCCTGGCTGTTTTAACTTTCCTGAGGGGGCATGGATATTGCTGGTGGCCACTAGCCATCATTTAATATTTTCTTCATTTTGGTTAATGGAGAACTGTTTCATAGGCACAGTGGTCGCCAATGAGTTATAGAAGGCATTGATGTTGGTAGGATTCTAGTTCCTCTCCATTAGACCCACCTTGACTGGGGGTTTAGAGATCGTCAAATTATTAAGGGTAAATGTTATATTCGAAGTAATGAAGACAGGAACCGAGTATTAGAAGTACTGGTTTATTGGCCATCCGCTCTCCAACTCTACACTGACACAACATTCTAAGGTAAGCTTCCATCGGGGTGAACCAACAGTGGGAAAGGGCAGGGGTGGACGGACTGTACCATAGCTGAGGTTACAACACACCTCCCTTCCTACACAATCTGAGATATTACAAGGGAAGAAAACAGGTTAATAACAAAGCACAGCACAGTGGTCATAAAACAGGTTAAAGACAAGGCTCAGCACTGTTGGTCATGGATCAGATCTTACAATATTATCACAGCCCCACCATTGCCCATTGTCTAGTTGAACCACATTCCCCAAAGCCTTAACAATGCGGCTCGGAGGGTAGAACTGACTCTGATTGTGCCGGTCCTTTACATTTCTCTTTACTTGCACTACATCACCCACCTTCCACATGGATATCTTAACCCCATGTTTCTTGTCATACCAACCCTTGTACTTGGTTTGATGCAATTCAACCTTTCTGGCGGCCTCCTCATGGTTGGGAATGGCCACTCTTCCTCCTTCCAGCCAACCGGGGTTGAGCTTGGTGCATGGTTCCCTCCCCCTAAGAGAGGCAAAGGGAGAGATCCCCGTCACCTGGTTCGGGGCAGTGTGATAAGCCCACAAGCACTTGCGTAGGTGAGATTCAACGTCATGACCATTAGTGACTGCTAATTGGATATGTTCTTTGATCATTCTATTGGCTCTCTCCACTAAGCCGTTTGCCTTGGGACAGTATAGTGCTGTTAACTCATGTTTTATGTTCATATTATCCAAGAATTCTTTCATCAACTGTGAGGTGAACTGTACCCCATTGTCCGAGACCAACACAGATGGTATGCCCTCTCTTGCGAACACATCCTTAAGGAATTCCAACACTGTGTTAGTGGTGATACGATGTACAAACTTCTTGGTGATCCAATGTGAGGTGTAGTCAATAAGTACTATCATGAATCGTTTCTGGACCCCCAGGTTGTCCATAGGTCCAATGATGTCCATGGCCAATTTGTTCCATGGTCTAGTGGGTACCTGGACCGGGGAAATAGGCACCTTCCTCAGAGCTTTTGACTTATCACTCTTGGCACAACTCGCGCAGTCTTTAACCAGTTGCTCAGCCAATGTGTCCATCTTGGGGAACCAAAAATTCGCCCTGACCCTACGTTTAGTGATGCTGCGCCCCAAGTGTCCTTCATGCGCCAACTCTACAATTTTCTCCCTGAGGCCTGCGGGTGGTACGACCCGGTTCTGGCGGTATACTCTGTTCCTGACGATGCTCAATTCATTCCTGACCTCCCAGAAATCTTTTATACACTCTTCCACCTCACTCAACTTGTTAGGCCACCCTTCCCTTGTGGCAATTTTGAGTCTGCCTAAGACTTTTTCTTCTTCCATGAACTTGTCCCACTCACTTTCAGTGATAGCGGGGTCGTCGATTACCATGATGGGGTTGTCCAGCGTTTCCTCTTGTTCCACGTTCGTCAGTGGTGCCCTTGATAAGTAATCGGCAATAGTGTTCTCTACCCCAGGAACATACTCCACTCTAAAACTGAAATTTTCCAGCCCCAGGATCCATCTACTGATGCGCGGAGTACAGTTCTGCATTCCCTTCACAGTGAAAATGGAAGTGAGTGGCTTGTGATCCGTCCGGATGGTGAAGATCAACCCCCATAGGAAGAACTTGAAGTGCTTTACGGCCCAGAAGCATGCCAGGGCTTCCTTTTCAATCACAGAGTAGTTGAATTCCGCACCCATGAGGCACCTGGACGCAAACGCAATGATTATTTCCTCCTTGCCAACTTTTTGTATGAGGGTAGCTCCTAAACCTTTGTTTGAGGCATCCTTGGTAAGAATGGTCTTCCTTGTAGGGTCAAAGGTCCCCAATGCCGGTGAGTTCAGTATCTCCTCTTTTAGCTCATCCATTGCTCTTTTGTGCTCCTGCTTCCATTCAAAATCCTTCTCCTTTTTCAAGAGGGTACGCATTGGCTCGCTTTTTGAAGCAAAGTTTTTTATGTACTTTGTCATATACTCCATGAGGCCCAGGAAGGATTTGAGTTCTTCCTTGTTACCCGGATATGGGGCATCCTTTACTGCACTCAGCAGACTGTTTTTGGTCTGAAACCCTTCTCTGAGATAGAATGCCCTAAGTAGTCCACAGATGTAACTCTAATTTTACATTTGTTCCTTTGTACCGTTAACCCCGCATCCATGAGTTTCCGGAATACTGTCTTGAGGGTGTGGTCGTGTTCTTCCACGTTGCCCCCGTACACCAAGATGTCATCTTGGAAGCACATTGTTCTGTCCACGCCCTTAAGGATCTGCTGCATTATCTTTTGGAAGACTGCCGCAGCCGAAGCCAACCCAAATGGCATCCTCTGGAACATGAACACACCTTGGGGGGTTATAAAGGCAGATAGAGGTCTTGATTCCGGATGGAGATCCACCTGGTGATAAGCCATGGACAAATCAATCACGCTGAAGTATTTTGCCTCTCCCATGGTGCTGAGCATCTCATTGATTTTTGGCAGGGGTGTCGCTCCACCCAGATATTTTCATTCAGGCTGCGAAGGTCCACACACAGACGAATCCCATTTCCATTGGCCTTGGCTGCGATGACTACTGGGGCCAACCATTCTGAGCAATCCACAGGTTGAATGACCCCCATCTCACACAACTTGTTTAACTCTTTTTCCAAAGGTTCTCTCATTTGTTGGGGTACAGGACGCAGCTTGTGGACCACCGGCTTGGCACCTGATTTAAGTTTAATTCTATGTTGGAACTCACGCAAACAGCCTAACTTCTCACTGAACAAATCCGGGAATTCCTCGCAGATGGTGTCACTTTCACCAGTCCCTTCAGTGAGCAGGACTTGTTCCTTGCTATTAGGATCCAGAATAATCCCCAATTCCTTTTGGTGCTGCCATCCTAGTAGGTTGGATCCAGATTCCACAATGTATACCTTGCCCCAGGCTTTCCTGTCTTTGAATTGTATGACCATTTCCTTCATACCCACTAACGGTATGGGTTCCTTGCTGTACCCAGTAGGGGCAATGTCAGGTTTCCCTAGGGAGGCCACAACATCCTTCCCAAAGTTCTCAAAATCCTTCTTATTGAGTAGGGTAAATGGAGAACACGAATCAGCATACATGGTCACATTCATTTTGTTCAATTGTACTTCACATGTAGGATAAATGACATTTACAGACCCCTCATTTTCACTATTCACCTGTAAGACATATCTCTTTTCACTAGGTAACACACATTTTATCTCTCTATTCTGTGCCTTACCATTCTCCCTCTCTCCCTCCTTAATATTAACCCTGGGCATCCAATTCTGCTCCGCTCGCGGAATTTGCGGAATTTAGGCAATTTCGCGTTCCGCGGAGAACGCGGATTTGCCAACAATTCCGCGATCCGTGGCGTAGCGGAATTATTTTCTTGTCGCGCTTTAAAAATGCGTTCTAGCGCGCGCGATAGCGACTTACCGGGATTCCTGCGTTCGGCGACGGGTTTTCCTATCCGTTCGCGTGCGCCACGAGATTTCGGTAGCCGGCCGCGTTATCCCGCGAGAGTTTGCGATCGCGAACACGTCATTCGCCGCGCCATCGTGCACCGCGAGAGAGATTGCGACCGCGAAGACGTCATTCGGGCGCGCCATCGGACATCCGGCGATATTTTTGTACAGCTCGCGATCCCGAACACGCAAAATTTTCAATCTGGAGAACAATAACATCGCAAGCAGCATCAAACCTTCTATAAATTGATGATTTGGCTGGAAAATAAACCTCAGATTGATATTTGGCTGTCCTTTTTGGTCAAATTTTTTTGGGGGGAGAGGGAGGAAGTGCCACAGAGTCTCCTACTTCCTGTTCCTGTCCAGCAGGCTCCTCCCAGTGCTTTGTCCATCTCCTGTTCATTTTTCACTTGGATTTGAGCTGGAAGGATCACTCTTTGTGTCTGCTGCATCATTATCATTGGATTTGAGGATTTTGGAATTTGAGATTTTACAAGTAAGTTGGTGTTGTTTGATTGGGGCAACTTCATTTTTGGTACTTTTCATCATTTTTAAAAATAAATTGTTGAGGGTAGCCAGTAGGTCCAGAGCTAGTCATGGGTCATGGATTGCTGTGTGATGTATTTATTAATTTCAAACATCATTTAGGGGGCATGGATGGCATTGGATTGAATTGGAAAATGTGTTTTTTTGGGGTGTATTTCAGTTTTTTGGGCTGTGTGTTAAATACATGCCTTAGTTGTGTGTGGTGTGCTACAGGCCTTGTTTAGCCCTGTGTGTTTTCGTTTTTGCATTTTATTGCATTACAGGCAAAGCAAAAGCAGGGTGGTTTACCATGCAGCCTTTGCCTGGCTATTATAGGCCTGTTTTCAGTACATTGTTTTCCAGGCCTCCTGCTTGTTGCTTGTGATTTGTGAGTGTCCATGTGGCTGGTAGCCATTTCTGGTGGGAGTTACAAGTGTGCTGCTTTAGCCATATACTAAGGCCTGCATGTGTTTCCCTTTGTGGCCTAGGCTTCTTGTTGTGGGCCTGGCCATGAGGCTGGCGGCCATTTTGAAGCCAGGCAGTGTGCTTTTGCCATAAGCCTGCATTGTCTGTCTTCAGTTTCTTGTTGTTGTGGGCCTGGCCATGAGGCTGGTGGCCATTTTGAAGCCAGGCAGTGTGCTTTTTGCCATAGGCCTGCATTGTCTGTCTTCAGTTTCTTGTTGTTGTGGGCCTGGCCATGAGGCTGGTGGCCATTTTGAAGCCAGGCAGTGTGCTTTTTGCCATAGGCCTGCATTTTCTGTCTTCAGTTTCTTGTTGTTGTGGGCCTGGCCATGAGGCTGGTGGCCATTTTGAAGCCAGGCAGTGTGCTTTTTGCCATAGGCCTGCATTGTCTGTCTTTAGTTTCTTGTTGTTGTGGGCCTGGCCATGAGGCTGGCGGCCATTTTGAAGCCAGGCAGTGTGCTTTTGCCATAGGCCTGCATTGTCTGTCTTTAGTTTCTTGTTGTTGTGGGCCTGGCCATGAGGCTGGTGGCCATTTTGAAGCCAGGCAGTGTGCTTTTTGCCATAGGCCTGCATTGTCTGTCTTTAGTTTCTTGTTGTTGTGGGCCTGGCCATGAGGCTGGTGGCCATTTTGAAGCCAGGCAGTGTGCTTTTTGCCATAGGCCTGCATTGTCTGTCTTCAGTTTCTTGTTGTTGTGGGCCTGGCCATGAGGCTGGTGGCCATTTTGAAGCCAGGCAGTGTGCTTTTTGCCATAGGCCTGCATTGTCTGTCTTTAGTTTCTTGTTGTTGTGGGCCTGGCCATGAGGCTGGCGGCTATTTTGAAGCCAGGCAGTGTGCTTTTTGCCATATGCCTCCATTGTCTGTCTTTAGTTTCTTGTTGTTGTGGGCCTGCACATGAGGTTGGCGGCCATTTTGAAGCCAGGCAGTGTGCTTTTGCCATAGGCCTGCATTGTCTGTCTTTAGTTTCTTGTTGTTGTGGGCCTGGCCATGAGGCTGGCGGCCATTTTGAAGCCAGGCAGTGTGCTTTTTGCCATAGGCCGGCATTGTCTGTCTTTAGTTTCTTGTTGTTGTGGGCCTGGCCATGAGGCTGGCGGCCATTTTGAAGCCAGGCAGTGTGCTTTTGCCATATGCCTGCATTGTCTGTCTTCAGTTTCTTGTTGTTGTGTGCCTGGCCATGAGGCTGGCAGCCATTTTGAAGGCCGGTAGTGTGCTTTATCCATAGGCCTGCAAGCTTGTAGCCTAGTCTGCCAACAGGCCTTTCATCCAGTGGGCCCAGAGGTAGTCAGGGGTGCATGAAACAACTGTTTCTGTGTGTTCTGTTCAATTTAAACATCATTTAGGGTACATGGATGGCATTGGATTGAATTGCAAAATGTGGATTTTTGAGTGTATTTCAGTTTTTTGGGGTGTATTAAATACATGCTTTAGTTGTGTGTGGTGTGTTGCAGGCCTTGTTTAGCCCTGTGTATTTTCGTTTTTGCATTTTATTGCATTACAGGCAAAGCAGTGTGGTTTACCATGCAACCTTTGACTGGATATCGTAGGCCTGTTTTCAGTACATTGTTTTCCAGGCCTCATGCTTGTTGCTTGTGATTTGTGAGTGTCCATGTGGCTGGTGGCCATTTCTGGTGGGAGTTAACTAAGTGTGCTGCTTTTGCCATTTAGGCCTGCATGGTTTTCCTTTTGGCTTACTGCTTGCATCCATCCCCTTTGCCAGCTGCAGCTCCCTGAATGATGTGATGACTGAGCAAATAATTTAATGCCAAACAGGGTCCACTTCTATTACATTTGTATTTTGGTTGTTGTTCCTCTTCTTTCCTATCCTTCCTGACAGTGTACACAGTATACCATGAAAGCCCTTGTTGACAGTCTCACAAATGGCTACACTAATTTATATCTTTTATTTGTTTGTTTGTACTGCTAGTAATTGAACCACAACAACAAATGCAACATTTCACTGATGTTCTTCTCCTGGCTTCTTTGCTTTTAGGTGCACAAAAAGACAGAGGAGGAGGTGTCATCATCACCCGTTGTACTGCCAGGCAGAAGTCCTGCTGCGCGTCAGGTCCACGTGTGACCACAGACATCTCTGCAACTTGTGCACCTGCGTCCTGCTGACATCTGAAGAAGATGGCCCCAAAGAAAGGTACCAGGTCCTCCAGTACCAAGAAAGTTGCCAGTGAGAAGAAGGGACAGAAGAAGGAAGTGGCACTTGCCAAGACTGGTGTGCCGGCCGATGTGTTTTTGGTAAAAAAACTTACGCCTGCAGCAGCGGTGTCCAGCGGGGACCAAGCTGGGAGCAGCACCTCTGCATCAGTGGGCCCACCCCAGCAACCTAGGCCTAGGCCCATGACTGTGGCAGAGGTAGCCAGTCTACTAACGACCAGTGATGTTGAAATGTCATTATCGTAAAGTAGTACCCAATCCACGCACACGCAGGCGGAAACTCAGCAGATAAGTGGGCAACCCCAGCCGCAACCCCAGCCGCAACCCCAGCCGCAGCCAGAGCCGCAGCCGGAACCGCAACCACAGCCGGACCACAGCCGCAACCACAGCCGCAGCCGGAACCACAGCCGGAACCACAGCCCACAATAGTAGTTGTTCCACCTGAAGTAGGGGCAGTTCAGGAAATCGAGCTTTTTGCAGACGAAGAGGAGCAAGCCACTGTTCCAGAAGATCCATTGTCTTCCATACCCCCAGCAAGGAAAAGGAGGGTTAGTCCATCAACTTCTTCTTCAAGCCCCGCTTCTGATGATCTAGATGCCACTTGGAAGCCACCAGCTCAGCCTGAGAGTGATGCACGCCACAAGACAAGGCTAGTGAAAAGGAAGGTTCCAGAAAGCCTTACAGTTATGGAGGTAGATGGAGACGAGGGGGTTAATGATGATGATGATGATGATGAAGAGCCAGTCATCACGAACATCACTCCTGGGCCTGCGGAGATGGAGACCAACATTATTAGACTATCCCAAATCGCTGCGAGGATGTAGCACGGATACCACCAACACAGGTAACGCCAACACGACCTCCAGCTTCCATATTTGCCTTTGCAAAGGTCCGGCAGGGACCTACATCCAGCTCAACCACCACCTCAGTAGGTGGTGGTAATGTAAGTGCACAGAGTCAAATTCCATGCACACCCTCCATTTCATCTGGTATTGAAAGTGGCACCTTCAGCAGCGGCAGAAAGTTCTCCTCCCCAGTTTGGGACTTCTTTTCGGTTAGCAGTAAGGAGGAGAACATTGCTATATGCTCAATTTGTCGGCAGCCTGTTAAGCGGGGTAAGCTTGGTACAAACTATGGTACCGGAGGACAAACAAGTCATCTAAAAAAACACCACACTATCAAGTGGGAGGCTCACCTACTTCACTTAGAAAAAGGAAAACTGGACCCATTGCTGTTGTTGGGGATGAAGAATTAGGGGAAGATATGATCGCAGTGGAAGGTCAACAAGAGGGAGACATTTCTAGCCCTACCCCCAGCAGTGTACTGGTAACGCACACATCCTCAGCAACATCTGAGTGGCACCGTAGTAAGAGTCAACATGAGACACAAAGGCAACCGGGCACTGCAATGAGCAAAAGTGCAGCGTCGTTGAGCCTAGCTGGGTTCAAGAAGAAAGGTGCACCACAAAGGAAAATATTCCAGCCTACCATTGACAGCATGCTTAGGTCGGAGGGGCAGTACCAACGCAACCACCCAACGGCACGGTTGTACAATGCGAAGCTGGCAAAAATGTTAGCGCTGGACCTTCTCCCTTTTTCATTTGTGGAAGGGGTGGGTTTCCTTGAATTTGTGTCAGCCATCTGCCCTAAATGGAAGGTTGCCAGCCGATCCTATTTCGCCCGAGTTGCTGTTCCAGCACTACATCACGATGTGCTGGAATTGATTGGACAAGCTTTGCAGCAGAGTGCTGTTCACAAAATCCACCTGACAACAGACATGTGGACCAGTTGCCAAGCCACTGATTACATGTGCATCACTGCACACTGGGTCTCTTTTGTGGGGGTTAGAGACAAGCTATCTGAAGTAGGTGCTGTTGACACAGCTGCAATTTTTAATGCTTCTCGGAAACATGCAACTGTAGCCATGTTCGCCATGGAGAAATCTCATACTGCTGAAAACATTTTGGAAGAGTTTAACAGCAAGGTCTTTGAATGGCTGCGCCCCAGAGGGCTTGACATTGGTTTTGTTGCCACGGATAATGGCAGTAATATACTTAAGGCCATGACGCTTGGTGAGTATTTCAGGGTCCGTGTTTGGCGCACTGCATTAACATTATAGTTCAAGACTTTCTGAAAAAAGAACCCATAGTCAGCAACTTACTGACCACTTGCCGCAGAATATGCACGCATTTCCGCCATTCTTTTAAAGCCCGGAAGCAGCTGAGGATCATTCAACGTGACTATAGAATGACAGTCAAAGCACTCATCCAGGAGGTGGCAACACGTTGGAACTCAACGTATTACATGCTTGACCGTCTGTTTGAGCAGTATAGACCAATCAATGAATATGTCATGCAAAGGGCGGATGCTACTGTGAAAGGCATGACCCTTCAGATGGACCAATGGTGCCTAGTTAAATCTCTTACAGAGATGCTTCTTCCTTTCGAGGTCTTCACACGTGAAGTCTGCAAGGAGGACTGTACTATGGGCCAAGCTATCCCATTGTTGCACATGCTAGAGCAACAGCTGATGCGGGTGTGTGAAGGGTACAAAGGTGTGGAGGGAAAAAAGAAGCATATGAGTTGGTGGAGAGCTTATCATGTCGCTTAAGTGAAAATGCAAGGGTGCAAAATAAGATTGTGTCACAACAACATTACATTTGTGCCACAATTCTGGATCCACGGTACAAATCGGCACTGCACAGTAAGACATTACTCCTTTTTCAGAAGTGGATGTTGCCCGGTACAAAACTTGGATAGCTGAGGCAGCCAGTACATTGGAAAATGAACGGCTGGTAATTAAAGGCCTCAAACCCACGTCAAGTACTGCAGCAGAGCATCCGGCGTCAAGTTCAACTTCAGAGCCTGTGGGCAGTGCATTTGGTTCACAGCTGTCACCAACACTATCGACAACAGCAATAACCGGCTCATCAGCCCCAGTACACACGGCACAGGATTGGTATTTACAGCAAGGACTTGCTAGGTCCAGTGCTGATGCAAAGACAAAAGAGGCCGCACTAAGTTTAGCACCCCTGAACATTGACCGAATGGTCCAGGCCTACCTGGATGACCCAACAGAGGTCTACATTGATCAAAACCCATTGCGGTATTGGTATGGCAAAAGGGGCCAATGGCCAGTGCTCAGCAGGCTGGCGATAAACTATCTGGCTTGCCCTGTCACAAGTGTCTCTTCTGAACGTGTTTTCAGTGCTGCTGGTTCCATTGTAACAGTGAAAAGGACCAGTCTCTCACCCAAAAACGTTGAGAGGTTAACCATGATCAAAATGAATCAGCAATTTATATCACCGAATTACACAATACATGAATCAACTCCGGAAGATGAGGACAGCGGCTCAGGTGACGGAAGTAGCGTGTTGGATGCTGATTACCTACTTCTGGTTGAACCTCCAGAGTTTGAGGACGAGCTATACTTCCCTGACAACTAGGCTTCCACTTCTTACTTTGGTTCTCCCTTACTTATTTCTATTTGTGTGTCTGTCTTTCTGTTTGGAAACTTCAAATCACAACAAATCCATCACCACCGTCTTCGTATATTATTGCCTTATATGAGTTTCAGCTGTCTGCATTTCAGTCCACTCCTCCGAGTCCTGCTCCTCCTGAATCGACCTAAATCTATTGCCCTCAAGCCAGATGATAATTGGTTGTAGCATAATCGAAGAAAAACTAAAATCTTGCCTCGTTGAGTCTCTCCAAAAGAAGTGGAACATGATGATGACTACTATAGCTATCCTCCTTTCCGAGCCGATACAGACTGCCCATTAACTGAAGATGAGAAGGAACAGGTAATGAATGATGACATGCATTGGACGCTGACTGAGTGATTTGTGTTGTTGTTGTTTGTAGTGCATGAAGGTAATTCATTGTGTACTATTATCTAATCTACACACTAAAAGTAACTCAATGCAATGTTTGTTTCCATTCTTGTTTTTCAATACCTATTTTCTAATTCTACTGCAGGCCGATCCATTGCATTTTGAATATGGAAAGGGGACTCAATCTGTACACTACTGCACACTGAGTTGGACAACACACCATGATGATGACCACAGTGACATTATCTCTTCGCAGTCACTCAGTACGATCAGAGATGATTGATGGAATAACTCAGTGCTTTTCATGAGTGCATTAAAAAGGTAACCAAGTCAACAACAACCACTGCAGACCTACATGTCTGTGTAGTGGTGGAGTCTAGTGTGGTGGTATGACTGACAGCGGGGCATTGATTCAGTCACTTAATTTGTAAAATGCTATGTTGCTGTATATCTGCTTTGTCTGCCTCTGTCAAAAAATGTACGCTAAATGGAGGATGTGTCACGGGTGCCGTGGGCCTGCTCTGTCCTGTTGTTGTTGGAGGTTAATGCTGGAAACAGACTAGAGTAGACATGATGTATCCAAATCCATGCCGCCTCTGAAATTGTTCTTGTTGCACTCCACCGTAATTTAGGCATTTTTTTTCTACTTGATTTTTCAATATCCCTTTTGTTTTCCCATCTGCAATTACAGGCCGGCCCTTACCCTGTGCTACACTGGGAAGAACTACTCTCACTTACCTTACCAATGAATCTACATCAGGCAGGCAGTGGCGTCACCCAAGATTGATGGCTGGAGCGTCCATGGAAGGGAGGACCAAGACGAATGCTGAGATGCAACTCCACATTTTAACCAGGATAACATACAGTAACAGTATCAACTTTCATCATCTTTTAAATTTGATTCATTTTTGGTCTTCAATCATTACTACTGTGTGTTGCTGTTGTTATGTTTGCTCTCTGCTTATAATTCAATTCATCCCTACAGCAATTTTTGGCTTTTCTTTGCTATCTTTAAGCCCGGGCCGGTACAACACAACAGAAACTGAATGTAATTCGGGTCTCTCTGAGGGCAGACAGGCAAGGCAAATTGCATAATATACTGCTGCCCTGTACTGTCTAATTGTCTAGTAGTAGTAGTTAGTAAGTACTATCATTAACCATCAAGTTATCATCATCATGCATGCATTTCCTTTTTCTCCCTTAACTGATTTATGGATATGGTTGTCTGCCAAGATTGTGTTTTGTTGTTGTCCATGCGTACTGTTTTTCTTTGTCAAACCTTTCCCAAAACCCCCCTTCCCAACCATTCATCAAACCCTAACCCTCTTCCCCCGGGCTGTGTGACTTATTGAGGTGTGACTAAATTAAATGTACACCAATAATTTATCACACGCTTGCTGGGGCGGATGTGGCTAAAGCAACATAAATGCATTTTCAAGGCAGGGCGCGGATCTTCTGCTTGCCCACCCTAGTATGAGCAGTATATTTGCGATTTTATTTATTTATTTATTTTTTACCAAAGGAACCTAATCCATCAACATTAATTGCCGGCATAGATTGGATTTGTTGTCATCCTCCGAAACAGCACTAACGGTTACGCTTGTGTCGAGTCACGGTGTACTGTAGGCCTAGTCGAGTTACTCGACACAGCTATAGTTTGTAACTCTATGTACTAGGCTATCCCCGCAACCATTATGTTTCCTTGTATTTTGGCATATTATTGTTTGGCAGTAAGTTCCGTACTGTACTTCGTTCTACTACTCCTCCCACAGTCTCTCTCAGGCGACTGACTGTCTCATTTTCTTTTATTTGCAAGTGAAACTGCCAGGGTCTACTAATACTACCACCACAACCATGGCATGTTGGGAAAGAAAACCATCATCACCATGCAGCCATCGCCGTGCCCAAGTTAAACATCAAGCACAGGTAAGAGAAGAAGTTTGGGGAGGCATAATTAATAACAGAATTTTTATCACTAATTCTATTTCACACACCCCTTTGAGTCCAGTTGCAGAATGCATAGATTAGGAGGAGAGACTGACAGTACTAGTAGGACAAGTCCCTCAGTGAGGGGTACCGCATCTGTCTGTGTCTTAGTAACTCAGCCAATTATTTAAATCAAACACTGGCTGTGGCACTGCACCAGCAAGGAAACCGTGTGACATAAAACAGTAACCCCACCCACAAAACATTAACCACATCGTATAAAGTCTAAATATGTAATTTAATACCCTAACAAAAATAAACTATGTAAAAAAATCCCACAACACCTGACCCACCCTCTCCCTAACCCCAACCAATGTTCATGTCCCGGAACGAAAAAGTCCAACAAATGTCCAAAAGTCCAAAACCCAACGCCCGATTCCCACCCACCAAAAGAAGCTATAAAAAGGGGCAATAAATAAACGGGGTCTCAGCGGGCTCGCCTCTCCAGGACACGGATGCGCTCCTCTAGGCGGGCCACGCGGTGCTTCAGCGTGCGGCAGTTGCATCCACAGGGGGGCAGCAGTGCTTCTTGCTGTGTGGCGGCGGGCGGCTGACAGGCGGTGGCGCCGTAACACTTTAGGGGGTGTCTGGGGCCCGGGGCATTGGAGGAGGCTGCAGCCGCCGCCTCCTCCTCCTCCTCCTCCTCCAGAAGAACCAGCCGCTGGTATTCGGCCTGTATGGCCTCCAGCTTCCGGCGCCGGGCCTTGGCCGCCAACTCCTTCCTGTCCACTTTACCTTTGGAAGGAGTTGCACTCGCTATATCAAGAAGAGAAAACAAGACTATTGTAAAATATACTCTTAGCAAAGCAGTCAGACAAATTCATTCTACACATAGTGGCACAGTAGCACTAGCAAGCACAGTACGTAACATTTGTGGTATGTATCTATCCTCCCACTACCTCGGCCTCGAACATTTGTGGTAGTTTCAGGCATTCCACCACCCATGCATCTGATTCATATCACACACCTATGCATGCATCCCACGTATCCTTCTCTGCCAGTCATAAATATAAAATCTCGCCCGTCCTTCCTCCTTCCACCCTTCTTTCCCTTTTCGTTCAACCCATCCATCAAGGTCATCTGATCAGACTTTGTCTTCTCCATAAAAATTTCACAGCTGAGTTGAAGTCCGATAGAAGAGGCCATTGGTTACTCTGAGTACACTCCCATCGCTAATGCTATTGCTAATGCTAAGTAAAGGGTGTCTTCTTCAACCGTTCACAACAACTTCTTACTTAAGTCTCAACAGTACAGTACACATTACACCCTTGCAGCGAGTGTAATGTCAATAAGTAAGGATTAGGAATATAACTTACCACCGCCCGCCACTGCTGCTGGCTCACCCCCTGCAGCTCCTCCAACTGCCGCATCACCTGCACCCTCAGCGGCCGCGTCACCTTCGCCGCTGGCCCCGGTACTGGTGGTCGGTAGTATGCCTAGAAAAACATTACACATTTTTCAGATGCCATATACACCTCCCCCTATTTTTGACTAGCAAGAATGAAAAAAAGTTAATACATACATAATACAGATACAACATACATCACTAGTATAAATCAGGTAGTAGAGTAGACACTGGTAGTGTTATATGGTCCCTAGGGTCATTCTAGTCTTTGCTAAGTTACCCCGAGCCATGCAACCATTTTAGCTCTGTCTTTTATTTTTGCGCAAGTTACCTCGCAGCTTGTTGTGAAAGACGCCTTTGAGCCCACATGAGCTCATACTGCTACTGTCTGAGCGCTGCGTACAAGGTCGAAAAACAACCGACTTTGTTATGGAGTTCTGGTGTTAGTCCATATTGCTTATCCATAAAAAAACTGCACTTTTGGCACGACTGAGAAATGCTTGCACTATACTAACGCGCACCATTTTTCTCATTACAGACGGAAGATTCACTTATACGAAGAACCAGAGCTTTGCAGACCTTATGATGTAACCAGTACTAGGTTCTTCTAAGGTGAGGGCTCCCAGAATTCTCACATCTCAATTTATAATTTTATATAAACTAGATTCCTACCAAGGGAGGGTGGTTCTTCCACCACTGTTCAGTTATCATGATCTCGCCTTTTGGCTTCTATGGACTTGTAGTTGTAAGTAACTTGTAAGTCTAACTAAGTGTAACAATGTTTATTGTTTTAATCTTATGCATTTTGCTGTTGCTGCTGCATTATACAACGTACAGAGCTTGTCAGTTGGAAATAAAAATAAACCTTTTGAACTTACATAGACTCGGTGGTATTTGGTGTGGACTTACACGAGAGAGTGAGCAAAAGGGTGTGCATTGCTTCCGCGACAGAGGTCGGGAGTGTTATGTTGTCTGGGTTGTCTACTCATTGGGTATTTTGGGGGGCGTTTCGGAGTAATGAGACACTATAACTAGTTGGTCAGGGGATTGTGGTGGCTTGTGATTGAGGTGTGAGGAAGGTCCAACCTCCCATCACCAACGTCCTATTTTCTTGTGCAAAGTTCTGTATGTGCAGAATCCCTACAACAGTAGTAGTATGTCCTATCCTATCTAAAATTCTAAAATGTGGTTGGGCATTTTCTTGGTGGGAATTGTCGAAAAGCATCAAGAATAAGAAGACTAGAAGTAGTAGAAGAGGACAACCCAAAGGACTGGACTCAATGGCTATAGCTATTGGTGAATATGAGTTTTATTTAAAATATTTTAAATAAAGAGTGGGCAACTGGGCAAGCTTAGCTACAGACAGACTAATAGTAGTAGTACAGAGAGTCATAGCAGACGCAGTTAGAGGCAGGGATAACAAGAATTTAGAAACAGATAGTATAGAGCAAAGAAGATTTTGTCAAAATTCGAATTAGGATGATACCTAAATAATAGTTCGGAAAAAATAAGGTGCAGGAAAAGTTTGGGAAATCTAATTAATAATATTAACCACTGGAGGACTTACTGGGGCCAGCAGCAGAGCCCTCGATAGAGGAGCGGTCCTGTGCCTGGGAGGCATCTTGTTGATGTTCGTGGCCCACCGCCTGCGACCCCGTCTTCTTGACCCTGGGTGCTGCTGATCATGTAAGATTTCATAAAGAAAGAGACAAAAATTAAAGTTTGGTGTGAAATAATTAAAATATTTTAAAATACGCACCAAAAACTTTTTGGTAACAACAATTGCAATAAAATTGACCTATCTGATCGACTGGTAGTATTGCGAGATTCACGGACCGTCTAGCAAGCCTAACTACCACCTGACCTAGCCCACCTATTCCAATCCAGACGGGCCAATTGTTCAGTAAGTCTGCATTTCCATTTATTTTAGTCCTCAAAAATGCATAGATGGAGGACACATGCATACATTTTTGCATACACCAAATTGTTGGCTGGTTGCTGCTGATGTTCTGCTAGTGATGATATAAGCCTATTAACACTCAGAAAACAAACTACAAAAGGTTCTGCGAAGGACTGGGGTAAGCAGCACTCAGCAGCACGTGACATGACAGAGGATGCGTCACGCACACCACTTACAAATTACCAACTAATAAGTAACTAAACCTATCAATCCACCACTATTTCTTCTTAGTGGCAGGAGGGCAAAGGAAGGACTACTCTCTCTAGCATTACATCACTTAAGTTCTCTAAAGTAAACTCTTACATAATCATCAGGCCAAGCGAGCGCAAAGTTGCAAACAAGTAAGATTAGTAGCGCCGAGCGCCTGTGTCATAACAATCACAGATTTGTAAACGTAATTTACCTGCAATGTAAGCAGCAGCATTCTTGCTGGTCGGAAAAAAATATATATTCGCAATATATAACACAGAGCAGAACACAAAGTAGTAATATTAAATAGCTAATCACCAAGCCCCGGGACCTCCACTCCTAGCAGGTCCAGCAGGTCCTGCTCCCGGTCGAGAATATTGGACCACCGGTACGTCAGCTGATTATTGGTGCGCCGGACACCAGAGCAGCGAAACACTGCCCGACGCACCTTGCCCCACCGCTGCCGACGCTCCCGGAGCCCGTACCCGGACCCAGGCCTGCCGCCTGTTGCCAGGGTTAAGGGGAGGTGGCGCTGAACAAAAAAAACCCGAGCGGCCACCTCCGACTCATTAAATAAGGCCCGTGCCTGCACCCCTCTTGGCGCCGCCTTCCGCAAGGAAGGCGGTCGCGGCTCTGGCTCCGACTTCGAGCCCTGTGGCTGTGGCTCTTTGCCATGGTTCTGGGTAGGCGGGGACGGAAAAGAAAAGGTAGGAATTACAAAAAGTAAGTAAAAGAAATGAAAAAGCAGGTAATAGAAAAAGTGTGAAAAAGTAGTTAAAAACACACAAAAAGAAGAAAAAAACTCAAAATATAGAATCAGGAAAATAGAGAGATAGATAATAAATAAAAAGACCCAAAAAAGTTTACAGAAACAAAGGATTGAAAAGATAGAGGGAGGATTGAAAAGCAGGCCCAGAACCATAGCAATAGACTGAAAAACAAGATGGCCGCACCCATTGCGACCGCATGGGCAAGTTCGCGCGATATTTCCCCCCTGAGCACACAAAAAGCGTCGCGAACACGTAATGCGCGTTCCCGAACAGGAAACCCTTATCGCGAACGGGCGGGAGCATGCAATACGCGACCCGGAACTGGAAATAAGCATCGCGAGCGGGCGGGAGCATGCAATACGCGACCCGGAACAGGAAATACCATCGCGAGCGGGCGGGACAAGTGAAAACAAGATGGCCGCGCCCGTTAGCGACCGCATGGGCAAGTTAGCGATATATTTCCCCGCGAGCACGCAAAAACACATAGCGAACGGACGGGACCAGCAATTCCGCGATTTTGCGGAATCTCCGCGTGCTCGCGGAAATTTTTAGCAATTTCGCTGAGATTTGCGTAACGCGACTACGCAAATTCCGCCCACCCTTACTTAATATGAGGATCACCGTCTCTGCATACCCTGGAAAAATGCCCCCTCCTGTTGCACTTCTTGCAGGACACACTTCTGGCAGGGCATTGTGGGTAATTAGCAAAATGGTTACTGCTCCCACATCTGTAACACTTGAATTGCCTACCCTTATCAGACGTCCTGCTAAACGGACTTTCTTTATTTTTTACTTTGTGAACATCATCAAACAGACTTTCTTTATTTTTTACTTTATAAACACCATCATCCTCCTCCTCCTCCTGAATCTTAGCTACTATTTCAGTATTGGACTTCATTTCTTTTACGCACTTGGCTGTGTGCTCAATAGATTTTGCAATCTCTACCGCTTCTCTTAACCCAGGGTTCCTTGAGAGGAGTTTCTCTTGGATACGCGTGTTATTGGTGCAACGCACCAGTTGATCCCTAATAAGAGAATCAGTGAGATTGCCAAATTCGCACAATTGTGTGAGGCCCCACAAAGCAGCAATATAGTTTTGGACCGACTCTTGTTTCCCTTGTGCTCTATTGAAAAATTTGTGGCGTTCTAACACAACGTTCACTTTATCACCAAAGTGTGTTTCTAATTTTTCCACAGTACTCATAAAAACATCCACTTCCTCACCTCCCACTCTATCCACTGGCTCAGGAAGTGTTTCGTAAATCTTGCGTCCATGCACCCCTAAATTATGAAGGAGTATATGTTGTTTGCGCAGAGCGGTGAAGCGTTCCCCACCTATTGCTATTATGTATGACTCAAATAGCTTAAACCACTCCTTCCAACAAATCTCTGGTTCACCTAAATCATTCAAGAAAGGAGGCGGTTGGCTCATGCTCGCTGCTGCCATCATGAGGGAACAGAAACGGAGTTGGCTAGACTCCCTAGGACCAAAAGGGAGTGCAAGGGAAATGTAACAGAGAAGAACAGTACCTTGAATAACAGTGCAAAACCCCCTTTAAAAGTAAGAACAGGCAGCAAAAAAAAACAAAAAAACGAGGCACTACACACTATGGCAGGGAAACAGTGAATACTGTTCTGGTGGAGCATGCAGGGAAAACCCGCTCGGAGGAGTCATTATTAAGGAACAGTACGAAGCCCCACCGAGCACAGCAGGGTAAAAATCCTCCCAGGAACAGTCTTTGAAAAATCCGGGCTCCTACAGTATGAGAGTACGTGAGCCCAAACGTAGGTGCCAACCTACGCGCCTAGAGTGGAGACATTGCTTGTTTTACTCAGATAGCGGAGTGCCTGGGGAAGGGCTCCCTCAAATCTTCCTGGGTAAACTTTCCTCACTAATTGCCTGATCACAGTGCTTACTTGGAGAACGCCTGGGAAAGGGTTCTCTTGTGTTTTATTCTCACTTGCTTACGTCGTTTTTTAAACTTGTCTTGCTGTGGTGACAAATCACATAGGAAGCAATATCTTTTTTTTAAAAAAAAGGCAAACCAAGGATACTCCTCATTTGTGTTTACCTGCCGGTTGGGTTGGCGTCCCTCCCCGTTCCAGCGCGGATTCTTCTGTTTGTTTGGAGGGAGGTGCCACCCACCGGAAGTCAGGCCTATCCACTTCCGCCCTCCACCACTATCGAGGTTAGCGTTTCAGACTACCCTCACTATAAGAGGATATGCCTAAACAGACGCGCGAGCGGACGCGCCTAGAGTGGAGACATTGCTTGTTTTACTCAGATAGCGGAGTGCCTGGGGAAGGGCTCCCTCAAATCTTCCTGGGTAAACTTTCCTCACTAATTGCCTGATCACAGTGCTTACTTGGAGAACGCCTGGGAAAGGGTTCTCTTGTGTTTTATTCTCACTTGCTTACGTCGTTTTTAAACTTGTCTTGCTGTGGTGACAAATCACATAGGAAGCAATATCTTTTTTTTAAAAAAGGCAAACCAAGGATACTCCTCATTTGTGTTTACCTGCCGGTTGGGTTGGCGTCCCTCCCCGTTCCAGCGCGGATTCTTCCGTTTGTTTGGAGGGAGGTGCCACCCACCGGAAGTCAGGACCTATCCACTTCCGCCCTCCACCACTATCGAGGTTAGCGTTTCAGACTACCCTCACTATAAGAGGATATGCCTAAACAGACGCGCAGCGGACGCGCCTAGAGTGGAGACATTGCTTGTTTTACTCAGATAGCGGAGTGCCTGGGGAAGGAGCTCCCTCAAATCTTCCTGGGTAAACTTTCCTCACTAATTGCCTGATCACAGTGCTTACTTGGAGAACGCCTGGGAAAGGGTTCTCTTGTGTTTTATTCTCACTTGCTTACGTCGTTTTTTAAACTTGTCTTGCTGTGGTGACAAATCACATAGGAAGCAATATCTTTTTTTTTTTAAAAAGGCAAACCAAGGATACTCCTCATTTGTGTTTACCTGCCGGTTGGGTTGGCGTCCCTCCCCGTTCCAGCGCGGATTCTTCCGTTTGTTTGGAGGGAGGTGCCACCCACCGGAAGTCAGGCCTATCCACTTCCGCCCTCCACCACTATCGAGGTTAGCGTTTCAGACTACCCTCACCATAAGAGGATATGCCTAAACAGACGCGCAGCGGACGCGCCTAGAGTGGAGACATTGCTTGTTTTACTCAGATAGCGGAGTGCCTGGGGAAGGGCTCCCTCAAATCTTCCTGGGTAAACTTTCCTCACTAATTGCCTGATCACAGTGCTTACTTGGAGAACGCCTGGGAAAGGGTTCTCTTGTGTTTTATTCTCACTTGCTTACGTCGTTTTTTAAACTTGTCTTGCTGTGGTGACAAATCACATAGGAAGCAATATCTTTTTTTTTAAAAAAAGGCAAACCAAGGATACTCCTCATTTGTGTTTACCTGCCGGTTGGGTTGGCGTCCCTCCCCGTTCCAGCGCGGATTCTTCCGTTTGTTTGGAGGGAGGTGCCACCCACCGGAAGTCAGGCCTATCCACTTCCGCCCTCCACCACTATCGAGGTTAGCGTTTCAGACTACCCTCACTATAAGAGGATATGCCTAAACAGACGCGCAGCGGACGCGCCTAGAGTGGAGACATTGCTTGTTTTACTCAGATAGCGGAGTGCCTGGGGAAGGGCTCCCTCAAATCTTCCTGGGTAAACTTTCCTCACTAATTGCCTGATCACAGTGCTTACTTGGAGAACGCCTGGGAAAGGGTTCTCTTGTGTTTTATTCTCACTTGCTTACGTCGTTTTTTAAACTTGTCTTGCTGTGGTGACAAATCACATAGGAAGCAATATCTTTTTTTTAAAAAAAAGGCAAACCAAGGATACTCCTCATTTGTGTTTACCTGCCGGTTGGGTTGGCGTCCCTCCCCGTTCCAGCGCGGATTCTTCCGTTTGTTTGGAGGGAGGTGCCACCCACCGGAAGTCAGGCCTATCCACTTCCGCCCTCCACCACTATCGAGGTTAGCGTTTCAGACTACCCTCACTATAAGAGGATATGCCTAAACAGACGCGCAGCGGACGCGCGCAGCGGGCGCGCCGCCGGCGCGCCAAAGGCGCGCCTAAGGCAAGCCCGTCTGCGCCCGTCCGCGGCCGACCGGGGCCAGGGGCCACAACCCCTGCCCGGTCCTCCACTCACATTAGGAGTTACAGCCCCAACTCCCTCCTCAAACTAAGAGGAACAACCCCCGCTCTATGCCATTCCTCTTGGAATCTTGCAGACCCTCACACTACATGTTCTTACTGTGGTTTTCAGCTACATTCTGCCCCATTAATTAAAAAACCCAGCAAAACATGTACCTTTTGAATTGTAGGTCACTCCCAAAACATTCTACGGAAATCTCCATGCTTTTAGAAGAGCTTAACCCAGATGTCATATTCCTGACAGAGACCTGGCTCAACACTGAGTCAGAACCCGATCTTATCCAGCCCCTCTCCCAAGGGTATCAAATACTACTTGAAGACCGTAAAGTGGGGAAAGGAGGTGGCCTAGCAGTCATCTATAAAGATTGTTATAAGTGCCGCAGTTCCCCTACTTCGATACCAGACTGCGAAAGCCTCTCCTTCGCTATAGATTTCTCCCCCACTAGCACTTTTTCTGGGATACTTTTATATCGCCCACCCGGAACTTTGGGACAATTCCACAATATCCTTCCTCCCATTATAGCCAATCTAGCATGTAGTCCATCCAATTTTACACTACTAGGGGACTTTAACATCCATTTTGATAACATCTCTGACCATACCGCCATAGAAATGACCACTAGTCTCTCTGCACTACAATTGAAACAACTAGTGCTTAAGCCGACCCATTCCAAAGGCCACCTACTTGACCCTGTTTTCAGCAACTGCACAGATCTTATAGTAGGAATTCCTCACCGCTTCCGTGGACGGACCACTTTTTGATCCCTCTCTCCTGGGTCATTCCAGAATCCAACCTTTCTCCTAAATTAGTTACACGTAGGGAACGAAACTGGTCAAAACTCCCTCTTGAGAATTGGCTGGCAGCACTCGAAACTTTTAGACCATCCAACAATCCTGACCCTACTTTTGCTAATGAGGACTACAATAGATGGATTTCTAATTCGTTAGACTCCGTACTCCCCACGAAAAGCACCATACCTAAGCGCAGGACAAAGACTGCTCCCTGGTACTCCCCAGGATTACGGGAAAGAAAACGTCAATGTAAAAAACTGGAAAGGAAATGGCGACTGGATTATTCTTCTTCCAGTAAAACGGCTTATAGAGAAGCGATTAAGGCCTACAAAAATGAAATTAAAACCACACAATCGACCTTTTACGAAGAAAAATTAATGCAGCAGCTTCTAGGCCTAAAGAAATATATCGCATTGCAAAAACCCTCCTTAAGCTTCCAGAAAACCCCCCAATCCCATTAATGCGCAAACTCGCTGTAATAACCTGGCAGAGTTCTTTCTCCAAAAATACAAACCATTTACACCTCCTTTTCCCCCACTCAGACTGACTTTTCGCTCACTAAATCATCCGAATCAGGGACCGAGCTCTTGGTAACACTCGAATCTCTCCCTCCACTTAATCGCATCATGCTAGAATCCATTATGCATCAGGTAAAATCTGGCTCCCCCAACGACCCGGCACCACCGCACACCTTGCTGTCAGCCACTGTTAACGTCCTTCCCACCATACTTAATTTGCTTAATGCCTCCTTATCCGTAGGCACTGTCCCGCCTCCTTGGAAGCGGGCCATGGTTAAAGCCCTTCTAAAAAACCCAGCCTAGACCAAGACAACCCTGGTAACTATCGACCGATCTCCCTGTTGCCCTGGGTGAGCAAGATTTTGGAGAAACATGCCAACACAGTGCTGGCAGAGTTCATCGAGATCAACCATCTGCTCGACCCCTCCCAGACTGGATTCCGTCCCATGCATGGGACCGAAACCGCTCTGGTTGCAGTGACGGAGGAGGCCAGGAAGATTTTGGATCAGGGAGGATCTGCAGCAATCATCCTCCTTGACTTAAGTGCCGCCTTCGACACTGTAAACCACAACATCTTATTACATCGACTCGCCAGTCTGGGAGTCTCAGGGAAAGCAATAGCTTGGTTTGAATCCTTTCTTTCAGACCGTTCCTTCCAGGTTTTTGAGGGTGATATCACCTCCCCTAGTAAGCCTCTTGGCTGCGGTGTGCCACAGGGCTCCTCGTTGAGCCCTACGCTTTTAATATCTACATGAGCCCACTAGCTGAGATAGTTCGTCCGTTCGGGATAAAAATAATCACCTATGCCGACGACACCCAGCTAGTGGTGGCTCTCAATCAGCTACACACCGCGCACAACAGCCTGAAGGACTGCCTGGAAGAGGTGACTAAATGGATGACATCGTCATGTCTCAAATTGAACGGAGACAAAACCGAGCTGATGCTCCTGGGCAATACCCCCATGCTTACGATCAACTCATTGTGGCCCACCTGCCTTGGCCCTGCTCCCACGCCAAAAGACACAATCAAGAGCCTAGGCATTTGGCTGGATAAGTCTCTTCATTTCAATTATCAAGCAGCCAAATTATCAGCCACCTGCTTTGGCCTACTTAGGCTATTGCGGAAGATTCTTCCTCTATTGCCTTTCCAAGCAAGACAGATCATGGTCCAGGGTCTCATCCTGTCTCGTCTGGATTTTGGGAATGCTCTCTATTTAGGGGCCCCCAAACCACCTTGCGCAAGCTCCAGATTATACAGAACTGCGCCGCCCGAACACTGCTTCAGATCCCTCGTCGACTGTCAATAAAACCCGGACTAAAGAGCCTTCACTGGCTCCCAGTCAGGGAAAGAATTGAATTTAAGACTCTGTGTATCGCCCACCGAGCCTTCTGGAAAACAGGTGCTGGTATCAATCATTCATTAATCACCCCCTACCATCCGAACAGACAGCTCAGATCAGCATCCTCCTTCCTCACGACAGTACCCAGGATCAAGAGAGCTAGATGTGGGGGTCGGTCGTTCTCTTATAACTCAGCCAAGCTTTGGAACTCCCTTCCTTTTCATATACGTTCAGAGCCCAATTTACTATGGTTTCGTAAACATCTAAAAACCCTGCTTTTTAACAAACCTGAATAAACTTCAACTGTTTCCTCCATATGCATTGTCCGTAGCGCTAGGACGCCTGAGGGTAGCTATCGCGCTCAATAAATAGTCATTTCATTTCATTTCATTTCATTTCAACTCACTGCTAAAACGCTCCAAGCTAAAATGCTCCTTGAGGGAGAACGTCCCCGGGTTCACAGTACATGGAGCTGTGATACATGACACACGAACATCCACAGATGTTGCTGGGGAAAACGCAGGCAGCGACTGGGGCGCTCTCACACCTTACCACTGGAACTGTAGCGCTTGACTGGAATCTGGGAACCCCATAGAAGCGGGTTGCAGCAGAAGTCAGAAATCCACCTCCGGCTCGGATCGAGGCGCTCTCTCACCTCACAGTGCCCCAGAGCAGGTAGCCTGACAGGAAATACGGGACGCGCGTCACCGTCGGACGAGCTGCTGGATTGTGGATGGTGCGCTCCTTCACTTCAGGCGGGCCGCGGTACTGCACAATGCTCAGAAGCCGAGGAAACTGACAGAACTGTAAGCTTCCATCGGGGTGAACCAATAGTGGGAAAGGGCAGGGGTGGACGGACTGTACCATAGCTGAGGTTACAACAGTAAACTTTATTGAAAAATGATTGCACCAGGTACATGGGGAAACTGTCAGGGTGGACACCGTGAGGTTAGAGGTCTAGACTTGATCAAGGATGTGACCTTTTATATGATTGGGAGATGTCACATGTTGGGCACAGTTCAGCCCTTTAAGTAGGTCAGTCAGTTCTGATGAACTTGGGCCACCCATCTCTTCGTTGGTCCAATAGTTAAAATAGTTAAAAGTGTTAGCAGGCAATTTGACTCCTGTTACAAACAAGCATTTGCAATGCAATAGGTCTCGCATTTGCAAAAGTTTGAGCTATTAGCATTGTAAATAACAATGCCTTTTATTTATGTGTTTTGAAAACCTGCAAGGAGTGTGTAAGCACGCACTTTGTACTTGCTTACCAGAAGCAAGGCTGGTAGTAAAAGAAGCACAGTTACTGCCAGCTTTGCTTCTTGTAAGCAATGACTATAAGTACAAAGTGCGTGTTCACACACGGCTTGCAGGTTTTCAAAACAGAGAAATAAAAAGCATTGTAATTTACAATGCCAATAGCTCAAGCTCTCGCAAATGGGAGACCTATTGCATTGCAAATGCTTGTTGAACTAGTAATCAGGTTTGCAGAGTGGTGGAGAAAGAGGGCTGGGCCTCCGACCAGCTATCAGGAATCCCGCTATGTAGGGCTTACAGGAGGTACCAGGAGGGCATCTTGGCCTCCAAGGTTCCTCAGCAGTAAAGTGGACTTCATCCCGCAACTAGTAGTACACCACAAGCTGCGTTTGCAGAGTGGTGGAGAAAGGGGGCATGGCCTCCGAAGACCTTCTTAGCAATCCCGCTGTGTGGAACTTACTGGATGTAACAGGAGGGGTAGCTGGCCCCCAAGGACCTCCTTGGGGGCCAACTACCTCCTATTACCTCCAGTAAGTCCCACACAGCAGGATTGCTGAGACCTGATAGGAAGCCGTGCCCCTTTTCTCCACCACTCTGCAAACGCACCTCCTGGCGCACTACTACTAGGGAGATGAAGTCCCCTTGGCTATTGAGGGGCCTGGGGGCCAACTACCCCTCCTGTTACCTTCAGCAAGTCCCACACAGTGGGTTTGCTACTAGGTTTTTGGTGGCCACGCCCCCTTTCTCCACCACTCTGCAAACACACCTCCTGGCGCACTACTAGTTGGGAGATGAAGTCTCCTTGGCTCTTGAGGGTCCTTGGGGGCCAACTAGCCCTCCTGTTACCTCCAGTAGGACCCACACAGGTAGATTGCTGAGAAGTTGTTAGAGGCCACGCCCTCCTTCTCCACCACTCTGCAAATGCACCTCCTGGCACACTACTCATTGGGGGAAGGAGCCCACTTTAGTCCTGACTGAGGTCCTGAGGTCCTCAGGAGACAAGGGGACATCATTGCCCCACGTTTTCAGCGTGGTGGAGAAAGGGGGCATGGCCTCCGACCACCTCTCAGCAATCCCACTGTGTGGGGCTTACTGGATGTAACAGGAGGTCTTGTTGGCCTCTAAGGACCCTCAGAAGCCAAGGGGACTTCAACACCCAACCAGGAGCGCTCCAGGAGGCGCATTTGCAGTGTAGTGGAGAAAGGAGGCGGGGCCTCCAGCGAGTTGCTGACTTTTAAAAAATATATATTTTAGGAAGGGGGGCCGCGCGGCCCCCCTTACATGGACCATTTTGGGCCCCATGGACCCCATCCCCTGGGGCCAGACCCTTTTTTAATGAATTTTAATAACTAAAAGGGACGGCGGCTGCGTGGCTCCCCCTCCTGGGCCGTTTTCAGCCCCTGAGACCCCATCCCCCGGGGCTTACCCTTTTTAAAATTATTATTTTATTTTTTAAAAGGGAGGGGGGCCACGGGGCCCACCTCCCCAGGCAGATTTTGGCCCCCAGGGACACCATCCCCTGGGGCCAGGCCTTTTCTTTTAAAAAAAATATTTTATGTAAAGGGAGGGGGGCTGAGTGGCCCTACCTCCCGGGCCATTTTTGGCTCCAGGGACCCCATCCCCAGGGGACAGGTCACTTTGTTGGGGACCTTGGAGGGAGCCTGAAGGCCCCCACAGTCCCTGCAGTCTCCTGCAGGAGCCAGCATTGCGTTGAGACCCAGGGAGCTGCTAACGCAGCTACCTGGATCCCAAATCAAAGTGTCTGTTTTACCTAGTCGCTTCACAGAAAGCAGGCAAACGGATACTTGTTTGCTAAGGCTTGTTTGCTAAGGCTTTTTGCCAAGCCATAGCAAACTGCTGCAATGTCCTGGGGGTGGGCACCCCAGGAAATTGCTAGAGCTGGCCCTGTGGGGTGGTGGTCCCCAGGGCCATTCAGGACTCCACGAGGGGGGCCCCATGGCCCCCCTTTCTTGTCTTAGCTCCGGGGAGGTGGTGGCCCCTAGGGCCGGGGGTCCACAATGGACCTCCTGCATTATTGTTTTTGTGCCACGGGGAGGAGGCGGTCCCTGGGGCTGTGGGGGGCCATGCACTGCACTTCTATTATGTTTAGCCCCAAGGAAGTGGTGGTCCCCGGTGCTGCGGGGGGCCATGCGGGCCTCCAGCATCACTATAAAATATTCAATTAGCCATGGGGAGGTGGTGGTCCCCAGGGCACGGGGTTGCCACAAGGGCAACCGCTGCATAAATATTCAAGAAAGCCCCAAGGAGAAGTGGTCCCCGGAGCTTCAGGCAGCCCCAGTGGGCCCGCATTCATAATAAAAAAAATGCCCCAGGGAGGTGGTGGTTCCTGGAGCGGGGGGTCTACGAGGCCCTCCCCACATTGATGGAATTAGCCCCAGGGAGGTGAAGGTCCCCGGGGCTGCAGGCGGGCTCAGTGAGCTCGCCTGCATTAATAATTAAAATAGCCCCGGGGAGGTGGCCCGCCGCATTAATAATTAAAATAGCACCGGGGCGGTGGAGGTCCCCGGGGCTTTGATAAGCCCTTGGAGGGGGGCTCTGTGCACCCCCTCCTATATATGACATATGCTTCTGGGACAAGGCCCACCCAGGGTTTTTTTTTCAAAGCAAGCGCGGGAGCCCACAAAAATTTACCACGGATTTGTTGATCCACCTGCAAGCCCATGGCAAAATAAAAAAAACTTGCTTTTTACCCCTGGTGGGGTCCCTGAGGGACCCCCACCATATCTGGGGGGTCAGGGTATTCCTGCCCTGCCCCCTTTTCTTTATTTTTTCCTTTTTTCTGGGACTCAGTTTCAAGCCGAGTCTGTAGACGGCTGCCAACACATTCTAGTTGAAGTGTTGGCAGCCAATCAAATTATAGTAGGATCCATGAGTCCACTACAAGGACCTGCGTCCCCAGATATCTATATTTTATTAAGTTAGATATCTGAAAAACTACTGAACGGATTTACACCAAATCACAAAAAGAACGCTTTCTGGACCAACATCTAGCTTTCTGCCAAATTTGGTGTAATTCCATTCAGCAGTTCGGGCTGTAGCCGTGTTAAAAAAACGAAAAATCCCCATAGACCTCACACCGGGAAAACGCAGTTTGGGACCCCCGCTTGACGGATCAAAAAGGGGACGTTTTGGGGAGATTCTTCAAGCGGTGCCAAAGTTCTTGGCAAAACAAAAAACACTTTTCCTATGGATAATTTGGTCATAAATATAACTACCTACTGGTTATTGCCAATAGGTAATATGTATATGTATGTATAGATCAATCAAGGCAAAACAATATAGGTGATATAAATATCCATAAAGATCTAAGGTACTTTACCCCGAAAAGCTGTATATTTGCAAAAAAGATAAATGCTTATAAAAACATCTAATTTATACAAAGCAATTTGAAAAATTGAAATGAATAACATTTTTTGATGTGTATATTTTATAAAGTTTGTGACTTAAAGGTACTTCACCAGAGAATAAATTAGGACAAGGTTCAATGTTAGGATTTTAGTTGGGTGATGGTGGTAAAAGGATGGAAGTTTCCCTTTAAATGGACACTCTTGACACTGGAACTCTATGGCCCAGTAGAAGGCTTTTGCCGAAATGCGTTGGCCTGTTGTATTAGCACAGAGCACTTTTGGATTTGAAATGAAATGCAAAAATAATAAAATAATATACATGAAGCCAGACCGAGTTTGTGCCGTCTCCCATTCTTGAAGCCAAAAAACAATACTAAGTCATTTCGGAGGAATAAGGCTTGGGATCTTTCCTCACATGTGAATGCGGCAAGTCGGACTGCACAGGGCTTGCACCCGAATGAGAACCAGTGATTACTTCCGGCATTGTCACGAAGGAGTGTTTTTGGTTTCACTGTGTCTGTGGGTAGATTGGTTTTGCTGGGACTAAAAACTATTGAAAAGTACAGGATCGAGACGTGATTCAGAAATGGACAACTTTCATTGAGGATGGTAAGAGTGGTTTGTGGGTGCGGGAGCTGAGCCCTGACGCAGGTGAGGCACTACCGCTAATCCTAGGGAGGGAGATGCGGGGGGTGCTTCGTCTTGTGTTGGAGTCGGGTGACCCACGTCTCACGGTCTAACCCCTTAACGTGTACCTCTTTGTTTCATGAAAAACATACGAAAACAGCAGTGACTTATTTTATGTTGGAACAGTGTACTTTTACAATAAACATAAATGCGAGGACGGGCGCTGCAATCGTGATCACGTGAAAGCAGTGCTGGATTGCATCTCGTGCCTCACTTTCCTGTTACGCATATCACTGCTCGCTTCACCCGATGAAGACAGCTCTGGAAACAGCTGATATTCCCATCTCTCATGAACGTAGTTCTGCCTATGATTAATAGTAGGCTTCATTTTCGTTGTGAATGAAGGAAATGAAAACAAGTTAGTGTCAGACTCAAATTAATTGGACTCTAACAAACTACTCTGCTCTAAAAGCGTTTATCCGGTGGATGGCTTCAGTAAATGTATAATTTGTGATGCGAGAGAAACAAACAAAGTGCTCCAGTGTCTGATAAGAATTTGTTGAACCTGTCAATAAAGGTAAAGACATTTTTGTCAGAAACTTAAAAGAAGAGAAATATAGGATAAAAAAGAAAACCATGGCGAACAGATGGAGTAAAAGAGAACAACTGGTGAAGGAAATGTTTGAGAGTAATAAAGATGGATGTGAAACATCATCAAACTCTTGCACATCTGGGACAAGTCAGGTGAATACTCCCAAGAAATTACTAAAAGATCTGGAACAAGCAAGTATAATAGAAATTAAGAAATGGTGGGAGAACATTACCCTTAAAAAATACATGGAGTGTAATAGAATACCGCGAGGTCTGAGGGTTACCTACACTCAATGACATGGATCCAGACTTATTAAAACAATGGCAAATGGACACCACTGAATGTTCAATGAAATTGATAAACACCTTGATAATACATGCAGAACAACAACTGGCAGTGGCTTCAGAAAAGGTCAAGGAATTGGAAAAACTTTTGGAAAATTAAAAAAGCACTGAAGAAGGAGCAAAAGCCTTTGTGGATTTGGAGAAATAATGGGAGATGCATGAGAATGAATTTCAAATAAAGAAAGTAAGAAAGTTTAAAAGAGATAAAATTGACTATGAAGCAGGAAGAGTGTATACAATTGCACGATGCTTTGATGCGCTGTACAATAGGCAAGCAATGGATCAAGCACAGGAGAAAACTACAGTTCCTTTCAGTGCGCATAACTCTAAAGTAAGTTCGGGGGACAAGGGCCGCTCAACCGGTCGGCAGAAATTGGACTTCATGGGAGAAATGCGCCTATTTCAAATGCCAACAGGAATGAGAGGCAAGACAACAATGAACACAGGAAATCAAAAAGACCAAGAAGGCATCAGAAAAAGAAAAGCAGGCAAAGGAAAAACAAAAAAACAGTGATGATAAAGGATGATTTAGTAATAAACTTGTCATCAAAGGAACTTGAAAAGAAGCATTTGGATCTATTAAATAAAGGCCTAACATTATGCCCCAATGAAAGGTTGGCTCTAGCAACACCAAGAATTGATTTATATAAGTTTTGTAGAAAACTCAAACTGAAAAAATACTTTGCCACAAAAGGTGGTGCTAGAAGGAAAACAATGGCATTCCAGCCTCTATCCATACTAACAGGTGAGGATGTAGCCCCAACCGGAATGCTCTCCTTACTGGAAAGAGAATCAAACAAATTGCATGATATAGTGAACCAAGAAGAGGCATCTGGTTTGGGATGCTTTACAACTGTGGTGATTGAAACAAATAGATCAATAAATAGTGGATGTAGAGATGAATCGAAATTTTGTCCACAAGTACCACCTGGGAATAAAGTGGACCTGTTCCAAGAAATTGTTTCTGAAGAAATGAGAACAATTGCTATGAAAAATATCAATAAGATGAATCCCAGGAGCAATATGACACAAAACGATTGGTGGGCTTTGAAATATCTACAGGAGGATTCATCTATAATTATAAAGAACTCTGATAAAGGAGGCAACATAGTGATTATGGACAAGAGTAAATATCAAAATGAAGTCAAACGACAAATGAGTAACATAAGTCACTATGAGAGATTATCCAGTAATCCCATGGACAAGATTAATGCAACTTTTCATGCAAAATTAAAGTGCTGGCATGAAAGGGAATTCACGAAGATGAAGAATTTTTGTATTTGAAAAAAAAAAATTCTATTACTCCCACATTATACATATTACCAAAAGTTCATAAACATTTAGAGAATCCCCCTGGATGCCCCATCGTGAGCTCCTGTGAATCTCTTTTAAAGAATGCATCAAGATTTGTAGATATTTTTTTATTTCCGTATGTAGCCAATTTTCCCTCTTATATCAGGGATTCCATGGACTTTTTAAACCGAATCAATGGAATTCCATTGAAGGATAATTACATCAAGGCAACAGTTGATGCAGTTTCTCTAAACACTTCAATTGTACAGAAAGATGGTTTGGAAGCATGTAGATACTTTTTACGCTCAAGATCGTTAAGCCTCCTAGAACATATGGGGATGCTAATTGACATCATGGAATTTTGTTTGACAAATAACGTCTTTCTCTTCGATGACAAATTTTATATCCAGAAACAAGGAACAGCAATGGGCACATCCTTTGCCCCAACATATGCCAATCTAATGATGGGGTACGGGGAAGGAGAAACAGTATGGATAGAGAAAAATAATTAAGTTCTTGGAAAGGTAATTTATGGGTCAATTTTATTGATGACCTATTTTTGATTTGGGAAGCTGGTGAGGATGAATTGATAAATTTTTTAAAATCATTAAATAATAACCCTCAAAGGTTGGAATTTACATACGAAATCAGCAATACCAAAATAATTTTTTTAGACTCTGAAGTCTATGTGGAAAAAGGAAAGATGTGCACTAGACTGCATCAAAAACCAACAAGCTGCAACAGTATTTTATATGCCAACAGTGCTCATCCAAAAGCATTAAAATGGAGTGTTCCTTATGTAGAGGGTTTAAAAGAAAGGAGGAATTGTTCTGAAACCGATGAATTTGAATTACAGGGACAAGAGATATTTCAAAGATTTAAAAGACGAGGATATCCAACCAATGTATTGAAAGATGCTTTAACAAGAGCAAGATTGAGACCAAGAGATGAACTACTGCTTCCGAAAACCTCTAAGAAAACGGAAGAAGATAATATTGTAAGATATATGATGGATTTCAATCTAGCAGATGTGGAAATCAAACAAATGATGAATACTTATTGGAACATACTTCAAAAAGATGAGGATTTAAAAGATAAGATCATGAATCACCCAAATATCACTTATAAAAAAACAGCCTCATTAGGAGATATGTTGACTTGGAGTAATTTTGTAAATTATAGCAGTGAACCAAAAAAATTGGCTAAAAAAAGCGGGCTTCTATAAATGTCAAAAATGTAAAGAATGCCAAATTGGGTCAACACCACATCATTTAGAACACTTGATGGTGGTTTGAAGAACATTCGAGAATGGATCCATTGTGAAACAACGCATGTGGTGTATGTTTTAGAATGTGGTTGTGGGAAGAAGTACATACGAAGCACCATGAAGAAATTGAAACTCCGTATGCTTCAACATTTAAGAGCAATTTCCAATCGGGACTACAGCTATGTAGTTGTGAAACACATCTGGGAAGAATGTGGAGGGAACAAAGGAATGCTATGTTATTATGGAATACAGCACATTGGAATCAAACTCAGAGGAGGAGATCGAGAGATGGCATTAAGAAGATGGGAGTCTAGATGGATACTTACTATAGGAATTGAGATCCCTTGGTGTCTAAATGCAGATGCCGTACTCTATGTACATCTCTTTTTTTTTAGATATGTCTTTATTAGCATTTTTCTTATTCTTATCCAAAATATCATACCTACAGGAATTTTGGTCCGAAACACCATCTTTTACATGTCACTCTTATCTTTGATTCACCCGCTCCTTCAACATATCACTAAACATAATTCACAATTCTATATCTGGGTTGTAGTATACATACAGTGTGGTTCTACTGTCTTATTTTTCAAACTGTCATTCCTGTTTTCGATGCAAAAAATTATCTATCGTGGGGAGTTACATCACTGTACATTCTTTTAAGCCATAGCTTGTTTTAATGAACATACAAACAGTCCCAGATCTTGGGAAATCATATAACATAACATTGTCCAGTGGTGTACCATTTGTATCTTGGATATTTTGAATAGTCTCCTGAGGGGTATGGGGTGTGGGTTCGTCCCTAGAATTGTCACATATCTATCTCCCGCTAACCTTCAGAGGTGTCACTATCATTACCTGTGCTCACCTCTGTGTCTCCCTGTTCATTGCTATGCACATCTTTCCTACAAGCCCAGGAACTCATTATTTCTGTCCATAGCTCGGCAATAGGGCATTTACGGAGCCCTCTAGCCTCCTCCCTTTGCAAGGCTCTTTCCTCCGCCTTGGCCCATCTACCCACTGTCTGTTCCCATATCATTATTGGAAAACCTTTTGGTGCTTTCCAGTTTATGGCAATTTGTCTATGTGCCACAATTAGCGCCAAGTCTACGAATCGGGAACCCGCTTTCTTAGCCTTCGGTCTAGGAAACAGTCCCAATAAACATAACTCAACCGTGCATGTAATTTGTCTGCCCAGGGTGAGATTTATCTGGGCCAGCACCTCTTTCCAATATTTTTGCAATACCCCATATCCCCATTTCATATGCGTGAACCCCACATCTTGTTGGTTGCATCTAAGGTATCCCCAGGTTTCCCCTCCATGCATAACGTTTAACCTATGAGGTGTAAGATAAACCCTGTGCACATAATTGAATTGGATAAGTTTCAGTGCAGCATTTCTAGAGCTTCATTGCAAGCTCTGCAACACGTGCGTCCACTCCTTGTCCCGTAGGTCTCTCCCTACCACTCTGCTCCAACTTGTCCGCAGACCCTCCAAAGGTGTTTTCACCATATTAATTAGTGCCCTGTATTGCCACTTCACTAAGTGTCTAGCAGACCCCAGTGTTAGCAACACCTGTAGACTCTCATGCATTTGTGGTTCCAACTGAGCTCTGCCCCATAATTCTTTAAATGTACCTACTACTGCATGGTAGGTAAGGAATTGGCCGCCAGCTAGGTCATAGTGGGTGAGAAAGTCCTCCAATGGGATTAGCATGCCGTCATGATAACAATCTCCCACTGTTGTCACCCCAGCTTCTATCCAGCTGGCCATTTGAGCGCCTGTAAACAGAGTGGGTGGTTTACCTCCCGGAAGCCCTACCAGAGGCAGGCTTGGTGCGTATGGCAACATTTTTGCCGTGTGCTTACAGCACAGTTTCCAGAAGTAAAGTAACACCCGCAGCAGCACCTCCGGATCTCGTGTGGCCAATGCAGGGTATAGTAGTCCAGCCATCAATTGTTGGTGGTTAATAACCGAGTTCATAGTGTGCAGTGACTCCGCATTCCAACCTTCTAACCACTGGGCTAGCCATTGCAGTTGGGCCGCCAGATAATACAATTCAAACTCTGGGGCCCCAATTCCCCCCTCATCTGTGGTTCTTTGTAGTGTAGCCAGCGCAACTCTATGTCGTCCCCCATCCCAGATCAATTCACGTACTAATCTATTAAGCCCAGAGAACCACTGAGGAGGAATTATCACCAGGAGATTCGTGAAGTAATATAGCAATCTGGGAGCATAATCATTTTGGTCAGTGCGATCTGAGCCATCACGGGCAATTTAAGTGAGCACCAAAACGGAACACACGCCCTAAGAGACTGCAGAACTGGGGTCAGGTTTCCCTCACGAAGATCTTCCAAGTCTTGGAATACCTGTATTCCAAGATATTTAAAAGTACGTGGGGCCCAATTTAGGTCTACAGGGATATCTACTGGACATTTTGTGTCCCCCAGTAGCGGAAATATATCCGTTTTTGTTTTATTTAATTTTAACCCTGCCAAGCCAGAGTAAGTCTCTTACAATTCCAATGCTTGTGCCACCCCTCGACTTCTGCCACCCAAGTATATTAAAAGGTCGTCTGCATAGAGGGAGATGATGTGATCTTTCCCCCCTATTCTCATTCCATGTCATGGGCCGTTCAGTCTGAACAATTCAGCCAGTGGCTCAATGGCTAAAGCAAACAAAAGTGGAGAAAATGGGGATCCTTGTCTGGGGCCCCTAAACACGTTGTACGATCGCGACACCACCCCACCTGCCTTTACTCGAGCCGTACGATTAGTTTATAGTAGTTGGACCCTCCCTATCCACCCGTCTCCCAGTCCCATGCGAGCCATTGTAGCACAAAGAAAATCCCAACTTATCGAATCAAATGCTTTCTCCAGATGTACGGACATTATTAGAGCTTCTGGATATTTCTTCCCATCCGGATGGTGCATTACATGAAAGAGTCTACGGATATTGGCAGATGTGGCTCTTGTCGGGATAAACCCGTTCTGGTCTGGGTTGACTAGGTGTTGCATGTGTGGGAGGAGTCGTGCTGCCAACACCTTGCTCAGAATTTTAAAATCCGCATTCAACATGGAGAGGTGTCGGAACCCCGACACTCGTGCTCCCATTTGTTTAGTCTTGGGCAGGGGCACCACCAGGGCATCCCTCGTCAGCAGTACACCGGTCTTCAATGCCTCTGCATATAGGATTTCCAGTCTGGGAGTCAGGGTTTGTACCAGTGCAGAATAAAACTCCACCGGCAGGCCATCTGGCCCTGGTGTTTTTCCCATGGCCATTTCCCGTAAGGCCCCCCGGATTTCCTGAGCTGTCACCGGGCCCCCTAGATCTGCTCGGAATCGAGGATCTAATGTACATAGTGGTAAAGGTGGCAGGAACTCCCGAATGTCATCTTCAACTATCTGGTTTGGTCCTATATACAGCTGTTCATAATAGGTACTGAATGCCTCATTTATTGCTGTGGGAGAGTACAGGCTCATTCCATCTGTAGATGTAATATGAGTAATGGGTGTCCCCCTTGACTCCGGTCATATTAGCCATGCAAGTAATCTACCCACCTTAACTCCCTCTTCATGTACCTTATTATAGTATTACCTTAAATCATAGTTTCTCAGCCTCTCCAGTACACTATTATATTTCTTCCTCATGGAGTCCAGTAGTCTATGTGTTTGTGCATCTCCTGACAATTGGCGGCCCTGCTCTTTAAGTGTGTTTTCCAACGTATTCAATTCTGTCAGCAGCTCAGACCTACAGCGTGGCTTAGGCAGTGTCCTTGTATCACCACATTCAATGCTTCCCACTCTATAGCCCTGGAGCTCCACGAGCCATCATTATACTGAAAATATTCAGTTACAGCCTCTTCTAGATAGTGTCTACCCTGGTCATCCGTCAGGAGTTCAGGGCATAGCCTCCAAGTCGGGGTAGCCGTCGGTTCCCCCACTGGACGGAAGTTCAGGAGTAAGGGATTATGGTCTGAGAGAGTATGCCCCAGATATTCAGAGTGGGTCACCGCCGTGATCAGTCTGTCGGAGCAGACAAACATGTTGGTTCTGGTGTGAAGATTGTACAGGTGAGAATAATAACTTGTAGACCGTTGTTTCCCACTGAGTAGGGGTGGATCGATCTAATGCCACATTCGCTAAGCAGTTAAAATCACCTCCAAGAATTAGGTCTGATGTGCTCAGAGACGTCAGGGATGGAGACAATCTCTCCAAAAAGCTAATCTGGTCATGGTTAGGGGTGTATAGGCTTCCCAAAGGGATTTCCTGTCCCATCAGCCTCCCCTGTACCATTACATATCTACCCTCTTTGTCTATGTGTGCATGTAGTAGTTCGAACGGGACTCCCGCTCTGATCCAAATTAAGGCCCCCCTAGAAAATGCAGAGTAGGAGGTAGCATGTATTTGGCCCCCCACCTACATCGCAGCCTGATCCTCTCTTCTGCTGTCAAGTGGGTCTCCTGTAGCATGGCTATGTGTACGCCTCTCCTGACAAGATAACAGTGTATTTTGTGACGTTTGATAGGCGATCCCATCCCCCGCACATTCCAGGATATAAATGTAATTTCCTGATGGGAGCTTTTTATCTTCAATATAGACATATCTTATAGTCATACCGTTCCCGTTCCCTCCCCCTCCCTCTTTCATCCATCCCAAACGTAAGTTTCATGTGCACCACTGGACAAGAACTAAACCTCATCCTCCAACAACTCCCCTCCCAGACCCAGATTTAGCTAAACCTGTTGGGAGAAAACCCAGCGGTCACCTTCAGAAAAGCCCGATCCCTAAAGGACAGTTTGAGTCATTGTCTGGTAAATCAAGAAAAAGATAAGAATGACATCAAAGGCTTTTTCACTTGTAGAAAGTGCAAGGCATGTAAGTTTAGTGACAATTGTAAAATTGTCAAATTATCTGAAAATCAACCTGCCCACAAAATCCTGAAACACTTCACATGTAATACTGAATTCGCCATATATGCTCTCAAATGTCCGTGCAATAAATTTTATATCGGGAGTACTGTTCACAAGGCTAAAAAACGAGTATTAGAACATATGCGAGCTATTCGCAATGATGACAAACAGTACCCCATTGCGAGACATTTTTTTTAAATTTCTTTTTTTTAATATGTTTATTAATTTTATATAACCAAAACACAAGACTCATACAATGTTCCTGTCTTCACAGTAATGCTTCATATAGTAATATTCCTGCACAATACATACATCAATAAAGTATTATACATGTCACATGACATTTGCATTCTTTGTTATCCCATCGCCCACTGAATGCAGCACATTATAATTATAACATCACAGCATATAATACAAGCACCGCGCCTGTAACTTTACTCATTAGTCTGTGACTCTGAGAGAGCAGCCTCTTGCACCCCGCTCCCACAGCCCATCTCATCTGCACCTCTGTTCTCCACAAATGTTTTGTACAATGCCCAAAAGTTTTTTGGTCTATTACGTGGAGGTAATAAATCACTATAGTTTTCAGTTTGGGTACTACAGTATAACATGTCTCTTGACCACTGCGCCATTGTAGGGAGAGGTCCTCGTGACCAGCATATCGCCACACATCTCTTTGCCAATAGCAGGCCCATATCTATCAGCCTACTCTTCGATTTAGGAAGAGCCTTGCAATACCCAAGCAATGCTAGCATCGGCTCTGGCGCCAACGCCAGCTCCGTAACTTGGTTCAGCTCCGCAAAGATCTGTTCCCAAAAATGAGCTATCCCAGGACACATCCAGGCCAAATGAAAAAAATCAGCCGCTTGGGCTTTGCACCTATCACATGTAGACTCTTCTCTCAAACCATATCTGTGCAGATGCTCCGAGGAGTAGTAAACCCTGTTAAGGAATTTAAAATGTATTAGTCTATGCCTCCCGTTAAGGGATATGCGCTTTGTGCTCACGCAACAATATGACCATATTTCGTCTGTAATGTCACTCTGCAGGTCTCGCTGCCAGGCTAATCTTGCTTTAGTGTAACTATGCCTTCTATTAGCCATCGAGGCTTGGTAAATTCTGGTTATCATCTTTGTGGGAGCCTGTGTTTTGATGAGATTGGTCAGAGCCGGCAAGTCAGGGGGTTCGGCCATATCTTCTCCTAGGATCTCGTTGAGAGCATGCCTAACTCCGTGGAACTGAAATTGTATGAGAAGAGTCGGTGCGTCCTTGTTCCCAACAATGTCTCCCCAGCTCTTAGTCACTCCATCAGCAAAGAGATCTCCTATATTTTGCGCTCCAAGTACCCTCAGAGCTGTCACCACCCCTTTATCCATACATGACGGTAGCCATTCACACCATTCAAGTTTGGCGGCCGGGGAGTACATAATCGCTCCGGCCTGTAGCTGCAATAACTGATGCCAAGCATGTATGACTATATTTAGTGAGTCCAATATCCCCGTACGTCTATCAGGAGGTGAAAACAACAAAGCCGGAAGGGGTTTAGGGGCAGCAACGACTGTTTCAATACGGATGTGCGGTATGTCGAATGGACCGTGTATCCATTGGTATGCCTGTGCACTCTGTGCGGCCCTATAATATAAGTCCAGGTCGGGCGCACCCAATCCTCCCATTGAGTACGGGAGCGTAAGTATCTGCCAACTGGTGCGTGCCTGTTTTCCTGCCCATGCTAGATGTATCATAAGGGACTGAAGTTTATGGAAAAACACTTGCGGCAGCACCATGGGAATTTTTGTGAAAAGGAACAGAAAACGTGGCAATATAACCATTTTCATAATGGACACTCTGCCCAACAGGGACAATGGGAGCTGGACCCATCTTGCAATGTCCTCTTCCAGTTTGTTAATTGCCACACCATAATTTTCCCTAAACACCACTTCCGAGTCCGTGTGGATCTTTACTCCTAAATACCTCACCGCCTCTGCGGACCACTGTAGCAGATAGTCAGGTTCAAAAGGCATCGTGGCCGGAGTTAGGGGAAACATAATGGACTTATTCCAGTTAACTTGTAAACCCGACATGGTACCAAAGAGCACCACCTCGCGCAGTACTGGGGACAGGTTGGTATCCGGATGACGGACATACAGTAATGTATCGTCCGCGTAGGTGGATACAATCATATCATAGCCGGGGAACCGTATGCCTCTATGGCTGTGGTACTCCCGAAGCGCACAGGCCAGGGGTTCAGCCACTAGAGCGTATAAAATGGGGGACAGGGGGCAGCCCTGTCTTGTACCTCTAGAAATTAGGATAGGATTTGTGACTAAGTCACCTATTTTGATACGGGCCGTAGGGGAATAATATAGCACCCCAAGCAACTGAATAAAAACCGTCCCGACTCCCATCTTGAGGAGAACTTGTCTTAAAAAGGGCCATTCGACCGAGTCAAATGCCTTCTCCATATCTAAAAAAACAGCTATAGCAGATATCTCCGGCCTAGTATGTTGTATGGCAGCGAATACCGTACGTAGGTTGTACTTCAGGTTCCTGCCCGGTACAAAACCCGCTTGTTCCGGTGCTATCAAAGTAGGCACTAGTGGAATTAATCGGTTCGCAAGTATTTTCGCAAAAATTTTCGTATCCACGTTCATCAGGGATAGGGGTCGATATGATGCGCAGCTGTCCGGAGGTTTACCCGGTTTGGGGATCGCGACTATAATTGCTTCCCTCATAGAAGGTGGCATCGTACCCGTAACACACATATCCTCAAATAGTGCTATCAGTTGCGGTAATAGTAGCTCAAGAAATGCCTTATAAAAGGCAACTGTTAGTCCATCCCCTCCCGGTGCACTCCCCGATCTCATATTGGATATTGCAAGCAATATTTCATCCCGTTCAATGGGTCTCATCAAAAATTCACGGTGAGTGTTAGTTAACCATGGTAACTTAATATGTGCCAGGTAGTCAAGTATGTGCTCTTCAGTACTACCATCTCGAGAGGCATATAAATCCGAGTAGTAGTGTCGGAATTGCTCCGCAACGTCAGTCTCCGCCATTAAAGTGTCCCCGTCTGGAGTTGTGAGTTCAGGAACTACAGACCTGTCTCTACGTTGCTTGAGTAGTTGCGCAAGTACCGCCCCAGGGCGTTCCCCCTCTCCATAGACCCGAGCAGTAGCGTATTTGCCCAAGTGTTTAATCTCTGCATTGGCCTCTGTGTGATACTCTTCTAAGGTTAGTTTAAGCTCTTTAGTGATCTCTTCATCAGGCTGAGCTAACAGAGCCTTTTCCAAGGACACTAGTCTTTGTTCTAAAGATGCGAGTCGGTTCCGGATCGACTTAAGGACACCCGCGTGCTTAGATATAGCTACACCCCGTATATACACTTTGAATGTGTCCCACACAGTCTGAAAGGAGTCAACTGAACCCACATTCTTTTAAAATAATATTTCAATAGCCTCGGCCATTTCGTCCTTGAAAACTGTGTCCAGCAATGAATAAGGCAGAAATCTCCAGGTAAAGGGGGGTATACGTGTCTTTGGAGCGTCAAATACCAGCAAGAGTGGGGAATGATCAGAATATGTGCGGGGAAGTATCTTACATGCGCTAATATTGGTGAGAGATTGCCTAGCCACAAACCAGTAATCAATTCTAGTATGTATATCATAGTATGCAGAGTAGTGCGTGTATCCCCCTTGCGTCGGATGTCGCTGACGCCAAACATCACAAAGTTCAAAACGCACAAGTGCGCTATCCATAGCTCTAGCCGACGCAGATATGCGTCGCTCCGGTCCCCCTGATCTGTCCAATGTGGGGTCCCTAACAAAATTAAAATCACCACCCCATAGAAGTCGTCCACCCAATTGTAAGACCACCATGTCGGCCAACTTTCTATGAAAGTCCAGGGTATCATAGTTGGGGCCATAAACATTAACCAACAACAACTCCAGTCCTTTACCTCTGCATCTAGTGATCACGAACCTGCCCTCAGTGTCCGTCACTAGAGGCTCCAGTTTTAGCGGCCTTTTAGGGTTCACCCACGTTATAACACCTCTTGCGTGTGTAGTAAATCCAGCTGCATGGATGTTACCCTGCAGACCCCTAGTGCATAGAATAGGACTGTCTAGTGGGAGGTGCGTTTCCTGCAGAAGTGCAATGTCAATATCATGCCTATTCAGGTATCTCAAAATCTTACGCACTTTCCTGTGGTCATTAAGGCCATGTACGTTCCACGTGAGCACACTGACAGTATCAGAGCCGGCGTCTCTATGGGATCTGTCCGTACCTGCCATGTGGTTGCTCTTTATACAGTTGTCTTACTTCATGTACCGTCATTCTAGTATGTGTGCAGAACACATTTACATAATTTGCGAAAATTACAAGAACAATCAGTGTGAGTCTCAGTGCCGTCCCTCCCACCACCCACGCCAAGCAATGCCCAACTGTGCATTGGTGAAATCCCCCCTCAAAACCCCAGATTATCATAACAAATTCACATCAAACAACTCTGTGATTGTAATTACTGAAGTAATACCCACAGTGTGGAGCACACACGTGGGCGGATGTTGCCTGTCCTTGTAGTGATTCAACTACTATAAGGTAACTATCAATTACCGTCCGCCATCCAAGCTAATAGTAGCGTTAAGCGTGCTAACACTTATATCAGCCAATCCCCAATACTACTCTGGTTGGATAACTCTTGATCCAGGGCTACATATGTATTCAAACCTCATCCGTCATGTAACCCCAACCGCCCCATGTATCCAGCAAGTCTCCTTGCGACAATCGGAACCAGTCTCGCAGCAGTTCATGTTACTATAATCTCCTCATCTAGCCACCCTCCTAATATTCCCATCTTATCTGTTAGTAAGGAGGAGCTTCTCGCTAGTCCTGTTCATCCAGGCCTCCTCCCGTTGCACCCTCCAATTTGGGATCAGTGAAGATCCTGGAGTGACCCTGCCGGTTGACTCACAGCCTCGCGGGGTATAACATTGCATAGTACGCGCCAAGACCGTGCCTTGTGCAAGGGAAGCTGCTGAATTTGCACCTGAACAGACTGCAACTGTGACTTACTCCAGGGAAGAGCTTCTGGACCTACGGCAGGGTGGAGGTTCTTGCCGCCATTCTGTTGACCCTGAGTTCTTAATTGCTAATCATTACTTTGCCTGTCCCTTGTGCAGTTTTATCCTAGCACAGGTAGGCGGTGGTTGCTCCTTTTGGAGGAAAGTAAACTTACATCACTTCCTCATGAGCAGATGCTCGTGGGATATCTTGTTAACACTAGATCCCTGATCAAGAACAAAATTGCTTTTAGGGACTTTGTTTCACTTCGTAAACCTGACTGGATGTTTATCACAGAGACCTGGGCAAGGGACTGCTCTGGTCCAGATCTTGTGGAAGCAATCCCTTCTGGTTATAGCTTAGCTAGACTGGACAGGGTGGGTAAAATAGGAGGAGGGCTGGGCATTCTTTATAGGGATATTTATACCTGTCGCACCGAACCCCTTTCCACACTTTCTGACCGATACCAGGCACTATATTTCTCTATAAATACTCTTCCCACTGAAAGTTTTTCTGGGGTCCTATGTTATCGACAACCTGGATCCAGATCTTCTTTCAGTCAAGATTTTAGTAATCTCTTGGAACCCTACTTGTTAAGATCTAATTTTACATTGCTGGGTGATTTTAATTTTCATTTAGATAAATTTCAATGTAAAGACACCCAAACCCTTCTGGAAACCTTAGGCTGCTGTGGTTTTTCGCAGCTAGTTACCAGTTCCACCCATACTGCAGGAAATATATTGGATGGCATATTCTCTAACGATCCTAGGATCAAGGTGGGACTGCCCATACCTCTCTCATGGTCGGACCACTTTGCCATCCCTTTTAATCTTCCGACCTCAGCACTAAGTACTGTCTCAGCTGGTAAAGGGATAGTGGAGGAAAAGAGAAATTTGAGCCAAATCAGTAATGATGCTCTTGCCAATTATTTTAGGAATTTTCAGTTTTCTCAGCATTCGGATGCTAATTTGGCTGCAGAAGAACTCTCTAGAGGGTTGTCAGGAGCCATAGATATTTTGGCACCCGTTAAAAAGCACTATGTAGCGAGGAAAAAACCCTCTGCACCATGGTACTCTGATAGGCTCAGAAAGCTGAGACAGACCTGCCGCAAACAGGAAAGGATCTGGCGTACTGATCTCGCGCCGGCAGGTAGAGAGCTACATAAACAGTGCTTGAGGGACTATAAAATGGCGATTATTGAGGAGAAAAGACTGTATTATTCTAAGGCTACTGAATCAATTAAATCTTCTAGAGAGCTTTTTAAGGTTATTAACTCTCTTATCTCCCCTCCTGTTGCTGATTCATCTGATCTTTCCCAAGAACTCTGTGACAGAATGGCAGAGTTTTTCCGCATTAATATTACAGACATATATTCCACCTTGGAGGACTGTAATGCTGGAAAGGTTATATTTGCTCCTTCTAAAACTAACCCTGCTTTATCAGCAACTACGGTAGACGAACCGAGGTTTCTTACCTTCCCTTGTATTTCTCATGAAACAACTGGTCATCTTTTGGAAGGAGTTACCTCGGGGTCTCCCTGGATGCCTGCCCCCTTAAGGTTTTAAAAATTGGAAGGGAAGTCATTGTTCCCCTTCTCACCTCAGTACTAAATATAGCTATTACTGAGGGGCAGTATCCCACTCTTTGGAACACCGCTGTGGTTAAACCGCTTTTAAAAAAGCCATCTCTGGATCCTATGGAACTAAAAAATTATCGCCCCATTTCCTTGCTTCCGGTTCCAGGTAAGATTTTGGAAAAATATCTGAATTCCCACCTCAGTTCCTATTTATCGGATCACCAGTTGCTTGATGGTTTTCATCATGGCTTTAGAAGCCTTCCTAGCACTGAATCAGCGCTAACCGCGGTTTTTTATAACATCCGGGTTCAGGTTGATGCAGGGTATACAACCCTGCTGGTCCTCCTTGACCTTACGCAGCTTTTGATACCCTGTCTCCATTGAGGCTGGTGGAACGCCTCAAGGAGATAGGGATTGGGGGCACTGCCCTCGAGCTTCTTTCCTCCTTTCTTAGTGATAGGGCACAAATAGTGAAACTGGGCCAATTTTATTCTTCTCCCAACCCATTGATTTGTGGAGTTCCTCAGGGATCCTCTCTGAGCCCCACCCTTTTTAATATCTATGTTGCCCCACTGGCGAGGGTGGTGAGAGCCTTTGGATTTGAGGTGCTGTCTTATGCCGATGACACTCAAATCATGGTGTCTATTACTAACAGCATCAGTGAAGCTGCCGCAAATTTCTTTTTTTATTTTTTTATTTTGAAAACCTTTATTGAAGGCAAAACAGGGAGCATTGCAGAATACAGCACTATGCCTACATCCCCAGAGGGGCCGGCCGTGGAATGCGTGAACGTGTACTGCAGGAAGAATAAAGAAAGGATACACAGCAAGCCGCCTACAACCACTCAGGGCCGGCCGCGTCATGGAGGAAGGAACAGTCGGATAGATATCAGCATTATATTACCTCCCACAACGTCCAGATGAATAAAAGACGGATAATAACAACCAATCATAGGATAGGAACAGAACAAAAAAAAAAACCCACCTCCCTTCCCCTCCGGCATAGTAATGGTATGACAAATAAATCAAAAACAATTTGGCTTTTACTAAACACATCCACAAGGATATGACAGGAGTCCGGGGATAAATGAGGCAGGTACCTCCATTCACTAAACATGGAGGGCAGATCAGCTTAAAGGTCGGGATGACTCGCGAGATATAGAGTAAGCTGGACCCAAAAATCTTTAGGGCGGGACGACTCAGGCAGCTCCTCCGCATAGATTTCTAATTGCTCCCTACAGTAGGATAGATCCCTCAGCCACTTACAAACCGTGGGAAACCCCTTTGCGCCCCAGCATTGCGCCACGGCTCGCTTAGCCATAAGTGTGGCCACCGCAACCAGTCTCCTATTGCACGGCCTCAAAGACGCTACGCTGCCCAACAGACACATCTCGGGCGTACATTGCACTCTCTCCAGTACGACATACGTGAGCACATTCATCACTTTAGCCCAATAGGCAGCTATCCCTGGACATAATCATGAAAGATGTAAAGAGTCAGCGTCTGCCTGTCCACATCGCACACAGCAAGCATCCTCTCGCAATCCGAATCTACGCAATTGTACAGGGGTATAGTAAAGTTGGTGCAAAAATTTTAAATGTATAATACGTAAGTTGCAGTTAGCCGTCAGTCGCCCAGTCAGTTTGCAGCAATAATACCAGTGGTCCTCCGACAGTAACCCTCCCAGGGCCGCGTTCCATATAGCATAGGATGGATGCGCCTCCGCTTCCCGCTCACAAAGAGATGAATTATAGAGTTTAGTAATCAGTCCCCGACGAGCCTCGCCCGCAAGCACCGCCTGCAGTGCCCGCAGTGGCTGAGGCTCCGCGGGGAAGCCAGGGTAGACATCCCGAATGGCCTGACGAACCCGCACGTACGTAAACCCCAGCATAGCGTCATGAGGCCGGTTCGCCTGCACGTCCTGTAGCGAACGGAACCGGCCCTGGCTGTAGAAGTCCCCCATCTGGGTGATCCCGATGGCCTGTAACGTGGTCCGCGCCAGGCGCTCCTGCAGTGCGGATATACCGGGATGCGCTGCTATCGGCAACTTGGGGGCATAAAGGTAGGATAGTGTCGCACGACACGCCAGCATCCGCCAGGCCGTGCATAGGACCGGGTTAATTTCCGTCCGGGGACCTCCAGCCCCCCCCGAGAGAGCCGCAGCCACCAATGGGAGTGGAAGGATCGCATCCGCCTCGATCGCAGTATGAGGTAGGAGACGCTGCGGATAGAACCAATAATGCGCAAACTGCGCCTGAGCGCATAAATAGTAAAGGCGCATATCAGGAGCCTCAAAACCGCCGCGGTCAAAGGGTTGAACCAGGGTGTCCCAGCTACAGCGAGGCTTTTTGCCCCCCCAGACAAACGACAGTAGGGCCGTCTGTAGAGACTTAAAAACGGAAACATTCAGGCGGATAGGGATATTCACAAAGAAATATAATAGTTTAGGCAATATGACCATTTTGATGACTGCTATACGGTCTGCCAGTGAGAGCGGCAGACGAGCCCATCGCGCCATTCGCTCAGTAAGTTGAGAGATTGTACGTCCATAATTCTTGGAGATCACCTGCGCCGGGTCCCTGTGCAGCCAAATCCCGAGATACTTTACTGGTTCCTGAGTCCAGGCCAGAGGGAAGTCCATTTCAAACTCGCAGGTTCCTGCCGTCAGGGGAAAGACCGTCGACTTGGCCCAATTTGTCCCCAAGCCAGAGAAGCCCTCGAACCGGACATATTCTCGCAGCAAGGCCGGGAGTTATGTCGCAGGTTCACGAACATAAAGCAACATATCATCCGCGTATAGCGAGACAACCAATGGTCGCAGTCTGAAGCGCAGCGCCGCAGAGGCATGGAGCTGGCGCAACTTACAGGCCAGAGGCTCCAATGCCAAGGCGAAAAGCATCGGCGACAGGGGGCATCCCTGACTCGTGCCCCTACCTATGTAAAACTCCGAGGACACCCAACCGTTCACGCGAACCCTAGCCGCCGGGGCGGAGTACAGAACCCTGATCCACTGCAAAAAGAACGGAGGGACACCCATCTTGGTGAGGATGGAAAACATGTATTCCCAAGAGAGGGAGTCGAACGCTTTAGCAGCGTCGAGCAGCACCGCCACGGCCTGGAAGTCGGCATCGAAATAGTGTAAAGTAGCGAAGATAGTGCGCAGATTAAGCACAGTAGACCTCGCAGGCACAAAGCCAGACTGGTCCGGGAGCACCAGTAAGGGGATCAGCGGCTGCAGACGGAGAGCGATCATTTTAGCTAATACCTTGGTGTCAATATTAAGCATTGAGAGGGGCCTGTAAGAATCGCAGCGGTTGGGCTCCTTGTCGGGTTTCAAGAGCATGACTAGGAGAGCTTCCCGCAAGGAAGGTGGAAGACGGCCGGTGTCGTAGGCCTCCGCATAGACTTCTAGAAGTCTGGGGGCCAGATCGTCGACAAATGCCTTATAAAATTCGCTTGGAAGACCGTCCAGGCCCGCAGCTTTGCCAGTAGGGAGGGACATAATAGCCGTTTTCACATCCTCCTCATCGAAGGGCTGAGTAAGATAATCCCGATGGCCTGGGGCCAGCCAGCCCAATGCTACATCCTCTAGGTACGAATCGATATCTGCCGTCTGAGCCGTATCCTTATTGCTATAAAGGGTAGTGTAGTAGTCAAGTATGGTCTCACTGATGGCGGCCGTGCCGAAGCGGGCCACGCCTGCCTCATCAAGCATCTCCGTGATGTATTGTTGGCTCCGCGGTGCAGCCAACTTCCGAGCGAGCGAGCGACTGGGCCGACCCCCCTCACCGTAGTATCTAGCCGTGCTACGTCTAGATTGGTGTCTCATCTCCTGATCGGCGGTATCGTTATGTTCCGTGACTAAGGCACGGATCTTGGACAGGGTGTCGGGCAGCGGGTTCACCTCGTAGGCCCTCTCCAAAGCAGAGATATCTCCTGCGAGTCTCTGGATCCTGCGCCGCAGATCCCGCAGCACTCCAGCCTGTGCCCCCATGCAGACCCCTCTGATAGTGACCTTGAATGCCTCCCACATAGTCCCAGCGCTATCCACAGAGCCGGCATTCTCCCGGAAGAAGTTACGGATAGCCTCCCCTACCGTGGCCCTGAATACCGGGTCTGTCAGGGAGGATGGCTGCAGTCGCCACTGAAAGGGCGGTCTCCCACAAGTCGGTACACATAAATCCAGCAGCACCGGAGAGTGATCTGACAGCGTCCGGGCTAGGTGACGCACCCCCGTCGCCCAGGGGCATGCAGTTTCCGTGACCAGCCAGAGGTCCAAGCGGGACCATGTCCCGTGCACCGCCGACACAAACGTACTTTCCCGTTTGCCAGGGTGTTGCAGTCGCCAGACATCCCTCAGGCATCCAGCTTCCATTATGCCACGCAATGTCTCCGCTGCTAGTTTAGGTCGTGCCCCCTCACTGCCCATACGGTCAGCATCCATGTCCAAGCACACATTAAAATCCCCCCCCATATAATCTCCACATCAGGGAACCCAGAGACACGACGCCAGACATCAGCAAAAAATGCCGGGTCGTCAACATTCGGCCCGTACACATTCACAAATAGAACACTCGTCCCGCCTAGCAGACCGTGCACCATTGCCAGTCGCCCCTGATCGTCTGTCTCAGAACGGAGGGCCTGAAAGTGAATCCCCTTCTTTATCAAAAACAGCACACCCGAGCATAGCTAGAGTAGGAAGAGGCCACCCGGTGCCCAGCCCATCGTGCCCCCACATTCTTATCCGATAAGCTCGTGAGGTGAGTCTCTTGTAGGAAGGCAATGTGGATAGTCATTCTCTCTAGGTAAGCAAACACTACCCTGATCTTTTTAGGGGAATTCAGGCCCCGGACATTCCAGGTCAAGAGTCGCAGATTTCCACTTATCCGGTCAGTGGTCGGTAAGCCGACAGAACAATGGAATATGTGAAAGCCATATAAGTATTGATACAGTAATAAGAAAGATGAAATGCAATAAAACATAAAACATACCATGCCAGAGGGTACCCCCCCCTCAATTCCCCCTCACCCCCCACCCACTTCAGCATCCCCAACTTGCTAAAGCCATCCCAACCATCCCCCTCCCTCCCCGTCCCATCGAACAAAAGTGGAAACCTCAGTTGGGGTATACCCATGTAGGGCGCTAGAGTGCAACTACCCTCCCATCTAGCAGGAGGTGGCTGCGCGGGAGTTGGAGCCGTGCCTACAAACAACAGTACACAAGAGCCCTATCCACAAAATCGGCATATGTAATACAGTAGACCTAGTCAGCGGCTACATGGGCATGGAAATACTACATGGCAAAGGTAGAGCAGAAACTTGACATGAGCATCAGACCTCCCCAACTCAACAGATAGGCGAGCCCAGCAACCAAATGTGTACAGAAATGCACCCCAGGAACCTATTGTTCCTCTGTGTCCGACTGCAGACTAGCATCTCGTCGTCTTCGCTTGAGACGTTTGGCATGTTCAAGAGCTGCCTTAGGGTTGTTGAATATATGAGAGTCTCCGTCGGGGCCAATCTTCAAGCGGGCCGGGTAGAGCATAGCGTAAGGGACCTCCTCGGACCTGAGAAACTTTTTGACATCGGCAAACTCCCGTCTCGCCGCCTGAACTGCCACCGTAAAGTCTGGGAAGAAGGAGAGCCGACTCCCCTGATAGTCAATAGTGCCGTTCTCTCGTGCCAGGCGCAATATCACATCACGGTCCCTGTAGTTTAAGACTCGTGCAATGATGGGCCACGGGGGAGCCCCCGGCGCCGGACGAGTGGCCAGCGAACGATGCGCCCGCTCCACAATAAACATGGGGGATAGCTGCTCCCTGCCAAAAAGGTCAGTAATCAGCGTCTCTATGAATATCTCCATTCTGCCCACATTGGTGGACTCCGGCAGGCCAATAAGGCGAATGTTATTGCGCCGCGAGCGGGCCTCCAAGTCCTCGTTCTTGGCCTGGATAACAGACAGGACCTTCTCCATATTCAGAGCTTTCCCGGCGACGTCACTCAAACCGTCCTCCGCTGCGGAGACCCTCTGCTCCACCTCCCCCATGCGGGCGCTCTGCTTCTCCAATTGGGATGACATATGGTCCAGCCGATTGTTGACTGCCACCATTGTGCCCTCAATTGATTGGAGGCTTCGCTGCATTGCCAAAAGCGTGGTTTCAAGGCCCGAGGGAGCCCCCTCTGATACATCCGCCTCAGAGTCCGAGGCGGCCTTCTGTGACACCTTGGCGGATTTGCGTGCCTCGAATGTGAGACGGGGTTGTGTTTTGTCCGTTTTACCCATGGCGTCCAATGGTATGACTTGTCACAAGGGAGATCGAGGAGTCCGGCACAGAGAGGTCCCCAGCAGGAGCCGGGCAGAAATCCGCAGGCTTCCTCGCGGCCGAGGGGCGGAGGCCCACACCAAAACCAACGGGCGGGGGGGAGGGTGGAACACAGCAGGTACACAATTGCCAGCCGGCCCACGGCCACCCGAACCACTGTCCAAGTGCAGCCAGACCTGGGGGGCCACAGCCGGCAGGGTTCCCACCAGCTCCGCTGCGCAGATTCAAAGGCCTCAGCACCAGTCGCCCCCCCACCGATCAATAGCACTGTGACTTAGGGAGCCCGGGTGGTCCAGCACCATCATACCACCATCGGCCCTGCCGCCGTGCTCCTATCATTCCTCATCCCCTCAGCCAATGTGTCAGCCTGCATGGCGCAGTGCATTCAGCGCCAGATGCACGCCCGCGGCAGCCAATTCTGGTGTGTTTTCCCGGGAGCAGGCAACAGGGAGGTAATCAGCGCCGTTTAAGGCAGTGTACGTGGCCTCAGCAGGTCTCTCGATGGGTAAGTCACAGCTATGCCAGCCAGTTCCCCTCGGTGGTAATGCGGGAGGGCCCAACCGCTCCCCCGCCGACAATAACAGCAGGAGCGTCCCCCGCGGATCCCCCCAACGCAGGGCCGGGGTCCAGCAGCTCTCCCACTCGCAGCGCACAGGGAGCAGATCCTCACTTAAGGCTAGGGCCACCAGCACAACCCCAGCACCTTACAGCAGCCCATAGAGCGCGACCCGCTTGCAGGCCCTCACCCGCCTCCGCAGCCACCGGCCTGCAGTAGGCCGCGCCCCACTCACCACCTCTGGCGCCGGGGAGACCGGGGCCCGCTGTTGTCGCTGCCTCCGCTGGTGCTCTCAATCACGGCCTCCCAGGGTCCGCTGCAGCAACGATATGTGGCACAGCCACCCACCGGGCGCAGCACCGCTTGTCTGTCGTGTCAGCAAGGGCACAGGTCGCCGATCGGGGCAGCGGGTCTCAAAGCCCCCCGGGCGCCGCCATCTTGAGATTTCACAGCCGCTGCCACCACCGCTGAGATGCCACCGTTCCCCCTGTCTCGGGCAGCCCCGGGCGCAGCAGCTGAGTCGGGTACACGTCTCTCGTCCGACACACTCGTCTATGCCTCCGGATAGGTAGTTTGTAGGGCGGATTTTGGACGGATTGTGGCGCAGCCGGGCAGAGCCTCACTAGAGTGCGGCCATCTTGCCGTGCGCCCTCTAGCGCCCCTCAAGCTGCTGCAAATTTCAAAAATTGTATGCAGGCAGTCTCATCTTGGATGGTTGAGAATTATCTTAAATTGAATGGGGAAAAAACGGAGATCCTGATTTTTGGCAACCAACACGATATATGGTCTAATGACTGGTGGCCTGACACCATGGGCAGCTGTCCCTCTCCTGTTTCCCATGGGAAAAATCTGGGGGTTATGGTCGACACTTCACTGTCCAGGTTAGCAAAACAGTGTCTATCTGTTTTGGAAAAATCAGGCTGCTTAGGAAAATTTCACAGTTCCTGTCGTTTCCATCACGAAAGCAGGCAGGGATTGCTTTGATACTGTCCAGACTTGATTATTGTAATGCCCTTTATCTGGGCATTAACAAGGGTTTGGTGAGACGGTTACAGATGGTACAGAATGCTGCAGCAAGGTTGGTGTTGGAGTTGCCAAAGTATCACTCTGTTTCGGCCTCCCTCATCTCGCTGCATTGGCTACCTCTGGATCGTAGAATCCTTTTCAAGACTTTGTGCTTGACTCATAATGCCTACTATGGATCTGGCCCTGATGCCATCAAAGCAATGTTTCAACGCTATATCCCGACCAAGCAGCTTAGGTCTGCCAGCAAGAACTTGCTGGTGGTTCCTAGGTTTAAGAAGGTTAGATGGGGAGGCAGAGCCTTCTCCACTGCTGCTGCTAGGCTGTGGAACTCTCTTCCGGATGGTTTATCGGGTCTTGAGTCATACTCTCTTTTCGCAAGGCCCTGAAAACCTGGCTTTTTACACAGACTTTAGCTTGAGCATCTTATCCGGTTGAACGTTAGTCCTCTGCAGCGCCTTGATGCCCTTGGGCTAAGTTAGCGCTTTATAAATCTAATATTCATTCATTCATTAATTCATTAATTCATAGTCCAAATTCTGGTCACGCAGTTGTTTCTTGAGTGGTGCAAATCGTTTGCGGGCTTCTTGCACTCGGGTTGTGAAGTCCGGATAGAGCGAAATCGCCGAGCCCTCATACTGCAAAGATTTTTTCTCTCTCGCGAGTCTCAAAGCTGTGTCCCGATCCCTGTAGTTCAGGAGCTTCGCGATGATGGGTCGTGGTGGTGCACCCGGGGAAGGTCGAGGGCCCAGCGAACGGTAGGCTCTCTCCACCACGAACATATGAGAGAACTGATCAAGGCCCAGCAATGTATGCAGTAGTTTTTCCACAAAGAGCTAAATATTCCCCACCTGTGTGGATTCTGGCAGGCCCGTGATGCGTATGTTGCATCTCCGGGAACGGGCCTCAAGGTCCTCTGCTTTATCCTGTAGTGTCTGCAGCGCTGTTTTCATCCGTTTCTGCATGCTATCCAGTTCCGTCTGCGACTCTTCAACTTCGGTCATTCTGCGCTCCGCCATATCCATCCTCTCTACTTGCTTGTCAATTCTTTCTGTCATCCTATCCATCCGATACGATAGCGAATCTAATTTGGAGTCTATGGCAGATAGACTTGCCTGTAGGCTTGTCTGCATGGCAGAGAGCATGGTCCGGATATCGCCCTCCACCTGCTCCGGACTTTCCTCTGTAGCCGCGTGGTCCCCCTCCGGGGTGTTGTCCCTGGTCTTGCTCTTCTTCTGCTCGAAGGTGAGCTTTGGCTGATTCTTATCAACCTTCCCCATAGCAGAGGCTTTAAGTGTATAGGCACAGTGTAGCTTGGCTTTCAGCAAGCGCGATTCAGTCTGGCTCCCCCCTCGCCGGTACCTAGGAGTAGTACTGACCAATCGGGCCCCTCTCACAGGACTTCGGAGTCGCAGCGTACCGCTTCTCTCTCTGGGGAGGGCTTTTTCTCGAAGCAGCACCGTGAAATGCCTACCCTGCCGTGGGCCAACGACAGAGCTCTCACCTCCGCAACTCGCCAGCGCAATTTGGATCCCCCAGTGTGTCAGGGTTTATGTTGTGGTGCCTTGCTTTGTGTGGTCCCTCACGGCGTGCATCAGCCCCAGCCTCTCCCACGCTCCAGGTGGCCCACTGCATCCTAGTGAACCCTGTCCCAACCGAAGAGGAAAGCCACCAAAGCCACGCTCTCCACAGAATTCACGAGGGCCCACTATGTCGCAGGTAAGCAAGGAAGTCTATTAAGCCTTATTGTGGCAAGCCAGAAAGACTATTAGGCCTTAATGTGGGCAGTGACCCTCCGATAGCTGCAGCAACGGCGTAGCGGTCCGCTATTACCTTGAGGGGCACCGTCCCGATCTCAAACCGGAGGCCTCTGCAGCGCAGCCAGGCCCCGGCAGCGCGTCTGACCCGGAGCGCCAGGATACGTCAGGGAACATCCAGGGGTGACCAATAGCTCGGTATCCAAGTCACATCAAGGCAAACACTCTAATATGCCTTGTACAGCCACGGGGAGCAGCAGCAACTGCGAGTCCGTCCCCCCAGCAGCGGAGCTCCGGATCCGCTTCTGCAGGCGGATCCTCTCCCCAAGCGTCTTCACAGGCCCCGGAGCGCAGCAATCAGTCGCGGGGTCCGAACCTCGCAGCCCCAGTCTCCGGGCACCTCCGAAGCTGGAAACACTCCCTATTTGCGGGGACGGTCTTCCGACACACAGGATAATGAGTGTGCAGTAGCTGGCACCTCTCTAACGCAGGATTCGTGTCGAATTAGTGATGGCGTTACGGAGCTCAAAGCCTAGGCGGCCATCTTCGTTGCAGGCAAGCTCCGCCCCCCAATTCGGATACATTTGAAAAATTTCCATAACCAAAACTGCAATCTGATGAAATTTTGTGTCCTTGATAGTGTTCCAATTCGTGAAAGAGGTGGAAGTAGAATTCAAGAATTAAGAAGATTGGAATCAAAAATGATTATCAGGTACAATACTCTTCATCCCACAGGCCTTAACCTCGATGAAGAATTAGCTGTACATCTAGGTTAATAATCACTGACTTCAGGTTTTTTAGAGACACCTCTCTTCAGGGAATTAAATGTTAGGTTCATATGTTTTTAATTTGAAATATGTAGCTACATATTTTATTTTAACAACTATCTTTTGTCTATTTTTTGCAGTATAAATGAAGACATCGTTGAGACGCAGGAGAGCTAAAATATCTATAATATCTGGCTACTGTTGTACAGTAGGAATGTCATTTTTTTTTCAAAAAAATTTGTCTTGAATCATTACGAACATGATTATGAAATGTATATAAATGAATGAGTTGGAATTGCCCACTTGGGCAGAACTAAGGTTGAAGGTTGCATGTCAGGGTTGGCACAACCATATGATAATAATGCAGTATGTGCATACTGAATGATATGTGAATAGGCCCACTTGGGCAGAACCAAGGTTGAAGGTTGCAAGTCAGGCTTGGTGCAACCATATGACAATAATTATATTTTGCGTGAATGATCGATTGATCTTCATTTATAATACCAATGATTGAATTTTTCATAAACTAAAATGGTTTATACTCATTCAGGCCCACTGTGGCAGAATTGGACCGATTGGTTTTCCAAATGGCATCATATCGCTATTTATATATAATGTAATGTTAATTTCATAACTATCATGTTTGAAACGTAAAAGAGAATGCAACAAAATGAATTAATTTTGTCTCTCCAAATTTGCGTTTTATGCAACATTAGTTATCGTGATACAATGACAAAAGATTTTTTCTATTTCTAGTAATAGCACATATCACATGATAAGTTCTTTAAAAGAATCGGAAGTAGCATGTAACCTTACCCGTGAACAAGGAGCATAAGGCTCCGAAACGCGTTGGGACGTTGCTGACATTATTTGATTAAAGCACGCTGGTAAACTGAAGCCGCGGTACTGTGGTCTATAGACTGAAGTGTATTTGAATTCGGTCGTTCCTCACAGGCTTGTTGTGTATATATATATATATATATATATCCAATTACTACTCCAACGTGCAGCCAAGCACACATAGAGCGATACGAACAACTCGATAGGCTTGGTGCCAGTGAAGTGCTTTATTTTCAAGTTATATATATATCTCGAAATGAAGGAAGGACTGTTATAGCTATGCTATGCACCGCAATGTGTGTGAGACCAAGTTGAAGGCGTCAGCCGGAACGCGTCGGTCGTTATTTGATTTGGATTTGTGCCACATAAATATGCGTCGTTCCCTAAAGAGAATGGAATAATAATAAAAAGAAATATTGGATAATAAATCTTGGAGGCTGACTGTTCGTTGTGCCGCTGTGTGGGTGGTCCATGGAGGAGATCAGGAGATCCGCTTTTGAAGACATATATAAATATATATATATATATATATATATATAGTCACAATCCTGGCCCACCGCTCTCCCGATGAGACCTTCCAGGTACGGACTACAAGACGCAAACTATTGCAGATTTTAAAAAGTGCTTTATTGTTTTGTCGGCACTCAGTCTATTCCAGGCTAATGCCTGCCATGACGCGTTTCGACCGCTAAAGCGCGGGCTTGATCACATGACCCGCCGCCCTAATTTTAACATTTAAATAGTGAAAAAACACCACCAGTGCTCGAAACAAACAGGCAATGCTCATAGATATAAACAACAGACTGTTAGTGCATGCTAATAGTTGCTAGTTCGTACATATGACAATAATGTGTTTATAATCTCCATTAGAAAACCACAATAAGTTATCTCGTTAAGCTCATTAAAACCAGAATGAAAACACTTTATGGAACTTATTACGTCGTCCTTATACTTAAATATTGAATTCGACCTAACATCATGTTCACGAAACATAAAATAATTTATATGTATCATGTTATGATAATCATGTGCTCGTGCTTAGATGTAAATGGATGGCAGAAACCATGCTGATGGCATATGTCACAACCCAGGAAACAATATTGAAAGGTCTATATCATTCCTTTAAGACAAATGCAGAAATTCCATAACTACTTCAAACGGTAGAGCCACAGTAGATAGCATGTACTTTGTTCCTTAAAAAATCTGAATCAACCATATATACTTGGGTGTTCATATAAAGGAAGGACTGTTATAACTATGCTATGCACCGCAATGTGTGTGAGACCCAGTTGAAGGCGTCAGCCGGAACGTGTTGGTCGCTATTTGATTTGGATTTGTGCCACATAAATATGCGGCGTTCCTTAAAGAGAATGGAATAATAATAAAAAGAAATATTGGATAATAAATCTTGGAGGCTGACTGCTCGTTGTGCCGCTGTGTGGGTGGTCCATGGAGGAGAACCACTTTTGAAGACATATATATATATATATATATATATATATTTACACATTTGCTCCAAATGGTTGCCCTCCACTCGGGCTCAGCTTTCCACACACTTCCAGGGCAGTAATTAAGCACAGTACTAACAGGAGCTGACTTCAAGGGGCTTTATTTGATTGTAACGGTAAGCCTCTCCATACGAAGCCTACAATAGCAAAGTGCAAGGGTGCATACAAAAGGATGACCTACGCGTTTCGGCTTATGCCTTCTACTGGGTATATATATATATTATCTACTGGCGGTCGCCAGTAGATAGTTATAGTTAGGACCTATTTTCCATAGGAAATCCGCAACATTCTATTTGAAATAACGTTGGCGCCGGTTGCCGAATCTTCGCGAAAGTTTCCAACTTGTTGGGGCGCTCCGGTCCGCTCCTATCCTGAAAGTTTCGGGGTGATTCGTCAAGCGGGGGCCGAGAAAAAAGGGGGTCCCAAAACGCGTTTTCCCCATTCATTTTTCCATAGGAACCTTTAGTCGCAGCTACAGCCCGAACTGCTGAACGGAATTACACCAAATTTGGCAAATAGGTAGCCCTTGGTTCAGTGTCGTGCCTTTTGCTTAAATGGTGTAAATCCGTTCAGTAGTTCCTGAGAAAATCAAAAGTAAAGTCACATATATATCTATGGCCGAGTAGGGTCCGCGTACCCTCCCGATCACGAGCTGCATGCTAATTGGTTGTCAAGTGGCTGTCAACACTCCAAACCAGGAAGTGTTGGCAGCCATTTTATGCCTCGGTAGAACCGAGGCACAGAAACAAGTGCGCAAAACGCACAAAGGGGGCAGGGTAGAAACACCCTGACCCCCTAGGTCTGCTCAGGGAATCCCACAAGGACCCCCTGGGCAGAAAAAAGCATTAAAAAAAAAAAAAAAAATCGGCGGGATGCGCTTAGGTGCGCGGATCCCGCCAAGAAAAAAAAGATACAAGTGCGCAAGAAGCACAAAGGGGGCAGGGTAGAAACACCCTGACCCCCTAGGTCTGCTCAGGGGTCCCACAAGGACCCCTGGGCAGAAAAAGCATTTTTTTTTTTAAATCGGCGGGATGCGCTTAAGGTGCGCGGATCCCGCCGATAAAACAAAAACGAAGCGCGGTCTGCCGCGCTTCGTTGTTAATTGGCCCCCGGGTGGGCCAAGTCCCGGGGGCATGCAGGGTTTTTTTAAATTAATGTATGGGGGGGCCTCAAAGGCCCCCCCAAGCCCCGGGGACCGCCACCCCCTGGGGCGTTAAAAAAAAATGGTGCGGGAGGGCTCTCGGCCCTCCCGCAGCCCCGGGGACCGCCACCCCCGGGGCTTCTTTTTTAAAAATAGAAAGTACCTGTGTGGGGGGGTTCTAGCCCCCCCACATGCCCCGGGGACCACCACCTCCCCGGGGCACTAAAGATTTAAATATGGGGGTCCGTTACGGACCCCCAGAGCCCCGGGGACCACCACCTCCCCGGGGTTTTCAAGATGGTGGGAGGGGGGCCGCACGGCCCCCCTCCTGGAGCCAGTGATGGCCCTGGGGACCGCCACCCCCAGGGTCGGCTCCTGCAGTGTCCCGGGTGCCTAGCCCCGGGACACTGTAGTTTGCTATGACAGGACGGAGCCTCGCGGCTCCTGTCCTGTCATAGCAAACTGCTTTGGTTTTTGGAAGAGAGAGCAGGAAACCTGCTCTCTCTTCCAAAACCAAAGACAATTGCTTTCCACATGGGGAGCTGCATCTTAGCAGCTCCTCATGTGGAAAGCATGCCGGCTCCCGAGGGACGCGGGGAGCCGGCGGGACCGTGGGGGGATTGGGGACCCCCCCACGGTCCCCAACGGAGAGGGCCAGCCCCGGGGGATGGGGTCCCCGGGGCAAGTAGTGGCCCGGGAGGTGGGCCACGCGGCCCCCCTCCCCAAAATTTTATTAAGAAAATAAAATAAATAATACAAAGGCCGGCCCCGGGGGATGGGGTCCCCAGGGCCATAAGTGGCCTGAGGAGGGGGGCCACTCAGCCCCCCTCCATAAGTTATTTTTTTTTTTTTAAAAGAAGGCCATGCCCCGGGGGATGGGGTCCCCGGGGCCGATTAAGGCCTCAGGAGGGGGGCCACGCGGCCCCCTTCCAAATTTTTTTAATTTATTTTTTAAATTAGGGGGCAGGCCCTGGGGGATGGGGTCCCCAGGGCCAATAAATTAGAAAAAGAAGAGGGGCCACACAGCCCCCCTTCTTAAAACAAACAAACAAAAAAAAAGACTGGCATCGCGGCGAGGCCACGCCCCCTCCTTGCAGCACTCTGCAAACGCGCACCCTGGCGCGTTTGCAGATGGGGAACGAATTCCCCTTGAATACTGCGGGTCCCTGGGGGCCAACTAGCCCACCAGGAACCTCCAGTATGCGCCAGGGGGCTGCGTTGCAGAGAGGTGTACAGAGGCCACGCCCCTTTTTACACCTCTCTGCAACGCAGCTCTGTGGCGCTTTTTGGAGGTACATGGTGGGCTAGTTGGACTCCAGGGACCCTCAGGATTGAAGGGGACTTAATCCCCCAACTTAAAACGCGCCACGGGGCGTGCTTGCACAGTGGTGAAGGGAGGGGGCGGGGCTTCAGGTGACATGTGTGCAAACAGGCCCCGTGGCGCGTTTTAAGATGGGGAATTAAATCCCCTTCAATCCTGAGGGTCCCTGGGGGCCAACTAGCCCACCAGGTACGTCCAGAAAGCGCCACAGATCTGCGTTGCAGAGAGATGTAAAAAGGGGCGTGGCCTGTGTACACCTCTCTGCAACGCAGCCCCCTGGTGCATACTGGAGGCACAGGGTGGGCTAGTTGGACTCCAGGGACCCTCATGATTCAAGGAGACTTAATCTCCCAACTTAAAACACGCCACGGGCACGTTTGCACAGTGGTGAAGGGAGGGCGGGGCTTGAGGTGACATGTGTGCAAACAGGCCCTGTGGCACGTTTTAAGTTGGGGGATTGAGTCCCCTTCAATCCTGAGGGTCCCTGGAGTCCAACTAGCCCACCAGGTACCTTCAGTAAGCACAACAGAGTTGCGTTGCAGAGAGGTGAAAAAAGGTGCGTGGCCTCGGAACGCCTCTCTGCAACTCAGCTCTGTGGTCCTAACTGTAGGTACCTGGGGGGCTAGTTGGGCCCCAGGGACACTGAGGATTCAAGGGGACTTAATCCCGCAACTTAAAACGCACCACAGGGCACATTTGCACACGTCACCTCAGGCCCCCCCCTCCCTTCACCACTGTGCAAACGCGCCCTGTAGCGCGTTTTAAGAGGTAGTTTTAATCCCCCTGCCCTATTATGTACTAGGGACTTTCAGAGGAGGTCATGCTACTCACAGGGGTACCCCAACGCCTAGTGTTCCCTAGTGTATGTAGGTGTTTTAACTGTATTCTAAGTGTGTTTTAGCATAGCACTGGCTCTGGTTAGTCAGAGTCAGTTACCACCAGTACACTTTGGAAAAAGTTGTGGGCACAGGATGATTTTGGAACAAGGCCTCTTTCTGCTCCTCTGTTGGTTCTTTCTGCACATCTTTTGGTTATTCCTGCACTTTTCTTCGTCTTTGTGGATTTCTGTTGCTTCTTTCTGCATTTCTTTTGCTTCTTTCAGGCGTTTTTCTTCTTTCTTCACATCTCCTACCTCTGTAGGCATAGTTACAAACTAGCATTTAAAAATTCTTGAAATTCACTGAAAAAACCATAGGTTTCAGGCACGTTATAGTTAGAAATTAGCATTTAAAAAACCTTTGAAATTCACTGAAAAAACCATAGGTTTCAGACACGTTATAGTTAGAAATTAGCATTTAAAAAACCTTTGAAATTCACTGAAAAACCATAGGTTTTAGGGACAGTTATAGTTAGTTGGACATTGCACTCGTACAAAACCCGTGAAATTCCCCGTTATAGTTAGTTCAGCTAACTATAACTCGCGCCCCGCAATGCACTGCTGATGACGTCACATATTACATCACTCATGACATGGTCAGTGACATCACTGATGACATCACTGATGACATCTCAAATGACATCACTGATGACATCACTGATGACATCATCCACGTGATAATCTGATGCACCTCCTCACACCCTAATATAACCTTTGATACACCCACTCTAAATTACAGACTGCCATTCGCAAAACCATAGACACTCCAACACCAATAACTACATACCCACTCACTGATTCTTAGGTCTACACACATATCCACTCACTCACCCGTACAGTCACTCATACTTACGGTCACTCAGTACAGGACTATCATATGCACTCATACTCCTATATAGACACTCAAACAACGCCACTCATCCATAGAGGTACTCACACACCTAGTCAGTCATGCAAATAATTAAACACACTGCCATTTACTCACCTATACAGTTATCCACACACCAGCTCACTTACTCATACAAATACTAGCACATTCTTACGCTCTTATACAATCACTGATACAATCACACACTCATCCATACAGCCACTCTCACAATCACACACTCTCGCTTATAGCTATTTATATACTCCAACACACAAATATACTGCCTTTCACATATGTAGTTACTCACACATGTACCACTGGGACATACATTCACTCACTAACACACTCTTACACACACTTACCCACCCATACAGTCTATCACAGATGCACTCTTGAAACCATCCACCCAGTGAATCACCCACTCACACATCTATGCACAGAGTCGCACACACCCCACCCACACAAACACTCAGGCACCCATACAGATACTCAGACAACCAATCAATAACTCATATAGACACTCATGTAGCTATTCACAAACCACAGCAACAGACAGACGGATACAGACATTCACCCAGTTTAGTCACTAACCCATGCATTCAGTAAGATACGTTTAATCACTCACTTATAGAGTTAGTCACGCACCTACTAAATCATCCATACAGACACTTATACACTCACTCATTCTTCAATACGCCTTTCCCTATATATATTAAAAATATTTAAACTTTACAGAAACACACAGTCACTGGATGATGTCATCAGTGATGTCATTTGAGATGTCATCAGTGATGTCATCAGTGATGTCACTGACCATGTCATGAGTGATGTAATATGTGACGTCATCAGCAGTGCATTGCGGGGGCGCGAGTTATAGTTAGCTGAACTAACAATAACGGGGGAATTTCACGAGTTTTGTACGAGTGCAATGTCCAACTAACTATAACTGTCCCTAAAACCTATGGTTTTTTCAGTGAATATATATATATATATATATATATATATATATATATAATATATATATATACATATATATGTACTGCGAGTGGGAAATCCTCTCCATTATGGCTGCCAAATGGTTACTTATAACTTTGAAGCACTCATGTAATGCTTATGTTTATGTACTTCAGGACTGTGTTATGCCTGCAGGGCACGTATATATTTTGCTACATAATAATCATCATTATACCATGAGTTTAACATTATTTTGGTGCATAAACCTTGAAACAATTATGTTTTTTAAGTTATAATTGTATCACAATAGTACCACTTCAAAATGGCCGCCACAGTAACACTGTGTTGTTTAACATATGCTGTAGTCTGTTTTTGTGGCCACATGAGAGTATGTATCGGAACATTTCCTGTTGAACCTTTGTGTGACCAAGACAGCTTGCCTGTCGAAACACGTTACCTGGTGCAATAAACTTCACTTTGGCACTTCCTGAGAGCACGGACATCTGTCTTTTCAAATGTGATATATATATATAGATACATACATACATATATATACATATATACATCTATAATATACACATATTTCTTATTCCTTTCTCTTTATTCTATTTGCTTGATTTAAAGTGTAAATAGCATGGAACAAATACCACATTCACGGCTAAGTACCTGTTTTGCATTGTACATGGAAGATAGCTATGTATCAGATCGCCTTTGTTTTTTCAGGCTGTGAATCAAGGCATACCAATGGTTTCACCTTCACCCCATTGGTTTGGAGAAAGGAATAAGAAATAATGTAAAATAGATAAATAACATAACTATACTGCAACTCACCATGGTGCATGTTATAATTATAATTTAAGTCTAATGATGAAATGTAATCAAACAATAAGATTTTTGTACACTGTTGATGGATTGTAAATTATGTGAATTTTTGGAACTGATTTAAAATCATTTCGAGTTATTTTTTGTAAATTTACTTAATATTAACGACAAATCCCACAATGCCTCTTAATAGGTATAGGGTGGGACAGACTTTAAAAAGTAGAAACAGAGGAAGGACTCACTATACCTTGAGCAAGACCTTTCTGGTTGAAACGTGCAGGTGGCGGGGTTGGCGAAAGGTGTACTTGTGCAATAAAAATTGTTTGAAGAAACCACCTTCTTGGAGTGTGGTGTTACAATTTGTTGGGATTTATATATATATATATATATATCCACTCACTCCTTAAAAAAGGGATGATGAAGCCATGTACGTTTTTTTGAATTTTATTGTCGGCCGCCATCAAAAGCGTTTCAACTGCGTAGCAGTCTTGTTCACTGATGTATATGTATATGTATATATATATATATATACATACATACATACATACACACACACACACACACACACACACACCACACACAAATAAACTTACCTATGAAGTAATGCTACCTGAAAAGTAGCCCATGCATTCAGTAAGATACGTTTAATCACTCACTTATAGAGTTAGTCACGCACCTACTAAATCATCCATACAGACACTTATACACTCACTCATTCTTCAATACGCCTTTCCCTATATATATTAAAAATATTTAAACTTTACAGAAACACACAGTCACTGGATGATGTCATCAGTGATGTCATTTGAGATGTCATCAGTGATGTCATCAGTGATGTCACTGACCATGTCATGAGTGATGTAATATGTGACGTCATCAGCAGTGCATTGCGGGGCGCGAGTTATAGTTAGCTGAACTAACTATAACGGGGAATTTCACGAGTTTTGTACGAGTGCAATGTCCAACTAACTATAACTGTCCCTAAAACCTATGGTTTTTTCAGTGAATATATATATATATATATATATATATATATATATATATAATATATATATATATATACATATATATGTACTGCGAGTGGAAATCCTCTCCATTATGGCTGCCAAATGGTTACTTATAACTTTGAAGCACTCATGTAATGCTTATGTTTATGTACTTCAGGACTGTGTTATGCCTGCAGGGCACGTATATATTTTGCTACATAATAATCATCATTATACCATGAGTTTAACATTATTTTGGTGCATAAACCTTGAAACAATTATGTTTTTTAAGTTATAATTGTATCACAATAGTACCACTTCAAAATGGCCGCCACAGTAACACTGTGTTGTTTAACATATGCTGTAGTCTGTTTTTTGTGGCCACATGAGAGTATGTATCGGAACATTTCCTGTTGAACCTTTGTGTGACCAAGACAGCTTGCCTGTCGAAACACGTTACCTGGTGCAATAAACTTCACTTTGGCACTTCCTGAGAGCACGGACATCTGTCTTTTCAAATGTGATATATATATATAGATACATACATACATATATATACATATATACATCTATAATATACACATATTTCTTATTCCTTTCTCTTTATTCTATTTGCTTGATTTAAAGTGTAAACCTATGGTTTTTTCAGTGAATATATATATATATATATATATATATATATATATATATAATATATATATATACATATATATGTACTGCGAGTGGGAAATCCTCTCCATTATGGCTGCCAAATGGTTACTTATAACTTTGAAGCACTCATGTAATGCTTATGTTTGTGTACTTCAGGACTGTGTTATGCCTGCAGGGCACGTATATATTTTGCTACATAATAATCATCATTATACCATGAGTTTAACATTATTTTGGTGCATAAACCTTGAAACAATTATGTTTTTTAAGTTATAATTGTATCACAATAGTACCACTTCAAAATGGCCGCCACAGTAACACTGTGTTGTTTAACATATGCTGTAGTCTGTTTTTTGTGGCCACATGAGAGTATGTATCGGAACATTTCCTGTTGAACCTTTGTGTGACCAAGACAGCTTGCCTGTCGAAACACGTTACCTGGTGCAATAAACTTCACTTTGGCACTTCCTGAGAGCACGGACATCTGTCTTTTCAAATGTGATATATATATATAGATACATACATACATATACATATATACATCTATAATATACACATATTTCTTATTCCTTTCTCTTTATTCTATTTGCTTGATTTAAAGTGTAAATAGCATGGAACAAATACCACATTCACGGCTAAGTACCTGTTTTGCATTGTACATGGAAGATAGCTATGTATCAGATCGCCTTTGTTTTTTCAGGCTGTGAATCAAGGCATACCAATGGTTTCACCTTCACCCCATTGGTTTGGAGAAAGGAATAAGAAATAATGTAAAATAGATAAATAACATAACTATACTGCAACTCACCATGGTGCATGTTATAATTATAATTTAAGTCTAATGATGAAATGTAATCAAACAATAAGATTTTTGTACACTGTTGATGGATTGTAAATTATGTGAATTTTTGGAACTGATTTAAAATCATTTCGAGTTATTTTTGTAAATTTACTTAATATTAACGACAAATCCCACAATGCCTCTTAATAGGTATAGGGTGGGACAGACTTTAAAAAGTAGAAACAGAGGAAGGACTCACTATACCTTGAGCAAGACCTTTCTGGTTGAAACGTGCAGGTGGCGGGGTTGGCGAAAGGTGTACTTGTGCAATAAAAATTGTTTGAAGAAACCACCTTCTTGGAGTGTGGTGTTACAATTTGTTGGGATTTATATATATATATATATATATATATATATATATATCCACTCACTCCTTAAAAAAGGGATGATGAAGCCATGTACGTTTTTTTGAATTTTATTGTCGGCCGCCATCAAAAGCGTTTCAACTGCGTAGCAGTCTTGTTCACTGATGTATATGTATATGTATATATATATATATATACATACATACATACACACACACACACACACACACACCACACACAAATAAACTTACCTATGAAGTAATGCTACCTGAAAAGTAGCCCATGCATTCAGTAAGATACGTTTAATCACTCACTTATAGAGTTAGTCACGCACCTACTAAATCATCCATACAGACACTTATACACTCACTCATTCTTCAATACGCCTTTCCCTATATATATTAAAAATATTTAAACTTTACAGAAACACACAGTCACTGGATGATGTCATCAGTGATGTCATTTGAGATGTCATCAGTGATGTCATCAGTGATGTCACTGACCATGTCATGAGTGATGTAATATGTGACGTCATCAGCAGTGCATTGCGGGGCGCGAGTTATAGTTAGCTGAACTAACTATAACGGGGGAATTTCACGAGTTTTGTACGAGTGCAATGTCCAACTAACTATAACTGTCCCTAAAACCTATGGTTTTTTCAGTGAATATATATATATATATATATATATATATATATAATATATATATATACATATATATGTACTGCGAGTGGGAAATCCTCTCCATTATGGCTGCCAAATGGTTACTTATAACTTTGAAGCACTCATGTAATGCTTATGTTTATGTACTTCAGGACTGTGTTATGCCTGCAGGGCACGTATATATTTTGCTACATAATAATCATCATTATACCATGAGTTTAACATTATTTTGGTGCATAAACCTTGAAACAATTATGTTTTTAAGTTATAATTGTATCACAATAGTACCACTTCAAAATGGCCGCCACAGTAACACTGTGTTGTTTAACATATGCTGTAGTCTGTTTTTTGTGGCCACATGAGAGTATGTATCGGAACATTTCCTGTTGAACCTTTGTGTGACCAAGACAGCTTGCCTGTCGAAACACGTTACCTGGTGCAATAAACTTCACTTTGGCACTTCCTGAGAGCACGGACATCTGTCTTTTCAAATGTGATATATATATATAGATACATACATACATATATATACATATATACATCTATAATATACACATATTTCTTATTCCTTTCTCTTTATTCTATTTGCTTGATTTAAAGTGTAAATAGCATGGAACAAATACCACATTCACGGCTAAGTACCTGTTTTGCATTGTACATGGAAGATAGCTATGTATCAGATCACCTTTGTTTTTTCAGGCTGTGAATCAAGGCATACCAATGGTTTCACCTTCACCCCATTGGTTTGGAGAAAGGAATAAGAAATAATGTAAAATAGATAAATAACATAACTATACTGCAACTCACCATGGTGCATGTTATAATTATAATTTAAGTCTAATGATGAAATGTAATCAAACAATAAGATTTTTGTACACTGTTGATGGATTGTAAATTATGTGAATTTTTGGAACTGATTTAAAATCATTTCGAGTTATTTTTTGTAAATTTACTTAATATTAACGACAAATCCCACAATGCCTCTTAATAGGTATAGGGTGGGACAGACTTTAAAAAGTAGAAACAGAGGAAGGACTCACTATACCTTGAGCAAGACCTTTCTGGTTGAAACGTGCAGGTGGCGGGGTTGGCGAAAGGTGTACTTGTGCAATAAAAATTGTTTGAAGAAACCACCTTCTTGGAGTGTGGTGTTACAATTTGTTGGGATTTATATATATATATATATATATATATATATATATCCACTCACTCCTTAAAAAAGGGATGATGAAGCCATGTACGTTTTTTTGAATTTTATTGTCGGTCGCCATCAAAAGCGTTTCAACTGCGTAGCAGTCTTGTTCACTGATGTATATGTATATGTATATATATATATATATACATACATACATACACACACACACACACACACACACCACACACAAATAAACTTACCTATGAAGTAATGCTACCTGAAAAGTCATAAATATAACATTAAAAACTAATTTTTCCAGAGCATCAATTATCTAGCCCAGCCACTTCCACTCTCAAATGGTCTAGCAGGTCATGCTCCTAGTCAATTATTTTGGCCCAGCAGTGCGCAACTTGCTGCTGGGTGCGGGAGACACCGGTCTGGCTGAGCATGCAGTGCTGCTCCCCCCCCAACTCAGTCTATGCTCCGCTATACCGTAGCCCCAACAGGCCCTACCGCCTGCTGCCAGCATGAGGGGGAAGTAGCGCTGCACATAAAAAACTAGTGCCATCACCTCTGCCTTGCCAAAAATGTGGCAGGGCATCACCCCCTCACACCACCATCTGCCACAGGGGGTGCAGAACTCGACTGCGCTGCCTGCCTCTGTCATAGCTAGGGGTTGAGTGGGATGGGTACAAAAAAAGACTAACCGGGGAATTAAAATTTAAAATAAACACACAGGGAAGTAAAAAACGAATAAAAAAGTGAAAATATCGCAAAAAAGGTGACAGATGGAGAGGAACAGGGTGGATTAGGTTGTATGGGGCCTAATAAAGCAGGGAAAAAAGGGGATAGCTAGGCAGGAGCAGGGGTTTAAAAAACAACATGGCCACACATTTGTGCATCATGACATACCGTTTGCACAGTTTTGTAATGTGCATGGCAACATCAATGTAATTTTTCCGACTTGGCATGCTGCAAGATGCATTCCGCATAAATTCACATAGTCACGCAGAATTTTTGGATAATTTCGTGTGATTACGCTACGCTGGATTGGTGACCTGTAACCCTTGGAAGTGTCTTTAGGGTTGTTTGTGTATTTGGCACATTCTGTTTTCTGAATATTGCGTGTATCAGATAGTTGTAATGGGTTAGGAGTGCTGTAGTGTGGTCATTCTATTCACCTGAGGTCATCTTGGAATGACCATATGTAACGGTTCTATTGTTGGGCAGTTGAAGCGGAAGCGCTGGAGGGAAAGGCTGCACTTTGTGGTTGATGCTTGGATGGAATAAAGATCCTGTTTAAACTTGCCAGGACTATGGATCTTCACTTATTTCAACACTGGCAAAGAGCTCCTGAGAGTAGACACGCATCTTTGGCATCAACCTCTACTGAACCCACTGCTATTTCTTTTTTTCTGCGGTCTTAGCATTGGGCAAAACTCTTTTAACTGTTTTTTTTGGATAAACTCTTTTAACTGTTTTTTTGGGTAAAGTTTTCCTCGTGCCCCTTTAGAATGCTGACTTGCACAACAATTTTTTTAATTGAGATATTCATGGTATCTGGATTTTGAATGGATACAGCAATTTCCAGTTACCTCTCAATTATCGATGCATGGCTCGCGTGTAAAGGAGTCATGGAACTTGTTTTCCATCATTACAACGCTGACTGGCAGAGAAGCTCCAGAAGACGCAAATGACGAGTTCCGGCAGACGTGCAACTTCTCGCACATCAGATGCCTGTAAGGTCCATCCTCCAGAAAACACGGGACCTGAGCGACGTGCATCACACTCAGAGAACAAGCCCAAATTCCTGCAAAGAATCATGGGTTACCTTACATTGGTTTCCATGAACTTCACACTATTGTTGTAGCGTCCCAACAGAGGCTCCTTTTACCTCATTTTTAAACAGTGATTCAACTCGTCAGTTCATCACCGGCAAGACCTGACATGTTGGCATCTGTAGTGGTTGCATTTAAAGTTTCTACGGTGATTGCCACACCTTACTGTAAGTTGTAAATGTATAATTGCACGGTGACAAGCACACCTGGAACCTTTGTGTCCTGTTTTGTGGTGATGTTCATCAGGCATCTCGGTGACTGCCACACCTTACTGTAAGTTGGCATTGCATGGTGATAGGCACACCAGGAGCCTTTGTGCCTTTTTATTGCGGTGATATTCATCAGTAGTCATTTGATGTGTATGAGTGCCTCAATTCTTTTGCCACATCTATCAACACACTGAGGATCACAAACTTGTTCTAGTGCTATTAAGGCTGCTAAGGGTTTGAGTTAACTATCACTATGACATCGACAAAAAAGCCTTCTCCCCCAGCTTTTCTTTCGGATAGAGGTGAACCAATTATTCCATGGAAGAGGTGGAAGAACCTTTTTGATTCATATTTGGTTGCAATTGGTGGGAAGAAGTACTCTGCGGCCAGGAAACAAGCAGTATTGCTTCACAATTTGGGGGTGGAGGGTCGCAATATTTATGACAGTCTGGAAATTATTACTGTTGGCAATGCTGAAGGGGATGCTGATGATGTATTTGATATGTCAGTTTTTATGTTGGAAAAGCATTTTGAGGCCAGGATCCATGTTGTGTTGAAGCACCATACGTTTTTTTCCCGAACACAAGGGAAGAGTGAAAGTGTTGGCAAATTACATAGCTTGTTTACAAACCTTAGCTCACACTTGCGAATTTGACCCTCTAACTGATTCCCTTATTAGGGGTCAGCTAGCAAGGTGTACAGACAATGTGAGAGTCCAAGAGAAGTTGTTAGCCAAAAATCCTGACCTAAAGGAAGCTGTTGCCATTGTTGAGCATATGGAGAGTACTACACTTTGGGTCAAATAGATGCGGGCAGTGCCCTCCGCATCCTTGGGTGACACAAAAGATTCTGCTGTGTCTGAATCTGTAGGGGAAGTTGCTGGGAAAACCAAGTTGGAGGGTGAGAAGGTTAAAACTGAAGTAAATCAGAATAGTCTTAACAAAGAGGGCAAGTTTTTTCAGATTGAAATGCTACCGTTTGTTTTAATCCTGGTCAATCTGTGAACAGTGTGCAATGTTATGCTCGGAATTCAGTGTGCCGTAAATGTGTCAGGAAGGGACATTATGCCCGGGTGTGCAAGGGTGATAGGAGTCAATTCCATAATGTGGATTCAGTCGCAAAAGAGGTGAGCAGAATGGTGCTAACCATAAAATCGGATCCTAGTGGAGTGGATGTGGGTCCTTTAACGATGCCAGAATGTCATATCAAACTGGATGATAAGAATGTATTGGTGTTGGCAGATTCGGGTTCGCCTTATACAATGGTGGGTGATAAGGATTGGGAGAGAGTTTTGGTGGTAAAGGAGTGAACCTGTTTCCATCTGATATCAGTTCTGTGAGTTATGGGGGACACACAATTGATGTGTTGGGTTACGCTGTTATTAGGATCACTTTTTCGGACAAAGAAACTGTTGCCAAAGTGTACATTGCAAATCGTGGGGACAATTTATTGGGGTGGAGACACCAATGGGGCATGGGAATAACTCCTAATCCTAATGCTTCATTCCTAGTTATGTTGGTCTTGCCAGAATTGGGCAATGAAGACATTGGGGGTCATTACGATGGTGGGCGGACTCGAGTTCGCCCGCCATCGTTGTGGTGACTGGGACCGCCTGCCTGTAAGGCGGTGGTCCCGCACCACAGATTACGATGTGACCGCCACCACGGCGGTCGCATTCCGGCCGTTTAACATTGCGGCGGGTGCTGCTGGCTGCAGCACCCGCCGCAATGCTAAACAACCATGTCTTGCATTTCCCTGCACTGCGTGGCAGGCACCAAGAAGTGCCTGCCACTTAGTGCAGGGAAATGTAGGGGGTGCCATGGGTACCCCCCAGTGCACACCCCAACCCCCCACAGAAGGGGGGCCCGCAACGGGCCCCCAAATGCAATCCCCGCCAGCCTGTGAATGGTGGTTTCACCACCATATACCGGCTGGTGGGGATGCAGCATCTAATATGGCGGACGGTGCCTGCTAGGCACCGCCACCATTTTACAGATGCTGACCGCTCCACCAGGCAATCGGAACAATTGCCTGTGGCGGATCCGTGGCGGGCGGTCTTTGCACCCACCACGGTCGCGGTCAGATTCCCCCCGCCATCCTAATTTGGCGGGGGGAAATCGCTGTCCGATGGCGGAGGGCCCGCCACCGCACGGCTGGCGGTGGCGGGCCTTCCGCCATCGTAATGAGCCCCATTGTCCTGAGATTTCCTGAGGTGTTTAATGACAAGTTAGGCCTCCTTAAGAACTTCGAAGACAAGATTACTCTTAAGGGGAGCGCAATTCAGAGTGTTCATGAGGTGAGGAAAGTCCCTAATCTTATGCTTGAACCTCTGAAGTCTGAGATTGACAGGTTGTTGAATGAAGGAATAATCGAGGAAATTGAATCCTCTGAGTTGCTTCCTCCAATTGTTTTAAAGATGGTGGGAAACAAACTTGCATGTGTGTGGATATTTGCGATCTTAGCAAATATATTTAGGTTGATCGCCAGCCGCTCCCCAATATTTCTGAGGCCCTGACCATGCTGGGAGAGGCGAACATTTTTAGTGTGGTAGATCATTCTTCTGCTTATCATCAGGTCAAACTGCATGATGCGTCTAGGCACTTAACTGCTTTTGTAACACCTCTTGGGGGTTATCACTTCGTGAGGATGCCCTTTGGGCTGGCATCCGCTGTGGCATGCTTCCAGAGGACAATGAAGAAGGTACAGGAGGGGGTCAACAATATGCTTTTCTTTCAAGATTGTATTCTGATATATGGGAAGGATGCTGAGGAGCATGATGGAGTCCTGTTGGAAGTGTTGAAGCGGTTAGCTGGGGCAGGTTTGATGTTGAAAAGAGAAAAATGCAAGTTCAGTGTCACAGCTGTTTCATATTTGGGCCACACTATATCGGCTGAGGGAATCAAGCCTAAGGCTGAATTGGTTGATTCCATCACTAGGAAACAAGCACCATCGGACAAAGACCAAGTGAGATCTTTCCTTGGTCTGGCCGAGTTTTATTCTAAGTTCAATTTCTCAGTGTTGGTCCATCCCATTAGAATGTTACTCAAGAAGGCTGCTAAATTCGAATGGTCTGATGACTGTGGCAAAGCTTTTGAATCCATCAAAAGACATATCAGTGTGTTAGCTACCTTGGGGCATTTTGATACCACTAAAACAACCATACTGACCACTGATACCAGCCTTAAAGGCCTGGGGGTGGTGCTCCTGCAGAGAGATGGTGGGGTGGATAAAGACGTGGCTTTTGCATCACGAGCACAGGAGTGTGGAAGAAAATTACTCTGTGATAGAGAGAGAGACTTTGGCTGTATGTGGGCAATCAAACACTTTAAGTTTTACCTGTGGGGAATACCATTTACTATTCAGTCCGATCACAGGCCTTTAGTTCATGTGTTTTCCACTCACAAGAATGATGAGCTGACACCTCACATCAAGAGGTGGATGGAGGGTTTGAGTGAGTTTAATTTCCAAGTGGAGTACATTCAGGGTTCGAAGAATGTTGTTGCTGATTGCTTATCCCAACTACCAGTGGAGGGGGAGCTAAGCAACAAGTTGTTGGAGGGGAAGGTTAACCATTCCCGCTCTGTCAGTTGAATTTGTGAGAGTGCACTACAGGAGAGTGAGTGGGAAGCTGCTAGAGAGGGAGATGATGTTGCAAAAGAGCTTAAGCAATTCATCATCAAGAGTTGGCCGGATTATAAGACTCTCTCAGAGGATTGAAGAAGGTATTGGAATGTAAGGGACAAACTCACCTGGACTGGTGGTGAATTGTACAGTAGCAACAGGTTGGTTCCGCCTATGGGGGTTAGAAGTAAAATAGTCAATCTCGCACATGAAGGTCACCTGGGAATAACCCTCACCAAATTCAGGGTGAGAGAGTGGTATTGGTGGCCTGGTTGGTTTGAACGGATAAGTGGAGGGGGTTGTCAAAGATTGTGACAATTGTGCGAGAAGTGATAAAAGCAAAGTGGTCTTGAAAGATCCATTATCTGCCATAGAGATTCCCATAGAACCCTGGAGAAAGGTGGGTTTGGACTTTGCTGCGCCTTTCCATCTGTTACCTCACTCTGAATGCTATGTAATTCTTATGGTGGATTACATGTCTAAGTGGGTGGTGACGAAGTGTGTGAGCTCCATTGACACCAGGGTGGTAGTCAACTGCTTAAAGGAGGAATTCTTTTGTGAGGGTATTCCTCAGGAACTTATAACGGACAATGGTGTTCAGTTGACATCTCATGAGATGAAAGAGTTTTTGAATAGTATGTCCATCACACATTTAAAGATGGTGTTGTATTCTCCACAGGCCAGTGGTCTTGTGGAGCAGATGAAGGGTGTGGTCAAATCCTGTGTGCAGAGGGCAATTATGACGAGAAAGCACTTAGCGGAAGTTCTAAATGAGGTGTGGTGGTTTCAGCGGAATACACCTAATTCTGTCACACTCAAATCACTGTTTTTCTGGATGAGAGGTCGTGTTGGCAATAGAAAGTTGAACCCAGCATGGTTGTGATGGAGCAGGATTTCGCAAAGATGAAACCTGCTCGGACCATGTACCCCCATAATACATACTAACAGTAAGTAGATGTGATTAAAAACCTAGCATGCACCTACATAAACATATGGGAATTGCTTTGCGCATGCCTGAATTAATACGTTAATGAATAATTGGTATTAATCTTGTGTGGTGAAAAATAAACAAAGAAGTTGCACGAGTAGGCCGCATGTACATCAGAGTTTTGCACGTTACATTCCGCTTTAAAAGGTTAATTATTAATGCCGCTTTTGCACTAGGCTTATGCTAGGTAATCATAATAGGGAAGTAGTGCAAGATGGGTGGGAAACAGTGAGGGTTTCATTATCATATAATTAATATTTGTTCGTTTTCATTTACTTCAGCATGCTGAATGAAGCCTCCATCTTAGAAAAAGTAACGTGACAGGGAGGGGGAAGCTTGCTCGGAGCGAGTCTGCTCGGACATGAGACCAGCAAGTTGTGTTGAGCATTACGAAATGACATGAAGGAGTGAAGGCCAGAGCATCAGTTGACTGCCAAATTCCCGTACCCAAGCGTGTGACCGAGGACGTGCTCTGCGGAAATATGAACTGAATAAAGAAGAATGTAATAAATGTATCGATATATGGGAAACAAATGAAAAAAATAAAGTTTGGACCATGGGAAACTTTTTGCACAATAAAGTTGTTGAATAAAGTGTGAAGTCATAGTGGCATGATCATGCCACCCCTCAAAACCCACCAATCCCTGTTCGAATTGAATGTGAAATGCAACATTAAGTGGGTTGGGCCAGTCACTCTTAGGGTATATCTGGGGTACCTTTAGGGGCGTGTTTAGAGGAGTCTTGGGCAGGCAGGAGAGAGGAGGGGAGATGCGTCGCTGATCATCGGTTTGCGAAGAGCCCTAGCTGTTTTTCTATCCTGTCCAATACCTGACTGAAATCTCTGCTTATAGGCAAGTATACTCGTGCCAAAGGTGGAAGATTATATCTTTGTTTCGCTGACTTGAGCAGCGCTTTTGATCTAGTAGATCACCCCACTCTTTGGACTACCTTGCTCGGTATGGGTGCCCCTAGACCAATTGTGAGCTTCCTGGCCAGACTGTATGAGAACTTGGTAAGTAATGTACGTTATGGTTCTCTGGGAGAATGCACTAATAATTTTGCAGTTAAACGTGCCATTCGACAAGGTTGTGTTTTAGCCCCTATTTTATTTTCGTTATTTATTAATGGGGTGGATCAGACTTTGCAAACTGTCCATGCTGATGTCCCACAAGTGGATGGGCGCCGAATTCTGGTACTACTGTACGCAGATGATGCGGTCCTGCTGGCCAGGACCCCTCTGGGGTTGCAACGTCTAATGGATGCTTTTGGGGATTTTATTGTTACAGGGAAACTGGTCATTAACAAAAGTAAAACTTACACAATGGTATGTGGGTCCAGGGTTAAAACATGTAGATCATTCCTTTTGGATAAATCACCAGTGGCTTCTGTTGATTCATTTTGTTACTTGGGCATTACCTTTTCTGGTAATGGCTCTTGGACTCGTGAAATCATTAATGTTAAGAGTAAAATGGACAGAAGTACACATGGCATTTTTAGATTTTCTGCCAAGCTGGGCTCCAGACCAGTTAAGGAGATGACTGAAATTTATAAGGCAAGGGTTTTATCCATTGCAACATATGGGGCTGGTGTATGGGGTTATTTTAATAATAGCGTTTTGCAGACTAAGGAAAATGGTTTCCTTAAACGCTTACTTTGTCTGCCTACCTTGGCTTCATCTGAGATTATTCACAGAGAAGTCGGACTACAGTACCTCACAGATGTAGTCGCATCACGCCCCTATTGCTTTGGCATTCTATATGGTCCAAAGATGAAACCAGCTTTACCAAAGCAATTATCCAAGACTGTCTTAAATTGGACAACGCCATGATGATCCCTTGGCTAAGCTATATTCATTCTGTGTATAGAAAATGTTTAATATGTCAATCCAGACTAACCCCCTACAAGTTTTATCACTTAGTAAATTGTCCATCAGAGAAACTTATATGAATAATAGGAGGGAAACCCGGCTAGTTAGTGAGAATAAGAAACCATCAGTTATGTTTTATCTAACGCTTAACCAAGTAGAGGGCTGCCAGGATTATCTGACCTATATGCACAATCCCATGTATCGTTTTGTCCTAGTTAGACTAAGATTGGGTATTGTCCATCACTTGGTTGCTTTTCCCATAATGAAATCCTGTCCCTCAGACATGTTTCCGTGCCCATGCGATGGACGAAGTAAACAGAGCTCTGTGCACTTTATGTTGTTTTGCAAATTTTATACTGGTTTTAGAATTTACTATCTTAAACCACTTTTGCTTGCATTTGGTGGTGGATCACATCTTGCTGCTGCAACATTTTTGTCCGAGCTCAGCGATGCTAGGGTCTGTTTTAACGTGGCACTTTTTATTATAAATGCACTTAATATACGTAAAAGCATAATTGATCCCATGGAGCGCTGAATTCTTGATGATTTGATGTAATTGTACTATCTTTTTAATGACATTTTATGAGTTTTTATGTTATGAACTATTTGCGATGTACTGTATTTTATGTATACTTTTATGGTTATTTCTACACACCGAATAAAGTTTAATGAAATGAAAAAATCTCTGGTATTCCCTGAATACCTCTTGGGGAACCTTCATCATCTCCTGGGCTCAGGGGGTGGTATTCCCTACAGACCAATAGGTTTGTATCTAGCCTATATTGTTCCCAGCATTAATGTATTTGTCTCTGAATCTTTTGTCTCTCCACCTATCCACTCCGTCAACAAAATATTGATATGCATTATTTTTAGATGAACCTGTTGTCTCTTCATCTATCTTTCCGTTAGGTATTATATTGTTTGGCATAATCATTCTGCTAAACTCTTTTTGTCTCTTACCCTATCCACTCCTTCATTGCACAATGTCGTTGTAGAAAGAGTCTGTGTAAATTGCATTATTTCTCTGATCGTGTGGTTTGGTGTTTTTAATTGTGAACTAATGCAGATGAGCATTTATTTTGAAATTTGAGATAAAACTCACTTATTAATCTTACAGAGAGTCTGTCATTAATTGATAATGTTGAGTGAGTTAGTGTCCTATCATTACCATCAACTACTCAACTAATTGGTCCATCGTCCAAGTAGAGGAAGAGTTGATGTCAATAAATGTTTCTTTAAATAGATGACTAAGGGGCAGATCTACAAGAAAGTGCCGCAGCGTGGCGCTGCAAGCCCTTTGGCTGCGCCACGCTGCGGCACTTTCAGAGCACAGGAATGCGACATATTTACAGGAATATGTCGCATTCCTGTGCTCTCCCCTGCGCTGGCGCACAAACAGCTGCCAAGCGCCGGCGCAGGCACCCTTGCACCATGGTGCAAGGATGCCTGCGCCATGGGGAGATTGTTTTTGTGCAGGAAGGGGCACCTTTCTGCACAAAAACAATCAGTACAGGCTTTTTCCTCTTTCAATGCGTGCTGTAGAATGCAGCACGCATTGAAAGAGGAAAACGAGGAGAAATGAAAACATTTCTCCTCGGTGCGCCTCGCTACGCCACCTCTAGGGTGGCGTAGCTTTCAGACGCATCTCCAGATTTACGATTTCTCGTAAATCTGGAGATGTGTCTTGTTCCATGGGTGCTGCGTGGGAACACCCACAGCAACACCCATGGAACGCCCCTTCACCGCAAAGTGCTGCGTGTGAAGGGACGGTATTTACAAGGAGAGGAAAAGTCACGCATGGTGGCTTTTCCTCTCCTTGTAAATATCGAGGAGCCTTGCGCCACCAGTACGTCACGAAAAGTAACGTACTGGTGGCGCAGGGGGCTTGTAAATCTGCCCCTAGGAGTTTATAAGAAATAAGAGATGAACGAAAATAATTGACCCCAGTGCATCAGAGATACTGGGTGAATGTGTATGGGCCATTGAAGTGAATTGTGGAGTATCGATCCCTGATCAATTATGGGTATTGGCAGGAATGGTCGCAGGATGGAACAGGTGTGAGATGAAGAATTGAGTCAACTCAAGAGAAAGGGTTGGTGGCTCAGGAAAAAATACCAGGGGAACTATAAGCGTTCTTATAATGTAAAGAACTGCACCAAGGACAAAGTATAGAATGTTGGGGAGGAAGTTCTGGTTAGGAAACCGGGATTTGTGAGGAAAGGTGAATCTAGCCGCATGGGCCCTTTCATTATTCAGAAGGTTATGAAAAATGTTGTCAAACTCAACATTGGAGACATTTGGAGTATGTCCCGCTTGGTAAAGTCTCATGCCTTTCATTCCATAGTAAGGTCAAAGGGCACCTCTGACCAGCAATGCCAACGTTTCTGTGTAACTGCTGACCCAGCACATCGAAGCACTGGTAGGAAGCATGTCAAACCCAAGTGGTGGGATGATTATGTGTGCCGCTTATCTCTTGCCAATATGTGAGACCTTGGGTGGTTCTAGCAGTCACTATTCCAGAGGTTATATCATCTGATGTTTTCTAGTGAACTTTTGTAGCTGGCACTTCTGCCATTTTTATAGTTAGCTGTACCATGTTCCTAGCACATTTCAACAGGCTTATATGTGCTTTTCAGTTTTCTTTTATTATTAGTAGATCTGTTTTTTCTGTTTATTCTTATTCGTTTTGTGGAGGGAAATGTGTTGTAATGGGTTTGGAGTGCTGTAGCGTTGTGATTCTATTCACCTGAGGTCATCTTGGAATGACCATATGTAAAGGCTCTATAGTTGGGCAGTTGAAGCAGGAGCGCTGGAGTGAGAGGCTGCACTTCGTAGTTGATGCTTGTATGGAATAAAGATCCTGTTTAAACTTGCCAGGCCTGTGGATCTTCACTTATTTCAACACAGATGATCCCTAAGATTCCTTCTACTTTTGAAGGTGAAGAGTGATTTTTCCAAACTTTCTACTGCTTTGTTTAAATATGCCAGTTTATGAGAATACTACTCTTTATTCCTAACATAGGTTTCTTGCTTCTCTCCTTACAGTCAGTGATACTTCTCTATAGTTCGCCGACCTTTTTCTAGATGTTGTACTAACTTGAGTTGATAGTTGCAGCCTAGTAATGTGTTCGATAGAGTATCAGGTTGCTCATAGTACCTATTCACGTAAGTACAGTTTCTCTAAATCCGGAAGAACTGTCAAAAAGGGCGATTTTTCCTGAGTGGAAAAAAAAAAGTAATAGCATAATAACATCTTAAGTAAACAAACGAAATAAATAATATCAAGTGAACATTCGTGACTGCAAATGTAAATACGATTGTGCAGCTATTTTCTTATTAAAAAAATGGTAATCTTAGCAATTTTATGGGGTAAAATGGCATGAGAGTCCCCATATGCTACTTCTGTGATTTTGTGAAATGATCTCAGTGACCTGGTTACTGTAACCGTTGTCAGCAGCCTGCAGTGGTCCAAGCATAGTAACTTTACACACCCCTGGTTTGGTTTAGAGGCGGCATAACGGTGCCAGTGTCGTGTGAATACTGTGTGATTTTGGGCAGAACCTTGCTTCGCCTTCATTACAATGCATATTTGGTGAGTATTACCCCAGATCCTGTACCTCGACATGTCTTTCTTTCTGTACATTATTGCCTACTCATTAATGGAGGTGCATCATCAGGGACCCTCTTAACCCTGTGCAGGCCCGGTTTTAGAGGGTTTGCTGGGTGGGCCAGGCCCACCGAAACATGAGCCTGGCCCACCCAAACATGAGCCATGGGCCTCGCAGTGAGGACATGAAGGCCAATAGAAAATGGGCACTATAATTTAAAACGTTCCTCCGAACGTTGTTTTTCTTACTGTACTTGGAGTTACGTGATTGGGGATGGCTGTGAGAAAAAGCCCATACCCAATCAAGTAACTCCTTTTAGAAAGGTGGGCTATGTCTTGCAGGTACAATAGGGACGTGGCAAGGGGACAAATTCTTTATTTGGCACCGAGTAACTTTGCCTACTGTCCTGCTGCATAGATATTTCCTTTTCTATTTCAACACTGGAGAAAAGAAATTTGTTTATTGTGACTCAAAGTTTGACTATCCAAGTAGGTAAGAGAATGTGTTACTATTTGTTCTTATTTTTAAAATCTGCACAGGCCCAGCAAGGCACATACATTGGTATGCTTCATTTAAATCGTTTTTATCAGGGATGCAAGACAACAATAAAAATGTCCTGGTAACTGGCGATTAATGATCCTGCTGAGTAGCAATCCTTTGTTGGTAGTTTTGAAATGCAGATAAACTGTATTTTATGTGGATAGCTCAGTGGGTTACTGCCTTTCTCACAGAGATTCTTGTGTTACTTGCAGTTCAGAAGTTATACACCTAACATAGGAGAGTGACCTATGAACTGTCATCAAAGAGCTGCATACAAACATGAATGGTATAGTTAGAACTTCACTTTGTTTTGTGTTGCTATATAGTTAGAACTTCCCCAATCTTTCATTATTTTAATTTTGCTAAAAAGAGTTTGGGCAGATATACATTTTTATTAGTAAAGCCAACCCCCAACCACTGGGGTTTGCTTTAAATCCTGAGTTTGTGCTTCCCCAGCCCAAACCCTCTTAAAATATACTGCCCACCATTATGGATGACGTGATTTCTACACCTTGTAATCCTCATTGGCTTATGTGACATTCCCTATAGACTGATTTACATACTTGTATGATTCATTGTCTCTGTATAGTGTGTGCGTGAAGTAAAGTACTGTGACACCCTACACTTATATGAGTAGCACTATACAACAAACGAAATGCATATGAGAGGAGGGCTACGGAGAGATGAAGGGCACTGTTGGATGGTGGCAGCAATGGTGTCTGTGGAGAAAGAGGTCATTGGTGGGGCGCCAAAAAATACTTTTGCACTAGCGCTAAAGCCGGCACTGTCATGGCCTTTCTGTTGTTATTTAATTCGCAGTCAGGTAATTAGGGCAACTGTGGAACATATTTTAAAGGGCGTGCTAATTATATTTACTGCTATATTCAATGTTTTAAGTTTGAAGTTGATATTACTAATGTTTTTTACGGGAATAATGAAAGTGGAGCTGGATGGTGGCTGATATGGGGCTGGGGCCCAAGCTCAACTGTGAGATAAGGTGCACAGGAGAGGGATGGTAGAAAAGTGGATAATCGGGCCTGGAAGTACTTGTGTTGAAGCCTGGCCTGTTGGAATGTGAGAGTTTGCACTTAGGTCCAGACATTGCTCTTACTTTCAAATAACTCTCCACATGCTCTGTATACACACAGAACTGATCTGTTGTATCATGGTGACTATTTGCAAGTAGATATGATGTAATCTAGGGCTTGTAGGCTACCACAAGAAGCGACAAATTGGGCCCGCAATGGCCCATCCAAATGCACCCTTGGCCCACCCAAATAAAAATTCCTGGAGCCTGGCCTGACCCTGTGTGCTGTAACGTGAGGAGAAGAAGCATGGTGCCTTTAAAAAGGGCGCGTGCACGCACACACATGCACATTTGTATTTTGTTCCTTTCGCCATCACTCGCGTAAAATGAAACCATCAGGTTACTTTCAAACCATTTAATGCACAAGGAACATGCGTAGCAAACCTCGCCCTTCCCTCCAGGAGGTATCAGCGTTTCCTTCTGTGTTACCCATGGGTCTGCTCATAGAGCAAAGAGCCGGTGTTAGCAGCCTAAGTGAGAGAAATCGGCCTACGAGCGGCATGCATCATTTAAAGCAGTGTTTGCATTATTCACAGCTCTTAAATGTTTAAATAAAATGTGTAGTACAGTAGATGAGGTATATTATCTCCTTGTTGTCTTCCTCGACCCAGGATTTGTATTAGAAAGACGAAGTATGGAAGATTTGTGGTTAGTAATCTGGCATGCTTTCATTTAATATATGCAATCCCCATGAGTTTGTCACAAAAATCCAAATTTTTTGTCTAAATACACAAAAGGTCTAGGTATGCAAAAGGCGCAGGCATGTCTTTATTGAGCAAGTGGTTAAAGCTTGAAGGAAAGCGAAAGAAAACGAACTACAAATTACCACCCAACTTTTTAGAAGGTGGAGGTGGATGTTTCTTGTTTAAATCTTTTTTTATCAGACTCGGTGATGTCCCTTCCACACAAAGCAAACAAAGTGGCTGATTAAAAAAAAACCATTATAAGTGTAGGCAGTAATACTGCAGGAATACTCCTAAATATTCTTTCATGTGTTTGTGAATTGGCCTCGAAACGTTTAACTTCCTGCTTGCAAAAGTGCAGAGAGGGCAGAGTCCTTTCTATTACCACAAACTGTATATGTATGTTCCCATCTTATTCCAATTTTGGTTTTTGGGGCCAATTCACAAACGCATGTAAGAATAATTAAAAGAGAACACACAATTACTAATTTAGGTGCGCAAAAATGCCTTTGTGGATAGGCTCCAAATGAGTATGGACTCCATTTCATAACCGCAGATACCGAGACAACCTCCATGTTCAATACACCTTACTGTCATGGCTTTCTTGTATTAGTGTCTTCTCTATAACTGCACTCTTATTATTCCTCTGTGTTGTCTTCCAGTTTATATAATTTCTTTATGCAAGCTATTGGGAAAAGAACACAACCAGGAATAACTCTTATTATTCCTCTGTGTTGTCTTCCAGTTCATATATTTTTTTTTATGCAAGCTATTGGGAAAAAGAACACAACCAGGAATAATCACACTGCACAGTGACAAGACAGGTCAATCTCTGTGGAATGAGAGATGATGAAAAAGTGCTGCATGACTGGTGGTTTTCGGTGCTCGGCACCAACGCTTAATTGTCAACACTGGCACTTTTGACAGTCTGCCACATAGTGGCGCTGTTTGGCTAATATAAAGACGAGCACAACAACAGTTGGTTATCAATTCAATATACCTTAAAATGGCTATTACCTGCATTCCAAGCCATTCCTACAGCTTTGGAGGCCTGGAATAGTCTGAATTGTCACACCTGTAGGGTTTCACGGTTAGCAGTTGTGTTGGTTCTGTCATGGGCAGCGCTGACAAGAGCAATGGTCTGGTGCAAGCTGCAGTGGCCTCCTGGCGAAGACCCCGGCACTTATTTTTTCATGAATTAAGCACTGGGAACAACTACAGGATGCTTCCAGACAGGACTGCTAAAGTTCCGGGATGTCCATGAAAAAGCTCTGGGACTCAAAAGTCGAGACCTGAAGTGAGCAGGACCTCTGACCTCCTGGCCAGAGTCCTGCTCTCCGCCCCAGCAGCTCCACTGTTGCATCGCCTGCCGCTGCCTCCGACATTTCCTCCTGGTAGGTGTTCGTGGCCCTCCTGAAGTCTGCCTGCGCGTCTGCACCCTGTTTTTCTGGCTGTCTCCTGCATCATTGTGCCTGTAATTGTGGTCCTGTATTGACCCTTTATTTTTGACCTTTTCTCGTTTTGTATTTTGTGCCTGTTGCCATTGTATTTTATTGTATTTGAAGTCTGTTTTCGCTGCCCTTTTTTCCCGCCGCTGACCCCCTGCGGCCCCTCCCCCCTGCCGATTCCCGCTCCCACCTCCCATCTGCGCTTCTCTCACCCCCTTCCCTATTTAATGGTGGCCGCTGCGGTGACGACGAGCAGGACCTCTGACCTCCTGGCCAGAGTCCTGCTGTCCACCCCAGCAGCTCCACTGTTGCATCGTCTGCCGCTGCCCCCGACACCTCCTCCTGGTAGGTGTTCTGGGACCTCCAACCACCCACAGCTATGAATCAGCTGCACTCCTCGCACTCAACCCAGGAAGGAACAACAACTGCCAGCTGTCTATGCCAAACACCACCCACGGCCAATTCTCCTGCCAACACTGCCAACAATTCTTCATCATCCACAGCACCACCACGACTGCCGAACCCATGCTGAGCGCCAGCACCACCGAAGCCCTGAAGTGCATCTTCCTCAACGTGTGCTCCCTGCACAGACATGCCGTAGAGATCTGGGACCTCCTCGACACCCTCTCGCCAGACGTCGCCTTCTTCACAGAAACCTGGACCAACGCCTCCTCCGCCCCGACATTGCCACCGCCATTCCTGACAGATACAAGATCCAGAGGAAGGACCGCCCCCACCACCAAGGAGGAGGACTCGCCATCGCACACAAGAGCTCCCTCTGACTCTCCACCTCCAGAATGAGCGACTCCCTCTCCAACACCGAACACCTCCACTTCCAGATCCAGACCAGCCCCATAACCACGCTTCACGGCACCCTCGCCTACAGACCCCCCGGGCCCCGCGCTTCTTTCACCACTACCATTGCTGACCTCATCGCACCTCGCCTCCACAGAATATGCATACTCATCAGAGACTTGAACTTCCACCTCGACAACCGCAGTGACCTTGACTCCACTGCCCTCCTGGACAACCTTGCCAACCTCGGACTGAAGCAGCTCATCACCACCCCCACCCACAAGGCAGGACACACCCTCAATCCCATCTTCGCAGTAGGGACCAACATCCGCTTCAGCCACACCTCGCAGCCCCTCTGTACAGACCACCACTGCGTACACTTGAATGAATGAATGAATGAGGTCATTTATAGAGCACAGCTATCACTCCGAGGAGCATCTTGGCGCTAAGTGATGGGTGGAGCAGAGTATAGAGGAGAGAGGGCACAGGCAATACAGCTATCAGATGAGAGGTAGAACCAGGCTATCTGGGGCTGCGAAAATCCAGGTTTTCAGCATTTTCTTAAACATGGGTTCTGACTGCGTGTGTCTCAGTTGGGTGGGCAGGTGGTTCCACGCTTTAGTTCATCTCTTAGCTTCTCTTTCATCACCACCGGGTCTGGTGGTTTAGTGGACTAATGCATCCACTGCAGGGGTCTGTGTTCGACCTCATGGTCACAGGTTCAAATCCCGGCGGGTCCACTCAGCCTTTCATCCATTTGAGGTCAATAAAATGAGTACCATTGAGTTGGATAACAATAAACATCTGTTATTCAGCGCCTTGAGACCCATGGGTGATAAGTGCGCTTTACAAATACACGTGTTAAGTTATGTTTTTACTGCTCACAATCCCACGCCGCGCACAGCATGAAAAAATTGGAGCAAGATCACACCCTCATCCACAACCCCCACTCTGCCACGACCGACGCCAACGCTCCAGCCAAGGAACTACACCGCTGGATCACCAGCTGCTCGGACAAGCTCAGACCCCTCCGCAACCCCGACAGACAATGCCCACTGAATGCCACCTGGTTCACCACCAACCTCCAAGAAGCCAGACGCTCCTGCAGACGTCTCAAAAAACGATGGAGAAACAGCAAAACCACCGAAGACCAGACCACCTGTAGGAACGCCATGACAGAATACCAGCAACTCATGAGATCCACCAAGAGGACCTTCATCCAGAACAAAATCATCACCAACTCCAGCAACTTGAAGGAACTCTTCAACATCATCCAGCAACTCACCAAACCCCCCAGCGAAGTCACGGATGTCACCCCCCCCAGGACCTCTGCAACAAGCTTGGCTCCTACTTCCACCTGAAAATCAAGGCCCTCTACGAAAACTTCAGCGAACAGACTCCAGAAACCACCCTTCCCTCCAGCATTGACAGCCAACCCACCATCACCACCTGGACCCCGGTCACCACCGAAGATACCACCACAACCATGGCACCCGAGCTATGCCGCACCATCAACGCCACCCTTGAATCCGGCATTTTCCCTGATGACTGGAGGCGGGCAGAGGTCAAGCCCCTCCTCAAGAAATCCTCGGCAGACCCGACGGACCTGAAAAACTACCATCCCATCTCTCTCCTTCCCTTCGCAGCAAAAGTCACTGAGAAAATCGTCAACGTCCAGCTGATTACCTTCATCGAAGAGAATGCCATCCTCGACTCCTCCCAGTCCGGATTCCGCAGCAACCACAGCACCGAGACCGCCCTCCTTGCTGTCACCAACGACATCCGCACGCTCCTCGACCAGGGCCATACAGCGGCCCTCATCCTTCTAGTCCTCTCCTCAGCCTTCTACACCATCTCCCACTGCACTCTTGCAGCCAGACTCCACAACACCGGCATACGGGGAACCGCCGTCAACTGGATCCACTCCTTTCTCGCCGGCAGAACCCAAAGGATCAGACTCCCTCCTTTCCTCTCCTTTCCTCTCCGAACCCACCGAGATCAACTGCGGAGTACCCCAAGGATCATCGCTCAGCCCCTCGCCGCCATCGTCAGACAGCATGGACTCAGCATAGTATCCTATGCCAACGACACCTAGCTCATCCTCTCCCTCACGAAGAACCCCGAAGACACCAGACTCAGCTTCCAGGAAGGAATGAAAGACGTTGCAGCCTGGATGAGCAGCAGCTGCCTAAAGCTCAACTCGGAGAAGACAGAGGTCCTCGTCCTCCCCCACTGCATGGGACAACACCTGGTGGCCCCCAGCCCTCGGAAATCCACCCACCCCTACGGACCACGCCCGTAACCTCAGCATCATTCTCGATTCCTCCCTCTCCATGACTCGCCAGATCAACGTCTTCACCTCCACCTGCTTCAACTCCCTCCGCATCCTCCACAGGACCTTCAAGTGGATCCCCCCCAAAGCCAGAAAGACCGTCACCCACACACTCATAACCAGCAGACTGGACTACGGGAACGCCCTCTACGCCAGAATCAACAAATCCATGCTACACAAACTCCAGACCATCCAAAACTCCGTGGCCAGACTCATCCTCGGCACCCCACACCATGAGCACATGACACAACACCTGCGAGACCTCCACTGGCTCCCTGTCGAGAAGAGAGTAGCCTTCAAGCTACTCACGCAAGCCTACAAATCCCTCCACAACATTGGACCCAAATACCTCAACGAAAGAGTCTCTTTCCACGCAGCCAAAAGAAAACTCTGCTCCGCCGACCTCGCCCTAGCAAAAACCCTGCGCATCCACAGAACCTGAGCAGGTGGAAGGGACTTCTCATACATCGCAGGCAAGGCCTTGAATGAGCTCCCAGCCAACATCAGACGCTCCCCCACTCTGCACACCTTCAGGAAGAGCCTCAAGACCTGGATTAATGGCTGAAACAGAGCTGCACCCCCTCCATGCTACTTGCCTCACGGGTGAGTAGCATGCTTAAAATCCACTGATTGATTGATTGATTGAGTGTGCAGCTGAAACGTTCAGCTATCCAGGTAGGGTGACTAGATCAATCCTTTTTTTCATCATCTTTGCCAGCAGATTTTACTAAATTCAGCACATGTCCCAGTTCTTAGAGTAGGTCGGCTGAACACAGAGGGATACAAACTTTTAGCTGTTTCATTGTAAGGTTAGTTACCAGCCTTTTCAGAAATCAATTTAGTTAACACAGATGATTCTCTATAGTTAGAAATGGGGGTCTCTAGTTGGCAGAGGTAGGTACCTTTGTCCAAATAGGGACCCTTGCTTCTAGTCAGGGTAAGGGGGATACACACTTTAGATAACCCCTGATCACCCCCTGGATAGCTTGGCACGAGCAGACAGACTTATCCCAAAGGCAATGTGTAAAGTATTTGTACTCAAAACACACAGTAATACACTGATAACACCACAAATTGACACCACACCAGTTTAGAAAAATAAAGTATCTTTATCTAAACTCAACAAGACAAAAACAACAACAATCCAACATCCAGGTAATGAAATATGACTTTAAATCAGTTATTGCAAAATAACGCAGGTCGAAAAAAAATAGCTCCACCTGGGGCTATTGCGACATTGTGACAGCAATAAATCCAAAGTACGGTGCCGACCGCGAGGAGCGCGGCATCGGGCATGAAGTCACATGGACCCCCAAACAACCAGTACCTTGGAAACGAAGTCTATGACGATGCACGGCGTCGTGGAAGTGAGGCGTCGGTGCCGAGGTCGAGTCCGACTTCCTGGCTGCCATGGGGGAGGTGAGGCATCGTGTCTGCATGGAGGCGACGTGTCGAGTCCAGGACAGGTGAATACAGTTACGTCAGCGGTGAGGCGTCGGTTCCAGTGACGATGCGAAGTCATCAAGTTCATGGAGTCACCCTCGGCGGTTAACGTCACTGCGAAAACAGGATGCGGGCGCTGGCAATGACAAAGTCTTTGCAAGCGCTGGCGTCGGGCATGGCCGATAACTGCAAGCGTCAGCAGGCATCCAAGGGCGTCGGAGCTGTGGTGCAGGCCTGGCGGTGCGTCGTTCACTTCACGAGCGGTGCCCCGGGCCTCAGTGCAGGTTGCGGCATCACAGCGGCGTCGCTGACGGCATCGGAAACAGGTTTTCTTGCTTCTTTTAAGTTGGCAAAGGTTCCTCTTGAGTCCAGTAGTAATCTAGAGTTCAGGGGTTTTAGGTCTAATACTTATACCCCAAAATGTCTTTGTTCTCTTTGTGCAAGGGTCTCTGAGCCCAGTCCAAATCAGTTCTGTCCTAACTGGTGCAGCATGACCGCAGGGGGTGGAGACAGCATTGTGCAAGAGATACAGGCCCTATCCGGGTGCAAGGAAATCTCCTCCCACCACTCTAAATGCAGCCCAGGCCTATTCAGGTGCTAGTGAAAACTCCTCCCACTAGTCTGAATGCAGCCCAGGTCTATTCAGCCCAGCCCTGACTCATTCAGGCAAGGCAGGACACACATCAACCCCTCCTCCCCCGGTGGCTGTCTGAGAGAATGCACTTCCCCAGCCCCTGTCACTCCAAAACCAGACAGTCAATACACAAACAGGCAGAGGCACCCAGAATGGTTAAACAAAAAAATGCCTACTTTCTAAAAGTGGCATTTTCAAACACACAATTTAAAAACCATCTTTACTAAAAGATGTGTTATTAAATTCTGAGTTCAGAGAGCCTAAACTTTATTTCTCTATCTTGTCCCAATGGGAAGTTATACTTGTAAGATCTTACAAAGCATTTCCCATTCTATCCTATAAGACAAGATAGCCTTTCAATAGTGAAAAACAAAATTGCCAGTATTTCACTATCAGGACATATCACACACACGAGTACATGTCCTACCTTTCACATACACTGCACCCTGCCCAGGGGGATACCTTGGACCTACCATAGGGGTGCCTTACATGTAGGAAAAGGGAAGGTTAGGGCCTGGCAAGTGTGTGCACTTGCCAAGTCGACATGGCAGTTAACAACTGTGCACAGACACTGCAGTGGCAGGTCTGAGTTTCCTTTTCAGAGCTACTCATGTGGGTGGCACAATCCGTGCTGCAGGCCCACTAGTAGCATTTAATTTACAGGCCCTGGCACACTCAGCGCACTTTACTAGGGGCGTATCAGTAAATCAAATATGCCAATCATGGATAACCAATCATATTCACAATTTACACAGAGGGCATATGCACTTTAGCACTGATCAGCAGTGGTAAAGTGCCCATAGTCCTAAAAAACTAACAGCACCAGGTCAGAAAAAAATTGGAGGAAGAAGCAAAACGTTTGGGGATAACCCTGCAAAAAGGGCCAAGTCCAACATCTATGTAAAGTTGCATTTATCGTAATTCCCTTAGTGCCTCATTGTCTGAGTTTTCAATTTTGGTGAGCTGTGTTTTTAAGTCAATTTGTGCCCCTTGCTTGATGTGAAATTGTAGTTCTACTTCCATGTTTGTGAAATATCCCAGTTTTTGGTTTTCAAACTCTGGTCACCCTATATCTAGGAGGACATTATTTATGGCATGCTGAAGAGTCCAGGAGTCTTCAACATTTTGCAATCCACAATTGTGGCATCATGAAATTTTAAATAAGATAATCAGCTTAAGTAGCAGCTGTGATGTGTTGGTTCTGTGCAGAAATTGAGTAAAGTTATTGGCAGAGTTCAAAGACTGGATTCAGCAAACAGATTGCAATATGTAAGGATCGTGTTTGAAAATACCAGCGGCACTAGATGCAGACAGATATGGCTGTGACTTACTCTTGTAGTTCTGAAATTCACAAGTAAGCCAGGAGTGCAGCAAGAGGCAGCCAACCTTCTCAAACAACAATCTTTGTGAATCAAGTCCCAGGAGTGTAAAAATAAATCCTGAAAGAAAGATTAGTCCGACTATCGTCCTGCCTTCCGCAAAGAAGCCAGGGCTTCTCTTTCTGTCTGAGGTGCATGAGGTAAGCTTTTCAAGACGGCATCACGTAAGAAGAGACGTCATGTCGTATGTAGATGTGCTTAAATCTGACCCACCCATGACCCCCGGCCAGAGTGAAGTCACATGTGTGCACGCAGCCTGTGTGTGTGCCAGCTTACTTCAACCCTGTCACCTATCCCAAACCCACCTTATCATGCCTGCCTATGTTTCACACTAACACCTAAGCCTGTCACCTCTATGACACCGCCTATTCAATGAAAATACAGTCCTTAATTTGCAAAAGTGTCAGTGGCGGGACCAACGTTTTGCTCAGAAGCCTGAACTATTGAATGTCGGAGGGGCTGAGTACCAAGGCTCAGTAGTCTTGAGTTCCTCCTGCCTTATTCACCCATCATCAGATACTCCTTGGACCTTTATCTCACTCTTTCAACCAATCAATCAATCAATCAATCAATCATGTCACTTATAAAGCGCACTACATACCCGCGAGGGTCTCAAGGCGCTGGGGGAAGAGGGGGGTGGTGCTGCTACTGATCGAAGAGCCAGGTCTTGAGGAGTCTTCTGAAGGCCAGTAGGTCTTGGGTCTGTCGGAGGTTGGTGGGGAGGGTGTTCCAGGTCTTGGCGGCGAGGTGGGAGAAGGATCTGCCGCCGGCGGTCGTTTTCCGGATGCGGGGGACTGTGGCGAGGGCGAGGCTGGTCGAGCGGAGCTGGCGGGTGGGGGTGTAGAAGCTGAGTCGTCTGTTGAGGTAGGCTGGTCCGGAGTTGTGGAGTGCTTTGTGTGCGTGGGTGAGGAGCTTGAAGGTTATCCTCTTGTTGACAGGGAGCCAGTGCAGTTCTCTCAGGTGGGGTGTGATGTGGCTGCGTCGGGGGATGTCGAGGATAAGACGTGCAGAGGCGTTCTGGATGCGTTGCAGCCGTCTCAGGAGCTTAGCCGTCGTTCCTGCGTAGAGGGCGTTTCCGTAGTCCAGCCTGCTGGTGACGAGGGCCTGGGTGACTGTTTTTCTTGTTTCGGTGGGGATCCACTTGAAGATCCTGCGGAGCATTCGGAGGATGTTGAAGCAGGATGAGGAAACGGCGTTGACCTGCTTAGTCATGGAGAGGGTGGGGTCGAGGATGACCCCTAGGTTGCGTACGTGGTCGGTGGGTGGCGGGGCTGTTCCCAGTGATGTTGGCCACCAGGAGTCGTCCCAGGCTGAAGGGTTGGAACCAAGGATGAGGACCTCCGTCTTGTCCGAGTTCAGCTTCAGGCGGCTGGTCCTCATCCATTCGGCGACGGCCTTCATTCCTTCGTGGAGGTGGGCTTTGGTGGTGTGAGGGTCTTTGGTGAGGGAGAGGATCAGCTGGGTGTCGTCGGCGTAGGAGATGATGTTGTGCTGTCGGGCGACGTGGGCGAGGGGTGCCATGTAGATGTTGAACAGCGTTGGGCTGAGGGAGGAGCCTTGGGGTACGCCGCAGATGATCTTGGTGGCCTTGGATCGGAAGGGGGCGAGGCGGACGCTTTGTGTTCTGCCGGAAAGGAAGGATGTGGTCCAGTCCAGGGCCTTCTCTTGGATCCCGGCGTCGTGAAGGCGTGTTCGTAGTGTGTGGTGGCAGACCGTGTCGAAGGCAGCTGATAGGTCCAGGAGGATGAGGGCTGCTGTTTCTCCGTTGTCTAGCAGGGTCCTGATGTCATCGGTGGCGGCGATGAGGGCGGTTTCGGTGCTGTGGTTGCTGCGGAAGCCGGACTGGGAAGGGTCCAGGATGTTTTTTCTCCTCGAGGTAGCGGGTCAGTTGTTTGTTGACGATTTTCTCGGTGACCTTCGCGGGGAACGGGAGCAGAGAGATGGGTTGGAAGTTCTTGAGGTCCTTGGGGTCTGCCTTGGGTTTCTTGAGTAAGGCGGTGATCTCGGCGTGCTTCCAGCTTTCCGGGAAGGTTGCTGTCTCGAAGGAGATGTTGATTATTTTCCGGAGATGGGGCGTGATGGCTGTACTGGCTTTGTTGAAGATGTGGTGAGGGCACGGGTCTAGCGGTGAACCGGAGTGGATGGTGTTCATGATCTCGCTGGTGTCCTCGTCGTTGATGTTGGTCCAGGAGAGCAGGCGGTTGGTGGTTGTGGGGGCAGTGGTCTCGGTGGTTGCCGGGGCGGTCGTGGTGTTGAAGCTGTCGTGAAGGTTCTTTACCGTCCTTACTTTCTTTCCCTGTCACTGTTGCTCCCTCTTTCTCTTACTCCTGCTTTCCCCCTTTTGTGTTTTTCTCTCTCTTGGTCAGGCTCTAATGAAGAAAAATAAGTGGAGGCCACCAAAAAAGAGAGAGTGTAGACCCCACCTGCAACCACCATCTCAAATTAAGCACCATGAAAATGTCAATGGTGCTAGTGGACATTAGGGGCCCTTTTAATCTTCACATTGAGGACGAGGGCTTCTTGTCGACTCGGGGAAACAGCAGTCTCTTTGTGCTGCAGATGTCTTTGTGTTAGGAGAACGATGCAGAGCTAGAGTGAGTGACGCGTGATTGACTCCACTTCCTCATTCACCTTTTCTGTTTTAAAACTCTGTATTGACCAGGATTGCACTAAAATATTCTGGTTAAATGCTAATTAAATGCATTCTGCTGCGTCCCGTTGCGAAGTCCTGTGGCATGTCATGTCAAGATTGCTGTTGGTTTATGAATTAGGTCTGATGTAATTATGTTCAAAATAGTCAAGATTGACCAGGTGCATTTAAAGGGGCATGTCATGCAGTACCATCCATGACAGAGGTCTGATAGTGTGAGAAAGAGGTGGATGTACCCCGGGAGGGTCAGATGACGGCTGTGAGAGTGAGGAGGATGCAACCCGGGGAGGGTCAGATGAAGATTTGCAGCAGAGTGTGGAATAGCAAGGTCCTTAGCTTCTGCCCTTAACCACAGAAGGGCACTACATTCACGAGTGAGTGAATGACTGTGCACACATTCATCAGGCCGTTAAAAGCACGTTCATTCTTTCAGGTGAGTGAAACATTTTGTGACATGTACACAGGAAAGTGCAGGTACTCATCAAATTGAGCTGTGGCCTGGGGGCATGGCAAGGAAGCAGGGCTAATGACAAACATTTAAAGGGCTCAAGAATTTTTGGGTGCGTAAATGATGACAAATTGCTTCAATCTGTAATGTATTGTTGGTGCCCTTGTATGTTTTAAGGATACTTTTAATATTCCATTCTCCATGTGCTCTTTTGAACCCTTTGGTACCCTCTGACATCTCTCCTCTGAACCCCTACTGCACTGCATCTCTGCCCTCTGCTTCTGCACCATAAGTGCACTGCATCCCTACCCTCTGATATCTCTGCCTCCACACCCTAAGGGCACTGCATCTCTACCCTATATGATTTTTGCCTTCTCATCCTCAGGGCATTGCATCTCTACTGTTTCATATCTCTGCACCATCAGTGTACTGCATCTCTACCCTTTGACATATCTGCACCCTCAGTGCACTGCATTTCTACCCTCTGACAACTCTGCTTCTGAGCCCTCAGTGTATTGCATCTCTACCTCATGGTACCTCTGCACCCCCTGGTGCCTCTGCCGGTCTACCCTCTGTACCCTCACTGAATAACTCAGCACAGTGCAGTGACACCACCCCGTGGTTCTAGGGCGATATGACATTCATTACTCCAGTTCATAAGTGAGCTGCTTTACAAACTGAGGAAAAAAGGCGGCTTGCATTACACACGCTCTGTGTGTGTAGGATGCGCTTCAAAGCCCAGGAACACACACAGGCCAAATGCTTCTATAACGTTTTTATCAAATCTGGGAGGTATAGCTACAAATAACTAGTGAGTCCAGCATCTTCCTTGGCTGAGCTCTTGTATAACGATTTGGCATTCGACTGCGTGTTGAAAGTACAGTTCGGTATAGCATCAATAAAAGGTAAATAGAGGTGTCAGAGTGGGTGCTGTGCAGCATTTGTTATGCAGTTTAATATAGCATAAACATTGGAGCACTTTACACAAGTTCCAGTTACACTACACCAGGAGTGGCTGCAGGAGAGGCAGCTGCCGCAGGAGGTGGCTGCAGAAACAGAGGCACCAGCCGGACCCACGCCACTCTGAGCCCAGCAGCAGCTGCTGCAATCAGAGCAGAGTCAAGGACATGAGGCAGCCACCTGGTCTACTCCCCTCCCTGTCCCAGCTGCAGCATCCAGCATCAGAGAGGGCAGGGCTTACCCTGGATGCACAGATAAATGTATAACCTTTAACTTTTTACTTTGTGCACCTTACTGCTGTCTTTCTTGGAATTAATTCTCAATTGGGGTTATCTCTGTGTTGCTTTTGTTATCTTGCTACATTTTGAATCTAGAATTTCACGCTGGGAATTTATTTTTTGCACCCCTGTGCTGTATTCCGCTTTAGGTGTCCGTATATAGGTTTTCGATGATCCGAATAATTTCGGGTCAATGCGGATTCACCTACTTAACATTTAATGAGGGTGAAAAAGTACCAATAGCATACAAATCACATTTGTATACACAAGCAGAAATGCGCTTCACTTCAACTAAAAAATACTGACAGCAGTTCAAACCGCTGTAGCAAAAGAAAGAGCCCTAGCCCAAGGAAACGCATTATTGTCGTAACCCCAGTACCGGCCTTAGAGGCGGTTACAAAAGCGAGCATTCCAAATGCTAAAGCATTACATCCTAGATGGATACAATGGGTTAATTCTCTTGCTGCAACAGATGTTGAACATGTTTTTGATCCTGATTTAAAAACACAAGCGTTCCTGCAGAGGACATGAATGTCCTCTGCCCACTGAAATTCTGCCTCTCGATCAGTATGAATTCATAATTTACACTGACGGATCCGCACAACCCGCTACAGGGAGTAAGCAAGCTTACAGTGCAGCGTGCGCAATCGTTAAAGGTCGCATGCAAGATGGCAACTTCAGACCTATGGTCACAAAAACTCAATCTCTAGGAGATTGTAAAACTCAGCGAGCTGAACTACAAGCATTCAAACTGGCACTTGAAATACAGATCGCGAATTCCCCACACTAAAAATAACTGTGCGATTCTTTTTACTGTGTTCAGTCGTATAATGAATATATACAAAATTGGCTTGAAAATGGGTTCAAAGATGCAAAAGGTGGCACAATAAAGCATAAAACGCTTTGGGAACAAGTAGTTCAGTTAAAAAACGAACTACCAAAGGCTCAGGTGATACATACACTGAGTCATCAACGTGATGGTGTTCACGTTGCAGGGAATTCATTGGCTGACGAAGCCGCAAAGGGGGCTGTTCAGACGGCTTCCGTAGCTGCGATCACTCGTTCAAAAACGAGAATAGACAGTGAGATTTTGTTGGCTGTCAATGCTACGAGCAAAGGCAGTGGTGCAGCGTTACCAAAAAGTTTCCACTCAAGTACTCTTATGTAATTGATGCGAACAACGTTCCTTTTGCTCGAATCCCTAGAGTGGGGGATAGGGTAATTCCAAACAAGGAACGCAGATTAGGACTAAGCCTAGCAGCACATGAAGGGATAGCCTCTGCCCATGCAGGTATTTCTGCGACAGTATCTTTACTAAAACAAAGATATTGGTGGCCTGGCATTAGGAAACAGACCAAAAACTATGTTTTGGAATGTGACATATGCCAACAGATGAAAGTCTCCACAGTGAAACGTCCTGTGCAGACACCCCTGTTAATTTCAGACAAACCATTAGCTTGTGTTTACCTGGACCACTGCGGTCCCTTGCAAAGGGACGGTAACTATAAATATATAATGGTCGCAGTGGATTCATGCTCTAGGTTCATATGGATATGGCCACAGCGCTCGGCTGACGCTCAAACTGTTATAAAATATTTGCGAGTCTTTATCGGCACATACGCAATAGGCACGCTACATTCTGACCAGGGCCCTGCGTTTAGCTCTCGGGCTTACAAAGAAGCCATGGCCAGTCTGGGCGTTGCATTGCGGTACTCCTCTCCGTTTCATCCTGAGGGAAATTCTGTTGTGGAAAGGAAAAACCGGGACATAAAGCAATCTATAACAGCTAGAGTATTAGGTTCGGGTGATGGGTGGGTCAAACATCTTTATGGGGTCCAACGCTCATTAAATAATTTGCCAAGAAGTTCTCTAGGGGGGGGTCACTCCATATGAGGTCCTATTTGGGACAAGAATGTGGGTTCCTGATCTCGAATGTAAAGGCACAGTGGTGGAAAATAAACCCTTTGACATCAAAGATCGTTTGGCTGTTTTACAGGATCTAAATGAACTAAGATCGAAACAAAGCAACGTGTACATGCAGCAAACCACCACTGGGGAAAAACCGGCAGTCCCAGCAAGGCCTGTCTGGATCCCAAAAATTGGGGATCTAGTCAGAGAGAATATTGCGGAGAGGAAGGAATTTGGACCTTCTTACAGACAACCAGTACCTGTCCTAGCCGTTCAAGGAACAAGAACAGTACTTTTGCCGCCCCTTGCTGGAAAAAAGGAGAAAAGATTTGTGTCAATCGACCTCATCAAACCACAGTATGTGGCCAATACTAAATAGTAGGCCTTGTGGACTCCGACCTAGTAGCAGACGCACTCCTCTCGCTACTATCCAAGAGGTTCAGACTGAAAGATTGATAACCATCGAGACTTCAGCAGCAACAGATGAAGGACTAAGCAACAATGCTATGGAACTCATCCCTCTTGAAACTCAAGTAACAGTTCGTCCAAATACACCTGTTTACACCAACGTAACAAGTGATCAACTGGTTCCAGCGATTTCAACAAATCCTGATGCAATTCCATCAATTGACAGAACTGCTTCTAGCTATTTCATTAACTTTGATACGTTTTCTGAGGATCTGAGTGAGCCTGAAACGACGCCAGCAGCATTAACTTTCAACCTTAGGGAATTCTTGCTAGGACCGAGAAAACCGCGTCAAAAACGTTTCATATATGCCGGCATCTATGCTGCTTATAATGAAGCATGGAAGGTGTCACAGGTAGAGGCCGCAGAACGAATACGTGAACTTGATCGTATTAACTTAGAGAAAACTCTAACTGTGGTCGACAATGGGTTAACAACTTTGTCATCCAGAATTTATTCACTGGACAGCATTGTATCCTCTGCTATCGACATACTGGAACAAGATTTAGCCATGTTACAGCAAGGCCAATCTCAGTTACGTTCTATTATGTTATTAGGCTGGACGCTGCAATCTTTGCGAGCGGGCTATGTGCCTTGGCATTTTATCAACACATCGGCTTTGTTTGCAGAATACAATCTAACTGATAAACAGATCGAACTGGCACAAAGGGGAGCAAAGTATACAGTGCCGAGCATTGAAAAACTGGAGAAATTACCATTCACTGTGGCAGAAAAACCAGCTACAGAATGGCTTATTCATAGCAAAATCACTCTGCCTGTCACTACTTTTCAGTTTCAGTATTGCCTCAAACAAATGCAAGCAGGCACATATGAAGGGTTGGGTAAAGAATACATTAAGACATCCTGGGATTTGCCTTACAGTTACAGATGTTGGAGTGGGGATCGTGAAGTGTTTCTTAGCGGTACACACTGTGAAAATGCACTGAGCGGTTCACTCATATGTCAAGACATTTCTTTACACGGGGCTTGTAATGGTTCTGTGGCAAATTTATCCTACCACCAGCTAGGTACACCAGCTGCTGTGATTAATCCAACGTTTGGCCAACTTTCTAATGGGAGTTACCTCATGTTGAATGATCAGAGTTGCTGTGGCATGTTGCCAGGCATCCCATATCTGGTAACGGTCAACTCCAGGGTCACTTGCTGTATGCAAGTATTGTTTGCCCCAATAGACACAGTCTGGGAGTCGCCTTTATGGCCTTCATTGAATGTCTCTTTTATACGATTTGATACTTTAAGCAGAATAAAAGCCATGCTTATACAACAAACAGTGCCTCTGACCTCGGCCAAAGAAATCTATGATTTACAAGTTGCAAGGACTTCAGCTGAGATACAGGCTTTAATTCGTACAAACTGCCCTATACATTTCGTAGAAATGATGGGACGTATCTTTAACATGTCTGATACCAGCGGAATTTACATGTATTTAAGACCATCTGTTCCGGACTATCAGCACCTTTCCAGGCAGTCCTCGGAATCATCCCAAACTTCGCACATTCGGTGTTTGGTGGTGTGCCATTAATTCTAGCACTTGTTGCAGGAATCCTATTTCTATTCCTACTGTTACGCTATGGCAAGCCTGTCCACCAACATCACTCCGAGCGATGTGGAGAAAGCTCTCCTTGAACGGATGTGCCGTGAGCGCGTAGTACAGCTTTTAGGCATACCTCGTCTACGGGAACTTAATACAACAGGGTTCCTGTCATTCAGACCAATCTGGCAAGATTGCATCTTACCTGTTCTGCGCTGCCTGCTTTGCGGTGAAGAATGCGTGCTAGACACCTGTCTAACACTTCCATCAGTCATGCCAACGGTTATAGATGCTCTGCTGGACCCGATAACGGCCCATGCTCTGTGTTGTCCCCAGAGGCTACCAATCCTGATGACGGCATTCATTGATATCTCACAGAAGCTTCCGGCTGCTGCTGAGGTACGAGATGGATCAACAGGCACACAGGTAACAACGGACGCGAACATTGCTGCGGCACCTTCTGCTGAAGGCAATGTTTCTCATCTCTGTGCAGTAAACCTTCTGAACGAGGTGTTCCAAATGTCACCAACTTCGGTAGATGATATTTTGGCTACAGAAATAGATGATTTCATGTTTACACCAGACCCATACACTGACTTTGATTCGGCTCACAGTGTACCAGGGAAGCGATGAAATTTGGCCTTCATATTTTCAAAACTTGGAACTTTTCCCAGAATTGAACTTTTTCTTTTTAAATTTTTGAAATGTCATGGCAAAAAACAATCTGCTTACAGTAGAACTATTCTTATAAAACGGACTTCTTTGAATACTTCCAGGGACACATTGTCACCTTACTTGTCTAAAAATTTCATTTAATACCATGAGATGCAATGGCTTTGATTTTTGAAAACTTTTCAACCATTTCATCAGATGTATATATTTCTGTTTATTCATTCATGTAGCATTTATTTCCTTTATATGCTTAGAATGAAAATAATGCTTTAAATGTGCAGTACCTATTGCATTCAACGGTTTATTTTAAAACTTCTTTTAATATGCTTTTAGAAATGTTTTTAGTAACATGTGGTACTCAATTTAATGTTTAGCACTTAATGTTTAGCATTTAGTATTATCATTCATTCGAAAGTGGAGTGGGTGTTGTATTCCGCTTTAGGTGTCCGTATATAGGTTTTCCTGAAACATGTCCTTATATAGGCACAATTCGCATTGCCCTTATATAGGTATAGATTCCCAGTCCTTATTTAGGCATTAGCCGTGCACTCCAAATACAGGCATGGTCACCGACATCCGTCCACCCTAACGTCACAACGAGTTCTTAGAAACCAGACCCTTAAGCTCTCAGGAGTTCCCCTAGCACAGGATTATTGATTTCTCCAAGAACTCATCTATTATGTATGAACCGTTATACCTTAAGGGTTCATTCCTGACGTCTTCCTCTGTCCGACTTCACGTCATTGCTAACATTCCAAGACACCTACCAGGTATAAATATACCTTCCCTTGCCCAAGCAAGTTAGAGGAGACCTCGACTTCAGAGGAGCCCGTATCCCGGCCTGACGCACTGAGAAGACGCTGTCATCCCTGCTCGCAGAAGAATCCAGCTTCCAGTGTTCTGACTCCCTTCGTGGGGTGTTAGAGTTTGAGTCCGGAAAGAGATTCCCACCTCTCTCATTCTCAAGGTATGGAGCTGACTAGAACCTAGAGGGACTCTTGGCATACTAGACTTAACATACTCTTAGTATGCCATACTAGAGAATACTTCGCCTACTTCTTACCTTTCCCTACACCTAGATTAGGTTAGGTACATTGGGGTAGAACTAGCTTAGAGACGCATCGTATGAATACTCACATTTTTAGCTCATGTTATTTATGTACGTGAATATATGCTAAAAGATAATGCTAGCGCAGTATTATTTATTTCTACTGCTTACGCTGTACATTATATATCTTGCATACTGTCTTGTGATCATAACAGCACATATCTCTTACACGAGAAACAAGACTGTTCAATAAAACCTTTTATTGAAACGCCCGTCTTTCCTTTCTGTGTAACTCTGTAGAAACTAAGCATGCACGATTGAGCTGAGTGAAACTGTTATCTATTGTTTCCACAATTCTGAGACGTGTTCCGATTCTAAAGGGAAACAAAGTTGTCATGTTTTCGCGGTTGCCAGAAGCTACTCCCTTCTTTTTAAGAAGTTTCTAGTGGCCTCTGAGCTAGCTGGCACAAAGTAATTAAGTTTAATATACTCGATAGGGACATACCGACCTCAGTCCTATGTCAAGCCTTTAGTGTATATTATTCCAATGCGCAAAGCCTATTAGGGAAATAGGAACTACACTACACCTGGACCCCAGAATTGGGTAATCTCCTTCAAGAGGTGGAAGGTAGGGCACCGGGGTGAGGCGCTGCAGCTGCCCCTGCATTACACAAGGACACATGAATTTCTTTTAGGCACGGGGAGATTGATGCAAAGGTGACTCGCAGGCCACTTACCTATGTTGGAGTTGCAGAAGGTTCCTCGCTGGGTCTAACTGGCACTGGTGGCAAATCTGCTTCTTGCAGGTGCTCTTCTCTGTTTCCTCATCAGTGAAATTCTATGGCTCTTTGTTTTCCATCCTGCTGTGCTGTCAAAGAAGAAAGGGAAAGTGTTAGAAATGGGGCTTCTGGTTGGCTAAGGTATGCACCCAAGCCAGGCAGAACCCACCACTCTAGTCAGGGTAAACTAGATACAAAACTGAGATACATATGCTCACACTCTGGTAGCTTGGCAAAGAGAACTAGGCTTATCTACAAAGGCAATGTGTAAAGTATTTGTGCAACACACACACATCCATACACACACAGACACACACACATACACACAAAGTAACACAATGAATACACCATCAAAAAGACTCCACACAGGTTTAAAAATATAGCTGATTATATTCTGAACAAAACAAGACCAAAATAATAAAAATCTAATATATACTTTCCAGGTTAATAGCGTTTTTAAATTATAGATAAATCTCATTGCTTAAAGCAAACGTAGGTTGCAAGTGTAATGTTCCTGTTCCACGTGGTCGGTGGATCGCTAGGTCTCCACAACAGGCGCTTGCATAATATTGTACCCAAAGGGCACCTGTTAAAAAGTTTGCATGGGTCCCTTTGGCCCGGGGCACGCAGGAGAACTCAGTCACCTGTGAGTGTGCAGGGCAATTTGAAGGACCTCGCGAGTTCGGGGTATTGATCACAGTATATTTCCTGAGTTGGAGTGGCAGAGGTGAGGGCCTCGTGTCCCAGGCATCGGAAGGCGGGGTGTCGATGGACCACGCCAGACTGACCTCGCTGAGTCGGGGCAGGTCCGGCGGTCTGACACTGGGCAGAAGTACAGAACCTCAGTGAACAGCTGAGTCGAGGCTGCATAGCAATGACTTCCGCTCGCTGGGATTGGGTGGGGGTGGTGCAGCTGTCTCCTCTGCAATACTTCTGGTGAGAGAGGTGATGCTGACGTTGCTGGTAAACTCCCCATTTCCTCGACAATGGGTCCTGGAGGGAATGCGGCTCGCTCACTTGGCACGCACTGTTTGTGCAGAGTGAGTCGAAAAAGGAAAGCGCTGATTCCTATCGAAGTTCTTGCTTCAGCACTAACTAAAGCACTTTGTCTTGAACAAAGTGGAGCATTTGATAGGCTCTAACGCAAGCGGTCAATCAGTCAGGCGCTGATCGCTGTCAAAGCCCGACTGATGGATTCACCAGGTGCTGAGTCGGATGGCATGGGTAGAAAGGGGGAAGACTTTGTTGATCCTGAGACCTCAAAACAGGGGCGCAAGCCAATGAGCCCTTGGAGAACAGGTTCCAAGTAGCACGGCATAAGGTAGCAGGCAACAGCCAGCACAACAAGGCAGGTAGCACAGTGGCAGTCCCTCCTGCAACAAGCAGTCTGCAAGCAGCAGGCCACCACAGCAAAGCAGTTAGCAGAGTGGCAGTCCTTCCTAGCAGCACAGCAGCTTCTGGCAATGTGCAGATGTAGAGCAAGCGGTGTCTAGTTACAAGTCCCATGAAGTGTCAAACAGATGCACGACAGAAAAACCAGCTGGTTCACCACCGACCTCCAAGAATCCAAGCGGACCTGCCGAAGACTCGAGAAAAAGTGGCACCACGAAAAGACACCGGACAACCACGCAGCCCTAAAAAACGCCAGCCGCAAGCACCACCAACTCATCCGAACCACCAAAAGGACCTCCTTCAAGGAACGCATCGACAACAGCGCACACAACAGCAAAGAGCTCTTCAACATCGTGAAGAAACTCTCCAACCCCAGCTCCAGCTCCAACGACATCCCGCCGTCGTAAGACCTATGCGACTCCCTAGCCACCTTCTTTCACCGCAAGATCACAGACATCCACGACAGCTTCAACACCCAGACCCTCCCCACAGCTGCCGACACTGCAGACTCACCGCCCCCCAGCCTCACCAACCACCTGCTCTCCTGGACCCATGTCAACGACGACAACACTATCAAGACCATGAACACCATCCACTCCGGCCCACCATCTGACCCCTGTCCTCACCACATCTTCAACAAAGCAAACCGCATCATCGCACCCCAACTCCGGAAGATCATCAACAGCTCCTTCGAGACCGCCACCTTCCCGGAAAGCTGGAAGCACGCCGAGATCAACGCCCTACTCAAGAAACCCACAGCGGACCCAAAAGACCTCAAGAACTTCCGGCCCATCTCCCTTCCTCCATTCCCGGCGAAAGTCATCGAAAAGATCGTCAACAGACAACTGACCCACTTCCTCGAGGAGAACAACATCCTGGACCCGTCCCAATCCAGATTCCGCAGCAATCACAGCACCAAAACCGCCCTCATCGCTGCCACAGACGACATCAGGACCCTACTGGACAACGGCGAAACCGCAGCCCTCATCCTCCTGGACCTCTCGGCCGCCTTCGACACCATCTGCCACCACATCCTACGCACACGCCTACACGACGCAGGAATACGCGACAAAGCCCTGGACTGGACCACCTCCTTCCTCACGGACAGAACCCAGAGGGTCCGCCTCCCCCCATTCCGTTCTGAAGCCACCAAGATCATCTGCGGCGTGCCCCAAGGATCTTCCCTCAGCCCTACCCTTTTCAACGTCTACATGGCACCGCTCGCCAACATCGTCCGCTCGCACAACCTCAACACCGTCTCCTACGCCGACAACACTCAACTGATCCTCTCACTCACCAAAAACCCCGCCACCACCAAAACCAACCTCCACGAAGGAATGAAGGCCGTCGCCAGCTGGATGCAGACCAGCCGCCTGAAACTCAACTCGGACAAGACAGAGGTCCTCATTCTCGGATCCACCCCCTCCGCCTGGTACGACTCCTGGTAGCCAGCCGCCCTGGGAGATACACCCACCGACCACGCACGCAACCTGGGGTTCATCCTGGACTCATCGCTCTCAATGACCCAGCAAGTCAACGCCGTCTCCTCCTCCTGCTTCAACACCCTCTGCATGCTCCGCAAGATCTACAGATGGATCCCCACCGGAACCAGAAGGACGGTCACACAGGCCCTCGTCAGCAGCAGACTGGACTACGGCAATGCCCTCTACGCGGGAACCACGGCCAAACTCCAAAAGAGACTCCAACGCATACAGAACGCCTCCGCATGCCTCATCCTCGACATACCCCACCACACCCACATCACTGCCCACCTGAAAGACCTCCACTGGCTCCCAGTCAGCAAGAGGATCACCTTCAAGCTCCTCACCCACGCACACAAAGCACTCCACAATGCCGGACCAGCATACCTCAACAAACGTCTCACCTTCTACACCCCGAACCGCCAGCTTCGCTCCGCTGACCTCGCCCTCGCCACCGTCCCATGCATCCACAGGACCTCCACCGGCGGCAGATCCTTCTCCTACCTCGCCGCCAAGATGTGGAACACCCTCCCCACACAGCTGCGACAGACCCAGGACCTGCTGACCTTCATGAGACTTCTCAAGACCTGGCTGTTCGAGCAGTAGCTGCACCCCCCCTCAGCGCCTAGAGACCCTCACGGGTGATTAGTGCACTCTACAAAAGAATTGATTGATTGATTGATTTGGTAGGGCCAGAGCCCCAGTACTTATATTCAGAAGTGACTTTGATGTAGAGGGTGGCTTCAAAAGAACTCTCTGAAGTGCACAAGGATCCCTTTCAACCCTGCCCTGTCTTTCAGCCTAACCCTGGGGGGAGGTAAATCAGTGCTTTGTGTGAGGACAGGACACACCCAATTCAGATGTAAGCGTGAGCCACCTTTGGCCCTTCCTGCCCAGGAGGGCTATCAGAATGCAGATGAGTGCTCTGCCACGCCCAACCCTTCCTGTGTTTGTTGCTGTCTAGAGGGAATGTACAAAGTGTAGCTGTCACCCAGCCCAGACGTGTATTGGAGACACGCTATCAGGCACAAAGAGCAGTAAGTACAGAGAAATGCCCACTTTCTACGCCGTCGAAGAATGGAAGCAGATACATAAGGAGAGCATTGCAGGCTCTAATCACTAGAAACCTTACCAGCAGCAAGACAAGATATAAAACTTTTGAATAAGAAGTACACACAACCCAGATGCCCAGCCACGTCTTCCGGGCATTCATGCCAGGCCAAGATATACCGTGACATATACTAGTGTCCTACACAGAAGTTCCCAGCCCTGAGGAAGACCTTCTCGAAATCCACATGGTCCCCACACGAAGGTCGAAACGCGTCGGCACAACACCCCTTCCCTATCACTGAGGCCAAGACTATTTCCGTTGAGAACAATTAAGTGCTTAAAGAAATACATCCTAAGCTGGACTGGGACAGCTCAGACATGGACTTTTCCAGGTGTTCTCTGACCTCTATTTATCGGACCCTATATTAAATAAGTATCGAGGAGAAAGAGGAAAACTGGTCCCGATACACACTAATACAGTAGGACTGTCCAAACACACACTGAGTTGTTTATGTATTGTTTGTAAATTTTCAGATTTCTCATATTTTTTCGTATGCACTGTATATAGAGTTTTTATGTGTAGTATTTGCTGAAAAAGGTAGCAATTCTGAAAAAATTATCACCGTGCGATAATGATTGTTTGATTCAAAGGAGAAAACTAAAACAAAAAAAGAATGAAGTAAACATGCAATGTTGAAATGACAAGAAATTTGTCTAAATTGTGTTGATTTTTGGGAAAATGATGACTCCCTGCTAAAAATGAATTGAAGAAATTTAAGTTTATTATGTAAACACACTCGGAGGTATCAATAAGAGACCTGCGTAGTAAAAAGATTTTATAATCAATGGTCCGAGAGGCACTCTTTTACTGTACCACTTTCTAAATGTGGCATTTCTAAAACAATTATGGTAAATCCAACTTCGCCAGCAAGGAGGATTTATCATTACCATTCCAAACATATCAAACATGAAAAAGCTACTCCTTTCTGATCAGGAATTTCCATTAAAAAGTGTTTAAGGGAATTCCCAATGGTAATCTATGAGAGGAGTAGGCCTCACAGTAGTGAAAAACGAAATAAGCTGTTTGTCACTACCAAGACATGAAAAACATAAAAGTACATGTCCTACCTTTTACTTACATAGCACACTGCCCTTAGGATCTACTCTTAGGGATGAGTTATTTATAACTAAAGGGGAGTTTAAGGCTTGGCAAGTAATTTCAAATGCAAAGTCGAAGTGGTAGTAAACTGCACACACAGACCTTGCAATTGCAGGCCTGAAACATGGGGGGCACAATCAGTGCTTCAGGCCCACTAATAGCCTTTAATTTACAGGCCCTTTGTATATGGTACACCACTTTACAGGGGACTTACAAGTAAATCAAATATGCCAAACAGGTGTAAACCAATTGTACCATGTTTAAAAGAGAGAACACATACACTTTAGCACTGGTCAGCAATGGTAAAGGGCCCAGAGTCCTAAATTCAACAACAACCAGGTCCAAAAAATAGGAGGAGGAAGTAAAAGGTTTGGGATAACCCTACAAAAAGGGCCATTTCCAACAGAAACCCAGAATAAATTGCGCTTTTTAAAGGGCTGCCTTTCCTTCTCACCACACAGCTACCTGGCGGGTGACATCACACATTGCTCTGCCTTGATGCGTCACTACCGGAATTGCCATCATGTGAGGAAAGGCAGCTCTTTTATAGAAGTGGAGGAGCATTGACCCACTTTTGAACTGACAATGCCCCTGAAAAATAAAGCAGCTTAAATTCTTTATTTTTGGTGAGGGTTCGTTCACTCCCTGCCACTCACTTTTATCAAACAGCTCATTGTTTCGCTGGCTCCATTGGAAGGGAATGACATAATGTCACATGCCAATAAAGAGGGAGGGCCCGGCAAGAGCGTGACTGTTGCATGTAGAGCAGAGAAGTGTAATTAAACTGCATATGACAAATTGGCTGGTCTCTGGATTCAACCAGGCTGACATGCATACTTAAGGCTTCTCACTATAACTCTATTCAGTCTTGAGGACTGGGGTTTGGCTAGCTAACACAGCCCTCTGTGTTTTTACTGGGGCACTGAGTTGCTTTGTCCAACCAATTCTGGCGTAGCTCCCATTATATTTAATATAATAAATATCATAAGAGCTACATCAACATTGGCTCTTCGGCACAAAGCAACCTCCACCACGTTGGAATCACAGCATGCTGGAATACAATACAATAGAGTGTGCAGCACGCAGAAGTTACCTAGAGCCATGGTGACTGCAGGCGTTGGGTGGAGCGGAACCAAGAAGTGGACACGTCCACTAATTGGATGATTGTGCTGTGCGATCAGTTTGAAAGTTTCATTTGCCAGTGGCCGGCAATCTCGGGACTAGGGGGCATATTATCAACAAACAGCGATGATTATCGCTAAGCGCGTTTAGCGCGGTTTTTCTTTTCGCCGGCCATCGCTGGATTTTATCGCCGAGATAGCGCGTTATTATCAACGCTTATCTCCAAGGCGATAATAAATCCAGCGATAAGCGGAAATGCGGGAATATCGCATGAAATCCAGCGATAAAAACCCAGGGATAGGTAAAACCTTGATAATACGACATGGTGCACTTAGCCTGACAATTCACCTCCCATAGGATAATATAGCTAAGTCAGGAATTTTGCAGACGTTAGATTCCAGCGTTAATGGGGGCTTAGCTCGATTTTATCTGTCGCAACGCGGATCCGGGGCATCGTTGTAAATATCGCAATGCTGCGTTAGCGATGTATTCCCATGAAGTTATGTGAGGAACGCCTACTTTGCATCAAAACGGGTGCTAGCACAAGGAAACATGCGCTAAAGCCTGTTAGCGTGTCCTTGATAATACTGTGATGAAATTATCGCCGCTTTTCGGCCAAAAACGGCCGCTAAAGCGGCGATAATGGGTTTGATAATATGCCCCTAGATTTCATCTGTCTGTTGTAGTAACACTGAGCATGTCTGAGCATGTCTGAGCATTTGTGCATGCCATAGCGCCTGATGTGCATCTGGGGCTTTAGATAGTAAGAACAGAGAAGGAACGTTCAGCAGCAAGATCAGTATTGACTAAGCGATCATCCTGTTATGCTGTACGTGAGGTTTTTTTTATTTCTTGTCTGAAAAACTGATGAGAAGAGTGAGTGATTTGGGGATGCAATTCTTTAACCTATAGGTATAAACTACAGGTTTCCATTTATCATGTTTCTCTGAGAACAAGCTGCGGTGGGAACCCCTTGAATAGGGTGACCAACCGTCCTTAATTTTCACGGACAGTCCGTAAATTAGCCCTGAAGTCCGTTGTCCGTGATGAAAGTCTTCACGGACAGCATTGGTCCGTAATTTTAGCCTCTCGTAAAGTACAAAAGTTTATTTTCCCAATTTAGATTCCCCAGCTACAGTGCAAGGGAGTCTCCGGTGCTCATTCCGGAGGGAGGGGCAGACGGCTGAAAAGAAAAAAGCTCAGTGTGCCTGCTTCCCCAAAGAAATGCAAATGTGTGATAGGCTGCTTGGGAGGCATTAATTGCTGCAATCCTTGGAGCTTCCAGAGGACAGGATATTTTGTTTTTGCGAGGTACAGTTAGTAGACAGAGTTCATGAACTCGAAAATCTATTGAAAGACCAAGAGACTAGGCAGAGCAAGCTGTGGAAGAGGAGTTCAAGTAACACTGAGAAGCATACAGCAAACTTGAGAAAGAAAAAAGGTACAGAGATCGAACTGCTAAATACCATCTCATGTGTGATTTATTTTCAACTGCTGTATGGCAAGCCGAGGGATGGCCACCTAGAAGTCTGGCAAAGAGCATATGGTCCACTATGTGTACATCTTCTACTTTATGAAATAGTATGTAAAAGTGTTCAATAGCACCTTAAACTGTAAGATGACTCATTGAGTCAAATTCCCGTTGCTGACTTCCGTATATCCTACAGCACATATGTCTGAAGCCTGTCAGGGCTCGCTCAGCTATTCATCCGTCCTAGTCTGATAAACTCTCTACAACTCAGTTGGGCAAAAAAATAAACCCTGTAATAGGAAGTTATTCTTGTTATCTGTTCCTCTGTCTTTGTCCACACCCCTTTGATAGAGAAACATTTGGTTTGATGCCAATGCCTCTTTCAGCCCAAGAAAAGACCGGAACAACTTCATGGCATTTGTGTATATGGGTAGGGTGACCAACCGTCCATAACTTTCATGGACCGCCCGTTATTTGGGCCTCTTGTCCGCTGTCTGTGAGGAATTCTTTCACAGACACCTTTTGTCTGTAATTTCGGCCATTAGAGCGAGCTGTCGCCCTGCAAGCAGCCTGTGAGTTCTTTAACTCTCACTGCAGGGGCCAGCTCGCGCACCTGCTGTGATCTTGAGGGCCTGCAGCAGTCTCACCCCGAGTCGGTGCAACCAAACCTCTCCCCTCACAGCAGGGTCAGAATGGGACAAATCACCATAAAGATTTTTTTTTTTAAGTCTGACTCTCGCCTAAGTATATGTTCTTTAGGTAGTACGGTGCCACGTTTCAGATAATGTAGTTGACAGTGCATTTTACAGCAAACTCGGACAGCAGAAATGGGGGAAATTGTATATAATTTTTAAAGGGACCTTTACATGAATATGCAGGTTTTTCTACTGATGATTTGGGAACATGAGTGGCAAATCGCTCATTTAAAAAAAATGTTCAGCCTATATCATTCGTGAATACAAAGAAATGGCAGACAATTCGATATCAGGCAGGAGGGATGGGCGTTCTCCTCCAATATATTTACAGTAAACATGGTGATAAATAGTGCATTTGAAAGTACACCTGACTGCTAATTAACTGCCTAAACTTGATAGGATTTAACAAGACAATTTTACGGAGGGTAGGTGAGGGCAGGGGGTTCACTTCCTGCTAGAAATAAGGTAAACGTGTAATGAATAGTCCATTTTATTGGAGGAATTTTTGTCTTGAATTTTGACCTTCTGTCCTGAATTTTTACACTGACCATCTTGAATTTGCATCCAGGCCGGTTGGTCACCCTACCCTTGAACTTTGCATGAAGAGTGCATGCAGCGACTCGAGGCAGACATTGGCTTTGGCTCTGGTGGTAATATAATTCCACGCATACATCTGTAATTGCCTGTGTGACCCTATCTTTTGATTCTGAGCCAGTGGTAAACTGTAGGAGTCAAATGCACCTACCAGGCTACGGAACCTGAAACCAAAAGGGGAACAGATAATGATTAAGGGTTGCCGTTTTGTAAGCATTGCTGAATTTGAAAGGAGACGCTCGATGATGTTTGAGCTGCATGGAGCACAATGCGAGGGCTGACACTGCTCTTTGACTCACTCACAGTGATAAGTTGTCATGTACACCGTGTATTCGAGATGTTTTAGAGCAAGGCAAAGTGGGCTCTGGTCCAGGGCCTCAGCCTCTTAGGGGGCCCCTGATAGAGCCAGCTCTGTTCTGCAGAGAGTCTTTCCCAGGTGACCTTGAATAATTCTTAAACAGATTGTTTGATATACCGTTTAACTTTAAATTATGTATAATGCAGGTGATGTGAGAGAGTTTATTGTAGATATTTTACCAGAAATGTTGGGTTTGTTTCATGCAACATCCATTAAAAAAAGTTTCTTTTAGATCAAAAAATGACCTCACATATGAGAAATGGGAGGGTGTCACAGAGATTATTTGCAGTAGTATTAGTGAGCTGCTGCTGTGTTACAATATTGAAAACACACGTTACTATCCATGAATATTAGATGTAAACATGTACATGGGTGCGCCTGTGCTCTGTCTATGACCAGGCCAAAGAGCTCATGAAAGAGTTGAAATTGGATCATAAATTCAAAACTGTTCCGAATAGGGGCCCCCAAAATATGTTTGTCCCAGGGCCGCAAAAATCCTTAAGATGTCCCTGCTCTATATGTGGCCTAGTTTCTTATGATACATGAAGCAACATTAAAATGAGGCAATGTTATTTTCGATGTATTCAAACATAATGTCTTTCTACAGAGCAAATGCTCCTAAACCTGTGTATTTTAAGGAGCACTCATATGCGATAATGAAGAAAAGGGAGGCTTGGTGAAATAAAATATTCACCTAGGATCCCCCATTTTGGTTAAGCGGGGAAGCCGGAATTGGTCCCAGGGTTTTTGCTTTTACATTATGCAGTTCAGATCTGGAGTCAGTGTGGCTGCCTCACTCATGCTGTGAAAGTTGGAAAGAAATTTGACGTCCCACCACTTTCAAAAGTCACCAGCCATCACTGCATGTGAACGTGCGCCGCAGTGTAGACTAGAAATGTGATGCATGCTCACATGACTATTTGTGACCTAAAATGCCAACCTGATGCTTTTAGTATTGTTACTCTCCTTGGTAACGGAGAAGTTCTGGTACTCTTGGGGGGGGAAAAGAAGTGCCAGCACTCAGCACTGTTGAGTGAATGAACTGGGTATATTAGTAACAGAGAAACGCCAATGCATACAAATATATTGAAGCCATGTAAATTAAAATGCAACCATCACCCTGGTGCTTTCAGGAGAAATAGCATGGAATGCTTAACGCCCCATAATCATGTTTTAGACTAAAACTGGAGCTGGGCCAGCACGGGTGTAACTAATCATTTGCATGCGCTGTGGACAAACCCTGCAGACAATTATTAAAACAAACTTCCAGCGTAGCAAACACAGTGTATTATACTCTTCGTCATTTTTATCTTACATGTATAATCCAAAATAATAATCATTATTACTAATGTTACTTAGAATAGTGAAACAATAGTGGCACTAATTATAATAATGAAAAAAATAATAATTATAAAAGCAACCACTGTGCCAGTACTATTGACATGAATGCAAAGAATATTGATACTAATACCGCTCAATTTATTAATATTAATAATAAATGCAGAAGTTTGCATTATTAATATGAATTATTATTATTATGATTATTATTATTGGTAGTAGTAGTATTAGTGGTAGTAGTAGTATCAGAAACAGTTTACAGAGGGTCTGTCCCATGCCTGTGATACCTGTGCTGACGAACCAGACTCTATACCCTTAGCAGGCTCCAGTAGCCCCACGTCCCTGTTACTGTACACATGTGCGGCTAGTAACCTCTTCAGCACGTAGCTCTTGAGGTGCAGCATTTGGAAATAGCGCTAACAATATCCCACAAAAGGAGACCAGACTGGGACACAATGGCGTGGCTACCATCTGTTTTCATTCTGTAATCGTGGCGAGCGATGACGTCCTCGCACGTGCAGCATTACTCCACATGTAGGGGCATATTTACAAATGTTCTGGTGCAGGGCAGTGCACCAAGTCACCTTCCTGTGCTGCCCTACGTCACAGGAAAAAGGCAGGAATGTGCCATATTTATCCAATACGGCACATTCCTGTCTTTTCCCCTTGCACTGGTGCCGTTTTGTCAGCCTAGCGCCAACGCAGACACCCTTGCACCTTGCTTGCACCAAGGTGCAAGGGTGCCTGTGTTGTAGGCAAGATTGTTTTTGTGCAGAAAAGGACACCTTCCTGTACAAAAACAATCCTGAGAGGTTTTTTCCTCTTCCTCTGGCGGCTGCAGAATGCAGCAGCACACATAGAAACAGGAAAAAATGAGGAGAGTTAAACATATTTCTCCAAGTTATGTCTCTCCTGGGGAGGCGTATCTTTGCTGCGCATTCCCAGGTTTACCAGGTTTGGTAAATCTGGGAATGCGTCAAAAACCCTGAGTGTTGCGTAGCAACACCCATTGCAATACCCATGGAACGCCTCCATTGAACAGAGTAATGCAATGCAGAGATTTGTACTGCGCTGCATTTCTCCATATATTTGAAGCAATAGCGTGACTTCAAAAAAGAGGTGCAAGCATGACGCAAAGCTCTCATAAATATGCCCCATAATTTTCAGGACAGAATTCAGCATCTATCGGCCTAAGCTTGAAAACTGGAGAAAATAAAGACATGTTTCAAAACAACTCGTCCACTACAGTTCTAATGGGTGCTTTTCTTCTGCCCCTTAAAGCGTGAGAGGACGGAGAGGTGGATTTGTTTACATTTTCCATGGAACACTTAGACGTAGGTCGGGATTTACAGTGCATCGGCGCAAGCAATAACTCCGAAAAACGGACTGTAAAAAAAGCGATTGTTATGTTACACTTTAAGACGACAGAAAAAACGTTGTACGTATGTACCCTCTATTCTATCGGATAAATCTGCAGGCAACCGGGTAGGTTGGTTTGCTGCATGTTTACACATATAGAACGCTCATATCTCCGTACACAGATAGGGGGAGAAGTTCCAAAAAGTCACGCCACGCAGCGCAGCCCCCTGCAAGGCTGAGCTGCGTTGCACAACAGAGAGGGAGCAGGAGAGCGCCATATCTTTAGAGATATGTCTCTCCCCTCCCATTTCCCTTGCGCTGGCGTTGATTTCAGTTGTTGTGCACCATGCACACACCTTAGCGCCGCAGCGCTAGGATGTATGCATGAGTGTAGCATATTTTGTACTGGAAGGGTACCCTTCCTGTACAAAATACTATGCTAGGTACGATGCAAAGCTTTTCCCACTTTGCATAGGTGCTGCACAGTGCAGCACGCATGGAAAGTCGGAAAAGCACAGTGAAATTAAAGCATTTCTCCTGTTAGCGCCTCCTTTGAAGGGGCGTTAACTTTTGGTGCAAATCTTTGTAATTATGGTTTTGGTCAAAAGGCATGGGTGGATGCATGGCAACGCCCATGTACCACCCATGTAACGCCCCCTCGGCGCAAAATAATGCAAAGCAGTCTTTGCACTACTTAGAGAGTGCTTTCCAGTTGCGCTGGTTAGCATCACTTTTGTGGCGCTAAACCAGCGCAAAAGGTTTGAAAATCTCCACCCTGCTTTGTTGGAGGCTGTACAGTGAAAGTTAAATATGTTCTTTGCGGGTTACACGTGCCAAATGTAGCCTTAAACACAAAATCAAGTGCCCCACATGGCCAATGATGAAAAATAGATAAAGAAGCACAACTTACACATGAATTTAAGGTGCTTGAGAATTTATCTCATATATCAATTTATATTATTTTTTCACGATTTTCCATTTTATGATAGTCTTATCCATTTGGTATAACCAGAAAACAGGCAAACAACAAATTTACATGGGTCAACACCAAACATAACACAAGATGAACAAAAACATTTAAAAACACAAAGACGAATGAAAATACGTAGGTTGTTGCCCCAATTTTTCATGAGGTCGAAACTCGTTGGCATTTTCATCTGGGGATTTATAGAGGAGTACCACCTTAATATTAGAACAGTAGCTATGCCTGACAAGTTTCCAATAGTCAAAAAAGGACTATAAATTGATTTTGGAATAGGCTGAGTGTGGGAAGGAAACATTAACCATATAACCCCAGTCTCTTTTGGTTAAGGGGCTTTGAAAAGACACTTGTGGGCTACTTTGGATTTGTTGCCAACAACCTACGTATTTTCATTGGTCTTTGTGTTTTTAAATGTTTTTGTTCATCTTGTGTTATGTTTGGTGTTGACCCATGTAAATTTGTTGTTTGCCGGTTTTCTGGTTATACCAAATGGATAAGACTATAATATAAATTGATATATGACATAAATTCTCAAGCACCTTAAATTCATGTGTAAGTTGTGCTTCTTTAACTATTTTTCATCATTGGCCATGTGGGGCACTTGATTTTGTGTTTGTGATATTGATCCCTCCCCATATTAGGCCTCACTGGATCGAACCCCTTTGCGTCTCTATAAAATGTAGCCTTAAGGCAAGCCTGCTATAGTAAGAGAACATCCACGAGCCACGGAGTTCTGTACGGAAAGCACCGTTTAGTTCCAAAAACTGATCATGTAGTTGTAATTTTAAAGTACTATATTTCGTTTTTTTAGATATATATATATATATATTCCATCAACAAGTTAGCCCGAATGGAAGAGGCCGCAGATAAGTATTAATAATCCATTTACTTGATCAACAGCTACAAGCCGGCAACAGAACTGACAGCAACATCGCAGTTAAGCCAGACGCGTTTCGGGTATCAAAAGTCCCTTAATCATTGGCAATGTTCTGCTTTCATCGTGACAGATTCGCCCACTAATTTTAAACCAAGACCTGCCCCAGTGGGCGGGGCCATTCCCATAGCCTTCTGGTCTTTGTAGTGGCAAATTATTTCCCTCATGTGAGTCCGTCTTACATGAAAGCCAGCAATAGTTCATAATATTTCCCAGTGGGTCGATGCCTCATTCTGCTGTATCGGCCAAATTCTTCGCGCTGAAAATCAGGAAACTTATTCTCCCATAATATCCATGACACCCGTTGGAGCCATGGCGGGCCCCGCAATCATGCGGTGGGCCTCTTCTGCGGCTGGACAAAAGCCGCTAAAAATTCCATCAACAAGTTAGCCCCAATGGAAGAGGCCGCAGATAAGTATTAATAATCCATTTATTTGATCAACAGCTACGAGCCGGCAACAGAACTGACAGCAACTTGGTTTTTAATTTTGCCTTTAAACTGCTGAGCAAATGAGACGGACTCACTTGAGGGGATATTCCGGTACTACAATAACCATAAGGCTCTGAGGACGGCCACGCCCACTGAGGTTGGTTGATTGGAAGTTAAAAGGTGCCGGAAATGCCATCCTGAACTGAGTTGATTACCATTGATGAAGGGAGAAGACTCCCGAAACGCATCTGGTGGGGCTGAGGACTTGATAAACTGTCACCTTGCAGTAACCTGTATGCAGCTGCCTTCATTAAAAAACATTTGAACCATTTACCTACCTCGTGGCTTCTCCCATTGGGGCTAACCTTTCTTGGATATATATATATATATTATTTTTTTTTGCAGTTTTATATAGCGCGAACTCGACCCGAAGGTATTGGAGCGCTTTACATGAGCACCAGTTACGTTACACAAGGGTATTGCAGTTTATTAAGTTGTGGAGCACTTTCTTCATGCAAAATTAGGGAGAATACCTTTTCAGTCCAAGTCCACTAGCTTGAAATCAGCGAAGCAACTATGAACGATTTGATTTAGTTTTGCGTTCTTTGTTGGTGCAGTACTGCCTGAAAGAGCCTCTGTGTGCAGGTGTGATGTGAAGAAGAAAAAAGTTGTTGAATGGTGCCACTTCGTGTCTATTTGTGGTATTACACGTACCATGAAATACATTTTGCAACAGACGTTCAAGCCAGAAATTGCAGATTAAATAAAGACCGCTTTGAAATAGCGTGGGGTTTGAGGCACGGATGAAACTCGGCGTGGGAAAATTATTGTCTCAATACTATTTCCAGGAGTGTTCTAAAACTAGTAATTTGTTTTTTACATGAAGTGTATCTAGTACTACCACGACAGGAAGAAGGTACAAGAATAACAATGCCCTTTTGTGACAGCATGTTTTCATTTTAGAGGGCAATTTATGTGCTCTAACCGACTCTCTCTGCTGCCTTGTCTTTCGTTTCAGATATAATCCACTAGGGTCATGTGACTCAGGCTGTTATTTTAAGATTGTCCTTATTGGATGTCTCGGATCTGGATCAAACCTTTTGTACAATCACAAATTTACAGAGTAAACTGAAGTTTAAAAAGAAAGGCGGATTTAAGTATCAAGTGGACGAAGTAAGATGAAGGCTGTAAAAGGAAGATGGTAGAGAGGCATGGGGACAGTGTGAGTGACAGTCAGGATGAGTACCAGATCAGGGCTGCATAAGAAGAACAGGAGATAGAAGTCGAAAGAATGACTCAGAAACTATCACATAGTTGGATAGATAACGAGACAGAGATAGATGATAGCCAATAACATCTGAAAAGGAGAGTCAAACATAGAATGGAACGGCAAAATAGTCTATTGCAGGCTTGCGACAGGCGAAATCATTCAGGCTTGGTCAGCTTCCTGGCAATGGCGAAGAGGCGTGGCATCAGGGAGCAGAGCCGGCGGGGAGCGAACACTGTGGTGGGCCCCGGGGGAAGCGAAGTCGCAGACTAGTCTTCCCCCGGGGTCTTTCGCGCAGGAGGGCCAGGCTGGGGGTCAAGGGATGGGGTTTGGGGTGGGGTATAAGAATGCAGGGGAGGAGGGCGACTTCCTCTTCCTGCATTCCGGCACCATCTGGAGGGTTAGGTGTTAGTTAAAAGGGATTTTCCTCTTTAGGTAGTGTCAGGAGTGTAGGCGGGTTACGACGTGCTGCGGAGCCACTGGTCGGTGGTTTGGTGGCGTTTGTGCGAGCGGAGGCGCGGGCGTATCAGCAGGAGGGTCGCGTGATGGCAGCGGTGTCTGCCGATGAAGTGCGGGAGGCCCTGCGAGTTTTGGGTCGCGCCAGCCGAGAGGACCTTCTTCGGCCCGGCGTACTAGAGGAGGCATGGGTGGGGCTGTCTCGGGCCCCGCACGCGGCATCTGCCGGAGTGGCGGCAGCGGTGGTGGCTTGTATGGAGGAGCCACCACCGGCCGCAAAAGTACGTCTGGGAGGGGGCGGGCGGGGTTAAAAAAGAGGCGGCGACGCATGGAGGACGGCGCCGGAGCCTGCCTCCGCGCTTGGGCGACAGTGAGGGGGAGGCGGGAGGGCCCCCGCGGGAAGGGGGAAGGCCGGGCGGGCTGCAGGGGCCCCGAGGGCAGAGAGACGCGGCCGGGCGGGAGGGGAGGGGGTCGAGGACTCCCATGACGGCGGCTGGCTCTGGGGTCAGTGTGAGGCAGGTGGGGAGCCTGGGGGGGGGCTGAGTGATGCGAGTGGGGCACAGTGGATGCTACAGGATTTGGAAGACCCGGAACAGGTCAGTGCAGAAGGGCAATGGGTGGACGCTCCCATTGACCTTTCCCATGGTTCAAGGGCGGGCAGCATTATGCCCGGGGGGGGCGCAGAGAAGGGACACGGGGATACTGGCTGGGTGGGGGATGGGGAGATTCTGACGCAGGTTTTGGCAGGGGCAGGGCAAGGGGACCGGAAACAAAGGGTAGGGGAGGGGGGGTTCTTTCCCCCCCAGCCTTCCCCGATGGGAAGGCATGTCACTTGCAGAAAAGATCAGGGAACAACGTCAGATCATTCAGGAGACTGAGGCGCGGTGGGCGGCGATGAGTGCGGCCAGGGGTGAGGAGGGTTGGGACGACAGGGCGGAGGGGCCTCCCACGCCCACTTCTGAGGAGGAACGGTGGGCTGAACAGGAGAATAGGGTCAGGGAGGCTAGGGGCAAGTGCGTGTGGGTGGGGGACGACGGGCACCTTCAGTCAGGGGTAGGGACGGCCAGGACGGCTCTGAGGCCCGATGGTGCCGGGGCCCGCCCAGTTTGGAGCGACCTGGGGGGTGGGGGAGACCCAAGCTGGCAGAGGTCGGCAGAGTGTTGGGTGGCACGGCAGGGCGGGGCGCAAGACGGCCCCTGGACACCGGCTTGAAGTAGCAGGGGGGTCCACGGCAGCCTTCCCTCCGGCGCCGGAGCGGGCAACGGCGTTGTGTGTGGCAGGTGGTAGTGGAATGAGTGCGAAGAAGAGCAAAGGCGTGAAGAGAGTGGTGCGAGAGGTGTTGTGGACGCCTGTTGAAATGGAACCTGAGGTGGAATTGGATTATGACACAGAGAGTGAGGAGCTGGAAGAAGGGGAGGTGAGGGATGACGAGAACAGGACAAGGGGGGAGAAGAGCAACGGCAGAGTTGGTGTTTTGCAGGTAGCAAAACCAACGAAGGGCAAGGCGAAGGTGGATAACCCGAGATCGAACAGCGTCAGAGGACGGACTGGAGCGACACAGACGGCCTTGACAGGTGAGGGGGCATGGTGGGTGGCTTGGGACGGTGGGCCGAAGGAAGGGAGGAAGAAAGTTTGCCGGTCGGTAGGTGTGGGAGATGGGTCAGTGAGGGACGCCATAGCGACACCGCAGGGCGGAGCAACGGGGGGGTAAGAAGGTGTCGGTAGCGGGAGTACAGACTGACAAGACGGACGGGACGGATGACAAGGCGGACAAAGGGGAGGACAAACATCACAAAAAATTGCCTCATATGGGACTGGCCATGCCACTGGGGTCGCATTTGTCGGATAAGACTAGGAATAGAATATGGAAACACGAATATGTGGATGTGTTTAAACTCTTGCACAGGGAGATACAAGCGAAGGAGGGTTCTAAGGAGGAAGAATGGGAACTTACGAGGCAGCCTAGGGTCCCCGTGAATATGGAGAACTGGACATCAGCCTTTCTCATTTATGCTAGTATTTATTGCGAGAAGCATCTGGACAGGGCCATAGCATTTCTGAAATATATGGATATCATTAGGAAGGCTCAGATGCATTTTGGGGGTTTTGCCTGGCTGAGTTACGGCGAAGAATTCCGGGCAAGGATTAGCGTGAACCCAGATAAGCCTTGGGGGGAAGTGGATCAGGAACTGTGGATGCAGTGGATGTCATCCACGCAATCATCAGCATCCACCCACATGCCAGTGGTTTGCTGGTCACTTACCGGTCTTTTCCGCCGCATCCCGCCCACGGTGGGGCGGGAGGAAGTAATCCCAGTTCAGGGGGCGCAAGGACGCCTTCCAAACCTGGAGGAAGCAATACCAGAGCGTGTTGGAGTTACAACAGGGGGTATTGCTCACGTTACCCCTGTAAGTTCAAGCATGAGTGCTCCAAATGTGGAGGCCGTCATGCACTTACCCAATGCTTTACCTTGGCCACGCCCTCAGAACAATGGCGAGCCACGAAAGGGAGGAGAGAAGCTGGGAAGAAGGGCGCCTACACCAGTTAAGATTGAGGTGATGGGGCCTTGGCTCTCTCGCTACCCCAACAGGGAGGCGGCCTTGAAGATTCAGTGGGGTTTCACGGAGGGCTTTCGGGTGGGGTATCAGGGCCCTAGAGAGAGGAGATGGGCGGACAACTTGAAATCAGCCAAGGAATTACCGGAGGTGGTGGCAGCCAAATTGAAGAAAGAGGTAGACGAAGGCAGGATAACGGGCCTGTTTGACGACTAGCCCGTGGATGACTTGATCATTTCCCCACTGGGAGTGGTGCCTAAAAAGGAGCAGGGTGAGTTTCGCATGATACATCACCTCTCGTGCCCCGAAGGGCAGTCTGTGAATGATTTCATCGCTGAAGCAGACTCGAGAGTGCACTATGCCTCAGTGGATGATGCGGTCCGCCTAGTGCGGGTGTGTGGGCCGGGGGCGGAACTGGCGAAGTGCGACGTGAAATCGGCCTTCCGCCTACTGCCCATACACCCTGCGGATTTCTCGCTACTGGGGATGCAATTTGCAGGTGCCATCTACGTGGACAAGGTGCTGCCCATGGGGTGTGCGATTTCCTGCACGCTGTTCGAGATGTTTAGCACATTCTTGCAATGGGCCTTTACACAGATCAGTGGGCATCGGGAGGTTTCTCACTACCTAAATGACTTTCTCTTTCTGGGAAGGGCACATTCGGGGGACTGTGGCAGGGCGCTGTCACAGTTCCAGGAGATGACACATCGCTGTGGAGTCCCTCTGGCGCCGGAGAAAATGGTTGGGCCCAGCTGTAGGTTGACATTCTTGGGAATCGAACTGGACTCGGTTCAGTGGATGGCCCGGCTCCCTGACGCAAAGGTGGCAGAGATAAAGGCGTGCCTGTTGTGGGCAATTGGGGAAAAGAGGATCGCGTTGAGGGCGGTGCAACAACTGTTGGGTTTCCTGAACTTTGCGTGCAGGGTGGTGCGGGCAGGATGGACGTTCTGCAGACGACTCGGCATGGTCATGTCGGGTGCAGTCCTACCGCACCACAGGGTTCGGGTTTCCATGGGGGTCCGAGCAGATCTGAGAACATGGCTGACTTTCTTGACTGATTTCAATGGGGTGTCACTGGATTTTGTGGAAGAAAAAACGGTTTGGCAGGTGCAAATTTACTCCGATGCAGCTGGATCAGCGGGCTTTGGGGTCTTCTGGGATGGCAGGTGGTGCGCGGAGGACTGGCCGGCTCATTGGGTGAAGCAAGGGAGAAGCATTGCGTTTCTTGAATTTTTTCCCCTGTTGGTAGCGCTGTAGGTGTGGGGTTCTGAATTTCAGAATCGGTCGGTATTGTTTCATGTGGATAACATGACTGTTGTTGAGTTGGTCAACCGGCAAAAAGCAAGGGATCTGAGGGTGTTGCGACTGTTGCGGAGCTTTATGCTAAAATGTTTGCAATTGAATGTGGTGTTTCGAGCAAAGCACGTCCCTGGGGCGAATAATGACATTGCGGATGCTTTGTCTCGTTCGCAGTGGCGACGGTTCCGGCAACTGGCACCTGGAGCAGATCAGTTCAAGACCAAGCTGCCGGACGGCATCTGGGCCTGGGGGGAGTGAGGGTGATAGGCCTGGTGGAGAAGTCTATAGCCGACACCACAAGACGAACCTACAGACTGGCCTGGGCGGAGTTTGGATCCTTTATGGGCTGGTGCGGGGAGACGGCAACCGGAGCCCGCTCAACTATGGAACAAGGAGTGTTACAATTTGTTTTACATTGCATGGACAGGGGTCTGTCTTCCACGACGATAGCAGGGAAGCTGGCAGGAGTGTCTTTCTATTGCAGTTTGTTTTTTGGGTTTGATCCGACAAAGGATGTGATCATTAGCAGAGTACTCAAGGGTTGGGGCCGGGAGAGGGGGGGGGAGAAAAGGGGTGCTAAGGGAAGTGATTACTTTTGAATTGTTGGTCAGGCTGGTTGGGGCGTTGCCTTTGTGTTGTTACGACGGTTTTGAGGTTACGGTTTTCCGTTTATGTATGGTGTGGATGTTTTTTGGGGCTTTCAGGGTGTCCGAATTGCTGGGCACAAGAGGGGCAGGTGGGAGGAGGTATGAGGAGGTCAGGTTGGATGGGGGCCGTCTGGGTATTTGGCTGGGACAGTCCAAGACGGATCAGTTGGGACGTGGCAAATGGGTTTGGTTGAACGAGAGTGGCTGCGCGGGAGCATGTCCGGTGGCAGAATGGCAGAGATTTCTGCAGGCGACCCAGGTTCCGGTGGGGCAAGTCTTTTGTCATGCATTGGGGGCGAGGGTGACGGCGTCACAACTATTGGCGGTTTTGCGCATGTCTTTGCGGCGGTTGGGTATGCATCTGGCTGGTTTTGGGACTCACTCTTTCCGCATTGGGGCGGCGACGGCGGCAGCGCGTCTGGGTTGGTCCTGGGACAGGATTAGGCAGATTGGGCGGTGGAAGTCTAGGTGCTGCGAGCACTATGTGCGTAAATGAAGGTGATGGGGATGGGGTATTGGCTGGCGGGGGGGAGATTGGGGTACAATGGGTGTGGTACTAATGCTTTTTTCTCGTCGTAGGTTGTGTGGGTGGCCCGGGGATCGCCGGTCACTCATTCGTGCATTGGGCCTCAAAGTATGCGGAGCAACAGGTATACGGCCATAACCTGGGACTCAAAGGAAGTCATCACGAGGTACATTGGTGGGGAAAAGGGGGGATGCGATGGGGGGCACTATTGCCCTGGCTCGCAAAGCTTGTCTCCCAGAAAGGATGCCCGGACTTATTAATACTAACCCTGGGCGTTGTACTACGCTACGCTCGCGGAGCGTGCATAGTTTGCGCTACTACGCACTACGTGAATTGCACGTAGCACAGTGCAAAAACGCGTAGTGTAGCGTAGCGGGCATTTTTTGCTTGCTCGCGGTCCTCAACATCAAGTTGGCGACCGCGAGCGAGCAAAATCAACATCCCGGCGAGACTTTTTCCTCGTTCGCGATCAGCAACATCAAGTTGCCGATCGCGAGCGTGGAAAATAAACCTCCCGGCGAGATTCTCAACGCGGGGAGGTCAGGTTTCTCATTGCGAGTGGTCGCGTATGCTCGCGACCGCTCGCGATGAGAAACTACCAGTCCGCGTTGAGAAAGCTGCCGCTCGAGTACAAATCTACTCGAGCGGCAGAAAACGACCGCTTGCACTGTGCAAGATGCCGTTTGCAATGATTGCACAGTGTGGACAAGCATCCGGAACTGTGCAATCAGTGCGAACAGCATTTCCCTACCGCACTACGCAGTTCGCGTAGCTACGCGTAGCGTGCGTAGTGCGAAGTGCACTTCGCGTAGCGTGCGAAGTGCACTTCGCGTAGCTACGCGTAGGGCTACTATGCGAACTACGCCCAGGGTTAATTAATACTGCATTTGGGAGAAAACGATCTGATTCGGCTGTTGGGTTTGGCGCTCTTACAGCTGATGCAAAGAGACTTGGAGATCATGAAACAAAGAATGGCAGGGACCTGCATAGCATGGACAGAATTTGTTCCCCGGAAAGTATGGAGAGGGGCAATAAAGCATGGGGCCGTGGAAAAAGCCCGGAGGAAACTTAACAGAGCGATGAGGGTCTTTTGTGGGGAGAGAGACATTAAAGTGATTGCTCATACAGGACTGAGACTGGAGGAACCGCTCCTGTTCAGGGATGACGGTGTGCATCTTTCGAGACTGGGAAACGCATACTATATGATGGAGATGAGAGATGTGGTCAGCAAGTTGTGGAATGAGGCTATTTGGTGTAAGAGGAATGTTTGAGTAGGAGGGCGAAAGATGCACAGTATGACCCGGGGGGGAAGGTAATCACCCTAAAGGGGGTTCCCTGGTTGGCGGTACTTGGGAGGGGTGGGAGAGTCACTGACGGGCGCACCCATCCCTCGGGGGGGAAGAGTGAATGATGGGGGGTCCGGAGGCATGAGTGTAATGCCAGGTGATACAGGGGAGCCCAGACGTGGGTCCCGTGCTCTCCATGCCACTGGAATCAAGCTATCCTGGCTGAAGAGGGGTGAAACCCCGAAACCGGTCCTAGGATGCTTGTTTCCAGTCCAGGGAGAGCCTGGCTTGGCAGTTCGGGCTGGACTGTTTCAATGAGGCACAGGGTCAAGACTGATTTGCATATGGCTGGGTTCAAGCTGGAATGGCATGGTGAGCAAAAAAACAATGGATTTAGGCCCAGATCTCTGTACTGGGGTGAATGTATGACATTGTTCTGCATTCTGTCCATCAACTGTTGTTTTTGCATTTGTCACCCCGAGTGGGACGGGTATGCCCAGACGTGGGTCCAGTGCTCTCCATGCCACTGGAATCAAGCTATCCTGGCTGACGAGGGGTGAAACCCCGAAACCGGTCCTAAGATGCTTGTTACCAGTCCAGGGAGGACCTGGCTTGGCAGTTTGGGCTGGACTGTTCCCATGAGGCACAGGGTCAAGACTGATTTGCATATGGCTGGGTTCAAGCTGGAATGGCATGGTAAGCAAAAAAACAATGGATTTAGGCCCAGATCTCTGTACTGGGGTGAATGTATGACATTGTTCTGCATTCTGTCCATCAACTGTTGTTTTTGCATTTGTCACCCGAGTGGGACGGGTATGCCCAGACGTGGGTCCCGTGCTTTCCATGCTACTGGAATCAAGCTATCCTGGCTGAAGAGGGGTGAAACCCTGAAACCGGTCCTAGGATGCTAGTTTCCAGTCCAGGGAGGACCTGGCTTGGCAGTTCGGGCTGGACTATTCCCAGGAGGCACAGGGTCAAGACTGATTTGCATATGGCTGGGTTCAAGCTGGAATGGCATGGTGAGCAAAAAAACGATGGATTTAGGCCCAGATCTCTGTACTGGGGTGAATGTATGACATTGTTCTGCATTCTGTCCATCAACTGTTGTTTTTGCATTTGTCACCCCGAGTGGGACGGGTATGCCCAGACGTGGGTCCCGTGCTCTCCATGCCACTGGAATCAAGCTATCCTGGCTGAAGAGGGGTGAAACCCTGAAACCGGTCCTAGGATGCTTGTTTCCAGTCCAGGGAGGACCTGGCTTGGCAGTTCGGGCTGGACTGTTCCCATGAGGCACAGGGTCAAGACTGATTTGCATATGGCTGGGTTCAAGCTAGAATGGCATGGTGAGCAAAAAAACAATGGATTTAGGCCCAGATCTTTGTTCTGGGGTGAATGTATGACATTGTTCTGCATTCTGTCCATCAACTGTTGTTTTTGCATTTGTCACCCCGAGTGGGACGGGTATGCCCAGACGTGGGTCCCGTGCTCTCCATGCCACTGGAATCAAGCTATCCTGGCTGAAGAGGGGTGAAACCCTGAAACCGGTCCTAGGATGCTTGTTTCCAGTCCAGGGAGGACCTGGCTTGGCAGTTCGGGCTGGACTGTTCCCATGAGGCACAGGGTCAAGACTGATTTGCATATGGCTGGGTTCAAGCTAGAATGGCATGGTGAGCAAAAAAACAATGGATTTAGGCCCAGATCTTTGTTCTGGGGTGAATGTATGACATTGTTCTGCATTCTGTCCATCAACTGTTGTTTTTGCATTTGTCACCCCGAGTGGGACGGGTATGCCCAGACGTGGGTCCCGTGCTCTCCATGCCACTGGAATCAAGCTATCCTGGCTGAAGAGGGGTGAAACCCCGAAACCGGTCCTAGGATGCTTGTTTCCAGTCCAGGGAGGACCTGGCTTGGCAGTTCGGGCTGGACTGTTCCTATGAGGCACAGGGTCAAGACTGATTTGCATATGGCTGGGTTCAAGCTGGAATGGAATGGTGAGCAAAAAAACGATGGATTTAGGCCCAGATCTCTGTACTGGGGTGAATGTATGACATTGTTCTGCATTCTGTCCATCAACAGTTGTTTTTGCGCATGTCTCACCAGAAGGGTCTAAAGTGGCAGTTCAGTGAAGTCGGCAGGAGCGAGGAGCGCACAATGAAGGAAGCAAGCAAGAAAAAAAATGGAAGGGGGACAGAACCCCAATATCCTGTCCACTCGGGATCTTAAAAATAATGCTCAAAAGGAAAACAAACTGTCAAAAAGGGATGGAAGCAGAAGAGAGTACATTCACACGTTTTACAACAAGGGTCACAGCTCCTCAATCAGGAGCTAACAGTGAATCCCCCCCAACAAGGGCTCATTACCAACTACTTTCAATCACCAGGCAGCCCACCAATCCTGGACAAGTCTTCTGAAAGGATAGAGGAGGCTACAGTACACAACCCCCAAGCGCTGGAGCCCAACCCGGAGCATTTGGAACTGTACCCCACTGGAAACTCCACTCTTGGGCAAGGAACCCACCCACTTTCTGGAGACAGAGACCAGGAACAGGAACCACAGGAACAGAAAGCACTGACAGTGACACAGCAAACAGCATTCTATCGACTGAAGCCTTGATTCACTGGCGTTGGGATGAGGATAAGGCTGAGGGCAACAAGGGAAAAGAACTAGCGTGAACCACCCCCGATCAGTTACTACCACCTCACCTATTGATTGCTGACAGTTTGACTCACCAGAGACAGAAAACCTCACCGACTCCTGTCTACAAAAACTAGAACTAACAATAGAAAGGACCTTGGATCTCACCCCAAAACCCATTGGGAGAAGGGAAGAAGCAAAAGACCTTCGAGCGAGGGGCTGGCAATAAACAGGCCAGGAAGACCAAGAAGATGACCTCCATTTGAAAGCCATCAGAGAAACACAAAAGTCAAACGCCAGGGCTCTGATCTGGCAGTCAACAAAAATGGAGGTCCAAATTGATCTCTTACAATCAGTAGCTCAATGCCTAGCTAACCAGGGCAACAAGTTGGCAAAACTGGAGGAAACTATCATCCATAATCAGGCCATGATAGCCCGTGCAAGCTTATGCGCCGACATCATAGAAAAGTGGGCAGAGCTGCCAGAAATATTGTGGGACATGGTAGCATTAGCCAAGGGCAAGGGGAACCGACTGACAACACTTGGATCCCTCAAGCCAATGATAGGGAACAAGCACTCAATGTCACTCAAAGGAGAACACAGCCCAGCCATGAGCCCAGAATCAAAGGACTCTGAGGAAGGAAGAAGAAGCACAAACATGGCGGCAACCCCAAGAAGGAGTGACAACAAGGAAGACCCTGAAAGCCCGGACACAAAGGAAGGAGTAGAGCTGATGGAGACCATGGAGTGGGCAGCTGGAGCAAGGACAGAAGCCTTCTTATCTAGGAGGGCAGAGAAAAAGCTGAAAACACAGCTAAAGAGATTGAAAATGAAAAGAAGATCAATCATGCAGGCAATGCTGAACAGCCGCAGACCTAAGGGGAAAAGCAACTCAAGGCCACTTTACCCAATCTTTAACTTTAAACAGCAGATCAGGTCCCAGGTAATCAAGGAAGACAAAGCCGAAGAAACAGAAGTTTCAACGCAACAAAGCAGGCATAAGGCGGCCCAACAACCAACAGGGCTAATACCAGACCCTTGTCAGGTGGCAACACACAGGGTTAGCCTGGGAAAGGAGGACGCCTGCACACAAACAAGGTCTCATGACCCATTGAGACCAGAGGCTCAGAAAGGTCCAAAGGGGTACACCACACTCCCTCTGACGAAGCAGAAGCAAACAGATAGCTGGGCCGGAAGCACAAACAGGACTGTTGGCGAACAACAGTGGCGAATTTCTGACAATCCCTCCCCAAGCCTGGGCCCATGCAGCCCTAGCCCTGGGGGGGGACACGTGTACACGGGATGCACAACGGCCTAAGGAAACGCCCAAAATCCATGAGGTGGTGCTCACGCCCAGGCATCACATGAAAGGCCCTTATGACATCCTAAATAGATCCAACATCCTACGACTTATTGGACATATCGCGTCCTGGACTCAAATCACATCTGAAAACCTGGAGGGGGTAAAGTTCAAAAGGACATATGGAGATAGCCACAGCGACTAAACTCTCCTGGGATTTAGTGAACAAAATCTTTAACAGGCAGTTCTTGGTGAAGCCCAACAACTAGCTAGCTGGGGCATAGACGTAAAAGAACCCAGCCAACCGAAATACCCACTCGTCCTCATACCTCATAATGAGGGGCAGGGGGCCGCATGAATTCTGAAAGGCACAAATCACTATAGAAAGCGGGGGGCAAACACTATAGAATGACCAAGTACCCCAATAAACATCAGCGGAGAGTGCTAATGGGCCAAACTACGCAGATTTCAACAGAGGATCACTAGCAACAGCATTCCTAAGCAGAGACAAAACTTTGGCTGCATAGGAAGTAAAATGGTGGGGCGGGTAGATCACCATCAACCACTAAACATTGACCACCACCAAGACTTAACCTTTATTTCATGGAACATTGCAGGGCTAAGCAAAAGCGCTCGGAACAAGGAAATACGGGACTACCTTGCAAAAGGGGACATTATATGCTACCAAAAAACCTGGGCAATGACAACAACCCCTATAGCCGGCTTCCATGAACATTGGATAACTGCCACAAAAAAAAACATCTTCGGACGGCCATCAGGGGGTCTCTCGGTTTTCATAAGTCATGCCCGTAAACTCAAAACCACAGAAATAAGAGTAAATTCTCCAGACCTGCAAGCCATGACAATTGACGGGCTCAGGGCGAGCCGTCAGCCGTTTCGCCTGCTGTTAATAAATTGTTATATCAATCCGGCACTGACAAAAGCTAGCATGGAATTCCTCATCACCACACTGGAAGAAGTATTAATCAAATATGAGCATCGCAATGTGATTATTGCTGGTGATTTCAATACGAGAGGCCTGGAAAGGGCTTTAGGCATGCTAAGTAAAGGGCACAAGGCTGGCCCATTGCTCTCTCTTCTTAAAAACTTTAAACTTCACTCGACTCACCATACAAAGAAATTAGGCTCCCCCTCGTGGTGCCCTAAACTGACCTTAAGGAACATATCCACAATTGACTATATTCTAACTAACGAGAAGTTGGCTAATAAGTTGAGTGACTTCACAGTCAATGACAGAAGGGAAAGCGATCATAGGCCTCTATGCGTAACCTTCCACTTGTGAATGGAATCTGCAGACCTCTAGAAAGTAATGGGTGAACCCACAGGAGATGAATGCTTCAGAGTACTTAAAAGAATAAAATGGACAACTAATCTCAGAACCAAATTACAGGAGTGGACAACAACATGGGAAGTACGCTCGATGATGGAGGCCCACCCGAGGGTAATAGGATACTGGGAAGCCCTGATGGATGATTTATGGCAGAAACTGGGGGGAAACCAATGCAAAAAAAGCTTTCCAACACAGTATCATCTCCCAAGAAGCCATGAGTACCGAAGTGCCTGATTCAATGTAAACGCACCCTCAAGAAGGCACTCAGGGTAAAAAAGAAAAGAGGAACATCGCCAGTAGTGGTCCCCATAGCCGCACTGAGAACAGCATACAGGAAAAAAGTAGGCGAGTACAAGAGAAAGGACACTGAACAGAAATGGCTCACAGTATTCACCTTGATAAAGGAAAAGAACAACGCCAAACTATGGAGATATATCAACCGTCTTAACTCCCAAAGTACAAGAAAGGAGAATAGTATTGCAAGCAAATAGTGGGAAGCGTATGTAAAAGGACTATTCTCAAGAGACTTGCCAGCTGCCGAGTATGTCTTCTCCAAGAAGACCCCGAAAATAAGCCATGACATGGAACTCCACTCTAAGAGCACACTGGAAGTAGGACCAGAGACGATTGAAGCCGACGGCTTCTCAGACCGAGAGATAACAAGGATGATCAGGACAATGAGAAACAATGGGGCTCCAGGACCAAATGGCATTCCAGCCCTGGCATTTAAATCAGCTCAAGCATTCTTTGCCTCAATTCTTACCCCACTATACAAACATGCTTATTCAATGGCAATAATACCACAATCATGGAAAGGATCAGTTCTTTTTCCCATCCATAAAAAAGGCCATCACTCTAATCCTGCCAATATAGGCTAGTGGCCCTGCTCGATGTAGAAGCCAAAGCCTATGCGAAATTATTACTGAAAGAGTTGGAGGACTGGTCAAACAAAAACAGAATTCTCCCATTCCATCAGACCGGGTTCAGGGCAAACAGTTCAACAATGGACAACATCAGGGCCCTGGCCTACCTCTCTAAACAAGCGGTCAAAGACAGGCACTCGCCGCTGTTCTGCTACTTCATAGACTACAGCACGGCCTTTGACAGAGTTGACAGAGGCAGACTATGGGGAAAACTGGCAGCCTGGGGGATTCCACCATAACTTTTGAAAGCAACCATAGCTCTCTATGAGGGGACTTGGGTCCAGGTCAAAACAAGCCCCACAGCCTTATCATCAAGAGTCGAAACCAACAATGGCCTGAAGCAGGGTTGCATCCTGGCCCCATTATAATTCAATATTTATACTGCAGATATGGGGAGTGCCCTGAAAGAAGCCAGTCTAGTGCCCCCGAGACTGGGCAAGGTGAGACTGGGAATACTCCAGTATGCTGATGATACAATAGTAACGGACCACACCAGGGTGGACCTCCAAAGAGTTTTAAAGGAGCTGGGAAAGTACAACAAGGAAAACTGCCTGACAATCAATCAGAGCAAAACAAAGATAATGATATTTGGTAAACATCCCCACAAAAAGCAAGCTACTTGAAAACTGGGAGACCATCAAATAGGGACAACAGCAGCCTATGACTACCTTGGGGTTTGGCTATCTGACAGGGCCACTTCGGCAACACACACAAAACATCTAATCGCCAAAACCAACTGCGCAATCCTCAAACTGAGGCACTTAAGCCAACGCCTGTCAAGCCCAACAGCAGAGCCAATGCTGACGGTCCTCAAGGCAAAACTAATACCGGCCGTTAACTATGGCCGCCTTGCCTTCCCGGGAGCTTTAGACAAATTCATAGCAGCAGCTCAGGTCAAAGTCTACAAGACAGTGCTGCAAGCACCCAGGTACGCAAGGAACACCAGGCTATGACTGGAATTAGGGCTTTGCAGACCAAAACTGGCACTTCAGGGGGACTTAATCAAGTATTACATCAGGGACCTCAAAGCCTCAAACAACACCCTTAAATATCATTTGGAAACGATCTTCAGGGAAGCGGACTCCCCTTGGCACATCAAGCTGGGCAAAGCTCTAGGGACCCTGAATATCGAAGCAGAAAGTTTATCCCTACCTGACATTCCGCAAAAGGCCTGGTCAAACGCAATGAAGCAGCAAGTCCGCTCCATCTCGTATGAAAAGGATCAAGCCGTACTCCGCTACAATACCATCACGAAGGCACTGGATGAATCCTATACTCTGGGGAAAGCCCAACAGTACCTACAGGAAGCACTAGGAGTCCAAGCTCGCAGGAGAATTCTTTTCATGAGGCTCATGTCACGGGCCTTAAAATTTCAGACTGTAATCCAGCATGGGCACGAGAAGACGGTGCAGCCTCTTGTCGGCTATGCAACTATAATCCTGGCCTCACTTATTATGCTGCTGCCCTAAATTGGCCAGCGAACGACAAAGGTTGCTTCGCCCTATTTTTAGGGCCCATGGCACAAGGTCCTGCAAGGAGGTGTCGGACTGGTGTCTCTTGGAAACAAAAACATATATCCTCACAAGAGTGGCAAAGTTTATACATTTAATCAGACAGGCTTTAGAAGCACGTTCATAAATGCATTACCATATAGAACAGCTGTGCAAACTCACGCGCTCTCAAAATTTCACATACTGTTTAACGGACTACAAGGGCAAAGAAGAGACACACAGTCACTTTTAATTGGTTTTATTGAAATGCTTGTGCAACATGAAATTTACCCCTTGCTCAACGGCAAAAAGGGATTTCGCAACAAAAGACTAACTGCTGGCAATAGGGGACCAAGCAGACGGAGGGTTCGAGGGAGGGGAGAGGCAAGAAGGGTGGGTGCTGATTTTAGTTGGTTTTACTGTAAAGATTTTAAATAATCGAACGGTCAAATAAAAAAGAAAAAAAAATGTCTATTGCAGAGACCCACATAGAGAGAACAAGAAAAACGCAGTCACGAAGCAACCAAAGTTTGATTCTGTCTACAATAAGAAAGAGGCACTGTTAAAAAAAAAAAAAAAAAGTTTAGACTGTGAAAATGTTAGCATGGCATACCTGACAGCAGGTTTTTTTTCTTTTTGTGAAGACAAACCCCCACGAAGGGGGTCATCAGAAAACAAACACAACCGATTGGACCGATTGTCTTCCAGCAAATGGAGGATCTTTGTAGACTTTTACACCAAGGGTAGTAAGGGTTGGTGTGGTGCTTCTGGCTACATTTTCCTTCCATATTGTATGAATCATTAGTATTGCAGTTCCTTCTTGTCCACAATAACTTCCTGTAGAGAATGCTTCACTAGAGCTCTGCTAGGCATTGGGTCTACACATGTAGAACTCTGTTTCAAGCAGTTCCCATATAGAACAGGCTAGTTGTTAGCCTATTATTTACAACTTACAGTCTCCTATTAAATATTCTATTTCAGTCTTACTCTGATTGTGTGGAAATGTATTTAGATCATTTCATTGCAGGGAATCAATAAATTATTTCACTTCATCAATATCTGCATTCCAACTCAGAAAGAGATCAATGTAGCTCATGCACAACAAGATGTGTTCCTTTATTGCCTCATGAGCAGTGCCTTGTACCACCTGCTCCTCCATCCAGCCCCAAAACAAAATGGCATAGCAGGGAGTGAAGCGGGTGCCCATTTCAATGCCTAGCATTGTCTGAAATAAGTCTCTTCAATTACAAAAAGGATTTCATACAGACAAAAACTGATCAATTGTAACAACCCAGCAGTGTGGTCCTATTGTATGATAGGCCACCCTCTGAAATAGCCAACTGCAGGCTATCAGCCCTTGCAGAGTATATACACCATTCCAAAAATCAACATCCAAGGTAATTATTACATAGGTAAGTTCCCATTCAATACCACCAATCTTGGCTAGGAAGGCAGTACTGCTCGTACAATGTAATGGAAGGGAAGAAACAAAAGGACCAATAAATAACATAAATAAATGGCTGTCTTCTGAAGTATTCATCCACGTGATTATACAATAGATCTCCCTGGTATGTTCCTGTGATGTTTAAATATCTTAAGTAATAAATAGAAACAGGGAACTCTAGGTATATTGATTTTCAAAAAACAATTTTCATCAAAATCCAGTATATCCCGCTCCTTTCATTACCGCAACAGCTTATGGTATCTTCTAATGGTTTCTGTATGTACCTACCACCTCATAAAAGATCTCATAATACCTGAGGTAAAAAGTTGTTGATAATTCTGAGCCCTGTATTACTTAACCCCTTCGATGCTTATGACGAGCTGGACTCGTCATGGCACACAGTGCTCGTGTGCTCATGACGAGTCCAGCTCGTCATAGATTCCACCCACGGGGAAGCGCTGGCGCTCCCCGTGGGGATCCGATCGTTGTTTTTTTTTCGGGGAAGGCAGGGGAAGGGCTTCCCCTGCCTCCCCCCGCCCCCCCCCTTAATGACGTCAGCACGTGAGGCGCGTTGACGTCATTGGGGGTTTCCCTTTGTTCCCGGACGCGCTGGAATCCATTTGTTTCCAGCGCGTCGGGGAATAAGGTGAGCTTTGGCTCCGGGGAGGGGGTTTGCAACAAAGAGGCATCGAGGGAAAGGAAAGGGTTTTCCTTTCCCCGATGCCTCTTTGTGCATTCCTGCTGCACGATCATGCGATCGTGCAGCAGGAATGCCACTAGACACCAGGGATTTTTTTTTTTTTGTTAAAAGCAAACGAAAATACTGTTTTGGGGAGCGGCCCCTTGTGCAAGGGTCGCTCCCCTTTTGGGGGCCATATGTTTTTGGTGCTCTGCCCCCCTGGGGGGGAGGGGCAGTTTTTTTTATATAGCTCGGGCTTTACCCGAAGGAGTCAAAGCGCTTCACAATAGTGTAAGCATTATATAAAAGCAAGCGTTACATTACATGAGGAAAAAGTGACAATTGTGCAAACAACAAGATACAAAAAGGTATGCGTTACAAGAGGAAAAAGTGACAGGTGTGCATGATACATGAGATGCAAAATACAAATAGAGGTATAATACTGCAATAAGTGGCAGTCACTCAGAACACACTGGGAAGGCACTTCTATAGGCATGGAGTACAGAATTTCCTATAGTGGAAGAACTTCCTTGAGGGAGTAGAGAGGGCGTGAATTAAACAGGAGACTTAAAATGAAGGGTACACAAATCCAACACAGCACGCAAGGGTGAGGAATGTACAGGAAAAAGTACAAATTTACAATGAAGAGCGAACTTCCTAGAGGGGCTGAGAGTGAAAGTATTAGTTCTGAAAGTGTCTTTGGAAGAGAAGAGATTTGAGGTCAGCTTTGAAGATCCGGGTAGAGGAGGTGGCACGGAGCAATGGGGAAGCGAGTTCCAGATTCTCACCGCATTGCCTGATAAGGATTGCGCCATCGATCTTTCCCTTTTGAAGACGGGGGGGGGCTCAAGCAGAAGCTTTTCCGTATTGCGAGAAGGGCGAGAGCCACCGGACAATTTCAATTTATTCGCCAGGTAACGAGGGGAGGACGTGTGTAAGGCTTTGTGTGTGATGCAGGCAGCTTTGCCTCGATCGGAAGCCATCGAAGAGAGGACAGGATAGGAGTGACGTGGTCGCTTCATTTAGACCCTGAAATGAAGCGAGCTGGTGAATGGAGGATGGATTTGAGAGGGGAGAGGTGGGATTTGGGTAGGCCCGTCAGAAGAGAATTGCAATAATCCAGTCTTGAGAGAACCAGAGATTGTACCAATCCAAGATTGAACAGGAGGAGGTGAGAGAGAGGTAGAGAGGAGGAGGAATTCAGTTTTGGCGGGATTCAGAATGAGTTGGTGAGCTAACATCCAGTTGTGAATAGAGTTGAGAGTAGAGTTGAGTAGTGAGAGATCATGTGCGGAAGATAAAGGTATCTTCCCACTAGTCCACCAGGCATTTATTTGTGGAAAGTGACCCCTTGGGCAAGGGTCACTCTCCTTTGGGGGCAATATTTGTGGCTGTGTCTGCCCCCAGGAGGGCAGATCGCCATGTTTTTTAAAAATTGGGCCCACTAGACCACCAGGGATTTGTTTGAGGGGAGTGGCCCCTTGGGCAAGGGTCGCTCCCCTATGGGGAGCATTAATTTGGCCGTTTCTGCCCCCTGGGTGGGCAGATCGGCTGATTTTTTTGTATGGCCACTAGGCCACCAGGGATTTTTTGTGGGGAGTGGCCCCTTGGGCAAGGGTCGCTCCCCTTGGGGGCATTGTTTGTGGCTGTCTGCCCCCATGGGGGGGCAGATGTTGCCTTTTTTATATTTGGCCCACTAGACCACCAGGGATTTGTTTTTGGGGAGTGGCCCCTTGGGCAAGGGTTGCTCCCCTTTGGGGAGCATTAATTTGGCCGTTTATGCCATCCTGAGGGGCAGATCGGCTGATTTGTTTTTTTGTAGGTCCACTAGGCCACCAGGGTTTTTATGTTGGGGAGCGGCCCCTTGGGCAAGGGTCGCTCCCCTTTATGGGAGGATGATTGTGGCCATTTCTGCCCTCTTTGGGTGGCAGAATAGCAGTATGTTTTAGGCCCATCTGCCCCCAAGGAGGGCAGAAGCCACTAGACACCAGGGTTTTTTAATTTTTGTGTTGGGGAGTGGCCAAAAGGGCAAGGGTTGCTCCCCTTTTACGGGGGTGAATATTTTATTTATACTCTTTGGCCCACCTACCCCTTAGCTTGGCTGGTGGATTGGGTGTGGACTGGTGCATTATTTGCATATGTGATTGTAATGTTTTTTTTCTCCTTTTTATTCTAGTGTAACGCTTTTGATTCCTGTTTGCGGTTTCGGCAGTGGTTGTTCTGCAGTTTTGCGTAATTGCATTTATTTGGTAAGAAAAATATTTTTGTTGTGTGTACTCCAAATGAGTATTATTGTCATGCATGAATGAATTTTTTGTAAGTGGTGTCATAATGGCAGCATATTTGTTAGTGTTCAGAGCATGAAATTCTTTGCGATGTTTTGCATTGTCTTATGTGTAATTTTTTTTTCTTCTTTTTTAGTGGGATATTGTTGATCCTTACTGTGTCTGTGCAGAGTAGGTGGTGGTGAGTCTAGCTGCTTCTGTCACGTGAGTGGTATAGTGTTGGAGTATATTGGTCTTTGTGATAAAGCTACATTTTGTTTATTTCTTTTTTTTACAAAGGGTTTGTTGTTGTTGACTTGTTTGACAAGTAACCTTTATTAGTAAGCATTATGGCTAGCCGTAGAATGACTGCTCAGCAGGTGGTTGATTTTCTTCTTGAATCTTCCTCTGAGCAGGATTATGAGACTGACACTGCGTCTGAGGGAGAGGAGGGAGGGGAAGATTCAGGCAGTGAGTTTTCTCTCCACATGGAATCATCGGATGATGAAGGTACTCTCAGTGCAGATGAAGTGCCTGTTTTAGAGGAGGATACTACTGTGCCGATGGTGCAAGAGGCATCTGGATTGCAGCCTGGGGCTGCTAGGCTTCCTACTGGAAGTGCTGGACTCTGGGTTGATCCAAACATGGTGCAGCCGGTGTTGCCTGCCTTTAGTGGTTATGCAGGGTGTAGAGTGGATTGTGAACATTAATTGCCTATACAGTATTTTCAGTTGTTTATGGATGATGTATTTTTGGGTGAGATTGTTGAGCAGACTAATTTGTATGCTGAACAGTTTTTGAGGGACAACAGTGCCAGACTTAGGCCCCATTCTAGAGCTACCCGGTGGAGTCCCACAAATCTGGAAGAGATGAAGAAGTTTTTGGGTTTGACTTTTTTGATGGGTTTGATAAGGAAGCTGTCCATGGGTTCATATTGGTCTACCAGTCCCTTGATGGCAACGGCCATATTTCCTGCAGTTATGACTCGTGATCGGTATTTACTTTTGCTTCGGATGCTGCATTTTGTTGATAATGGTTTGGCGTTGCCACGAGATCACCCTGAATGTGACCGTCTTTTTAAGATTCGGCCTGTTCTTGATCACTTTGTAGATCGATTTTCAGAGATCTATACTCCAGGGAAAGAAATATCTATTGATAAGTCTTTGGTCCTGTTCAAGGGCCGTTTGGTTTTTAGGCAGTACATTCCTAGCAAGAGGGCACGCTATGGAATTAAGCTGTATATGTTGTCTGAGAGTAGGACAGGATATGTTTTTAATTTGCGTGTGTACACTGGTAGGGATTCCACTATTGACCCCCTGGTTGTCCGTCCACTTTTGGAGTTTCAGAGAAAATTGTGTGGGATCTTGCTAGAGGACTGTTTAACAGAGGCCACCATTTGTACCTTGATAACTTCTACACTGCTGTGCAATTGTTTAAGGAATTGTTCAAAGTGGACACTTTTGCTTGTGGCACAATCCGCTCTAACCGTAAAGGTTATCCAAAAGAGCTTGTTTGCAAAAACTTCAGAGGGGACAGTGCAGTTCCTTGCGTAGTGATGAACTACTAGCTGTGAAATTTGTGGACAGGAGGGATGTGTACATGCTGACTACCATCCATGATGAGAGTACTTCACCTGTGGCTGTTTGGGGTCAGATTGCTGAAGTGCGCAAACCTGTGTGCATTTTAGACTACAATAAGCACATGGGTGGTGTTGATAGAGTAGATCAGAGGTTGGAACCTTACACTGCTATTCGTAAGGCTTACATTTGGTATAAGAAGTTGGCCATCCATCTCTTCAATTTAGCAACTTTCAATGCTTTTGTTGTGTTCAAGGAGTGTTCTCCTGCGTCAAAGTTGACTTTTGTTCAGTTTCAGGAGTCTATCATAGGCAGCCTTGTTGTTGTGGAACAGGCAAGTGTTCCTAGAGTTGGAGTGGTGGAGGATGTGGCTCGATTGAAAGATCGCCACTTTCCTGATCACATTCCTCCTACACCCTCAAAAGACTTTCCCACTAGGAGATGTAGAGTCTGTTGGCGAAGAGGTACGCGGAAGGAGACTCGTATGTACTGCCCTGAGTGTCCTTCTAACCCTGGGCTGTGTGTGCCTGCTTGTTATAGAGCGTACGACAAGCAAAATAATTATTGGGAGCAACCATGAGTGGTAAAGTGAACTGCCTGGTCTGTAATGTTTAAGAATTGTTGTTCTGTTTCAAGGTTGGCATTAGTGCAATGTATTTAGTTTCTGATTTTGTGTTAGTAGATTTGTATCTATTTGCAATTTGTTTGTGTTTTCTTTTTTGTATAAAAAAATCCTAAATGTGATGGTGGTGTGTGTAGGCTGGTGCTTGGCTGGTGGTGTGCGTGGAGTGGCGCTTGGCTGGCGGTGTGCGTGGAGTGGCTCTTGGCTGGCGGTGTGCATGGAGTGGCACTTGGCTGGCGGTGTGCGTGAAGTGGCACTTGGCTGGCGGTGTGCGTGGAGTGGCGCTTGGCTGGCGGTGTGCGTGGAGTGGCGCTTGGCTGGTGGTGTGCGTGGAGTGGCGCTTGGCTGGCGGTGTGCATGGAGTGGCTCTTGGCTGGTGGTGTGCGTGGAGTGGCACTTGGCTGGCGGTGTGCGTGGAGTGGCACTTGGCTGGCGGTGTGCGTGGAGTGGCGCTTGGCTGGCAGTGTGCGTGGAGTGGCGCTTGGCTGGCGGTGTGCGTGGAGTGGCGCTTGGCTGGCGGTGTGCGTGGAGTGGCGCTTGGCTGGCGGTGTGCGTGGAGTGGCGCTTGGCTGGTGGTGTGCGTGGACTGGCGCTGGGCTGGGGGTGTGTGAGTAGTGACTTGCTGCTGGTCACTACACACACTGCTAGCCGAGCGACACTCCACGCAATCCATCAGCTTGTGTGGTTGCTGTGTTAGGAATGTGGGCATGTGAAAGTGATGGGCCCTTGAATGGCGCTGTCTGCTGGTGTGAGTGTTGTAATGTGATGGGCCCGCGGCTGGTGGTGTGAATGGTTTTGTATGTGTCACACGTATGAAAGGTGTATGAATGGCCTGTAAAGAGGTTGGTGCCTTGTCGTGGCTTTACAGCTCACGAGCTGTGAGTCAATGGTTCAGTTTCTCGTCCTTTCAATTATTAACAGGGCATTTCATTTTTGTGAAATCACTTGTTAATACAATTGTATATACTGAACCATCACTCACCCTCGTGCCAAATCCAACCAGTATGTGTGTGTGCTTGAGGATTAGATGGCTGTGCAGTAATATTTTTTTTGTCTTTCTCAAGCAGGGTGTACCTTGTCCCTTTTTGTGAATGTTGTAATGTGTTTGTTTCGTGGCTGGTGGTGTGAATGGTCTTGTGTGTATCACGTATGAAAGGTGTGTGAATGGCCTGTAAAGCGGTTGGGGCCTTGACGTGGCTTTACAGCTCACGAGCTGCGAGTCACTGGTTCAGTTTTTTGTCCTTTCAATTATTGACAGTGCATTTCATTTTTGTGAAATCTCTTGTTAATAAAATTGTATATACTGAACCATCACTTGCCCTCGTGCCAAATCCAACCAGTATGTGTGTGTGCTTGAGGAATAGATGGCTGTGCAGTAATCTTTGTCTTTTTAGTCTGTCTGCCAAGGTGTACATTCCGTCTAAGAATAACCTACCAACTGTAGATATTGTCGTAAACGAAACACCCATGGGAGTACATGGTGATATCTCTCTTGTGGATCACAACAAGTTATGTTACCCACAATGTCCTGCAAACCGCAAAATGTCTGTCACATTTTCCATGCAATATTGTGCCAAAATTTTCACGCTGCAGAAATAAACAACACATTATCTCAAAACGACCTGGTTTTGCAAGGGGGGTCACCTGGGTTTTTGGCCCGGGGCTCGGCGGCCACCTAGGGAAACCTACCAAACCCACACATTTCTGTAAAGTAGACACCCAGGGGATTCCAGGGAGGTATGGCTTGCATGGATCCCCCAACGTTTTCTTACCCAGAATCCCCTGCAAACCTGACATTTTGCTGAAAAAATCACTTTTTTCACACATTTTTGTGTGGTAAAGTTGTGGCATCACCGGGCTGACACAAATTTCCTACCACCCGGCGTCCCCCCAGGTCTCCCGATAAAAATGGTGCCTCACTCGGGTGGGAGGCCCAAGTACCCGCGACAGGCAAGGGCCCACAACGTATTGAGGCGACCTCAAAATGGCCTTTCACAAAACGACCTGGTTTTGCAAAGGGGGTCCCATGACGTTTTGGCCTGGGGCTCGGCGGCCACCTAGGGAAACCTACCAAACCCACACATTTCTGAAAAGTAGACACCCGGGGGATTCCAGGGAGGTATGGCTTGCGTGGATCCCCCAACGTTTCCTTACCCAGAATCCCCTGCAAACCTCAATTTTAGCTGAAACAAATCACTTTTTTCACACATTTTTGTGTGGGAAAGTGTGGCATCACTGGCCTCACACAAATTTCCTACCACCCAGCGTTCCCCCAGGTCTCCCGATAAAAATGGTGCCTCACTTGTGTGGGAGGCCCAAGTACCCGCGACAGGCAAGGGCCCAAAACGTAGTGAGGCGACATCAAAATTGCCTATCTCAAAACCACCTGGTTTTGCAAGGGAGTCACCTGGGTTTTTGCCCCGTGCTCGGTGGCCATCTAGGAAACCTACCAAACCCACACATTTCTGAAAAGTAGACACCTGGGGGCTTCCAGGGAGGTATGGCTTGCGTGGATCCCCCAACGTTTCCTTACCCAGAATCCCCTGCAAACTCAATTTTAGCTGAAAAAATCACTTTTTTCACACATTTTTGTGTGGGAAAGTGTGGCATCACTGGCCTCACACAAATTTCCTACCACCCACCATACCCCCAGGTCTCCCAATAAAAATGGTGCCTCACTTGTGTGGGAGGACCAAGTACCCGCGACAGGCAAGGGCCCAAAACGTAGTGAGGCGACATCAAAATTGCCTATCTCAAAACCACCTGGTTTTGCAAGGGGAGTCACCTGGGTTTTTAGCCCCGTGCTCGGCGGCCATCTAGGAAACCTACCAAACCCACACATTTCTGAAAAGTAGACACCCGGGGCTTCCAGGGAGGTATGGCTTGCATGGATCCCCCAACGTTTCCCTACCCAGAATTCCCTGCAAACCTCAATTTTAGCTGAAAAAAATCACTTTTTTCACACATTTTTGTGTGGGAAAGTGTGGCATCACTGGCATCACACAAATTTCATACCACCCAGCGTTCCCCCAGGTCTCCCGATAAAAATGGTGCCTCACTTGTGTGGGAGGCCCAAGTACCCGCTCCATGCAAGGACACAAAACGTTTTGAGGCAACATCAACATTGCCTATCAAAAAATGTTTTGGGCCCTTCCCTGTCGCAAGACATACTTCCCTGGAAGCCCCCGGGTGTCTACTTTTCAGAAATGTGTGGGTTTGGTAGGTTTCCCTAGATGGCCACCGAGCAGGGGGCCAAAAACCCAGGTGACCCCCCTTGCAAAACCAGGTGGTTTTGAGATAGGCAATTTTGATGTCGCCTCACTACGTTTTGGGCCCTTGCCTGTCGCGGGTACTTGGGCCTCCCACACAAGTGAGGCACCATTTTTATCGGGAGACCTGGGGGAACGCTGGGTGGTAGGAAATTTGTGTGAGGCCAGTGATGCCTCACTTTCCCACACAAAAATGTGTGAAAAAGTGATTTTTTCCAGCTAAAATTGAGGTTTGCAGTGGATTCTGGGTAAGGAAACGTTGGGGGATCCACGCAAGCCATACCTCCCTGGAAGCCCCCGGGTGTCTACTTTTCAGAAATGTGTGGGTTTGGTAGGTTTCCTAGATGGCCGCCGATCACAGGGCCAAAAACCCAGGTGACTCCCTTGCAAAACCAGGTGGTTTTGAGATAGGAAATTTTGATGTCGCCTCACTACGTTTTGGGCCCTTGCCTGTCGCGGGTACTTGGGCCTCCCACACAAGTGAGGCACCATTTTTATTGGGAGACCTGGGGGAATGCTGGGTGGTAGCAAATTTGTGTGAGGCCAGTGATGCCACACTTTCCCACACAAAATGTGTGAAAAAGTGATTTTTTCAGCTAAAATTGAGGTTTGCATGGGATTCTGGGTAAGGAAACGTTGGGGGATCCACGCAAGCCATACCTCCCTGGAAGCCCCGGGTGTCTACTTTTCAGAAATGTGTGTGTTTGGTAGGTTTCCCTAGGTGCCGGCAGAGCTAGGGTTCACAAACTACAGCTAGGCACTTTTGCCAAAAAAGGGTCATTTTTCACTGCGAAATTGAGGTGTGACCACGTAGCGTTTTGCGCCATTTCCTGTCGCGGGCACTAGGTCGACCCACACAAGTGAGGTACCATTTCTCTCGTAAGACTTTGGGGAATGCGGGGTGGACAGAAATTTGTGGATCCACGCAGATTCCAGAACTTTCCACCACAGAAATGTGGGTAAAATGTGTTTTTTTGGACAATTTTTTAGGTTTGCAAGGGATTCTGGGTAACAGAACCTGGTGGGAGGCAGTCAAGTCACCCCATCCTGGATTCCCCTGGGTGTCTAGTTTTAAAAAATGTATAGGTTTGCTAGGTTTCCCTAGGTGCCGGCAGAGGTAGGGTTCAAAAACTACAGCTAGGCACTTTGCCAAAAAAGGGTCATTTTTCACTGCGAAATTGAGGTGTGACCAAGTTGTGTTTTGCGCCGTTTCCTGTCGCAGGCACTAAGCCGACCCACACAAGTGAGGTACCATTTTTCTCGTAAGACTTTGGGGTACGTGGGGTGGGTGGAAATTTGTGGATCCACACAGATTCCAGAACTTTCCACCACAGAAATGTGGGGAAAATGTGTTTTTTTGGACAATGTTTTAGGTTTGCAAGGGATTCTGGGTAACAGAACCTGGTGGGAGGCAGTCAAGTCACCCCATCCTGGATTCCCCAGGGTGTCTAGTTTTCAAAAATGTAAAGGTTTGCTAGGTTTCCCTAGGTGCTGGCAGAGGTAGGGTTCAAAAACTACAGCTAGGCACTTTGCAAAAAAAGGGTCATTTTTCACTGCGAAATTGAGGTGTGACCACGTTGCGTTTTGCGCCGTTTCCTGTTGCAGGCACTAGGCCGACCCACACAAGTGAGGTACCATTTTTCTTGGAAGACTTTGGGGAACGCGGGGTGGGTGGAAATTTGTGGATCCACGCAGATTCCAGAACTTTCCACTACAGAAAAGTGGGGAAAATTTGTTTTTTTTGACAATTTTTTAGGTTTGCAAGGGATTCTGGGTAACAGAACCTGGTGGGAGGCAGTCAAGTCACCCCATCCTGGATTCCCCTGGGTGTCTAGTTTCCAAAAATGTATAGGTTTGCTAGGTTTCCCTAGGTTCCGGCAGAGCTAGGGTTCAAAAACTACACCTAGGCACTTTGCCAAAAAAGGGTCATTTTTCACTGCGAAATTGAAGTGTGACCACGTTGCGTTTTGCATCGTTTCCTGTCGCAGGCACTAGGCCGACCCACACAAGTGAGGTACCATTTTTCTCATAAGACTTTGGGGAACACGGGGTGGGTGGAAATTTGTGGATCCACGCAGATTCCAGAACTTTCCACCACAGAAATGTGGGGAAAATGTGTTTTTTTGACAATTTTTAGGTTTGCAAGGGATTCTGGGTAACAGAACCTGGTGGGAGGCAGTCAAGTCACCCCATCCTGGATTCCCCTGGGTGTCTAGTTTTCAAAAATGTATAGGTTTGCTAGGTTTCCCTAGGTGCCGGCAGAGGTAGGGTTAAAAAACTACAGCTAGGCACTTTGCAAAAAAGGGTCATTTTTCACTGCGAAATTGAGGTGTGACCACGTTGCGTTTTGCGCCGTTTCCTGTTGCGGGCACTAGGCCGACCCACACAAGTGAGGTACCATTTTTCTTGGAAGACTTTGGGGAACGCGGGGTGGGTGGAAATTTGTGGATCCACACAGATTCCAGAACTTTCCACCACCGAAAAGTGGGGAAAATTTGTTTTTTTTGACAATTGTTTAGGTTTGCAAGGGATTCTGGGTAACAGAACCTGGTGGGAGGCAGTCAAGTCACCCCATCCTGTATTCCCCTGGGTGTCTAGTTTCCAAAAATGTATAGGTTTGCTAGGTTTCCCTAGGTGCCGGCAGAGCTAGGGTTCAAAAACCACACCTAGGCACTTTGCCAAAAAAGGGTCATTTTTCACTGCGAAATTGAAGTGTGACCACGTTGCGTTTTGCATCGTTTCCTGTCGCAGGCACTAGGCCGACCCACACAAGTGAGGTACCATTTTTCTCATAAGACTTTGGGGAACACGGGGTGGGTGGAAATTTGTGGATCCACGCAGATTCCAGAACTTTCCACCACAGAAATGTGGGGAAAATGTGTTTTTTTGACAATTTTTTAGGTTTGCAAGGGATTCTGGGTAACAGAACCTGGTGGGAGGCAGTCAAGTCACCCCATCCTGGATTCCCCTGGGTGTCTAGTTTTCAAAAATGTATAGGTTTGCTAGGTTTCCCTAGGTGCCGGCAGAGGTAGGGTTAAAAAACTACAGCTAGGCACTTTGCAAAAAAAGGGTCATTTTTCACTGCGAAATTGAGGTGTGACCACGTTGCGTTTTGCGCCGTTTCCTGTTGCGGGCACTAGGCCGACCCACACAAGTGAGGTACCATTTTTCTCGGAAGACTTTGGGGAACGCGGGGTGGGTGGAAATTTGTGGATCCACACAGATTCCAGAACTTTCCACCACAGAAATGTGGGGAAAATGTGTTTTTTTGACAATTTTTTAGGTTTGCAAGGGATTCTGGGTAACAGAACCTGGTGGGAGGCAGTCAAGTCACCCCATCCTGGATTCCCCTGGGTGTCTAGTTTTCAAAAATGTAAAGGTTTGCTAGGTTTCCCTAGGTGCCGGCAGAGCTAGGGTTCAAAAACTACACCTAGGCACTTTGCCAACAAAGGGTCATTTTTCACAGCGAAATTGAGGTGTGACCACGTTGCGTTTTGCGCCGTTTCCTGTTGCAGGCACTAGGCCGACCCACACAAGTGAGGTACCATTTTTCTCGTAAGACTTTGGGGAACGCGGGTTGAGTGGAAAATTGTGGATCCACGCAGATTCCAGAACTTTCCACCACAGAAATGTGGGGAAAATCTGTTTTTTTGGACAATTGTTTAGGTTTGCAAGGGATTCTGGGTAACAGAACCTGGAGGGAGGCAGTCAAGTCACCCCATTCTGGATTCCCCTGGGTGTCTAGTTTTCAAAAATGTATAGGTTTGCTAGGTTTCCCTAGGTGCCGGCAGAGCTAGGGTTCAAAAACTACAGCTAGGCACTTTGCCAAAAAGGGTAATTTTTCACTGCGAAATTGAGGTGTGACCACGTTGCGTTTTGTGCCGTTTCCTGTCGCAGGCACTAGGCCGACCCACACAAGTGAGGTACCATTTTTCTCGTAAGACTTTGGGGAACGCGGGGTGGGTGGAAATTTGTGGATCCACGCAGATTCCAGAACTTTCCACCACAGAAATGTGGGGAAAATGTGGTTTTTTTGACAATTTTTTAGGTTTGCGAGGGATTCTGGGTAACAGAACCTGGTGGGAGGCAGTCAAGTCACCCCATCCTGGATTCCCCTGGGTGTCTAGCTTTCAAAAATGTATAGGTTTGCTAGGTTTCCCTAGGTGCCGGCAGAGCTAGGGTTCAAAAACTACAGCTAGGCACTTTGCCAAAAAAGGGTCATTTTTCACTGCGAAATTGAGGTGTGACCACGTTGCGTTTTGCGCCGTTTCCTGTCGCAGGCACTAGGCCGATCCACACAAGTGAGGTACCAGTTTTCTTGTAAGACTTTGGGGAACGCGGGGTGGGTGGAAATTTGTGGATCCACACAGATTACAGAACTTTCCACCACAGAAATGTGGGGAAAATGTGTTTTTTTGGACAATGTTTTAGGTTTGCAAGGGATTCTGGGTAACAGAACCTGGTGGGAGGCAGTCAAGTCACCCCATCCTGGATTCCCCAGGGTGTCTAGTTTTCAAAAATGTATAGGTTTGCTAGTTTTCCCTAGGTGCCGGCAGAGCTAGGGTTCAAAAACCACACCTAGGCACTTTGCCAAAAAAGGGTCATTTTTCACTGCGAAATTGAAGTGTGACCACGTTGCGTTTTGCATCGTTTCCTGTCGCAGGCACTAGGCCGACCCACACAAGTGAGGTACCATTTTTCTCATAAGACTTTGGGGAACACGGGGTGGGTGGAAATTTGTGGATCCACGCAGATTCCTGAACTTTCCACCACAGAAATGTGGGGAAAATGTGTTTTTTGGACAATTTTTTAGGTTTGCAAGGGATTCTGGGTAACAGAACCTGGTGGGAGGCAGTCAAGTCACCCCATCCTGGATTCCCCTGGGTGTCTAGTTTTCAAAAATGTATAGGTTTGCTAGGTTTCCCTAGGTGCCGGCAGAGGTAGGGTTCAAAAACTACAGCTAGGCACTTTGCAAAAAAAGGGTCATTTTTCACTGCGAAATTGAGGTGTGACCACGTTGCGTTTTGTGCCGTTTCCTGTCGCAGGCACTAGGCCGACCCACACAAGTGAGGTACCATTTTTCTCGTAAGACTTTGGGGAACGCGGGGTGGGTGGAAATTTGTGGATCCATGCAGATTCCAGAACTTTCCACCACAGAAATGTGGGGAAAATGTGGTTTTTTTGACAATTTTTTAGGTTTGCGAGGGATTCTGGGTAACAGAACCTGGTGGGAGGCAGTCAAGTCACCCCATCCTGGATTCCCCTGGGTGTCTAGCTTTCAAAAATGTATAGGTTTGCTAGGTTTCCCTAGGTGCCGGCAGAGCTAGGGTTCAAAAACTACAGCTAGGCACTTTGCCAAAAAAGGGTCATTTTTCACTGCGAAATTGAGGTGTGACCACGTTGCGTTTTGCGCCGTTTCCTGTCGCAGGCACTAGGCCGATCCACACAAGTGAGGTACCAGTTTTCTTGTAAGACTTTGGGGAACGCGGGGTGGGTGGAAATTTGTGGATCCACACAGATTACAGAACTTTCCACCACAGAAATGTGGGGAAAATTTGTTTTTTTTGACAATTTTTTAGGTTTGCGAGGAATTCTGGGTAACAGAACCTGGTGGGAGGCAGTCAAGTCACCCCATCCTGGATTCCCCTGGGTGTCTAGTTTCCAAAAATGTATAGGTTTGCCAGGTTTCCCTAGGTGCCGGCAGAGCTAGGGTTCAAAAACTACACCTAGGCACTTTGCCAACAAAGGGTCATTTTTCACAGCGAAATTGAGGTGTGACCACGTTGCGTTTTGCGCCGTTTCCTGTCGCAGGCACTAGGCCGACCCACACAAGTGAGATACCATTTTTCTCGTAAGACTTTGGGGAACGCGGGTTGAGTGGAAAATTGTGGATCCACGCAGATTCCAGAACTTTCCACCACAGAAATGTGGGGAAAATCTGTTTTTTGGACAATTGTTTAGGTTTGCAAGGGATTCTGGGTAACAGAACCTGGTGGGAGGCAGTCAAGTCACCCCATTCTGGATTCCCCTGGGTGTCTAGTTTTCAAAAATGTATAGGTTTGCTAGGTTTCCCTAGGTGCCGGCAGAGCTAGGGTTCAAAAACTACAGCTAGGCACTTTGCCAAAAAAGGGTAATTTTTCACTGCGAAATTGAGGTGTGACCACGTTGCGTTTTGTGCCGTTTCCTGTCGCAGGCACTAGGCCGACCCACACAAGTGAGGTACCATTTTTCTCGTAAGACTTTGGGGAACGCGGGGTTGGTGGAAATTTGTGGATCCACACAGATTACAGAACTTTACACCACAGAAATGTGGGGAAAATGTGTTTTTTTTGACAATTTTTTAGGTTTGCGAGGAATTCTGGGTAACAGAACCTGGTGGGAGGCAGTCAAGTCACCCCATCCTGGATTCCCCTGGGTGTCTAGTTTCCAAAAATGTATAGGTTTGCCAGGTTTCCCTAGGTGCCGGCAGAGCTAGGGTTCAAAAACTACACCTAGGCACTTTGCCAACAAAGGGTCATTTTTCACAGCGAAATTGAGGTGTGACCACGTTGCGTTTTGCGCCGTTTTCTGTCGCAGGCACTAGGCCGACCCACACAAGTGAGGTACCATTTTTCTCGTAAGACTTTGGGGAATGCGGGTTGAGTGGAAAATTGTGGATCCACGCATATTCCAGAACTTTCCACCACAGAAATGTGGGGAAAATCTGTTTTTTTGGACAATTGTTTAGGTTTGCAAGGGATTCTGGGTAACAGAACCTGGTGGGAGGCAGTCAAGTCACCCCATTCTGGATTCCCCTGGGTGTCTAGTTTTCAAAAATGTATAGGTTTGCTAGGTTTCCCTAGGTGCCGGCAGAGCTAGGGTTCAAAAACTACAGCTAGGCACTTTGCCAAAAGGGTAATTTTTCACTGCGAAATTGAGGTGTGACCACGTTGCGTTTTGTGCCGTTTCCTGTCGCAGGCACTAGGCCGACCCACACAAGTGAGGTACCATTTTTCTCGTAAGACTTTGGGGAACGCGGGGTGGGTGGAAATTTGTGGATCCACGCAGATTCCAGAACTTTCCACCACAGAAATGTGGGGAAAATGTGGTTTTTTGACAATTGTTTAGGTTTGCGAGGGATTCTGGGTAACAGAACCTGGTGGGAGGCAGTCAAGTCACCCCATCCTGGATTCCCCTGGGTGTCTAGCTTTCAAAAATGTATAGGTTTGCTAGGTTTCCTAGGTGCCGGCAGAGCTAGGGTTCAAAAACTACAGCTAGGCACTTTGCCAAAAAAGGGTCATTTTTCACTGCGAAATTGAGGTGTGACCACGTTGCGTTTTGCGCCGTTTCCTGTCGCAGGCACTAGGCCGATCCACACAAGTGAGGTACCAGTTTTCTTGTAAGACTTTGGGGAACGCGGGTGGGTGGAAATTTGTGGATCCACACAGATTACAGAACTTTCCACCAAAGAAATGTGGGGAAAATGTGTTTTTTTTGACAATTATTTAGGTTTGCGAGGAATTCTGGGTAACAGAACCTGGTGGGAGGCAGTCAAGTCACCCCATCCTGGATTCCCCTGGGTGTCTAGTTTCCAAAAATGTATAGGTTTGCCAGGTTTCCCTAGGTGCCGGCAGAGCTAGGGTTCAAAAACTACAGCTAGGCACATTGCAAAAAAAGGGTCATTTTTCACTGTGAAAATGTGGTGCGTCCACGTTGCGTTTTGCGCTGCTTCCTGTCGCGGGCACTAGGCCTACCCACACAAGTGAGGTACCATTTTTTTCGGAAGACCTTGGGAAACGCGGGGTGGGTGGAATTTTGTGGATCCACGCAGATTCCAGAACTTTCCACCACAGAAAAGTGAGGAAAATTTGTTTTTTTTACCAATGTTTTAGGTTTGCAAGGGATTCTGGGTAACAGAACCTGGTGAGAGCCAGTCAAGTCACCCCATCCTGAATTCCCCTGGGTGTCTAGTTTTCAAAAATGTATAGGTTTGCTAGGATTCCCTAAGTGCCCGCAGAGCTAGGGTTCAAAAACCACAGCTAGGCACTTTGCAAAAAAAGGGTAATTTTTCATTGTGAAAATGTAGTACGTCCACATTGCATTTTGAGCCATTTCCTGTTGTGGGCACAAGGCCTACCCACACAAGTGAGGTACCATTTTTATCGGGAGACTTAGGGTAACACAGAATTGTAGAGCAACTGTTATTACCTATTGACTTTCGATGCATTTATGCCTTCCAAATGAAAGACAATGTGTAAAGAATAAGTCATTTTGAAAAATGACCTATAATTCTCATGCTAGTATGGGTACTCCCAATTTCGAAAATGTGCAAATATCTACTGTTTCTAAAATCTACATTTAGTTCCCATTTCAGAAATACATAGGTGTCTTTCATAACAATTTTTCCATGTATACATTTTCCCAAAATAATTGCTATATACCCGGTACATAATAAAAAACCATTGCAAGATGCTGCTCAGTTATTGGCTCTGGGTTCATCGGGTTCTTGGTGAACCTACAAGTCCTATATATCCCCACAACCAGAAAGGTCCAGCGGATATAACGGTATATTGCTTTCAAATAGCTGTCATAATTAGAAGAAGTTACAGGTAAAAACGTTGACACAAATGGCTGTTTTTTTCAACTAATTTTCAATTTTTTCTTCATTTAACTGTTAGTTTCTATAAGGAAAACTTTAAGGATCTACACAAATGACCCCTTGCTGAATTCAGAATGTTGTCTACTTTTCAGAAATGTATGGCTTTCCAGGATCCATTATTGGTTTCATACCCATTTCTACCATTAACTGGAAGAAGGTTGAAATCACAAAAAATAGCAAAAATAGGCTATGTCCCAGAAAAATGCCAAAACTGTGTAAAAAAGTTGGTTTTCTGACAAAATTCTGCTTGTCCCTGAAAGCTGGGAAGATGGTGATTTCAGCACCACAACCCCTTTTTTATGCCATTTGCAGGGAAAAAACAAGACGCTTTCATCTGTAGCCCTTTTTTCACATTTTCCCCCCAAAAAACAAGATTTTGCTGTATTTTGGCTAATTTCTTGGTCCCCTCCAAGGGAATCCACAAACCCTGGCTACCTTTACAATCCCCATGATGTTAGAAAAAAAGGACACAAATTTGGCGTGGATACCTTATGTGGTCAAAAAGTTACAGGGGCCTAAGCGCGCACTACCCCAAATAGCCAAAAAAAGGCTTAGCACGGGGGGGAAAGGCCTAGCAGCGAAGGGGTTAAGAGCCAATATTACCCCATTTACCCCTTTATCCAAATGTTTAGTTATGATCTTGAGAACAGCCTTGAGCGTTCTAATGGCTTCCCTTTGGTTAGGAGACAAATTCCGATGATTAGCGGGGTCCCTAATTGAACAAACTGCCATCAGGTCCTACATGACCATATCATGAAAAGTATCAATATTATCATGGGGTAGACCAGAATCAAACCTGGTTTTGACCGTAATATTACTACCACAGGGTAGGTCAGTGTCAAACCCAAACTGTAGTAAAGTACAACACAATACTCATGACCTCACTCTTGACGTAACAGATGCAACTACAAATGTCATACATAATGTTACAGATGACATTACATATCACTTTACCTTTAATAGTATGAAAGCAGCAACTATGAAATGTAGTATTATGCTTACATTTCTTTACATTGTTCATTTAGATATCGATACTAGGCTAAGTGACCCCCAGTGTAATTTTGGGAACTTACTAGAGCGCACAAATAACTAGGCCTGGGCAAAGAGCAATGAACTCAGCTCTAGCCAGTCAGCTACTAAACTGCACCCACAACTGCTTTGATAAAGCAACTTTACATGCTAAAAAGCATATAACCAATTCACAAAAGTGAATTTTGAAAATGCAAAATATCAGGCAATGAGAGAGGTGATGATTTTGGGGTCCCCCCTAACCTAGGGGGAGGACCAAGTAGATGCCTTGAACACAAAGAGCATATCATGCTGAACGATTCAGTGGTGGTCCCATCCTCTTAGGACCACCCCAAGCACAGTTATGGGCAAAAATACAATACCAATCAAAGGCCCTGCAAAGCATTATGGGACGAGATTAGCAGTGGGCAGTGAATATTATAGTATCCAATATCAACATAATTCTACAAAGAGCTGCAGTTCAACTAGTCGTTACTATGTGTCCCTCACGAGTCAAATGCAAAAGCATTGAAATTATTACATCAAGCTGCAGTTCAACTAGTCGTTGCTAGGTGTCCCTCAAGTCAAATGCTTTTGCATTTGACTCATGAGGACACCTAGTAACGACTAGTGGAACTGCAGCTTCATGAAAGGGTTTCAATGCTTTTGCATTTGACTCGTGAGGACACCTAGTAACGACTAGTGGAACTGCAGCTTGATGTAATAATTTCAATGCTATTGCATTTGACTCGTGAGGGATACCTAGTAACGACTAGTTGAACTGCAGCTCTTTGTAGAATTATTTTGATATTGGATACTATAATATTCACTGCCCACTGCTAATCTCGTCCCCTAATGCTTTGCAGGGCCTTTGGTTGGGATTGTATTTTTGCCCATAACTGTGCTTGGGGTGGTCCTAAGAGGATGGGACCACCACCGAATCGTTCAGCAAGATGTGCTCTTTGTTTTCAAGGCATCTGCTTGGTTCTCTCCCTAGGTTAGGGAGGATCCCAAAATCATCACCTCTCTCACTGCTTGCTAAATTTTCATTTTCACTTTTGTGAAATGACTATATGCATTTTAGTATGTAAAGACAGAGATACTTGATATATTGCCAAAAGTATATGAGGTTTCTGTTTTATTAATTGGGAGTCAGACGGAGTTACGTTAGCGCGAAATATGTCCTTGCACCAAAAAATGAACACAAGGATGACTTTTCCATTAATTGATTTTGCTGAGTTACACATAATTTTGTTTAAGTTTCCATTTGCGAAATTCTACAAAAGCAAATTATGCGAATTTCACACACCCCTAATTGTTAATTTTTGGTGTAAATATTGTGAGGTTATAAACATTGCATTGGGTGTACAAGGTATGGTTTGCATGGCTGTTGTGCAAGCTATGGATCGTGGCCCTAATCATAACCTGCAAATTTCAGGTTTTTTTTTGGTTTTAATTCATAACCATAGTTGCGCTTGAGTTGTTTTTTGTAAGTTTTTTTTTAGACATAGGTTAAGGTGCTACAACCAAACATAAACATAACTTCACTTTAATCTTTGTGTTTTTTCATTTACTTTTTGGGATTTCTTTTTATTATATACCATATGCAACAATTCCCCTTCCCTTTCCCTTTCCATCCCCTCCCCTCCCCTCTCCCCTGCCCTCAGAATACTGAAAACTGATACAGTTTTTGCTGTGAGCCATTTTCTGAGGGGTGCTTGGTTGAAAAGATACAAGATACTAGGCCTGCCCACGTCAGCTTTCCCAGGCCAGAGATAGGTATCTTGCATTATGTTGATCTTAGCTATTTTTCTATCAGTTTGGCGTCTATTAATCAAATGATGTGCCCTGCCATGTGTAATTTTGTACTTGTTCTGGTTAGTTTTGACCACGTTCCTGAGTGAGCTCTCGTTTAAATATACACAGCACACCAATTTATTTATGCATCTCGGGGAAATTGCAGATATTGACCATTGATGAATTATCTTTATTGTAATATTGTGTATTTAGCAAATTGCCACTGTATAGCACATCTAGAGCTGGCATATTATAGTATAGTGTGCTATTATGTACAAATTGTATATACACGTGCATGTTTTTATATCGCTTTTACTTTCCTCAGATTCTGAGCTTTAATTAACTTTAATTTCTATCTGTTTTATTGAACTTTGATGGATTCATAACCAATTAAAGTATTGATGATGATGACTCAACCTGTGTGTCTTGTTCTTCTCCTGTGACCGTGATCTGGTCCTCATCCCTACTGTCACGTGCACTGTCCCTCCGCCTCTCTCCCATCCTCCATTGATCTCCCATCTTCAGATTACTACTTCACTTGGTACTTCAGTCCTCCTTTCATCCTTTCATTATAAACGTACATTTTATATTTAAATGTGTCATAGATCTAGCACAGTTTTAATCCAGGGCCCATCATCCTATAAGGCCAACTTAAAAAAAAAAAGCCTGAACAACAGAATCGTAGTGCATTATATCAACTGTGAAAGACGAGGAAGCAAAGATAACCTTTAAGAGCAGCACAAACTGCCCTGTGAAAATGGAAACCTATTCTCACAAAAATGCATTGTTATTCTTCTGCTTTCCTCCTGTCATGGTATTGCTAGATACATTATGTGGAAAACATAAAATGGTAGTCTTCCAAATCTTGTGGAAGTAGTATTGAGGCAACCATTTGCCCCTGATGAGTGTGGAGAGGTGGCTGGCCACAGGGCATGCACCCAACCCGCTGTGCATGGCCAAATGCAATGTGCAGCATTGTTTGCCCACAGAGCCTAGCCTATCGCCAGACTTTTTAAAACATTCTTTAAAGGGTTCGTGGGCCAGGTGCTGAATATGCGAACCCAGAAGCAAGGCCAACAATTGTCATGGGGCTCTTAATAGGGGCTTGTGGACCCAAGCGCTGGATTTGCAGAGATTAGAGGCCACATTGGGGACACTAAACCCAGCCTCTGTGAATCGTGTGGCATAATTGGTGTTTGTTTTATTTTAACACAACAGGAGTCCATTTAGGCCCCCTACTCTGGAGCCAGGAAGTCATAAGATAGTCTCCCTGCCCTATAATGACTCCTTCATGTTCTTGTTCTTTTACATAACCTTGGGACTCAGTCCCCATGTTCTGGAACAGTGGTATCGGCATTTTTCTTCCCGTTTTGGCCCGCCAATCAGAGAGCTTTGGGCCCACCAAACCTTTTGGATTCCTATAGCCAAAATGGATGATGGGAGAAAAATGTACCTCGTGCAATCAGAATAATCTACTTTTTGAAATTTGGGTCCGCGTAAGGTCTGCAAATTCAGATTCACGGAAAACATGCAGAGTAATTGTCCAGATATTTCTATCTTCCAAAGTTTGATTAACAGATCGCCTCAACTTGAAACCTACAAAAATCACGTTTACAGATGCTAATTTCGGATTTACACGTACGGGAATTAAAATGGGAAATGTTACTTCACCTAGTAATCCCACCCTCCCCCGCCCCTGCTTGATAGATCTGCCCAAAACTTGCCATGCTGAATCCAAGTTGGATGAGCTTTTTTATCTTTGGAATACTTGTCAACGTTATTAGCAAAAGAAACATGGCTTTCGAATGGAAAGTTAGACCGAACCATAACTCCACAGGTATTATTGCTGCCTCTGTAATAAATATTGACTGAAAAAAAGCACCGTTCATGCTTTCTTATGGTTCAATGAACAAGAAACTGGTAAAAATCTGAAATTCACAAGTCATGGTATGCAACAGACAAATCACACAATACCTCACACACCTGCCATGCTCAGTACACCCTGTTTGCCGAAGGCACATGAATAAGTAGGCTGTCTAAAAAGGGCGAAATATATTGTGGACAATGATTATAGTGCATGTTAAACATTGTATACTATAGCTGACGAATTTTGGGAGGAGCTAGTTTTCTGCTCACAGGATCATAATTAACAGGTACTGCATTCACCTACTATGGACCCATCCAATGCTGCATATGGCTTTTGGCTGTGTGCAGCGGGGGATAATCACGTGGTCAGCGTGTGGCCCTGCCCTCCATCCAACCTCCAATGTAGCCTACCAGACCCTGCACTCAACAAAAGTCTTGATGGCGTTCCGTTTTTTTTTGTTTGTTTTTTTAAACCAACATTTTCTGGAAACTTGCCCATTCCAAAATGTGGATTTTTTTTAAACTTGCGAATTTGATAAAATGATGCATGTTCCTGAACACAAAATGTTGATTCCGGACTAGTGAAGTTGCTAAAACTTGTGAATTCTCCCTAAATTAACTGTTTTTTTAAAAACTATTTTTCTTACAACTTTTCCATGCATGTGTTTGCATCTACCCCTCTGATGCTTAAAAATTGTCATCATGCCTCCAATTCTCTCTGCAAATTTTTTTCACAGAGATGAAAACAAGAATTTTGCTAAAATCACAAATTTTAAGAAAAGGCATTCTTCAGTCAATCCCTTTAAAAATTAAAAATTGATTGACAAAGCTTGTGAGTTTCTAAGTTGCCAGCTAAAAAGGAAATATATCTAATTTCTACTCCTCGATGCCAGCTGACACATTTTTCAAATGCATCATACTTCAAAAGTTACAGAATGAATATACACTATATAAAAAAATACACATTTTGAATGAAATTCTTCTTTCATGACACATTTGGTGTAAATCCGTCCAGCAGGTTTTGCTGTAGCTCGGAGCAAAATTTCCTCTGACAGCTTAATGGGAAATGCAACTTTGGTGAATCCAGCCCACTTTAACTTTTTTTTATTCCTCCATGGATCGTCAAAAAACTTGGCATGCAGAGCCATAGCCATTGTTGCTAAGGGTGTGCAGATGTTTTGCAGATTCTTCACACAGTAGTGACATTATTAACAATACAAAAAATTAATGGTTGATGAACAACAACTACAGTTTGCTATCACAAATCCATAAAAATACATATATATATATATATATATATATATATATATATATATATATATTGCTAAACAAAGTTTCCACAAAAGAAACAAAACTGCGCACTCCAGCTCGATCGTACAAATTCTTTTATTCCAGTTCCAAGAAGAAGACTAACACACGCGTTCCGGCACCCTGGCCTGACGATCGAGCTGGAGTGCGCAGTTTTGTTTCTTTTGTGGAAACTTTGTTTAGCAGTATATTTTTCGTGTTGCCGTCTACACGAACTGCGCACCAGCACTGCTGAGAGCAAGGAGAGTTGGGCGGTTTTGTGTTTTCTTTTCTATATATATATATATATATATATACATACATACATTACCTACTGGCGGTCGCCAGTAGGTAGTTATAGTTACAACCTAGTTTCCATAGGAAAAGCATTTTTTGATTTGCTAATAACTTTGGCGTTGTTTGACAAATCTTCTTGAAATACTCCCAAAAAAAAGTCTATCCAGGTCAGCTCCTATCCTGAAAGTTTGGGGGTGATTCGTCAAGCGAGGGCTGAGAAAAAAGGGGGGTCCCAAAACTCGTTTTCTGCATGTTAATTTCCATAGGAAATTTTGCGACGAGCTACAGCCCGAACTGCTGAACGGAATTACCCCAAATTTGGTAAAAAGGTAGAGCTTGGTTCAGAAAGCGACCTTTTTTTTAAATGGTGTAAATCCGTTCAGTAGTTTTTGAGAAATTGAAAAAATAAGAGTCAAAAAATCAATATCCCATAGGAAACTTTGTGCAAGGCTACAGCCGAAACTACTGAACGGAATTACTCCAAATTTGGCAGAAAGGTAGTGCTTGGGTCAGAAAGCGACCTTTTTAAAAATGGTGTAAATCCGTTCAGTAGTTGCTGAGAAATTAGAAAAATAAAAGTTTCAATATCTTTGCGGAGCCTAAGTCGCGTGCGCGAGCTTCACTGTGATTGGCTGCTAGTAGTCCAAACCAGGTAGTGTTGGCAGCCATTTTGTGGCTCGGTAGAAGCGAGTCACCCGAAAACGGAGAAACAAAGGTATAAAACAAGAGAAGGGGGATGGTAGAAAAACCCTGACGCCCTAGGCCTGCTCAGGGGGTCCCAGAAGGGCCCCCAGGGCCCAAAAAATCATTTAAAAAAAAATAATCTGCAAAAAGTCGCGTTGGGGTTGCGGGTTCTCGCATTTCATTTTAATGAGGCCCTTGGGTGGGCTAGATTCCGGGGGTATTTCTTAAAAAATAATAGCAGGGGCTCGCAGGGGTTGCGGGGGTGCGCTGGGGTCCGCGCAGCCCCGGGGCTTCACTCATGTTGGGAGAGGGGTTGCTCGGCCCCCCTTCTGGAGCCTTCTATGTGCTTGTAACTTTGGCGTCGTTTGACGAATCTGTATGAAATTATCCAAAAAGTTTCTCTTTTTTTGATTAGCTCTTATATTGAAAGTTTGGGGGTGAATGGTGTAGGAGGGGCTGAGAAAAAAGAGGGTCCTAAAACGTGTTTTCTCCATGCAATTTCCAGACAAAACTTTACAGAAGACTACAGGTGAAACTGCTGAACGGAATTACGCCAAATTTGGCAGGGAGAAAGGTGATGGTCCAGAAAGCACGCTTTTGTTTAAATGGTCTAAATCCGTTCAGTAGTTTTTGAGAAATATCAAATTTTACAGATATCGATATTTGAGAATTCTGAAATGTGATTGGCTGAGGGGTTACAAGCACCAGCTTGCGACTTATTGGCTGTGAATGGTTGAAACCAGGAAGTGTTGGCAGCCATTTTGTGATTTACTCCGTCAGCTCGCATCTCTCCGTGTAGAAGCCATCGGGTTCGTAGTTTTACCTCTGTGAGGCAACACTGGCATCTGTGCCTGTGTGAGATATGCCTTTCACGCTGCCTCTCTTCATATCACCAGGTCGCGGGTATGCCTTTAGAAGCCCGTCCATCGGCTCGGAGCTCTGTGAGTCAGTCTGTCGGTACGATCCCCTACACTACCCAAAGACTACCCAAATACCACTGCACTGTCGTAAACTCTAAAACACTACCCCCAGCACGATCCCCTACACTACCCAAGCACCACTGCACTACCCTAAACTCTAAATCTACCCCCAGGATGACCCCCTACCCAAACACCACTGCACTACCCTAAACCCTAAAATACTACCCCCAGCACAACCCCCTACACTACCCAAACACCACTGCATTGTCGTAAACCCTAAAACACTACCCCTAGCAGGACCCCCTACACTACGCAAACACCACTGCAGTACCCTAAATCCTAAAACACTATCCCCAGCACGACCCCCTACACTACCCAAACACCACTAGACTACCCTAAACCCTAAAACACTACTCCCAACATGACCCCCTACACTACACAAACACCACTGCACTATCCTAAACCCTAAAACACTACCCCCAGCACGACCCCCTACACTACCCAAACACCACTGTTCTACCCTAAACCCTAAAAGACTATCCCAGCACGACCCCCTACAGTACACAAACACCACTGCAGTACCGTAAACACTAAAACACTACTCCAAGGACGACCCCCTACACTACACAAACACCACTGCACTACCCTAAACCCTAAAACACTACTTCCAGCATTACACCTTACACTACCCAAACACCACTGCATTTTCGTGAACTCTAAAACACTACCTCCAGCACAATTCTTACACTACCCAAACACCACGGCACTACCTTAAACCCTAAAACGCTACCCCCAGCATGAACCCCCAAACAGTACACAAACACCACTGCACTACTCTAAATCCTAAAACAGTACTCGCTGCATGACTTCCCACACTACACAAACACCACTGTGCTACCCTAAATCCTAAAACACTACTCTCAGCACGACCCCCTACACTACACAAACACCACTGCACTGCCGTAAACCCTAAAACACTACTCCCAGCATGACCCCCTACACTACCCAAACATCACTGCACTGCCGTAAACCCTAAAATACTACTCCCAGCATGACCCCCTACACTACACAAACACCACTGCACTACCCTAAACCCCAAAACAGTACTCCCAGCATGACCCCTTACACTACCCAAACATTACTGCATTGTCGTAAACTCTAAAACACTACCTCCAGCACGATTCTTACACTACCCAAACACCACTGCACTACCTTAAACCCTAAAATGCTACCTCCAGCGCAAACCCCCTACAGTACACAAACACCACTGTACTACCCTAATGCATAAAACAGTACCAGTCCGTCGGTTCGCAGGTCTGCGTCTGCGAGCCGTCCTGTCCCTAGCTGTACATGTGCGAGCCAGTCCGTTTGGTGATAGGTGTGTCTCTGCTAGAAGGGCCGTTGGCCCGTTGGTGTCCCCTTGCGAGTTAGACCTGAGCTCTCCCTCTGCGAGCCAGCACGCTGGTGTGCATTTGCGAGCCGACGGCCGGTACCTCTCCCTGTGCGAGCCGAGCCGACGGGCCACAGCTCTCCCTCTGCGAGCCTGCCCGACGGCCCGCAGGTCTCCCTGTGCTAGCCGGATCGCAGCTGTCACTCTGCGAACCGATATTGGGAATATAAGGCGGCTCTAAAAAGAGAACTTGTGTTTATTAGTTGGAGCTACATATAAGTGCGGATGCACAGCTTCAGGTTATTCAGAAAAACTCAATTTCCCTGATCTGTGAAGTGTACTCCATCACTTCTGTAGATATCAGCCCTATCAAAACGTATGTTGTTGTTGTAGATCGACCCCATTCTATGGTCTCTGAGGTATGCAGACACAGCTTTGTTGACATTCTTCCCAGATTTTTCAATCTGAGGACAAAATTGGTTTGACCATTTCCACTTCTGTCTTTGGCATATATTGGAATATACAAAGACAGTTTGAGGCAAAAGCAACATCAATTGTCGAAAGGTGTCTTTTATTAGCATTTCCAAACCTACACCAGTCAATGTGCCTAGGTCGTTTCCACCACAGTGCACAATCATGAGGTCAGGGTGTTGGAGATGCAAACAGGTTTTAACCAAAGGCAACAATTGGTGCCACTTCAATCCTCTCTGTCCAAACCATTTAATGTCCACATTTTGTAAACCTAGGTCTAAGTCTATACGTCTCTGTTCTGCATACCTCTTGCACCAGAAAACATAGCTATGTCCTACGATCCACACTAGCATTTTGAAGGTATGGCTGGGAAGTATGGATAGATGTGTGTAGCTCATGCAGTCCCTTCGTAGAATAAGAGATATGTTTAAAGGTGGGGAACTACTTTTTTTCTCATTCAAAACGATAACTGATTGGGAGATGAAAAGCATTGTTTTTTAAAAGTAGGGTGCACATTCGTTTTGTGGAAAAGCATCTTTGTGATTGGTTAAGAAAAAGCAGTTTAAACGTGGAGTACATATGGTAGGATACAATTTGGTCAACTCAACCACACCTGCTACTTGCATTTGGAAGGCACTGTTCGAACGTAAAACAATCGTGAACTTTTAACCTGCACGTGCTGTTAAATGTTTGAGAAAATGTTGCAAAAAAATATCGTTAGGCTTAAAAAAATTTATGAACTTTTAACCTGCACGTGTTGTAGAATGTTCTAGAAAGTATGTTGATAGAATCTTATCTTATCTTATCTTAATTGTGACTTATAGAGCGCTCGTTCACCGATTGGTTTCATGGCGCTGGAGACTAGGTAGGTGCCAATCCGGAACAGTTTATTCATAAGCTTGTGTGAATAACCAAGTTTTAAGAGATTTTCTGAATAGGAGCAGATTGGTGCTAAGTCTAATTTCCAGGGGATGGAATTCCACAGGCGTGGGGCCAAAGTCGCAAACCTGCAGCCCCCTGACGTTTCAGTTTAAAGGTGGGTATTGTCAAAAGGTGAAGTTGAGCTGAACGAAGATTCCGAGTGGGGGTATAACGAGAGACAAGATTGTCAATGAATTTTGGGCTATGGCCGTTTAGGGATTTAAACACCAGACATCCGACTTTAAAGGCACATCGCTGCGGAATAGGGAGCCAGTGCAGCTTCCTAAGGAGGGGTGAGGCGTGCTGCCATCTGGGCTGATTATGTATCATTCGAGCCGCTTGGTTCTGCACCAGCTGAAGTCGTTTGGTGAGGCCAAGTGGCAGTCCCAAGTAGATGGCATTTGCGTAGTCCAGACGAGACAGCACAAGAGCTATTACCACTTGGACCAAAGCAGCGTGGGACAGAAACCTACTTATTTTCCTGATTTTTCGAAGTTGTAGGAAACAGGCAGAGACCACTTTGCCAACATGTGCTTTTAAGGACAGGTCGTTGCCTATTGTAACCCCTAAACTTTTTACTGAGGTTGAGGGGGTAGGGGAGGTCCCAGATTGTTAGGCCAATATTGTGGACCCCATGGGTTGCAAGCTCCCCTGTCAAAATTAATTCAGTTTTGCTGGGATTAAGTTTTAAATGATTAAGATTCATCCATTGCTGGATGAAAAGCATAATAGATTGAAAATTGTTTATAGAATCAGGGAGTTATCAATTGAGAACATGAGTTGGAGGTCATCTGCATAATTGAAAAGGTTCACCTTCCTTTCTTTCAAAGATCTTATCAATGGGCATAGGTAGAGGTTGAACAAATGTGGTGAAAGCGAAGAGCCCTGGGGGACCCCGCAAGTTGTTTTTAGTTTAGGGGCAGTGAATTGGCCAATACGGACTGCCTGAGTGCGATTTACTAAGAAGGAATTAATCCAGCTAAGGGCTAGACCCTGAAAGCCAGCCTCTCTGACACGGTCCACTAGAATGTTATGGTCGACCGTGTCAAATGCAGCTGAGAGGTCAAGCAATATCAGGGCCTGATGAGTGCCTCTGTCTGCATTTTCACGTAGGGAATCCAATATTGCCACAGTCACAGTTTCAGTGGAATGGTTAGGCCGAAAACCGGCCTGACATGGATCAAAGAATCCCGTCTGTTCCAAGAAGTTAGATAAGCATTTTGCCACATGGGCCTCTAGTAGCTTAGCCATATAGGGGAGCAGAGAGATGGGACGATAATTTGCTAGTGTCTGGGGGTCAGCACTTGGTTTCTTTAGTAGGGGGACTACTATGGCTTCCTTAAAAGCCTTGGGGACGCAGCCCTGGGACAAGGATTGATTTAAAAGGGCAAGAACTGGGTCTGGAAAGGCCATAAAGGCTGCTTTCAAGACATGAGGGGGCAGTGATCCAAAGGAGAGCCAGATTTAACTTTAGCGAGTAGGTTATTCAAGGTCTCTATATCAATAGGTAAAAAGGAGTCCAGAGAGTGGGGGTTCCTAGGTGAAGACGGGGTAATATCATGTGGGAGCCTGTATGGGATGCTGGCTTTAATATCATTAATCTTATCAATAAAAAATGTATTCAAAGAATCACACAGGGCCTGTGACGGCTTGGGTTTAATTAGGACTCTCTCAGGATTTGATAATTCATCAACAATTGTGAATAATTCCTTAGCTTGATTATTAGAATTGAGAATTCGTGTTGAGAAATAAGCTGCCTTAGCTGCGGAAATGGCCTTCTTATAATCATGTAAGGCCCGGACATAAATAGTTTTTCCTGTTTGGGAGTAATCCTGCCTCCACTTTCTTTCCAGTTGACGAAGGGAGCGTTTTTGAGAGTTTAAGTCAGGGGAAAACCATCTCTGAGCCTCATGTCGGCGGGTAAAGCTGATTTGTTTTAGTGGAGCATGTATGTTACTAGCCGCAAGTAACCAAGACGAGAAAGATTTTTCGTATAGGTTAACATCAAATGTGGGACACGAAGCTGTGTTAATTAAAGTAGCGATAAAATCGTTGTTATTAATGGAGAGCCATTTTCTCGCCATTCTTCCTCCTAGAGTGGGCACTTTCCCTGTGTAAGAGTATTTTAAGGAGAATTTTACCAAGTGATGATCAGACCATACACAAGGCATGATAGATGGAACTGATATCACTAAGTTGGCAGTCCATAGTTGATCTAGGATGTGGCCTTTTGAGTGGGTAGCTGAGGAGATTTGTTGAGTAAGATTCATATTTTTTAATAAATCTGTCAACTCGATGGATTGTGATCCTCCTTGAGGGTCATTGGCCCAATAGTTGAAGTCCCCAATTAGGAGAATTCTAGTATGGTTAGTGACTAAAGGTGCGATTTGTTCAGCTAACAGATGTGGAAACTGGGGCATGTACTGAGGTGGCCTATAAAGTAATATGCAGATGAACGGGGCCAAGTTAGATTCAAATTTTATGACTGCGCTGTCAGTGACGGAGAGATTAAGTGGGGTAAGGGCGGTAAAACTCAAATTTTTATGGATAATGGCCGCTACTCCACCGCCTGTCTTGCCCGATGGGCGATTAGTTTGTAGAATATAATATTCGCAGGGTAGGGCAGCTAGGATATCAGGTGAAGATTCGGGAGTGAGCCAGGTTTCTGTAACTAACAGAATGTCAGGTTGTTCAGAGTCAAGAAGGCTGAAAATTTCCAGCTGGTGTTTGACTAATGAGCGAGTGTTGAGGTATATAATTGAGATGTCTTTTTGCCCCATATTGACCTGAGTAGATAACTGGGGGGCATGGGTGATGGGCGACCTGACCTCCGAAAATGAGTCTCGTGTCGAACCAATATTGAAGTGGGATAAACGTGCTAGAGTTGGACCTCCGAGTTTATAAGACGCATCGTGAAGCATTCTGAGCTCCAAGGAGGAATAGTTCAGTGTTTCGGCAGGGTGACTGGGCCCTTGGCTCGGTCGAGCGCGGACGGGCGCAGACGGGCTTGCCTTTGGCGCGCCTTCGGCGCGCTGCTGGCGCGCCCGCTGCGCACGTCCGCTGCGCTCCCGCGCTTCAACGGGCATTATAATGCTGGTAGTTTAGCTAAGCCCCTCCTGGAAGTCACGTGATCGAGACCCAGGAGAGAGGCAGGAAATTGCTGGAGCGCTCTAGTAGTCAGAGCGCTCTACAGGAAGTGAGCTTTCCCCAACCCTAATCACAGAGTGGTCACATTCAAATTCATCATGCCACTGACAGCATTTGGTGAGTAAGAACACAGTATTTATGTTAATAACAATCGAGTTTAAGAACAGGTTAAAAATCATCAATGATACAGATTTAAGCACACAGCATTAAAAACGCGCTATAACCAAGAAGCAGCCTCTCACCTAGAGTGCCCGCCCGCGCTTCAGCCGGCGTTTTAATGCCGGTAGTTTAGCTAAGCCCCTCCTGGAAGTCACGTGATCGAGACCCAGGAGAGAGGCAGGAAATTGCTGGAGCGCTCTAGTAGTCAGAGCGCTCTACAGGAAGTGAGCTTTCCCCAACCCTAATCACAGAGTGGTCACATTCAAATTCATCATGCCACTGACAGCATTTGGTGAGTAAGAACACAGTATTTATGTTAATAACAATCGAGTTTAAGAACAGGTTAAAAATCATCAATGATACAGATTTAAGCACACAGCATTAAAAACGCGCTATAACCAAGAAGCAGCCTCTCACCTAGAGTGCCCGCCCCGCGCTTCAGCCGGCGTTTTAATGCCGGTAGTTTAGCTAAGCCCCTCCTGGAAGTCACGTGATCGAGACCCAGGAGAGAGGCAGGAAATTGCTGGAGCGCTCTAGTAGTCAGAGCGCTCTACAGGAAGTGAGCTTTCCCCAACCCTAATCACAGGATTACGTTGCACTTCTGACTTCTATGTGTCCTTGAATATTAAAAAAACTGTTTATATGGAAAATTCAAAAATAAACAATTGAGAGAAGTTTTGCAATTTAAAAGAATCAAGGAACTATTCTAATTTGTTCTTTACATGTATTTATGTGTGGAGTAACAAAATTACAGACACAACAGCACCAGGAAGAGGAACAAGCAGGGAGTGGGGGGACGGGGGAGATGGGCACAATGGCACACATGCACAATTAAGTACAGCACAACTACAGACAAACCATGGCTAAAATGAAACACACCAACAAGGAGCACAAGTCACACAACCCGCCAACATCACACCACTGAACAAGCACAGAAGTGAAAACCACACTGCCTGAAAGGGAGAAGGGTGAACAAAACCTCACATGAAGGGACATCTCACACAGAATGCAGCACACACACATAGGAAGCAGAGCACACCAACATCCAACACAATGTTGTCCAAACACAAACATTTGCACAATCGAACACAGGACACAAATGCACTCGCCTGTGGCTGATAAACGTCCAAAAGCGTCAGTACGAAACAGGCACATGAGAACGCATAAGTACAAACCCACAGTCCGGATGGGGTAGCAATTCACGTATGGTAGGCAGCCAGAGAGTCCGTGACACACACATTGGCATACAAATGAAGACACAACACATTTGGAGACAAGTGAAAATGTGGAAACTTTATAAAAAAAAGTGCGTGTCAGTACGGCCAAGAATAGTGCCACGATATGCAGACAAATGCAGCAGTATGCCTGAGTGATGTTCACCTCGGGGTAGTCCATCACCAACACACGTCAGTGTCAAGCAGCGTTGGTTGTCCGCGCCTCGGACATCAGTCGACACCAATGCAGCCATGTCCACTGTCGTCTTGGGACATGTGACCAGATGCACAACGCGCAATGATGCGGCGGGACACGTGCAATGTGGCACATCGAGTCGTGGTTGCAGGTACCTTGTCACTTGTCCATGAACGCCAGTGCAGCTGCGTAAGCCACTATCTCTAATGAGTGATGGTTGGCCACAATATTTGACATGTCATCGAAGTAATCCATCAGCTGACCGGGACAGATGTGCTGACTCCAACCACTGTACCCAATGTGCACCAAAGCAGAATCGGGAAGTGGGTCAATTTGCTCACTGCATACTACGACACTTGCAATCTCCCAGGCCCAGTTCCCAACATGCATGCCAAACATCCATGCATGCCATAAACAGGCATCACCATGACACTCCTGGTCGTGGGCCAACAGGGGGCGCACACACCCGTCGTAATCCATGTCAGCTACGCACACATTGGAGAGGCACACGTGCATGCACCACTCGGATAGGCACGTGCGACATTGCAATACAGGGTGAACGCAGGTGACGTCCGCAATGTGGAAGCTCAGCCGGTAAGTGATCTGCAGCACTGCCAAAGGCAGTGCACCCAGAACATGCAGCAGACGTGCAAGGTATAGGTGGACATGAATGGAGTCGACCATGTGTTCGGGATGCACTGCCATTGCGTCAGTGGCTCTGCTTGTAGCTGCACTGGCTTTCCGTGTGCCAGTCTTGTGGATGAAATGGCACAGCTTGGTGCAATGAGCCGGGTCTGTGTGGAATGGGTGCAGGGCAGGGGTGTGGTGGGAGTACGTGTGAAGGCCATTTCACGCACGCTAACTACGACGAAGGACTTTTGAGTGTGGGATGTGTACTCGTTGTTCTCAAATCAGGCAGTGCGTAGTGTGGGAGACGGATGTAAATATTATCGTATCTGTCAGGGGGGCTGGCCACTTGCAAATTCCTTCTCGGAGCAGCAGATGTGTTACCGCAAGATAGCTCAGACAAAGAACCTTTCATCCCTACAGTAACTTCTCCAGCTGCATTCATACAGGATGTGTACAAAGGCCGGTCGTGGGTGTTGTGGGATGTCTGCGATCCTGGTCATCATGGATGAGATGCCCAGCACGTGGCACATGGGCGGGTTCACTGTGTGTTACATTGCCAAACAGCTGCTCCTCCCTCCCACGAGCCCCACACTTTTGTGCGCTGCGCTGTTGTATCCCGTGCACTCCTACGGCACACCATTGTATTGCCTATTCGCGCATGTCCTGCGGCATTCCAATCACACCGTGACACTGCCGTTTGGAGGTGGTACATGCCAATTTACAACATCGACTGCTGCGGCCCTTGTGGCGGCCACACCAGAACACAGAGACACACTTACCGCACTTCTTGCACACGGACATGTCCGAGACACCCCGTTCCCCTTGCCGGATAGGCACACCCTTGCGCTGACCTGTGTACGCCGGACCAGCACACGCCGCTTGTGCATGCAGTAGGATGCGTGCGTAGCTACATGTCCAGGCTCACTGCCAACGCTGAGGTGACATGGTAACGTCCGCTGAAGACAGCACACTGTGATGTTGCAGGGCCCGTGCCCATCATGCTAACACAATGACCACACGGACACACTTGCTCAGATGCGGGTTCGGGGGGCGTTGGCAGTCCTGGGGTTGTTGCGATGAGTGTTGTGGCCCTCATGGGTATCCGTGTATCATGCTCATTGACTCTATGGCACCTGTGGGTGTTCCGGTGTGGCTCTTGGCTGTGCTCCCTTTCATGCTGCAGGTAGTCGTCCTGCTTAACACCAGCAGAAAGCAGGTGTAAAATCCCTGGTGCTAACGCGGCTTATCGCCGGAATTTGTTTCGCATCGCAGTTTTTGCCTTTCGTTGTGAAAGTTGTGATGTGGTTCTTTCGTGTACAGAAAAATAAACGAACTGGGCAGTGTATCCTGTCAATATTCAGCACCTGACCCACTATTCCCAATCAATATAAATACAATGACATTTCTTCATTGATTTTGTGTGTACACTGTAAATGCACCCACTACCACAGTGCATTTCAATATAGGATTTTAGTATTTAGAATAAATCGCAAAGGTGCACCTCGTGAGTTTTTGCACGGGAACGCCTACTCTGCATCTCATTATCAGCACTTTAATGCAACTAAAGTTGAGATAAATCTAACACACTATTCAGAAGCTGGTGCAAACTGCAGACATCACCAGTATTCCCGCGATAACTGCCCCAAAATTTAACACCATGGTGGACACCACCAAATAACAGTAATAAGAACGAGAAAGAGTCACACAGCACTTAAGTAACAACCAAAAACGTTATTAAAATTATTATTTTTTTTTCCAAACTTTATTTTTCCGTTTACGTACATATAGAGGATAAACTAAATTTAACAAACTCAACCCAAAACAACAAGACGGAAGACTCCTGTCGGGTCCATCAATGTCGACGACACAGCCTGGAAAATAAAGCACAAAATAAGGACGTGTGTAATGCGCATATCAAAGGAGTGAGACACAGAGAAAGAGAGAAGGAAAAAAAATCCAGAGAGGGAAGGAAAGAAAGGGAGTGAGAAAGGGAGAAGGGAGAGAGAGTGAGAGAGATAGAAGGAAAGGAAGGAAGAGAGTGAGAGAGAGAGTGAAGAGAGGGAAGTGAGAGAGAGAGAGAGACACTGCCGCCCCAGCGCATCCATGACCAAATAATTACCTGCTGCCACCGGAGTGTCTACCAGTGGGCACTCCACGTGCCTGTGAAAGCTCCAGGGCCCGGTCCCGCCACCATGGCTTGGTGCACATTATGTAGACCCGCTCCGCGGCCCAGCAGATCCCACACATGTCGCTGAGTCCTGAGTCATCAATGGCGGAGACCACATCAGCTTTTGGTGCCGCTAACCCTGTGCAACGCAAGTCAGCGCCACGTGGTGGTAGGCTGCTGATGGCCATACAACTTAGGGTGCGACTAACCCTGTGCAACTCAAGTCCGCGCCACCTGGTGGTAGGCCCCTGACGGCCACATCAGCTTTGGGTGGCACTAACCCTGTGCAACTCAAGTCCGCGCCACGTGGTAGTAGGCCCCTGACGGCCACATCATCTTCGGGTGGCACTAACCCTGTGCAACTCAAGTCCGCGCCACGTGGTGGTAGGCCCCTGATGGCCACATCAGCTTTGGGTGGCACTAACCCTGTGCAACTCAAGTCCGCACCACGTGGTAGTAGGCCCCTGACGGCCATACAGCTCTGGGTGCGACTAACCCTCTGCGCAACTTTTCATGGACTCTTTATGATTGAGACCCGTGGAGCGTCCGCCATCCAGTCACCACCGGCAATAAAGGATGTGACGTTGTCGATCCATTATATTTGCGTGGTCACATGGCCTGTGATGCATGTGCCGGATGGGTGTGGTGTGTGTGCAAACCTGCCCTCAGGGAGTGGCCTTGACATGTTGACAACTAGACCACTGACCTGCACACCAACAGCGAGTACGCCTGCGACAGGTAGCTATGTGGGGGGAGTGAAAACGTGTTTTCTCAATGGATTTTCCATAGGAAACTTTAGACAAGGCTACAGGTCAAACTGCTGAACGGAATTATGCCAAATTTGGTAGGGAGAAAGGTCTTGGTCCAGAAAGCGCGCTTTCTCGCATCGAGTGAAAATATAAAAGAAAGGTCCCGGGGGCAATTTAATATACCGGAGCTCTGTCTGTGTGAGATAACCCTTTCATGCTCCCTCTGCCCAACATCACCACTTCGCAGCTATGCCGTTAGAAGCCAGTCCGTCGGCTCGCAGCTCTCTACCTTTGCGAGCTAGTACGCTGCTGTGCCTGTACCTCTGCGAGCTACTACGCTGCTGTTCCTTTGGGAGCGGACAGCTCGTAGTACTGCGTCTGTGAGTCGAGCGGACGGGCCGCAGTTGTCCCTCTGCAAGCCTGGGTGCGAACTGTTCATAAGTCACACTACATAAGCATTGAAAAGCCATTTTGTGATTCAGTCCGTCAGCTGGCATCTGTCCGAGGCATTTCTGAAAACATACCGGAGTTCTTTCTGTGAGAGATACCCCTTTCACGCTGTCTCTCCCCACATCAGCAGGTAACGCACCCTCTTCCCACATTACCAACATACCCCTAACAACCTTCTTGGGCCCGGAATTGTCCCTGTGTGGTTGGACAAACAAGAATCTTAGTCATGTATAGATTTACATATAAAACATTTTATTTAAACAAAACAACAACAAATAAAACTGAAGGGAGTCTGGTGCTGTGGTCGCTGCCACGAAGTTGGGGTCACTTCCATTCAGGACTCAGGACACAGTTCCACATGTGGGATCGGCTTGTATTGAACAGGGTTAGTGGCACCACGTGTCGTGCCTTGCGTTGTACAGGGTTAGTGGCACCACGTGTCGCCAGCCTTGCATATGAAAATATGCCTCACTGATCGAAGGGAGTCTGGTGCTGTGGTCACTGCCACGGACTTGGGGTCACTGCCATTCAGGACTCAGGACACAGTTCCACATGTGGGATTGGCTTGTGTTGAACAGAGTTAGTGGCACCACGTGTCGCTGGCTTGTGTTGAACAGGGTTAGTGGCACCACGTGTCGCGGCTTGTGTTGAACAGGGTTAGTGGCACCACGTGTCGCGGCTTGTGTTGAACAGGGTTAGTGGCACCACGTGTCGCCGGTCTTCCACAGTGTAGGCCAGAGGCAGCGGTCAGGAAGGGCCCACAGACACGTGTTGTTGACTTGAGCAATGTCTCTTGCCTATTGGACTGCGTCATCTGCAATCGCGACTCGATCTGAATTGTGAGCCTTGCTGTCCGCAGTGTATATCGAAGGCAGTAGTTTGTACAGACATAAGTCCGCGGTGCTGTGCCGCTGGGGGCCTGTGTGGCGGAAGCCAGCGATCGGCTGAGGAGGCTGGCGGTCACGTCGGCGGCCTCGTGGCAGGGTGAGGGGCGCCGCCCTGGCAGACACTTTGGCCTTCCCACAAGTGAACCACGCCCAGAGCTCTGGCCTATTTATTCACACTCCTACGCTGAAGTGGCGTACGTCGGACCAGCCCACTCCGGTTACGCTTATGCTTACAGGGGGGACGACACAGCTACATGACTGAGATCTTCCCTAGTGTTTGACGTAACATGGTTGGGTCCACTGTCCACAACACTACAAGCACCAGTAGTATTTGTGCACATGGAGAGGTGTGTGTTCTGCACACTGAGATGTGTCCAGCACATCACTGCTACACTTTGCATTGTGTGCATTGTTAAATATGGGTGAATTGCTTCCTTCACATATAGTTTGTTCACACCTGTCCCAATATTCAGCCATTGTTTGGCTGAGGGGCCATGCCGTTTTCAGAAAGTTCGCTGTCTTGTTCTGCGCTGCCTCGGTGGTAGAGGGGGGGGGTGGTGGGTGTTGTGGCGTTCTTGGGTGTCGGAGCTGCTTGATCAGTAGGTCTATGACATGTGTTGGTCTTCAGATGTGGCTCTGGGCTGGGCTCCCTTTCATACTGTATGTAGAAGTTTAATATTTAAAAAACAAGAAGACATTATATAGTTTAAATAACAAATAAAAAAAATTACAGTAGGGAGAGGGGTGGTACGGGGGGGGAGGTCCTGAGGGTTGTGGCAGTGGGTGTTGTGTCCTTCTTGGGTGTCAGAAAAAACTATAGGTTAAATGAACATTATAATTTGAAGTTACCATTAAAAAAAACATTGAAATTCACTGAAAAACCCATAGGTTTCAGGGACGTTATAGATAGAAATTAGTATTTAAAAAACCTTTGAAATTCACTGAAAAACCATAGGTTTCAGGCACGTTATAGTTAGAAATTGGCATTTAAAAAAACCTTTGAAATTCACTGAAAAAACCATAGGTTTCAGGCACGTTATAGTTAGAAATTAGCATTTAAAAAACCTTAGAAATTCACTGAAAAAACCATAGGTTTCAGGGACGTTATAGTTAGTTGGACATTTCACTCATACAAAACCAGAGAAATTCCGCCGTTATAGTTAGTTCAGCTAACTATAACTCACGCCCCGTAATGCACTGCTGATGACGTCACATATTACATCATTCATGACATGGTCAGTGACATCACTGATGACATCACTGATGACATCTCAAATGACATCACTGATGACATCACTGATGACATCATCCAGTGAATGTGTTTTTCTTTAAACTTTAAATATGTATTATATATATACCAAGCTGTATTGAAGAATGAGTGGGTGTATAAGTGTCTGGATGGAGGATTTAGTATGTGTGTGACTGACTGTTTAAGTGAGTGATTAAACGTGTTTTACTGAATGCATGGGTTAGTGACTAAACTGTGTGAATGTCTGTATCAGTCTGTGTGCTGTTGTATAAGCTGCTGCATGGGTTGGTCAGTAGCTACATGAGTGTCTATATGGGTTATTGATTGGTTGCCTGAGTATTTGTATGGGTGTCTGAGTGTGTGTGTGGCTGCGTGGGAGGTATGTAACTCTGTGCATACATGTTTGAGTGGTTGATTCACTGAGTGTATGGGTTCAAGAAGATGTGGAAAAAGCTGTATGGGTGATTGAGTGTGTGTATGGGTGTGTTAGTGAGTGAATGGATGTCTCACTGGTACATGTCCAAGTAACTACATATGTAAAAGGCAGTGTATGTGAGAGTTAGAGTATATAAATGACTATACATGATAGTCAATGATTGTGACAGTGGCTGTATAGATGAGTGTGCACTTGTATCAGTGATTGTATAAGAGAGTAATTATGCGTTTCTTTCTGTTTGCATAAGTGATGTGTTGTGTGTATTTTCAGGTATAGGTCAGTAAATGGAAGTATGATTGATTCTTTGCCTGACTGACTAGGTGTGTGAGTAACTCTGGATGAGTGCTGGTGTGTGAGTGTCTGTGTAGGTGTATGAGTGCATATGTTAGTGTTGTATTGATGAGTGACTGCATGTATGAGTGATTGTATGGGTGAATGAGTGGATGTATATGTAGACCTAACAACCAGTGACTAGATATGTAGTAAGTGGTATTGGTGTGTCTATGGTTTCGAAAATGGTATTCTGCATTTTGGAGACGGTGTATCAAAGGTTATATTAGGGTGTGAGAAGGTGCATCAGATTGTCACATGGATGATGTCATCAGTGATGTCATCAGTGATGTCATTTGAGATGTCATCAGTGATGTCATCAGTGATGTCACTGACCATGTCATGAATGATGTAATATGTGACGTCATCAGCAGTGCATTGCGGGGCGTGAGTTATAGGTAGTTGAACTAACTATGACGGCAGAATTTCTCTGGTTTTGTATGAGTGAAATGTCCAACTAACTATAACGTCCCAGAAACCTATGGTTTTTTCAGTGAATATATATATATATATATATATATATATATATATATATATATATATATATATATATATGTAGTTATAGTTAGGACCTAGTTTCCATAGGAAATGCATTTTTTGACTTGGCTATAACTTTGGTGTCGTTTGACCAATCTGCATGAAATTTTGCCAAAAAAGTGTCACAATGGGTACTATTGATTGGGAAAGTTTGGGGGTGATCCGTGCAGTGGGGACTGAGAATTTGGGTTGCGAAATAAGGTTGAATTTGAAATGTTAAGTCCCATAGGAACCTTTGGCCACCTCTACAGCCCAAGCCGCTGAGCGGACTTACACCAAATTTGGCAGGGAGGTAGATGTCAGTTCAAGGAAGTGCCTTTTGCTTATTTAGTGTAAATCCGTTCAGTAGTTTTTGAGAAATTTAAGCCGAAAATTATAGTGATATCTCTGGCTGCGAATATTTCGTTCAAGTTTTGTGATGAATTGCGAATGCACGCGCCAACGGGAATGCTCTGATTGGCTGGTCACAACCTTAATAGAAAGTTGCGGCCACCATTTTATCTATTGGGAACGGTTCCTGGGGCTGAAAATGTGTGTGAAAGCCCACATAAGGGGTCAGGGTGGAGATACACTGACCCCATGGTTGAGAAATGGAGGTGTTAGTGACACAAGTTAGGTGTCCAAAATTGATATTTGCGACGATGCCATGACCGCCAGTGGGGCCCTCGTGTACCATCACGGGGACGTCGCAACTAACTACGTCATCGTGAATATTGGAGAATCATTAATGTGCATTCTTATAGAGATATTGAGATTCTGATAATTTTTTATACAGTTATTTATATAGTGAGTCATCTACTGTGATGGTTAGAATTAATTATATAGTTAAAATGTTTGAATGTGGTGGTGGCTATTGAAATTCTGCTTTTGCTTTCCGCTTTCATGACGTAACCGCAGGGATCGCGATGAGCGACCTCATCGCGATCTCCGGAGTCACTGCGAAAACAGAAAATAGGTTTTAGAGATGTTTTTTTTATTTATTCATTTAAAGTTTTGTAAAGCGGGAACATGACCCACGCGGGTATCAGAGCGCTTTACATACGGGTTGAGGTAGATAGTTGTGGTAGAAACGTAAAGCAATATACATCAGGAACAAATATGACATATTGGCGGGTGACACTGGGCCTTAACAGAGGCCAGGTAGTGGTTAAATCAGCTAAACAAGATAGGCGACAAAAGGAGAAAAGCATCTAGCTCAGCGCAGTGTTCATCAGTAGAGCTTTCACTTCCCTTTTGAGGGCAGATGTAGAGGGGATCAGTCTTGTTTCCACAGGTAGGGCATTCCAGATTCTCGGGACGATGCCTGAGAATGTACGATTCTAGGTTTTCTGTTTTTTAAATTTCTTCGGCTTAAGGAGAAGTGTGCTGGTGCTCCTCGCGGGTCGGGAGCCACCCGATAGTTTGAGCTTATTTGACAGGTAGAGAGGGGTATTGAAGTGTAGTGCTCTATGGGTCATACATGCAATTTTTAACTGAATCCTTGCCTCAAATGGAAGCCAGCTGAGTGATTTCAGGTCCGGGGAGATTTGGTTGGTTTTCTTGGAACCAGTGATGAGTCTAGTCGCTGCATTCAGAGAAGCTCTGAGGGGGGCTAAACTGAGTTTCGGAAGTCGCCATAGAGTAGCACTGCCGTATTCAAGTCTTGAGATGACTAGTTCTTGCACCGCCGATTTGAAGTCATCTTGTGGAAGATAGGGTTTAAGTTTTCTGAGGATGCTCAGTTGGAAGTTCGCTCCTTTGGTAGATGCTCTGATGTGATCTTGCATATTGAGGTTCTTATCTAGCACAACTCCCAGTGATTTCGTGGAATCAATGATGTGTGGTGTGCAGTTGAGGGCGGTGAGGTTTCTTAGATAAATCACAACAGTGGGGGTTTGCCTATTGGGTGAAATGAGGAGGAATTCTGTTTTTAGGGCATTTAGTTTGAGGTGGTTGGAGGTTAGCCAATTTAAGGTTTTGTGCAGGGTTCCGTTGAGTGACTTGATATCTTCGGGTGAAGATATTTTCATGTACAGTTGGGTGTCATCCACATACATGTGATATTGGATGTTGGATGCTTTGAGGATCACAGTCCGTGGTTCCATGAAGAGGTTGAAGAGCGTGGGGGAGAGTGAGGACCCTTGGGGGACACCCAGCATGCAGGGGCTGGAGTTGGATAGAGTTTGATTGGATTTAACTCTTTGCGTTCTGTTGTTGAGAAGAGAGGCAAACCATTTTAGGACAGTGCCTAAGAGCCCCATCCTGCATTCCAAGAGGTTAAGTAGATTGTCATGTTTGACCGTGTCAAATGCAGAGGAGAGATCGAGTAGTATTAGAAGGCAAGCTTCGTTCTGGTCCAGCAAAGTGAGAGCATCGTCTACTATATGAGTGATGGCCGTTTCAGTGCTGTGGCCAGACCGGAAGCCCCATTGGAATTGGTCGAGAAGTTGGAATTGCTCAATGTGTTTGCGCAGTTGTTCATGTACACATTTCTCCAGGAGTTTTGCCAGGGTAGGGATGTTTGTGATTGGTCGATAGTTATTCAAGTCACCGGGGTCCACCGTGGGTTTTTTGAGAATAGGGAGAACTAGGCCCGCCTTCAGGCAGTCCGGGATCTCACCCTGAAGAAGAGAAGCGTTGATGATCTTGGACCATAGCGGGACTAGTGATCCTATCATTTCTTTAAAGAAGTTGGGGGGAGGGGGTCATTGAAGTGATTTGAGGGCTTCAGGGACGAGAGTATGCTGAGGATGGCAGTGTCGTTGAGGGGTGTGAATTGACTCCAAGAGGCATTGTTTTTGGGGGAGAGAGAGGGCAGCGTAAGAGGGGGCGGGGTAAAGAGGAGTCAGGAGAGGGTGAGAGTTCGATTAGTGCAGACTTTAGGTCTAATTCGATCTTACTCACCTTTCTTATGAAGAAATCAGCAACGGCATTGCAGTTTGGCTGAGGGCCGGGGATGTGCAGGGATTGGCCGGAGGTGTTATTGGATTGTAACTTAATCAACTCAAATAGCCTTTTCGGGCGATTTTTGGCTTTGTCAAGTTGGGATTTGAAGAAGGTTGCTTTCGCCATTCTGATGAGTTTGTTGTATCTACTCCTTTTTAGTCTTAGAGTTTTTAGTAGATCAGTGGATGGAGCGGATCTCCAAGCGCGTTCTGCTAATCTCATTCTGCGTCTGTCATCATTTAGGCTGTCATTGAACCATGGTTTGGAGTCTTTGATGGGTTTTCTTTTTAGGTGAAGGGGGCAGTAACATTCAGGGCAGACAACATGGCGTTGTTATAGTGATCAGTGAGGTTGTGAACGTCTACCATGTTTGCAGGCGGCAGTAGGGAGATCAGTGAGATATGAGCTCATTCACGTTTGCGTTATGGAGCGTTCTTTTCCACTGTTTTTGTTTTAGTGGTTGTGATCTTTTGGAGTTCCAGCTTTCAAGGATACGGAAGGTGAAATAGTGATGGTCCGACCAGGCACAGGGGAGAATAGATTCGAGCTGAATGGAGTTGGGATTGGTGATGATTAGATCTAGCGTCGAGCCTAAGTTGTGTGTGGGACTGTCACAGAATTGGGTCAGGGAGAGGTCAGTTATGAAGTTTTTGAGAGTATTAACCGCCTGATCATGCGGGTCATTCCAATGGAGATTGAAGTCACCAAGGAAGATCTGGGGGTAGTGTCAGCCCAGGTTGGAGGCAATGGTTTCCATAGTTTGTTCAATTAGAGGGAGGTTGTCTCCTGGAGGGTGGTAGAAGATGTGCAGGCTGCATAAGGGTCTATGCTTGCTAGTGATGTCAATGCATAAATATTCACAGGATGAGAGGTTATCTGAAGGGGACTGTTTTGCTGAGAGGGAGTTGTGGTAGATACAGGCTAAGCCACCTCCCGTTTTCTTAACTCGATCGAGTCTGATAATGTTGTGTCTGGGAGGGACTAGGATGTCAAGGATGGGGCCTGAGGAGTCAGTGAGCCAAGTTTCGGTGAGGATAAGGAGGTCAAGTTCCTGAACCAGGATGAGATCTGCAAGGTCAGTGGCATGTTTCACTGCTGATCTACAGTTTGGCAACATGCATTTCAGGTGTGATTTTTGGTCAGGGAGCACGGGCTGCGTAATGGGTATCTGCATGAAGTTATTAATGTTTAAGGCATTGGCGTTGAGTCTGGGAGCTCTATGCGGGATAGATGTGATGGTTTGTGTAGCCTCTGTGTTGTCTTGCTTGGGATTGGTCGTTCCAGGGGCATTAGAAGGGGCGGTTTGTGAGGTTCAACAAGGGACTGAGATGCCCATATGAGGGGCGTTGCAGGCTCGGAGGAGGGAGAGAATATCTGCTTCTGATAAAAGATTTTTGGATCTGGTGGGTCTAGATGGGGCGTTTGGGTAGGGAGTGGTATTCCAGTTCTGGCCTGGGGGTTTCTGCCCGGGGTCAATCGGTAACATAGTGGAAGGAGAAGGTAGATTATGGTGGTGTTGGATCAGATGCAGGATCTCCTGTGAGGTTTTGTTGGACGAGAGATGGAGGGCCAGCTCTGCGGTGGTGTTAATGAGATTTTGAATGAGAGTTTTGAGATTTAGAAGTTCCTGGTTTATTTCCTTGAGCTTAGCAGCAGGATCCGCTTGTGGATCATGGCTCTTGTGGCGGGGAGGAGGAGTTCTGTTCACTGGGGTGGATGTAGGCGAGTTCAGGGAAAGGGGACGCAGGGGAGGGGGGATAATCCCCGAGGAGGATTTCCGTCTCTGATGTAGAGGAGAGCAAGGTAAGTGGGCGCTCGAAGGGAGGATAGGGGGAATTATTTTCCTGGTGGAGGGTGGGCGAGCCAGCTGTGGAGAGCAGGAGGTATGCAGGAGAGAGCTAGGGGGCGAGGGAGTGGGGGAGGTGTAGGAAAGGTGCTCCGAGCTAGGGAAAACAATTTCTCCAGCATTAAGGGAATGGAGTAGGTCATGTCTGGGTGGTCGGGCACGGTGGGTGAGTTTGTGGAGCCTAGGTTAGGTGGAGCTCTGGCCCTAAGGGTGTTGTTCAAAGTATGTGGGGCAGTCGGCAGGTGGTTGTGGCAAATTAGAGAGGGATCAAGGTGGTCCTGAGTCAGAATTAGGGGAAGGTCGAACCTAGAGTGAGTAGGGGTGTCACTATGGTCCAGCGATTTTTTAATGAGTGCGAATCTGTCATCAAAGACGGCCAGGTTGCGATCGGTGGCCTGAATTAGAATAGTCCCATTGTTGTAGATGGATATAGTAGCATTTGCTCTAAATGTGGGTGACGTCACGGCTAGGAGTCGAAGACCGTGAGGAAATCTCTTAGTCGAGGCGATTCTGAGTAAAGAGTGGAACGCCATTCTCCACTGAGCTCTTCTTTTAGTATGAACGATCAGGTCACTAGTAATAGCACCTTTTTTTGGACAGAAATAGGGGTCGGAGATGAGGGTTTCTGGGTTAGCTTTGAGTAGTCTATGTTTCAAGGACTTAATCACGTTTTTGGAGCGGTTGGTCGGATAGTTAATTGTGTAGCTATTCGTACCTAACTTCTCTAGTCTGGAGTCCCGTCTGCACTGAGCGAGGGAGGGCATGATGGCGATTAGTAGATTAGGTCACGAGTATTAGATGAGATGACGTAGTGAACAGGATTCCAGAGTATAATCCTCACTGTGGGAGAGTCTTGTAGGACATCGTGGGGTCAGTAGTGGGCTGTATCGTTCAAGCTGGTGGTAAAATAATAGTAGTAATATGGCCTCCACATGCGATCAGGTAGTTAACGGTATGAGATTCGAGAAAGCCAAGGATATTCGCTTTCCTAATCAGTTTGCAACATAACTGTGGTCTTTCGGGTCAAAAACCGAGGGAGCAGGGCTAAGCCATTGTCATGTGTGTCAAGAGGGAGCATAGGTAGGGAATGCTTTGAGTGTGGGGGAAGGGGTTAGGGTAGTGTCATTGCTATGTATGATTAGAGGGAGCCAGGCAGAGTGAGGCTTTGAAGGCAGGGGAGAGGGGACCTGGTAGGACAGTCAGATTGAGTCCTCTAATCTTGTCTGAACGTTTGGGCTGGAGACAGGTGTTCAGGGAGTGGCTGGGTCGCGCTGCATGAAATGCTCAGCGGGAGACGGAGATCTCCGAGGAGGTCTTTGGGCCAGCGATGCACCGTTGTTCAGGGAGCGGCCATTTTAGAAAATTCTATTTTATTTTATGCGATATCGACGTCATGCAGTCGGTCAAGATTTGTTTGGGTTATGGGGCTCAGCGGGAGCTCAGAGGGAGAGGGAGGTCTCTGAGGAGGTCTTAGGGCATGTGAATGCACAGTTGTTCAAGGAGCGGCCATTTTAGCAAATTCAATTTTATGAGATATCATGTTCCTGCGGTCGGCCATGTAGCCCCAATATTGGAGATCAGGGTGCTGGCACTTACCCCATCCTCTGCGATGCATGGCAGTTCAACAAGCCTGAGGAGCGCAAGACCAGGCCAATCGTTGTGGCGGGAGGGTGCGTTCGGTAAGCCCCCATCAGCAATCAGGAGGGAGCGACAGCGGGCACAGTAGCTACCGGGCCGGTGCCCGTGTGCACGAGGTCACTATCGTGAAGATCAGTAAGAGGGCTGTAGAGGGCATCAGCACTTTGCAGGCTAAACTGGTAGGAAACTGGAAGTAATGATGAAGAGTCACCCAGCTTGGGGTAAGAGAAAAGAAAAAAAAAATGGTTGTTCTAGAAATACACTAGAAAAACATGAGTTTGAAGTGTACATTAATAAACCTCTAGTGTGTAAAATACTGTAATGTGTGTGCACATATGTGTTTTCACTTTATGGAAAAGGCGCACTCGTCCCAGTTAATGATGTCATTGTGACATCCTGAATAACCGCGAAAACAGAAAATAGGTCTGAAAGATGGTTTTAAAAGAAACTTAGTACAAAAATATGGGTTTAAACATGCTTTGAAAGAAATATGTATATAGTAATATGTTTAGTGCAATATTCAGAATGGATTTTTTTACATATTATTTTTGGATGTGTTAGTGGCCATTGAATGTCTGCTTTTGTTTTCCGTTTTTGCGACGTGTCTGCAGGGATCGTGACGTTGTTGTGAAGATCCCCAAAAACTAAACAAAAAAAAACCCTTTAGAAAATAACTTCAGGTACTAGGGTTGCTCTGACCAGAGCCATTGTGTTGGTTGTATGTATATGGCTGTTACAAATAGGAGCGATTGCAGAGTTTAAGGTTAGTTAGAAACACCCTGTTGCCTTCATCTGTAAACTGCACTCCATCATTTCTATAAATTCCAGGCATGTCAAAACGCAGATTGTTGTTATAGATACAGCCCATGCAATGGTGTCTGAGGAATGCAGAAACAGTTTTATTAACATGCTTTCTGGCTTTGTCAACCTGTGGACAGAATTGATTTGACCACCTCCATTTCTGTCATTGGCATATATTAGAGTACACCAAGACAGTGTGAGGGAAAAATGACATCAGTTCTGCAAAGGTTTCTTTCATTAGGATTTCCAGCCCTACCCCAGTCAATGTGTCTAGGTCATTGCCACCACAATACATTTACTGATGACAGCATCACCACTGTAAATGCAAATATGTTGTGCCGACTTAAAAAATTGTTAAAAATAAAACCAGTTATTAATGTATCTTCTGATAAATCAGTGTTGTATTATATAAATATAATACACAATATTCAATTATAGAAAGAAAGTATGAAAATCTTACAGGTTCACTTACAAAAAAATGGACATTACAATTAAGAAATAGAATTTTAAAAAACCTTAGAAATTGCAAAAATCAAAGGATACAGGAACTTTATAGTTAACAATTAACATTTGAAAAACCTTAGAAATTCACTAAAAAAACAAAGGTTACAGGGACGTTATAGTTAGGAAATAGAATTTAAAAAAACCTTAGAAATTCACTGAAAAAACCAAAGGTTCCAGGAACGTTATGGTTAGGCTGACATTTCACTCATACAAAACCAGAGAAATTCAGCAGCTATAGTTAGCTGAGCTAACTATAACGCACACCCCCGCAATGCACTGCTTATGACCTCGTATATTACATCACTCATGACATGGTCAGTGACATCACTGATGACATCACTGATGACATCTCAAATGACACCACTGATGACATCACTGATGACATAATCGACAGAATCTCTGACGCAGCCACTCACACCCTTTGGTAACCATTCATATACCCACTCCAACTTTCACACTACCATTCTCAAAACCATGACCATCCCATACTAGTACTTACATACCCACTCACTCATTCATAGGTCTACACTCACATCCACTCACTCACCCATACAGCCACTCATACACCCACTCACTCACTCACTAATACAGCCGCAGACATATCCACTCATACACCCATACAGCCACTCATACACTGTCAGACACTCATAGAGCTACTCACACACCTACTCACTCACCCATAGAGTCTATCACACTGCCACTTACTCACCTATACAGTTATACACACACCAAGTCACTTATTCATACAGATACTAACACATGCTTACTCACCTATACAGTCACTGACACAAGCACACACTCACCCATACAGCCACTCTCACAATCACTCATTCACATACACAGTCACTTATATACTCCAACACTCACATATACTGCCTTTCACATATGCAGTTACTCACCCATATACCACTGAGACATCCATTCACTCACAGACACAGCCATACACGCATTAACTCACCCATACAGCCCCTCTCAGATGCACTCATGAACCCACACAGCCAGTGATTCACCCACTCACTCATCCATGCAGGGAGTCTCACACCCCCTTACCCACCCACACCAACACTCAGGCACCCATACAGGTACTCAGACAATCAAACAATAACCCATATAGGCACTCATGTACCTACTCACCAACCCATGCAACCACTTACATACCAACTGACAGCCTGATACAGACATTCACACAGATTAGTCACTCACCCAGACATTGACTGAGGCACATATATTCACTCCCATATACAGTCAGTCATGCACCCACTAAATCATACATACAGGCACTCATACACCCACTCATTCATCAATGTCCCAAAACATGTTTTTCCCTTGTTAATTCCCATAGGATCTTTAGACACTGGTACTGCCCGAAGTGAAGAACGGAATTACACCATCTTTGGCAGGAAGATAGATGTTGGTCAAGGGAAGTGATTTTTTATGATTTGGTGTGAATCCGTTCAGAAATTTTAGAGATATTAACTGAAATCCAAATTTGTATATATAGGGAAGCAGAGGATCCCGACTCCTCCCGATCTTGTGGTGAGATTTGATTGGCTGCCAACACTTCAAACCAGGAAGTGTTAGCAGCCATCTTGGGACTCAGCTTGAGCAGCAGAGTCCCACAAAAAAGGCAAACAAAAAGAGAAGGGGGCAGGGTAGGAATACCCTGACCCTCTAGGCCTCTTGGGGGACCTCCACTGGGACCTCGCAGGACCAATAAAACATTAAAAAAAACATTTTGCTGGGATTTGCGTCTCCTACCAAAATATTTTTAAAAAGGAAGCAGGGGCTCCCGCACTTCTCTTCTTATAGGTCCCCGGGTGGGCCAGGTCCCAAGGGCAACAGCAGTGATGTAAAGGAGGGTGGCGCACAGGCCCCCCATCCTATGGCTTATCATAAGCCCCGGGGACCACCACCTCCTTGGGGCATGTTCATAAATGTGTGCAAGCAGGCCCACTGGGCCTGCCCATGTCCCAGGGACTGGCACGTCCCCAGGGCAAGTGAAGTTAATTTAATGCAGGGGCCTGAGCACCCCACGCAGCCCCAGGGACCACCACCTCCCCGGGGTAAGTGTTAAGTTAATGCAGGGGCCTCACATGGCCCCCCACAGCTCCGGGGATCCCCACCTTCCTGGGGCAAGTGTTGTTACACTAATGCAGGGGGGCCTGCATGGCCCCCATTCAGCCCCAGGGACCACCACCTCCCCGGGGCACTATGAAATTAATGTAGAGGGTCCGTCATGGACCCCTAGCCGCAGGGACCGCCACCTCCCCAGGGCAAAGATTTAAGATGGAAGGGTCCGTGCGGCCCCCCCTTGTGGAGCCATTTACAGCCCTGGGGACTGCCACCCCCAGGGTCAGCTGCTGCTATGTCCAGGGTGCCCACCCCCGGGGCATGCGCATTCCTACCATGGATTACGACGAGGAGGGCAGCCCGGGACGCCGCAATAAGGTAAGTGCGGTTTTAATTTACATTAATTGTAGATTGCATTTAGAAAATATTTATTGCGGGGGTGGGAGGCGCGGAGCGGAGTTTTTGGCCAACTCCGTGGTGCTCCGCGTAGAGCAACTCCGCCTGTAACGCCCAGGCTTACTTATTGGTATGACAAAATGTACAAGCATTGCCAAGGAGGGTTGAAGCAATTATTGGACTTGGCACTGGGTTCGCGGATCCTGCACCTGGCCCCTTAACCCTTTAAAGAATTTTTTTTGAAAAAGTCTGGCCATATGGCCATAGGGTAGGTTCTGTGGGCAAAAAATGCTGCACAGTTCATAGTATCTAAATGGAGGTTAATTTCAATTGCATTTTTCAGGAGGTTGTTACAAACACGTGTTGGCTGTGTTTATAACAGCCTCCTGAGAAATGTAATGAACTAAGGAATCTGTAGAATTTTATATCATCCAATAAAGAATTCACTTGGAATGGAACACACAACGAATGGGACTATTAATTCTATAATAAACATCCTTGAGGATTGGTAGAAATGAGGGTCTCTAGTTGGCAGAGGTAGGTACCTTTGTCCAAATAGGGATCCTTGCTTCTAGTCAGGGTAAGGGGGATACACACTCTAGATAACCCCTGCTCACCCCCTCTTTAGCTTGGCAAGAGCAGATAGGCTTATCCCAAAGACAATGTGTAAAGTATTTGTACTCAGAACACACAGTAATACAGTGATAACACCACAAATGGACACCACACCAGTTTAGAAAAATTAAGTGTCTTTATCTAAACTTAACAAGACCAAAACGACAAAAATCCAACATACAGGTATTAAGAAAAATGACTTTCAAAAGATTTTAGCAACTGAGTCCATAGAAAACTATGGATGCGTGATTTCTTGCAAAGTACCTGGAGTTGCGACAAAATTCACCAAGCCAAACAGCTGCAGTGATGGGAAGCGTCGAAAACAAAGAGATGCGTTGATTCCTGAGACCTTCGTGGATGCATTGCAACAGTTCCGCTGGACACAGGGGAGTGGTGCATCGGGTCCCGTCTGCAGGGGGAAGCAATGCGTCGATTCTGAGACGACTCCGATCCGCGGGTGATGCATCGGGGAAAGCTTGACGCAGAGGGACGATGCGTGGAAATCCGTGATGCATCGGCAACGATGCGGCATCGTCATGCGGCACTGTGTCGGTTTCTTCAGCCGCGAACCCTCAATGTGTCAATTCTTGCAGCAGCTGCAGGCGCTGCGTCGGTTTCAGCAGCGGCACAGCGGTACGGGAAGATTCTTTGCGCACCACGGCAATGTGTCAGAAAAACTGTTGCAAGAAGAGCGATGCGTCAATTTTCTTGTGGTTGCTTTGCTTTTCAGCTCCCAAGCAGAAACAACCTCCAGAGGCACCACACAGTCACAGGCACTCCTGGCAGGTCGGAGTTCCCAGCAAGGAAGTTCAGGGGAGCTGGGGGTGAAGTCTTTGTGTTCCTGAGACTTCAAAACAGGAGGCAAGCTCTACTCAAGCCCTTGGAGACTTTCCTCAAGGAGGGGACACAGCACACATCAAAGTCCTTCTCCATTCCTTGGCAGAAACAGTAACTGCAGGCCAACGCCAGACACATAGCAAAGGCAGTACTTCTCCTCAGTTTCTCCAGCTCTTCTCCTTGGCAAAGGTTCCTCTTGATTCTAGAAGTAGTCTACCGTACAGGGGTTTTAGGTCTAATACTTATACCCCAAAATGTCTTTGTTCTCTTTGTACAGAGAAGCCCTGTGCCCAGTCAAAACCAGTTCTGTCCTTTCTGTTGCAGCTTCCTGGCAGGAGGTGGAGACAGCATTGTGGAAAGCAGACCAGGCCCATTCAGGTAAAAGGAAATCTCCTCCTCCTATTCTAAATGCAGCCCAGGTCTATTCAGCCCAGCCCTGACTCATCAGGCTCTCTGGAGCCACTGCTCCTCCCCAGCCCCTGACACTCCAAACCCAGACAGTCAACCCACATCCTAGCAGAGGCACACTGGATGGCTAAACAATAAAATACCTACTTTCTAAAAGTGGTATTTGCGAACACAGAATGTAAAAATCACCCTCACTAAAAGATGCATTTTAACATTCTGAGTCCTGGCATACTAAACTTTATTTTCCTACCTTGTTCCCAGGGTCAGTTATGTTTATAAGATGTTATAAACAAACTCCTATTCTCTCCTATGGGAGCAGGTAGCCTTGCAATTGTGAAAAACAAAGTTGGCAGTAATTGCCTATCAGGACATGCCACACACATCAGGGCATGTCCTACCTTTCACATACACTGCACCCTGCCCACAGGGGTACCTTGGGCCTACCTTAGGGGTGACTGTCATGTAAGAAAAGGGATGGTAGGGGCCTGGCAAGTGGGTGCACTTGCCAAGTCGACATTGCTAACCGGTTACACAATCAATCAAAACAAAGTACCTCATGTCGTCCCATACATATATATAAGCAATGATCATTTGGATAAGATATAATCTGCCTTGTTGTAGTAGGCAGGGTGAAAGTGAAATTGAGCAGTTACCCTGGCCTTGATGTAACAGAGAGTATGGCCAGTGCCACCCATAATAGAAAAAATAAGATGATTGTGTAGTCAGCTTCCCCACCTGCAGACAGTAGTAAATAAAAATAATGTGAGTCTGCGTCACGATTATGTTTGTCTTGGGCGCAAGCTGACTGAGCTGGCATGCCGGCTGCAACAAGGTTATTTAATTTAGCTAAACAAGAGAGAAGAAGAAAACTGGTGTACTCAAGTCCATACTACCACAAATGTTATGTCATGTGCTTGCTAGTGCTACTGTGCCACTATGTGTAGAATTAATTTTGTGTTACTGTTTTGCTAACAGTATTACAATAGTCTTTTTTCTTTTTTGATATAGCTACTCCTTCCCAACCAAAAGCAAGACCAGACAGGAAGGAGTTGGGAGCCATGGCCTGGCGCTGGAAGCTTGAGGCCATCCGAAATGAATATCGGCGGCTGGTGGCTCTGGCGGAGGAGGAGGCGGCAGCAGCTGCAGCCTCCTCCAATGCCCCGGGCCCCAGCCAGGCCCCTCGAATGGTACGGCACTGCGGTCTGGCAGCCACCCGCCGCACTACATCCAGCACTGCTGCCCCCCCTGTGGATGCAATTGGCGAGCTTTTAAGGGCTGCGTGCTCCTCCGAATGGCGTGCCTAGTGGAGCAGGTAAAGGAGGTCCTTAAGAGACAGCAAGCCCGCCGATAGACTGAGATCACGTTGGATTGCCCCTTTTTATTCTTTTTTTTGGTGGGTGGGCATTGGGCTACGTTGGGGAAAAGTTGGGGTTTATATTTATTATTTATTATGGACAATTTTTGAATTCAACGCACATTGTTTGGACTATCTTTTTGGACATTGGTTGGGGTTAGGGAGAGGGGTGGGTCAGGTGTTGTGGGATTTTTTACATAGTTTATTTTGTTAGGGGATTAAATTATATTTATACTTAAACTTTACATACGATGTAAATGTTTTGTGGGGGGGTTACTCTTTTACGTCACACGGTTTCCTTCCTTTGCTGCTGCAGGGCCACAGACAGTTTTTGATTTAAATAATCTGCCAATTTTGTAACACACGACACGAACAGATAGATGCGGTACCCTCACTGAGTGACTTGTCCTACTAATACTGTCAGTCTCTCCTCCTAGTCTATGCAGTCTGCAACTGGACTCAAGGGTGTGGGTGTGTGAATTAATGAATCAATTAATTTCCATTATTAATTATGCCTCCCCCAAACTTCTCTTACCTGTGATTGATGTTTAAACTTAGGCACAGCGATGGCTGCATGGTGATGATGGTTTGATTTCCCAAGATGCCATGGTTGTGGTGGTAGTAGTAGGCACTGGCAGTAGCATTTGCAAAAAAAGAAAATGAGACAGTCAGTCACCTGAGATAGACTCTGGAAGGAGTAGTAGAACGATGTACAGTACAGTAACAGTACACAAGAAGACTGCCAAACAATAAACCATAATAATGCTGATTAGCAATGCTAAAGTAAAATAAAACATAATGGTGGCGGGTATAGCCTAGTACAACAAGTTACAAACTGTAGTTGTGTCGAGTCACTCGACACAAGCGTAACCTTTAGTGCTGTAAAAGGAGGATGATTAATCCAATTGTTGACGGCAATTAATGATGGATTATGTTCCTTTGGAAAAAAAATTGACTGGCAAATATACTGAGCATGGGCGGGCAAGCAGAAGAAGATCCTCACCCTGCCTTCAAATTGAATTAGTGTTCCTCTCACCACATCCGCCCCAGCAAGTGTGTGATCAATTATTGGTTTAAATTTAATTTAGTCACACCTCAATATAAATCACACAGCCCAGGGGAAGAGGGTTAGGGTTTGATGAATGGTAGGGAAGGGGTATTTGAGGTAAAGTTTTGACAAAGACAAACACTACACATGGACAACAACAACAAACAATTTTGGCAGACGACCATCATATTCATAAATCTGTTAAGGGAGAAAAAGGAAATGCATGCATGAGGATGACTTGATGGTTAATGATAAGTAGTACTTACTAACTAGACTAGTAGACAGTACAGGGCAGCAGTATATTATTAATTATTATTATGCAATTTGCCATGCCTGGCAGAGAGACCCAAATTACATACATTTTATGTTCTGTTGTACCGGGCTCCCTTTTAAAGCTAGCAAAGAAAATTAAAAAATAGCTGTAGTGATCAATTATAAGCAAAGAGCAACAATAAGTTCAATAACAACAACACACAGTCGTAATGATTGAAGAGAAAAAATGAATCAAATTATTTTAAAGATGACGATACTAAAGTTACTGTATGTTATCCTGGTCAAATTGGGGAGTTGCATCTCGGCATTCCTCTTGGTCCTCCTGTCCATGGACGCTGCGTCCGTCAATCTTGGGTGCCACTGCCTGCCTGGCGGATGCGGATTCGTAGGTGAGTGTGAGTTGTTTTTCTCTGTTTAGCACAGGGTAAAGGCCGGCCTGTAAGTGTAGATGGAAAAACAAAAGGGATATTGAAAAATCAATGAGAGAAAAAAAGCATAAATTACGAAGGAGTGCAAACACTTTCAGAGGCGGCATGGCTAAATCATGTCTACTCTGTTGTCTGTTTCCAGCATTAAGCTACAATAGCAACAGGACAGAGCAGGCCCAAGGTGCCCACCCAACCTCCACTTAGCTTAGATTTTGACTGAGCCAGACAGATTATACATATACAGCAACATAGCATTTTTCAAAGTAAGTAACTAAATCAATGCACAGCTGTCAGTCATACCACTACTACACTCGTGAGTCATGACTCAACTCCACCACCACACAGACATGTAGGTCTGCTGTGGTTGTTGTTGACTTGTTTACCTTTTATGCCACTCATGAAAAACGCCCTGAGTTATTCCATCAATCATCTCCGATCCTACTGACTGACTGCGAAGATACTATGTCACTGTGGTCATCATCATCATGGTGTTGTCCAACTCAGCCTGCAGTGTACCAAGTGAGTCCAGATTCCATATTCAAAAATGCAATGGATCGGCCTGCAGTAGTAGTACAATTTTGTTATTAAACAACAAGAAGGGAAACATTGACTTGAGTCACTTTTAGTGTGTAGATTAAATACGAGTACACTTTGACTTCAATTCATGCACAACAAACAACAACAACACAAACATCAATCACTCAGAGTCAGCGCGTCCAATGCATGCCATCATCATTACCTGTTTCTTCTCATCTTAAGTTAAGGGGCAGTCTCTCTCGGCTCGGAAAGGAGGATAGCTATAGTCATCATGTTCCACTTCTTTTGGAGGGACTCGACGAGGCAACATTTCTTGTACTATTCTCCATCCAATCATCTGGCTTGAGGGAAATGGATTAAGGGTGAGTCAGGAGGATGGAGCAGGACTCAGAGGAGTGGACTTAAATGCACACAGCTGCAACTCCAATATGGCAATAAAAAGAGAAGACGGTGGTGATGGATTTGTTGTGATTCGAACCAGAAAGACAGAGACACACACAAATAATAAAAGTAAATAAGGAAGAAAGAAAGTAACAAGTTCAAAGCCTAAACGTCAGGGAAGTATAGCTCGTCCTCAAACTCTGGTGGTTCAACCAGAAGTTGGTAATCATCTAACACACTACTTCCATCACCTAAGTCGCTGTCCTCATCTTCATGCTGTGATTTACGTATTTTGTAATTCGGTGGTATAAACTGCTGATTCATTTTGAGCATGGTTAACCTCTCCACGTTTTTAGGCAAGAAACTGGTCCTTTTCACTGTTACAATGGCACCAGCAGCACTGAAAACACGCTCAGAAGAGACACTTGCGATAGGACAAGACAGATAGTTTATCGCCAGCCTGCTGAGCACTGGCCAGTGGCGCATTTTCCCATACCAATACACCAATGGGTTTTGATCAATGTAGATCTCTGTTGGGTCATCCAGATAGGCCTGGACTATCCGCTCAATGCTCAGGGGTGCTCCACTTTGCTGGGCCTCTTTTGCCTTTGCATCAGCACTGGACCTAACAAGCCCTTGCTGTAGATACCTATCCTGTGCCGATTTTACTGGGGCTGATGATCCGGTTCTTGCTGTTGTTGATAGTGTTGGTGACTGCTGTGAGCCAAACGCACTGCCCTCAGGCTCTGAAGTTGAACTTGACGCCCGATGCCCTGCTGCAGTACTTGTTGTGGGTTGGAGTAGCTGGCCTTTCCCTTTAATTACCAGCCGTTCCTTTTCCAAGTCACTGGCTGCCTCAGCTATCCAAGTTTTGTACTGGGCAACATCCACTTCTGAAAAAGGAATTAATGTCTTAGTGTTCAGTGCTGTTTTGTACCGTGGATCCAGAATTGTGGCACAAATGTAACGTTTGTCTGACACAATGCTAGTTTGCACCCTTGTATTTTCAGCTAAGGGAAAGGCTAAGCTCTGCACCAACTCATATGCTTCTTGTTTTTCCTCCACACCTGCGTACGAATCAGACACCTCATTCAGCTGTTGCTCTAGCATGTGCAACAATGGGATAGCTTGGCCCATAGTACAGTCCTTCTTGCTGACTTCACGTGTGAAGAGCTCGAAAGGAAGTAGCATCTCTGTCAGACATTTAACTAGGCCCCATTGGTCCATCTGAACGGTCATGCCTTTCACAGTAGCATCCCCTAGTCTTTGCATGACATAGTCATTGATTGGTCTGTGCTGATCAAACAGACGATCAAGCATGTAATAAGTTGAGTTCCAATGTGTTGGCACCTCCTGGATGAGTGCTTTGACTGGCATTCTATGCTCACGTTGAATGATCCTCAGCTGCTTCCGGGCTTTAAAAGAATGGCTGAAATGTGTGCATATTCTTCTGCAGGTGGTCAGTAAGTTGCTGACTCGGTCTTCTTTTTTCAGAAAGTCTTGAACAATGATGTTAATGCTGTGCGCCAAACACAGGACCCTGAAATAGCCACCAATGCGCATGGCCTTAACTATATTACTGCCATTGTCCGTGGCAACAAAACCAATGTTAAGCCCTCTTGGGTACAGCCATTCAAAGACCTTGCTGTTAAACTCTTCCAAAATGTTTGCAGCAGTATGAGATTTCTCCATGGCGAACATGGCTACAGTTGCATGTTTCCGAGTGGCATTATAAAATCTCAGCAGTGTCAACACCTGCAGATATTTTTTCTCTAACCCCCACAAAAGAGATCCAGTGTGCAGTGATGCACATGTAATCAGTGGCTTGGCAACTGGTCCACATGTCTGTTGTCAGGTGGATATTGTGAACAGCACTCTGCTCCAAAGATTGTCCAAGCAATTCCAGCACGTCGTGATGTAGTGCTGGAACAGCAACTCTGGCGAAATAGGACCAGCTGGTAACCTTCCATTTTGGGCAGATGGCTGTCAAAAATTCCAGAAAACCCACCCCTTCCATAAAAGAAAAAGGGAGAAGGTCCAGCACTAACATTTTTGCCAGCTTCGCATTGTACAAACGTGCCGTTGGGTGGTTGCGTTCGTACTGCCCCTCCGACCTAAAGATGCTGACAATGGTAGGCTGGATTTTTTTCCTTTCTGGTGCCGCTGATGCAGGTGACTTCTTGAACCCAGTTAGGCTCAACAACGCATTTTTTTTCATTGCGGTACTCTGTTACCTTGGTGTCTCAGCCTGACTCTTACTATAGTGCCACTGAGATGTTGCTGAGGCTGATGAGGATGTGGGCGGTACCACTGCACTGCTGGGATCAGGGCTACTTTGTGTACCAGAGAAAATGTCTCCCTCTTGTTCACCTTCCACCGTGATCATATCTTCTTCTACTTCTTCATCACCACCAACAGCAATGGGTGCAGTTTTACTTTTTTGGCCGCTAAGGTGCGCCTCCCACTGGATCATGTGGTGTTTTTTCAAATGGGTTGTTTGGCCTCCGGTACCATAGTTTGTACCAAGCTTACCCCGACTAACACTTTGTCGACAAATTGAGCATATAGCAACGTTCTCCTCCTTACTGCTAACCAAAAAGAAGTCCCAAACTGGGGAGGTGAACTTTCTTGTGCTGCTGGAGGTGCCACTTGCAATGCCGGATGAACTGGAGGGTATGCCTGGAATTTGACTCTGTGCAGTACCACTATCTACTGAGGTGGTGGTTGTGCTGGATGTAGGTCCCTGCCGGGCCTTTGCAAATGCAAATATGGAAGCTGGAGGTGGTGTTGGTGTTACCTGTGTTGGTGGTATCCATGCCACATCCCTCACAGCAACTTGGGATGGGGTAATAATGTCGGTCTCCATCTCCACTGGGGCGGGAGTGATGTTCATGATGACTGGCTCGTCATCATCCTCCTCTTCTGCATCTACCTCCATAACTCTAAGGCTTTCTGGAACCTTCCTTTTCCCTAGCCTTGTCGCGTGGCATGCCTCACTCTCAGACTCAGCTGGTGGCTTCCAAGTGGCATTTAGATCATCAGAAGGGGGGCTTGAAGAAGAAGTTGATGGACTAACCCTCCTTTTCCTTGCTGGGGATCTGGAAGACAATGGATTTTCTGAAAGAGTGGCTTGCTCTTCTTCTATCTCTGCATGAAGCTCGATTTCCTGAACTGCCCCAACTTCGGGAGAAACAACTACTATTGTGGGCGGTGGTTGCGGCTGTTGTTGCAGCTGTTGTTGCGGCTTTTGTTGTGGCTGTTGTTGAGGCTGTTGTTGCGGCTGTTGTTGCGGCTGTTGTTGTGGCTGTTGTTGTGGCTGTTGTTGCGGCTGTTGTTGCGGCTGTTGTTGCGGCTGTTTTTGCCCACTTATCTGCTGAGTTTCCTCCTGCGTTGATCGGGTACTACTTTGCGATAACGATAAGTCAATTTCAACATCACTGCTCGTTGGCGTTTGCACGATTAGACTGACTACATCTGCGACACTCATGGGCTTGGGCCTAGGTTGGTGGGGTGGGCCCACTGATGCGGAGGTGCTGCTCCCAGCTTGCTCCCCGGACATCGCTGCTACAGGCTTAATTTTTTCCCCCCAAAAAACAACATGGGCGGCACACCAGTCTTGGTAAGTGCCACTTCTTCCTTCTTCTGTTCCTTCTTCTCACTGGCAACTTTCTTGGTACTGGAGGACCTGGTACCTTTCTTTGGGGCCATCTTCATCAGATGTCAGCAGGACACAGTTGCACGAGTTGCACGAGTTGCAGAGATGACTGTGGTCACACATCACGTGTCGTGACGTCGTGCACAGCAGGACTTCTGTCTGGCAGTACAACGGGTGATGATGATGACACCTCCTCCTCAGTCTTTTGTGCACCTAAAAGCAAAGAAGCCAGAAGAACATCAGTGAAATGTTGCATTTGTTGTTGTGGTTCAATTACTACTAGTACAAACAAACAAATATAATATATAACTTAGTGTGTGGTGGTCACACTTGTTAGTGTTATAACTTATATTATTAAATTGTATTAACTCAGTTATTACAAAAAACAAAACAACAGTGTAGCCATTTGTGATACTTTGACAACAAGTGCTTTCATGGTATACTGTGTACACTCAGGAAGGATAGGAAAGAAGAACAACAAAAACAAAAATACAAATGTAATGGAAGTGGAACCTGTTTGGCATTAATTTGCGCATCACGTCATTCAGGGAGCTGCAGCTGGCAAGGGGGATGGAAGCAGTAAGCCAAGAGGAACAAAGGAAAGACATGCAGGCCTATATGGCAAAAGCAGCACACTACTAAACTACCGCCATAAAATGGCCACCAGCCACATGGTCAGTCACAGTCACAACAAGCAGGAGGCCTGGAAAACAATGAACTCAAGCAGGCCTATAATGGCCAGGCAAAGGAGGCATGCTAAACAACACAGCTTTAATGCAAAAATGCAAAAACGAAAATCCACAGGGCTAAACAAGGTTTGCAAGTTACACAACAACAACCACACCACACACACACATCCAACAAAGGCATTTATTTAACACACACCAAAAAAGTGAAATACCCCCCAAAAACACATTTTGCAATTCAATTCAATGCCATCCATGCCCTAAATGATGTTTAAATTCAACAGACACCACAGAGACAGTTGTTTCATGCACCCATGAGTAGCTCTGGGCCTACTGGCTGAAAGACCTATATTGGCAGACTAGGCCACAAGCTTGCAGGCCTATGGCAAAAGCACACTGGCTGGCTCTACAAAATGGCCGCCAGCTACATGGCCAGGCCACCCACAACAACAAGAAAGGGAAGACAGACAATGCAGGCCTATGGCAAAAGCACACTGCCTGGGTTCACAAAATGGCCGCCAGCCACATGGCCAGGCCACAACAACAAAAATCATAGGCCAAGAGGAACAAAGGAAAGACATGCATGCCTATATGGCAAAAGCAGCACACTACTAAACTACCACCACAAAATGGCCACCAGCCACATGGTCAGTCACAGTCACAACAAGCAGGAGGCCTGGAAAACAATGAACTCAAGCAGGCCTATTATGGCCAGGCAAAGGAGGCATGCTAAACAACACAGCTTTAATGCAAAAATGCAAAAACGAAAATCCACAGGGCTAAACAAGGTTTGCAAGTTACACAACAACAACCACACCACACACACACATCCAACAAAGGCATTTATTTAACACACACCAAAAAAGTGAAATACCACAAAAAACACATTTTGCAATTCAATCCAATGCCATCCATGCCCTAAAAAATGTTTAAATTCAGCAGACACCACAGAGACAGTTGTTTCATGCACCCATGAGTAGCTCTGGGCCTACTGGCTACCCACTATACATTTTAAAAAACTGATGAAAAGTACAAAAAATGTAGTTGCAACTTGCAATGCCCCAATCAAACAAACAACACCAATTCTCCTACTTACTTGTAAAATCTCAAATCCAAAAGTCCTCAAATCCAATGATATATGATCCAGCAGACACAAAGAGTGATCCTTCCAGCTCCAAATCCAAATGAAAAGTGAACAGGACATGGACAAAGCACTGGGAGGAGCCTGCTGGACAGGAACAAGAAGTTGGAGACTCTGGGGCACTTCCTCCCCCTTAAAAAAATCATCATTTTCGAGAAGGTTTTATGCTGCTCGAGAGATATTCTTCTCAAGATTGCAATTTCTGCATGTTCGGCATCACGAGCTTCACCGAACTTCCGCCGGATGTCCGATGGCACGTCTGAATGACGTGTTCTTGATCGCACACTCTCGCGGGATCGTGTGGCCGGCTACCAAAATCTCGTGGCGCACGCGAACGGATAGGAAATCTCGTCGGCGAACGCAGGGATCCCGATAAGTCGCTACCGCGTGCACGAAAATGCATTTTGAAAGCGCGAACAAGGAAACAACTCCGCTACGCCGCGGATCGTGGAGTTTTCAGTAACTCTGCGGTCTACGCGGAACACGGAGTTGCCGAAAATCTGCAAACTCCGCGTGCGGAGCGGATTTTAACGCCCAGGGTTACTGATGAGGGCTGTTACCCCGAAACTGGTCCCAGGATGCTTGTTTCTGGTCCAGGGAAGACATGGCTTGGCTGTTCGGGCTGGACTGTTCCCATGAGGCACAGGGCCAAGACTGATTTGTATATAACTGTGTCTGAACTGGGGTGGTGAAGTGAGCTAAAGAATGATGATGGATTCAACTGAGATCTGTGACTGGGGGTGAGTGTCTGAAAAGTTTCAGCGCTCCGTCCATCATCTCCTTGTGTTTGCCATGGTAGAAAGACGTCCCACTTACGTCTCATGGGTTCTGCAAGACACTTTATCATGCCTTTCAGGGTTTGGTTGAATTTCTCAACCAACCCATTCCCTTGGGGATGGTAAGGAGAGGTGAATTTGTACATTACACTGCACTCCTCCCACAGTGACTTCATATACCTGGAAATGAAGTTTGTACCATGGTCAGAGACCACCTCTCTGGGGAAACCCACACGGGTAAAGATCCCCATCAATGCATGGCTCACCACAGGGGCCGTGATTGTCCTGAGAGCGACAGGTTCCGGGTACCGGGTGGCATGGTCCACCAAGACCAAGATAAACTTGTTGCCCAAGGCTGTTTTGGGTTCCAGTGGCTCCACAATGTCGATGCCCACCCGCTTGAAAGGGGTGCTCACCACAGGAAAGGGTTGAAGGGGAGCCTTACACTTCCTTCCTGTATTGCCACTTTCCTGGCAAGTCAGACAAGACCTACAATGTGTGCCAACGTGCCTCTGCATTTGGGGCCAGTAAAAGTGGGTGGCAAGCCTCTGATAGGTCTTGTCGCACCCTAAATGTCCTGCCAAAGGCACGTCATGAGCCAGACCCAGTAGGAAGGTCCTGTAGCACGCGGGTACCACCAGCACACGGGCTGCCCCAGGCTCAGCAACCTTAGGCTCACTGTAAAGGAGACCATTCTCCCAATAGATCAAATGTGATCCGGGCAGACCACCTGCTGCCTGGTCTGCAGCCTGCTGCCGCAAACCAACAAGAGTAGGGCATTCCATCTGCGCCTTGCCGAACTCCTCCCTGGAGGGACCCCCTTCCTGCTGGCAATGGGTCAGCTCAGGCAGGTCTCCCAGTTCAGCCACTTGCTCCCCTGAAGGTTCCAGGGCATCCCCCTCAGGTTCTGCCTCCTCCTGGCCTGTGGGAACTTCAGGGGCTGGTTTCCCATGCCCCTTGGCCTTCCTCTTTCTAGCAGGCACCTGGGCCACTCTTTCAGGCTGCAGGTCCTCTTGATCACCCTTACTGGCTGCCATTGACTGAGTGGTCACACAGCCCCACTCAGGCGGTCCCAACATCTTTAAATGAGCCTGGCGTGCCACCTCCTTCCAAGGTGAGCTCTCCAGGTCATTGCCAAGCAGACAGTCAACAGGCATAGACAGGCTTACAACGACCTTCAAGGAACCTGAGACCCCCCACTCAAAGGGAACCTGCGCCACCTTGCAAAGGTGCTCACAGTTGTCCGCAGAAACTACAGGGTGAAGTACATTGGGGATGACCTGCTCTTCAGACACCCATTGACACCTGACAGATGTCACACTGGCTCCTGTGTCTCTCAGAGCCTCCACCCTCCTCCCATTGATGGTCACCCACTGCAAGTACTTTTTAGTGTTATCCGGCAGGCAGGTTTCCTGGACCATCTCTCTGTCTCCTAATGAGACTAGGGTCATCACAGCTGGCTTCCCACCCTCACTAGGAACCAACTACTCCCCCAGCACTACACTAACTAACCCCAGTGACGGTACACCAGTGGGTGCTGGTTGTGCCTTGGGGCACCTGGGATCCCTCGCAATATGGCCCTCCTGACCACATTGATAGCACCTGGTTGTCTTGCCTACCCTTATGGGGCCATGTCTTCTTAGAACTGGGGGGTTGGGGATCCTTACCCTGGGAACTGTTTTGGGGCCCTTTAGAGAACTCCTTTTGGTTACCCTTGTCCCCCCACTCTTGTGCTGGGGACCCTGCCCACCTTTGGCTGGGTTTCCCTTAATCCCCTTGTGAAACCTGGTACTCGTCCAGCAGTCCGCCTCCTGAGCAAGCTGCCTGGAATCGGTCAACTTACTATCCATCAGATGCTGGTGTAGCTCTGGAACACACAGACTACTCAAGTGCTCCCAACCAATCGGATTGTACAACCCCTGGTAATCAGTTACCTTGCTGCCCTTTATCCAACCATCCAGTGCTCTGTAATACATGTTCACACACTCAACCCAAGTATGAGATTCAAACTTCTTGAAGGTCCTAAACTTTTCCCTGTACTGCTCAGGTGTGAGCCCATACCCGAGGCATAAAGCTTCCGTCATTCTGGGGTGGGTCAGGGCACCCACCTCCCCCAGGGGTGTAGGGGGGTCAGGGTGTCCCTCCCAGTGGCCTCAAAGTGCTTCCACAGGCCCACCCCCAATGCTTCTCAGGGACCTCATGCATCCGCAATGCAGCTTCATAAGCCGCAAACCATGCATGTACATTCTCCCCCTTCTGGAAATTCTGTACTATATCCTTGGGTGTGTAAACCTTGCCCCCTTGCACTGACTGCGCACTGCCACCATTCGCACTGGACTCCACTTGTTTGGCTTTAATGTCCCGTTCTCTCATGCTCAACTCATGGTCCAAGACCAACTTTTTCTCTGCCAAAGCAAGAGCATTCTTACTCTCCTCTGCCTTTAGTGTCATGACCTCTAACTCATGGTCCCTGGCCCTGCGCCTTTCCTCTATTTCCTCGGGCACCCAATTTCTAGAAGAATGACTGCTGCCAGCCCTAGAGGCTGCTCTTCCTATAGGCAATTCCTGTGATCTGAAACCATTCTCTGGTGCACCCCCTCCACCTCTGCATCCTCTGCCTCCTCAGCTTGTCTGGCCTCCCACCAGGCCCCTAAGGCGTCCTGTAGCTCCTCCTTTCTAAAGTGGCTCTTCATGGGACAACCAAAGTTTTTGCAGAATTGCCTGAGTTGCTGTGCCTTGTAACCAATGTTCCCTCTAATTTTTTCCCTCTGTGTGCGGCAGTGTAAGGTCTATGTGCGCTGCAACCAAGGCTAAGTGCGCCAGTAACCAGACCGCGCGTGTGGGTTCAGCGCCAAATATCACTCCAAACTTTTGCTTAAAAAAGTGAATAGACAGTGCATTTCCACACATACAGATCTACGTGAACGGTGTTAAGGCAGGTTTGAAACTGTCCAACATAGCAATTTGAAACCTTGGCAGCTATGTTGCTGCATTTCTTTTCTGAATAGAGCTGGGCTGCGGGGTGATTGTGTGCATTTGTTAAAACTTTCATGTTAATTGCAGCACATGACGAGCGCTGCGATTAACATGAAAACTTTAACAAATGCTCTCTTTGAGCAGGAAAAATTAAATTATAATAACTTAGTTATTATAATTGTATTTTTCGCAGTTTCAGAGCTGGGTTAGGGTAGGGACGCATCAGGCATTAGACTAACGCATGGTGTCTGCATCACCGCATTAAAATGCATTAGTCATGCATTCTAGCGCCCTCTGACAATACTGCAATTGAGGCGCACTGACAATGAGGCAGCACCAGCACGCTAAAATTGTCTAGCATATTATATATGCAACTGCACCTTCAAATTTAAAATGCTATGTGTCAGAGATAGAACATTCATGAACAGCGCTGAGCAGGCAGGCCAGAGTTTAACAGATCAATTAGCCGTGCCCCAACCAGCCTTCCTGTAAGTCTACTCTGGGGGTACCAGCCATCACGTGCGTGATCCCTAGGGCAGGTCTTGCCTGCTGTTTTCCCACAATCACACCACCCTTTTGGTGACCAGAAGCACACACATGCTTCAAAGATTGGACACACTGGCGGGCGGTAGCTTTGTTTTTCCTTGCCACACCAGCCAGCAGAGAAGTCACATTACCTGAGCCTCTTGCGCAGGATTTTATAGTTTTACAGCCTGCTGGGCCCATTCCCTCCTAAGCCCCCGCGTCAGCATGGACAGAGATTGTTGACATACTGTGCCCTCTGGATTTGTGTACTTTCGGGAACCGAAAGCACAGTATTGGTCTTGTCACTTGATCCCGGGACTTGATTGTCGTCAGAGCAGCACACAAGTGTTTAAGTGCGACCGGCAGAGGTAGGAGGCGTTTTTAAGAACAAGCTTATAATCCATATTTTCAGACATTCTGTTTGTGTGATCTGGGTTTAAAGCAATAATCGCTTATATACTTCAAAACACTTTGTTTTGGAAATAATCTGCTTTGCAACACTTTTCGAATCATCGCCGTTTAACTAGTGTCACTGTCAATGAACCTTGCTTTACCTCCCAAAAAGACAATTTTTTTTCTTAGAAAATGGACTTTGTGAGATTGTTTGTTACCCAACCCTTACCTCAGCTACCACCTTCACCCCAAAGATGGGGCGCCGCAGTCTTACTGCCTTGTCACACGGTAGCTGCTGCTGAGGGCACATCATTTCAGGGGTCAAGAATTAGGGGGCATATTAACAAGAACGGCGTTAAAATTATCGCCGCTTTAGCGGCAGAAAACTGCCGCTAAAGCGGCGATAATGGGCTTGATAATATGCCCTTGAGAATTCCACTAGAAGCCCATGTTGACACCAGAACAGAGATGCGCACCTTAAAGGGAACAGTGACTGTCACCTATGTGACTGTCCTCTAGATCCATGGTTCCTACAGGAGAGGGCTCTGAGCTAAACACAATTTTAAGTACTTCCAATCTTGTTTTTTTCTATGGAGAAATTAGTTAAGTCCATCAACCCCTGTATTTATCAACGTTTAGAGGGAGGGGTTGTGCCTCCATTATAGATTTTGTGTTTGTGTCAGCTCCTTTGTTTTTGTTTATTAACAACTTTAGTTTAGTGCATAGTCCATTCAGTGATCATAACCCCTTGTCCCTACCGATCGGTGGGTTAAATGGTGGTGCTAGAACCTCGTCAGAGGCTCAGGGTGCGCTCGCCTCAGAGATCAATGCAGGAGGCTTAGATGGTCTCAGGTGTCGTCCAAGCAGTTTACACACTGTTGCAGGCAAGCGATTTCCATGTTTGGACCCATGTCCCCAAGTATGCTATTTTATTGGCATACGAGGATATTTCACACAAGGTCTCAGTGCTGTAACAAACAGTAGCTCCCAGGGACCAAAATGGTTTGACAGCAGTTGCTCCAAGGCCCTGCGACTGTTGAAGATCGCCCTAAGGCAGGTACCTAGAGACAAGGCACTTAAGGAGCACAGCAAGATTTGCCAAATGTATGTTATCTGTTTCTGAGAGTATTCTTTATGCTTAATGATATGACACATCTTTCCTCTGTAAAACAGATTTTAGTATGCCTGAGCGGTGTGACCAACAGTAGCCAGTATAACTTAAGGAACTTTGTATTTTGGTTAGAAATTACATTTACTATTACAGAAAGCTATACATCTTTTCATTAATTTATGATAAGGTCATAAAGCGCTAAACAACCCCTTCCGCCATTGTGTAGGAACAGACACTTTTTGTTTCTAGTAACAAAAAAATAAAAACCAGAAACTATTCATTCCAAGCACGAAGATTTTTACTTGACTCTCCCCTTTCACCAGGCGCGCAACGCCCATAGTGCTCAAAGGGCTACAGCCGCCCCTCGTCGTGTGTCAGCCCGGGCTGAGACAGCTTCCCGGGCACACACACAGACAGTTTTTGACTGGCGTCAGTCTTATTGCAGCAGCACCCGAGTACTTCACAGGTCTTTAAAAGACCATTCACTTGTTAACGACGCTTTGTTGTTTTTTCACCCCTTCTTAGAGACCCTGCATCTCCACTCTGCCTAATGCTGGAAGAATTAGCCCCCACCTGAAATTATCAGCCCCCCGAGATTTGGCTCTAGTTGCGCCTCTGCCTTTCACCACGCATATCTGAATAAAAACTTAATTGCAGCAGCTGATTTCCCGAAAATTAAAATCCACTATTTATTTCTAATGAACAAAAAGACCTTTTTAAAGCGAAAGTTCAAATTACATCAATCATAAGGTAGGAGTCCAAAATCCAAGCAAAGATGCAATCCCATGGACCTGTGACACAAATTTAAAACCTGAGCCCAAGGTCATATTGTTTCGCATCAAAATGAAATGTTCACCTAAAGTCATATCACTCATTATTTAATGTGAAGTGCAGAACATGGGAAGTTAAGAAAAGAAATGTGGCAAACCTACAAACACGGCGTGTGTTTTCAGGTGATACTTAAAGCACACGACGTGATCGGTGCTGATTTCTTTTGTTACTACAGCGTGGCTGCGGGGTGATTGTGGGCTTTTGTTTAAAGTATTCATGTTAATCGCAGCTCGTGACGGGCACTGCAATTAACATGAATACTTAAACAAAAGCCGCAGCCGCACTCTAGAAAAGAAATGAAGTGCTCCTTCCTTGAGCCCACAGGCTGCCTCTTCCTCTGCAACCAGGAAATGCAATGCACCCTTTTCGCGCCGCTCGCCTTTAAAAGCGGCGGCGCGAACGCTCTCGGGAATCTGTGCGCGCCACACACACAGCACTGCGCGCTCGGGGGCACAGAGGTGCGCGGGCGCTCAAGCGCGCTGCTTAAAGGGAACAGTGCTTGTAACTGCTTAACAATTCAAAGTCAAACTCCAAATCTGCAACCTCACTTGCTACTTTACCATCCGAGACATGATGCGTGGATAACTCAAGGGTCAGATAAAAAATAGAACCAAAAATAAAACACAGTATGTGGTTGCGTAGTGATCTGCACTAAACTAGTGATGCACAGCAATCACTGTGGGTCAAGTACAAATACAAGTTCAAATCCTCACCGCTGACCACCATTGTTAGAAATGGGGGTGACTAGTTGGCAGAGGTAGGTACCTTTGTCCAAATAGGGACCCTTGCTTCTAGTCAGGGTAAGGGGGATACACACTCTAGATAGCCCCTGCTCACCCCCTTGGTAGCTTGGCACGAGCAGACAGGCTTATCCCAAAGGCAATGTGTAAAGTATTTGCATGTATGCAAAAAACTACTAGATGGCTTACGGACAACTCCCTGCAGTTCAACGGGGGGAAAACCAGAAATCCTGAACTGCACGGCCAAGAAAGTCCCTCGGCCGCTCCCGGCTAATTCCTGGCCTACCCCTTCGGACAAGCCCCCCATACCCTCTGTGGCAGTGCACAACCTGGGGGTAGTTTTTGACGACAAGTGGAGTCTAGAAAACCATGTAAACAAAACGGTTGGAACATGCTTCTCCCTCATTAAAGCACTGCAGAAAATACTCCCTATGCTACTCATGACAGCCAGGGCTCTCGTGGTGAGAAGTGTGATTCTGAGCTGTTTGGACTATTGCAATCCTCTGCTACTTGGTGTGCCTAACTCTCTGACTTTGAAACTCCAAAGGATACAGACGATAGCTGCAAAGCTAGCCCTAAAGAAGCCACGCAGAGCTTCTGCCTCAACGGCTCTTAATGAGATCCACTGGCTTCCACTAGCACAGAGAATACAGTTGAAATCACTTTGTATTGTTTTTAAGGCTCTGCCTGGACTTGGACCGGCGCCACTGTAGGAAAAATTTGTCTGGCATGCCCCCGTAAGAAGTCTTCGATCCTCCACAGCCCATCTGGTTAGCATTCCCAAAATTAGAACCTCTAGGTTTGGAGGTAGAGCTTTTAGCTGTGCAGCCGCCCGTTTATGGAACGAACTCCCGCCCATCCTTAGGCAAACAGAAGAATTCCTTCACTTTAGGAAGAAGCTTAAAACCTGGCTCTTCCCTAGGATGTAATGCGGGACAGTCATCCGTTCGGTAAATACGTGCATATAGAGGAGTTACTGTAACCTCAGCGCCAGGATACCCATGGGGTGATAGTGCGCTTTATAAATCTGCATTACATTACATTACATTTGTACTCAGAACACACAGGAATAAAGTGATAACACCACAAATGGACACCACACCAGTTTAGAAAAATAAAGTATCTTTATCTAAAGTTAACAAGACCAAAACGACAAAAATCCAACATACAAGTATTAAGAAAAGTGACTTTCAAAAGGTTTTAGCAACTGAGTCTATAGAAAACTATGAATGCGTGATTTCTTGCAAAGTTCTTGTCGTTGCGACATAATTCACCAGCCGCAGCGATGGGAAGTGGCAAAAGCAAAGAGATGCGTTGATTCCTGAGACCCTCGTGGATGCGATGCGACAGTTCCGCTGGACACAGGGGAGCGGTGCGTCTGGTCCAGTCTGTAGGGGGAAGCGATGCGTTGATTCTGAGATGACTCCGATCTGCGGGTGATGCGTCAGGGAAAGCTTGCCGCACAGGGACGATGCGTGGAAATCCGAGATGCGTCGGCGAACAATCCGGCGGCATCGAGTGGTGCAGCGTCGGTTTCTTCAGCCGCGAACCCTCGATGCGTCGAATCTTGCAGCAGCGACAGACGCTGCGTCGGTTTCAGTAGCGGCGCGGCGGTGCGTGGAGATTCTTCTCGCACTGTGTTGCGTCGGAAATACTGTTGCAAGAAGAGCGATGCGTCAATTTTCTTGAGGTTGCGTTGCTTTCCAGCTCCCAGCAGCAGAACCAACCTCCAGAGGCCCCACACAGTCACAGGCACTCCTGGTAGGTCAGAACTCCCAGCAAGGAAGTTCAGGGGAGCTGGGGGTGAAGTCTTTGTGTTCCTGAGACTTCAAAACAGGAGGCAAGCTCTACTCAAGCCCTTGGAGACTTTCCTCAAGCAGGGGACACAGCAAAGTTCTTCTCCTTTCCTTGGCAGAAACAGCAACTGCAGGCCAACCCTAGACACACAGCAAGGGCAGTACTTCTCCTCAGTTTCTCCAGCTCTTCTCCTTGGCAAAGGTTCCTCTTGATTCCAGAAGTAGTCTAAAGCTCAGGGGTTTTAGGTCTAATACTTATACCCCAAAATGTCTTTGTTCTCTTTGTGCAGAGAAGCCCTGTGCCCAGTCAAAACCAGTTCTGTCCTCTCTGGTGCAACTTCCTGGCAGGAGGTGGAGACAGCATTGTGGAAAGAAGACCAGGCCCATTTAGGTGAAAGGAAATCTCCTCCCCCTACTCTAAATGCAGCCCAGGTCTATTCATCCCAGCCCTGACTCATCAGGCTCTCTGGAGTCACTGCTCCTCCCCAGCCCCTGACACTCCAAACCCAGACAGTTATCTAAACTTTATTTTCCTACCTTGTTCCCAGGGGCAGTTATGTTTATAATATGTTATAAACAAACTCCCCATTCTGTCCTATGGGAGGAGGTAGCCTTGCAATAGTGAAAAACGAAATTGGCAGTAATTCACTATCAGGACATGCCACACACATCAGGGCATGTCCTACCTTTCACATACATTGCATCCTGCCCACAGGGGTACCTTGGGCCTACCTTAGGGGTGACTGACATGTAAGAAAAGGAAAGGTAAGGGCCTGGCAAGTGGGTGCACTTGCGGTGCACTTGCCAAGTTCACATTGCAGTTAACAACTGCGCACAGACACTGCAGTGGCAGGTCTGAGTTACCGTTTCAGAACTACTCATGTGGGTGGCACAATCTGTGCTGCAGGCCCACTAGTAGTATTTGTTTTATCAGCCCCGGCACACTCAGTGCACTTTACTAGGGACTGACAAGTAAATCAAATATGCCAATCAGGGAGAACCAATCATAATAACAATTCGCACAGGGAGCACTTGCACTTTGACACTGATCAGCAGTGGCAAAGTCCCCACAGCATCTAAGCCAGCAAAAACTAAATCCAGCACATCATCAAAAATACAGGAGATAGAGGCAAAAATTCAGGGGAAACCACACCAAAGATGCCAAGTCTAACAAGGATACTATGAACTTTGCCATGTGTCATTAGGGTATTAGTGCAGGAGAAAAGAAAGCACACGGCTAAAGATCCTTCAGACCCTACAACTAATGTTTTGAAACAATACTGCACGCAGCGGCATAGCGTGGGTTGCCAGCGCCCAGGGCAAGGCAAATATTTTGCACCTCTAATAATTGTGCACCCGTGGGAACTGCCCCTGTGCCCCCCATGCTATGCCAGTGGCTGCATGTTGCCTTTGTATATTGATCACATGGACAACCCAGTAAGCCCACAGGACCTGGGTAACAATATAAATTAATTAATGCACAACATCATGTGGGACTCATTTGAGTGGAGAAACCTCATATAATAATTAGAGCTCTTATCAAGGCAGAAGCACTGTGGGCTCCGAGGAGAGGAGCATGCTGTCCTTCCAGCAATGGTGAATAGGGTGACCAACTGGCACGGGTGCAAATTCAGGACAGTGAGTGTAAAAATTCAGGTCAAAGGGTAAAATTCAGGACAAAAATTCAGGACAGAAGATCAAAATTCAGGACAGAAATTTGTGACAAAAGGTAAGTTTTACAGACACATCAGAGGAGGTCGCGCAATATATCATAAGTACAGAGACAACCAACACAAGTACAGGTCAAAATAAGTTTATATTAGGTTGAGAAAATCGTACACTTCATGTTTTTTTGGTATGCATGCAGCTTCGAACAACTGTGCAGATCTTTTGTGTTATTTTATATGATCATAATCTATTTATGTGGTTACTGCACTGGGTCTGATATTTTGTTTAAAGTTCATGGTCCTGAGCAGGCATGTTTGGTGAGAGAAGTGGTCAGGAAGATCTGCTCGGATGGACTTTGTTACTAGCATCTCATATCTGAGTGACATTGTGAGATGTAAATCAGCATGCATAGAATATAGCTAATTGGGACCTGCAGTGCTGGACTAGAGTGCAGTTCTCCGAGTGGCCAGCTGTAGGAAACTGAATTTCTGTTGCAGTACCCCCCCATCCCCACATTTTGTCTGGCTTTGATGCAGGTGTAATGGGTCCCTTCTGTTCAGGTTCCCAGTACCAGTGTTCTTTCCCTAAAACTATGCCACAATTGGCACCACTTAAGCACACACATATGTCCCCCACATCCATCCTTGATCTCATACCTGCCCAAAATAACCTTTTCCTACTAACAACTACGTGCCCCACTAACCCTTGGGGCACGTAGTTGTTAGTAGGAGAAGGGAGTCGAAGGTAATGAGGATCAGGTGATCTGAGGAAGTCACGCTGGGGAAAGAGCTTAAATTGTGAATATGGGGAGGAGTTCGGTGTTTGAGCATACGCTCGTCGAAACGGTCGAAATGTAAGGAACTGTTGGTATCGTTAGAATGAACAATGGAGCAAGAGCAGGTACGTGGTTAAACACGGACTCAGGTGAGGTTATAGTACTCAGTAGATAGTTTAAGTGATCGAGGTACAAGACGTACTGGCAAGTTGGATTGAAGGTGGAAGGCGTGTGGGAGGACTCACACATTTAGGGGGATTAGTGGTAACAGAGTACACTGGGTGGTTGAGGATTCGCTTTGTAACGCGGTTATTTTGGGCAGGTATGAGATCGAGGATGGATGTGGGGGAGGTCACTACATTCAGTGAACACTTGACAGGGTTGTGATACAATGTAAGTTTTGGGGTGATGCAATGTTTTTTTTTAGTTTCATTAATAAGGGGGTGTAAGAATAATGAGTTGAAATAGTGTGGGTATTTGAATATTATTTATCATATTTAAACATGATGGAAGTAAGATATGTATCACTGTAAAAACTTCACAGTCTTCTGATTTGTAAAATCAATAGAGTTTTTTCCAATTTGACAGATTCCCCTGACGAAGGGCAAAATAAGCCCGAAATGCATTGGGACATGGTTTAAATCACAGCTGCTTAATATGAATTGTGTGTGCCCACGTGATTCAGTAAAAGGCCCGGATGGGCATAATTGCTTCATTTGAAAAAATTGGGACCTTTATCAGATTTATCGTGAATAAGTGAAGTCAAGATTGTGAAATTAAGGACAACAAAATTAAAATGGATTTACGAACAAGAGGAGTTTTGAAACATTATTTGACTGTGCGATTGGAAATGGAGCGCTAGGTCGCTGCAAGTATTTGTGAATTTCGTAAACGTGTTTTGAGGTGAGACACGAGCCCAGTCAGCACGCAAGCATGGAAAATAATGATAAACTTTGAGCAAGTTGAAAAAAATGGTGTGCATTCTGCTGCTACCTCCAGTAGCCGTACACATCCCTGTGTGCCATGCCCACAGACACTGCATGGGATATGGGTAAGTCACTCCTATAGCAGGCCTTGTAGCGCAAGGCAGGGTGCACTGTATCTCCTGCAATATCCTTATTGATTCCTGGATATTGTAAGAGACCAGGTGTAGGAAGTGGGTTTCTGTTGCAATAACCCCCCCCCCCCACATTTTTTGTCAGATTTCTGATGCACTTTGACTTGATGTGCCCTGGGTCCCTGCCAATCAGGTTCCCAGGGCCTGTGTTCTTTCCCCAAACTGTACCTGTGTATCCACAATTGGCACATCTCTGGCCACAGGTAAGCCCCTTGTAAAAGGTACCATGGGTACCAAGGGCACTGTGACCAGGGAAGGCCTCTAAGGGCTGCGGCACCTATTGTGCCACCCTTAGAGACCCTGCACCTTAACACTCACACACTGCCATTTCAGACTGCGTGTTTTTGGTGCAGAGAAAAGTGAAGAGTCAACATGGCACACATCCCTCCGTGCCATGCCTGCAACCCACTGCCTGTGGTCTAGGTAAGTCACCCCTCTAGCAGGGTGCACTAGCCCACAGGTGAGGGTACAGTGGCATGAGCCCTGTACCCCTATAGTGTATAAGTCCATTCTTAGACATTGCAAGTGCAGTAAAGCCATAAAGAGTATGTGGTCTGGGAGTTGGTCATTACGAACTCCACAGCTCCATAATGGCTTTACTAAAAACTGGGAAGTTTGGTAGCATCTCAGCACATTAAACCCACACTGATGCCAGTGTGGGATTTAATGTAAAATGCACTCAGAGGTCATCCTAGAGATGCCCCCTGAAAAACGACCAGCCCTGGTGTGGTTCCTGAATGGCTACCCACCATTTGCCACCATCAGACAGGTTTCTGGACTCCTGGGTAGAGGGCCTCCACTCTCCAGGTCCAGAAACAAAGCCCATCCTGGGCAGAGGTGTCATGCTTCCTCCCCCAGGATGGCCTGGGTCCACTAAGGGGAAGCTTCAAAGGCCTGCCTTTTGCTGTCCCCAGCAAATGGCTCCTATTGGTTCTGGCCCCCACTTTGGGCAGGAGAATCAGCTGGAAAACCAAGTTAGGAAGAGAAGTGTGCCCACCTTTGCCAACCCCACCCCTCCCCGCATTATTATTATCCAAAGGTACCCTATTTATCAACCTTGGAATAATGAAAGATTAGAGAAATACAATAAGGTTGTATCCCGTGCCTTGCCGTTTCCATGCTGCTATTTGATTTTGGTTCATAGCTCACTGTGCTATATTAGGATTGTATCTTATGAACTGCAATTAACAAAAGAGTCCCTGTGACCAAAACAGTAACCCACCAAGCTGTCTACATAAAAAAAAAATCTTTGATCTGCATGTTACACATTGTGCTTAGCTGGAGGCACACTATCCCTCTGCGCTACTTCTAAACTAAGGTGGCATGATGTGCAAAATATCGATGGACTGGGATGCGGCCTGAGTAAATACCAGTGAATGAGATTAATTCAAGCACTCCATTCATCACTTTACTATACACTTCAGCATTCTGAGATTAGAACACCTGGAAAACTAGCAAGAATAAATGTATTCAAAAGCCTTTATCAGGTAATTTAATATCCTTAAAACAGTAGGAGATTTACTTTAGTCAAGTGTTGGAATAAATCTGTTTTCAGGGCAGTGAAAGGGCGGGGCTTCCCAAAAATTGGTAAGGGTTTATGGAGATGAGTTTCTCCATAGGGAAATATTTTTCCCTTTAGAGAAGAAATGATAACAAGTGCCAATGCACTTCTGCATTTTATTTTACCTTTTTAATCAAAATATACTTAAGCTGCATTTCTGAACATATAAATGTTTACACATGGGAGTCCTCCTGTGATGCTGAGACTGCCGCAGCTTTCTAAGAGTACTCTTGGAATTATTTCCTGAGCAGTCACAAATTTGTTCCAATTATAGGAGTGACCCTACACGACCAAAGTTTCAATTTTGTGAGTGAAGCGCCTTGTAAATCTCATTAGGCACATGTGCATTTCATAATATGCTCAGAATTGCTCATATTTTTACACTGGTACTACAGTAAAAGATAGTTGGTGTGAATCCAAGATGCTCGGGTTATCCCATATTTTCTCCCAGGGCACATTTTTATGAAACAAGGCCTGGCATGTTACTCACAGATTCAAGCTAATGCACCAGAGTTAAAGTAAAGTTTGCAGCCTATAAATCGCTGGCACACAAGGGATCTGAAGGCTGTCCCTTTAACCTGTACCAAGTGTCAAAATGAAACCTCCACCTCCCCAGAGCTTGGACCCACTAGCACCTCAGACTGCCTACCAGCATCATTTGATTATTCTGCATGGTACCAGGTCAAAGCACTGAGTTAAATTAATACATTACTGTTTACATTGAAACAGTTTATAGTTATAGTGCTACTAATATTTGTGATTGAGAACCATTTTTATACAAAAAAAACACAATCTACATTGATCTTTAGATTAAATAAAAGCATAGGGCACATTTTCCGCATTTTGTTTTGAACAGCAGAATTGAGTTGATGTAATGAATCTTTAAGGTATATTATATTTTAGGCGGAAAGGAACCAGTAAAACACTCTTGAGTTTGGGAGTAGATGAATTTGGAATCTGTGAAGTATCATAAACCAAACAGCCTCCATTGCCCATTCCTCACAGTAGGCATCAGTGCTTTAAATGAGCCATTACTGAGTCGGTGCACATCTTTAATTTGGAAAGGACAGCACGAGCGCTTCTCAGTACCAAAGAGGTGCCTTGGGATAATGAGTACCTGCACTTCTGCATTTCCACTTCAAGCAATGCGGCTTGTCAAGGCGGCTCTTAATTCAGCCACCTATCGAGTGCTAACTCCTCACACAGACCAGCACCAGCTCTGTGCGGCCTACCAATGTTAGTTCTTCACTGCCACCAGGGTCGCACCTTATCCTGCCTTCAGTGGCAGCTCTTCGTACTGTAATTCAATGCCTGCACCTTAGTTATGCCACACATCCATCCAGCCAAGTCAATGAGCTGGACCAGTACTTTATCTGGGACCCTCACCACTAGAAATGGTGAAGAGCTAATGTTCTGAATGATCCTTGGCCAACAAAAGCCAAAACTATCTGCTTTGTCAAAGGCTCTGAAGTGGTCTATGTGTTAGGAAAGCTCAGGCTGCTGCATGTGCTGTACATTATTCTGTGTGTAAGGGAAACTTGCACTACTGGCAGCTGTGCTTTATCTAAAGTGCTTGTGCATCAGCAAAGCTTGCACTGGTTCTGCTCATTGTGAGATTTTCACAGTGCTCAGAAAACCAGCATGACTGATGCCTTTGGAGCTCGAGTGAACCTTGCACTGCATCTGTTGTGTGTGCAAGTGAAACTTAAACACCTGCGTTTGCATATTCAAAAATAAAAAATAAAAACGAAGAAAAAGGCCAAAGCTGAAGGCTTCTCACATCTTACATGCCCCCTTTCCCCCATTGGAAAAAACACCCGATCCAATCAATCATCCCAAGGGGATGTGATGTGTAAAAGCTAAGGGGGCTCGTGGGCCAGGGTAAGCACGAAAATAATAACAGCACAAATGCAGAATCTTTGCACTATTGGAGCAAAAGAAATAAATAATAAAGGACGATTGTATTTGTACCACTATCACTGCTTGTGTGACAGTTAAAGAGGCTAACAGTGGATGCACCTGGGTAACATGCACCAAAATGAAACCTCCACCACCCCAGAGCTTGGACCCTGGTGAGGTGACAGGAGCCCATAAACAAAAGCAGTTTGCCATGCACTGGGCTCTGGCAGGAGGAGGCCCAGCAAATGCTGTCACTGCGCAGAGAGGCCCATTATCATTCTGTATGAGATAAAGATAATGGGCCGATAGCAGCCTGTGCCAGATTGGGGAGGGGCTGCTACAGGCCATTGAAATCACAGCCAGAGCATGAGTTGCCCCTGCAGTGAGAGTTACAGAACTCTCAGGGTGCTTGCAGGGGGACAGCTCGCTCCAATGTCTGAAATTACGGACAAAAGGCGTCCGTGAAAGAATTCCTCACGGACAACGGACAAGAGGCCCAAATAACGGGCAGTCAGTGAAATGTACGGATGGTTGGTCACCCTAATGGTGAAAGACGTGGTGACTTCACAGCGCCCGCCCAGCATTACCATCTCTGGCTCAACCGTGTTAGACTTATACACAGCCATCGGCCATCAGGCACGGTGCACTGTGGCATCTATGACTCATGTATTGAGCACATGTTACAGACCATCTTTGGTGTGGTAGTTAGCTGATGTCATCCTGAGGAGACCCCTGGAATAGGTTGGGGTTGAAACGTCGACAGTGTTCCCAATTGATGGCCGCCTTTAATGGACATACAAGGGTGGCTAGACTGTTTGAGCCTCCTTGCTTTTTGTTTGAACTTTGACATTCATACAACCATTGGGAACCCACAGTGTCTGTATTTTGTAGTGTCTAGTATCTGTTAAACCACTTTATATATACTGCATCATCTGCACTCCTTACTTCACATTGTCACACCTTGAGAAATATATATGTATGAGTGTAATATATGTATCATTGAAACCTTTTTGGTCTAGCTTCTTCATTTGTGTATCTTTGCTTCAAATTCGTTTTAAGCTATATATCATTAGCTTTATAAAGTTTGCTCTTTTAACAGTGGACATGCAGCACTGTTAATGTCCAATTGAGTTGTCACTTTTAAATGTATATAATTGTTGTTGAGAATCCTCAAATTACAATATGAGCGTTCTCCACTCAAAGGAGCCCCACGTGGTGTTGTGCAATATTTGATATGCACATTGCCTTTGGCCGTGCACAGTAGAAGTTGGCCGACCACAGCAGGTTGGGTGCCTGCATGCCCTGTGGCCAACGACCACTACACACTCATTAGAGGCAATTTATTGCCTCAATACTACTTCCACAAGACTTCAAAGAATACGATTTTGTGTTTTCCACATAACGTATCTAGCAATACCATGGCAGGAGGAAAGCAGAAGAATAACAATGCATTTTTTGTGAGAATAGGTTTCCATTTTTACAGGGAAGTTTGTGCTGCTCTAAAAGGTTATTTCTGCTTCCCCATCATTCACCGTTGATATAATGCACTACGATCCTGTTGCTCAGGGAGGGAGGGAGAAAAGGAGAGGCAGGAAAGGAGATGGAGGGAGGGAGAAAAGGAGAGGGAGGGAGTGAAGGACGGAGGGAAGGAGGGAGGAAAGGAGAGGGAGGGGAGGAGAGAGGGATCAAGGGAGGAAGGAAGGGAGAGGGGAGGGGAGGGAAGGGAAGGGAGGGGAGTGGAGGGAAGGGAAGGGAGGAAGGAAGGAAGGAAGGGCAATCTTATCACAGACAATTCAGCGTTCTGCCGGGAGTTCGAAAAATAATTAATTCTGCCACATGTAGAAGGAAGAGCCTTAATCATTTAGGACATAAGAGACAATATTTTACTTGTGAATTTGTTCAGAAATGTACGTCACTCGAGTTGCGATGTGACTTAGAAAGATTATCATATTTTCTTGCTGCCAGCATGATCCTGGTTGCTCTATCCTCTACTGCCTGTAGTTTATACAATAATTTCTCTGAAATGTACAGATAAACAGCCATACAATGCTGCAGTCTAGAGAGGTCTATGGCCTGCACTAATAGCTTCCTGTGTTCTAGTTCCTGCAGTGTGGTTACCAACGTTTTACAGGGCTTAAAACTGCCTTCAGTTGATACCAGGGATCTTCTTTAAAGTCTCATTTTTAGCATCTAGGGTTTTGGAAGTTAAAGGTCCTTCTTAGTGACGCAGTAGCTTCATGAATTACAGCTGGGGTTTTACCTTTGTTTTAAACATATGGGCACGATTTACAAAGATTTTTTGTCACTTACTGTTAGAGTGCTCGGGGCAGATTTACAAGCCCCTTGCGTCATTTTTGCGCCGCCGTTGCGTCACTTTTTGTGACACAGCGGCGGCGTAAAAATGCGGCCCATTTACAACATGACGCATTTAGGGAGATGCGTCACGTTGTAAAGCCCTGCGTCACATTATACCTGTGTCAGGTATAATGTATGCAGGGTGGGCATTCCCACGCAGGAAAGCCTCGTAAAAATGACGCAGTGAAATGTACAAGATTTCACTGCGCCACTTCTAGGACGCCACTGAGTCAAAACCTTACGCCTGCTTGAAGCAGGCATAAGGAGTTACGCAGCACAATGAGGATAGGCCTCAACAGGCATTGCTGGAGTAGCATTGTGCTTGCAACACGACTCCAGCAATGTATGACTTTTGCACCAACAGATGCGTCAGAATTTCCGACGCATCTGTCAATCCTTGCACCATGGTGCGCCGTATTGTAAATACGGCGCATCCATGGTGGTGCAAGGGTTTCTCAGGGTGGCGCAGGGAAAGTGACGCATCTCTACAGATGCGTCACTTTCTTGTAAATCTGCCCCTTCATCTCTTATTCCTGGAATTAACTGGTAAGCCAGGATTGGCCTATTCCCCAATACGTAACTGTGCAAAATATACATTCATGCCCTGTTGAAAGACTGCCAGATTAGTAAATCCACATATTTTCAGTTTTTTTTCTCTGTGGGGAAAAAGTCTACCTTTCCTTCCACCCCATTATTTTTTGGGGGGGTCGGGGGTTTGTAGCCATCCCCACCCCATAATTGAAGTCACTCTAGCCTTTTATGACAGTAAAACTCCACGTATGGAGGAGGGTGGAAAAGGGCAGAATAGGACCTTGTAAACACACACAAACTCAGTAGTTTGTAGTCATTCACAAACGTACAAGGCAATCTAAACCTTGATCCGTCCAGTTTCCACCCCCTTGTGTGGAGTTTACAGCTGCATAACTTTACACACTTTTGGTGGAACATTAAACAATAGTAAACCATTGACATCTGGCAGGTATCCCTTTGAAAATATCTGTCAGGTATGAAGAGGAGCCATTATGCCTATAAACATAAGTTTGCTGCTATAAATGGCTTGTGATTCGACCCCTTGGGGCGTCAAGCGTCTGAAATGTGGAATAGGTTTACTTTAGAACTTAGTATGGCTCCAGACTTTGGTCCAATGAAGACATGGCATCCTGAAAACAACTCAGGCATATTGATGCATCAGCTGCCTGAGCAGTGACTGTTGTCAAATAAAATCTGTATTTATTTGCACACTGCTGACCAAAAAGTAAAGCAACATTGTTTAGTTAAAACTTGGCAACACAGACTGGGTGAACTCTCTCTTAAAGGGTGACCATGACACAGAGAGTTAGGTATCTAAGAATTTTGTAAGTGTCTTTTATTCACTCACTCAGTTATGAACTTAGGAGCTGGCCTGAGTAGTATCTCTGGGGTACACATACCATTCTGCACTAGTTCTGAGTGGTTCACTGATTCCACACTTGGATTAATGGGCCAACAACTCCAGGACCTGGTAATCCCAAGTCAGGAAACACCAGGATGGGTTTCAGTTGGTGCTGATCCACACCCAGTCTAGCCATTAGCAGGGGCTGTGGAGAGAAGTGCAGCCTGGTCCATCCCTACACCATGGGAAGGGCATCAGACAATGGGGCATATTAACAACCAGGCGATAGTCAATTATCGCCGCTTTAGCGTCCGTTTTCGGACGGAAAGCGGCGATAATTCTATCGCCTAATCAGCAAGGTCACGCTATTGCGTGAATCCCTGCACTATCGCCCTTTCCCCCAACGCCCATCCTTGCATCTCTAATGAGATGCAAAGTGGGCGTTACTGGGCGTACCCCAGATGGGCTACGTTGTAAATATCGCCGATGTGCACATCGCGATATTTACAAGGCAGCCCACAGGATTATAGCAGACGTTAGATTTTGGCGAAAACGGCAGTTTTCGCCAAAATCTAACGTCTGCTATAATCCCGACTTAGCCATCCCTAACATAGGGGGTGGATTGTGCTGATACGACCACAGGGTCGTATCAGCAAGAGTTATCGCCGTTTGCAGGGAACATCGCTGGAAAACCAGCGATGTTCCCTGCAAAACGGCGATAACCTCGCTATCTCCGGAATTTTTATCGCCCTGGCGAAGCGTGTTGTTAATAACGCGCTACCAGGGCGATAAGAAATCTATCGCTAAGCACGGCCAGCGATAATTATCGCTGGCCGTTGATAATATGCCCCCATGTTCCCACAGCATTGCTAAGCCCTGATGAGTACTCTGCCTGCCCCCAACTCCCTCCCTTTGATGCAAAGCAAGAGGCAAATGCCAGTGGAAGGGATTTCCCATTATTTGGCCCAACAGGAGAATGGCATGAGGAAATTATGTGAACCTCCCCTATTGGGGTGATGAGCATACCTGGGTAGATTTCCTTAGCTCTGCTCGGCAATGCATGTTGCACCCCATTTGGAGAAAAGGAGAACAGGTGGGTGTCTCTCCCATGATGTGTTATGAGTCACAGAAGACTGCCAGAGAACCTCTTATTCACAGGTTTTTTTTGTAGATAGGTGAACCCTCATGTAACCCTCATGAAAAAGTAGACATGAACAGCTGCTGGTATTTTATAATTAAGGGTTATTTATAATGTGAAATCAGCATTTAGATCTAGCAGCTGGGAGTCCTGCAGGTCAATGAAGTTGAAAATAAATTACCTTGGCTCAACACTACAACCCTAAATTTGAAAATGAAATTCATATTTGTTTTAAAACCATTTTGAATAGTCCAATGTGCAGTGCTGCAGGCCCCTGACAAGTCAGCCACCCACCATCTCTTCATATTGTGCTGTGGCTCTTTGGCCACTCTGTTTGTCAGTATTCCTGCCACAGCTCACCTCTCTTGACTATCACAATATACCGACATGACTCAAATTATTCCTCTCAACACTTATAAATGAACAAACGTCTTGTATCCTGACTTTTGACCATGTTACATGCAGCTGGGCTTCATCGGTTTGGCTTAATAGCTTTTACAAATGTTTTACCATGCATATGCAAGGTCAGGTTTCAGGCACCATGGAAACATCCAGAAAACCCACCAGAATAAGCATCAAACAACCGGCATAGATGACCTCACCTGTTCCTTGCTATAAGCAATTAGAACGTGACCTTTGTGAACATTTTAAAACACCTTCTAGAAGACGGTTTCCCGACTTCCAGCACTCTGTCTCGTCAGCTCCCTTGTTCCTTCCAGTTCTACCTCACCGCAAAGGATGTTCCGCATCAGTCTTGCACCTGGATGGAAAAACAAGAAGAAAAGGAGAGACGCATTAACAGACTGGATTTCACTATGCGCTGAGCTCAGTCGCAACATCGTGCTTGCAGACAAGGTAACCAGTGTTTTTGTTCGATTTGTGCAATCTGTTGGCAGGGCTCTGCCAGAAAGGACTTGTGTGAAGCTAACCCCGTCCACATTAGCTTGTGGGTTTGATGCTAGACTCATACTCACTACAGTTTCGAAACTTTGATGAAGGAACCTCTATGGAATATCTAAAAACAACTGACAACAAAACTAATGGTTTGTTGAGATATAAAAAGCTTTCGTAAAGTGATACCTTAAAAGATATAGCTAATACTAGACTACGGCCTTAGTATTTGTTTGTTTATAGATAACATATCTGCTAATACCATTCACCAGACTGGTGTGAATGCCTGCTGCAGTGTTGCAGTTGAGTAGACAAGCTACAGCATCTTTTTGACTCCACACGCTCTCTCCAGCCCAACCCCCTTCCCCCTGGGATTTGCCACTGAAGCAGTGTCTCCTTTTGTAAACCGAAGGCAAGTCTTGAGAGGATTAGAAAACTTGGTCGCCGCCCCATTGGAATCACCTGGTATCCAGGTAGGTGGCTTATGACAGTGTTGCAACCAAGATATGGTAGGAGTATGATGATACCAGAGGAGTCATCTTGGTGCACGAACTCACCTTCATGCACAGCGCCCCAAGCAAGACTAATTAAAGGTAAAAGCTCAAAGGGGAAAAATCAGCCCCACTCCCCTTAGTGTAGAGGAATTAACCATCTGCTTACAGGCAGCACACAATATGGGAGTTTAAGAAATGTGTGGAAAAAAACAACCCAGTAAGAGGTGCAGGGTGGTGTCACAAGGGACTAAGGGCCAGATGTACGAACCTTTTTTGCACTCGCAATCGGGGATCGGCCCGTTTGCGACCGCAAAAAAGGCTAATGGCAAGTACAAACGCTATTTTGTGAGTCACTGACTCGCAAAATAGCGTTTGCGACTCTCGCTATTAGGAAGAGGTGTCCCTTCCTAATAGCGTGACTCACTGCCATGTACTATTGTTTTGCGACCGCATTTGTGGCCGCAAAACACTCGCAGTTTACCACCTACTTCAAGTAGGTGATAAACCACTTGCAAACTGGAAGGGGTCCCTAGGTGACCCCTTCCCCTTTGTGAGTGTGCGAGAAAATATTTTTTAAGAGCAGGCAGTGGTCCAAGGGACCAATGCCTGCCCTTAAAAAATGAAACTGAAATATCTCAATTTTCTTTTTTAAATGCATCCCGTTTTCCTGTAAGGAAAATGGGCTGCATTAAAAAAAAACAAGAAACTGCTTTATTTAAAAAGCAGTCCCAGACATGGTGGTCTGCTGACCCCAGCAGGCCACCATCCCTGGGAGTGCTAGCCATTCCCAATGGGGTCGCAAATTGCGCTTTCCTCATAAATATTTGATGAGGCATGCAATTTGCGACCCCATTGGGAATCGCTAACCGTGTCTGCGACACGGTTGTACATTGCATTTTGCGAGTCGCAAAGCGACGCAATTTGTGAGTCGCAAAATGTAAGGGTCGTACATCTGGCCCTAAAACTCACTTGGCCAGCCTTTTTGCAGATACTAGGCTACAAGTCTGGTGTAATAAGGTGCACTCCTGCCAGGGATTTCCTCACCCTCATGATAATGTGTGAATATCTCAAAATGTAGGTTGTGGCCTATCTCAAATTCAAGCCAAGTTGTGGCATTATTGTTGGCTCCTAGAATTAGTAATTTCAAGTCTGAAAATCAATGTGTATGCTAGTTGTATTTAAATGTGTTAGGCTCATAGTGGCAAATGGGGAGGTGGCAGACAGCTGCCTTCCTTTCTTCCAGAACAAAATGTTAGTGGTGGGTTATATTGATTGAAATCCTTAAAATAATTGGCAATGTGGCACAACTTAGACATGGCAATGGAGCTTCAACTAAGTACAACTTCTGTACAGGTGCCCATTGGTGTGTGATCCAGATAGATATGAAAAGTGATGGCCATGTGATCAATAGATTGAGTTTCACAGGATTGGTCATGCATAATTCTGAGCTACAAATAGCTGCATGTGGTTCTAGTGGTCTCTTGGAGTGTGGCTTGCAGAGGTAAGGACTGGTAAAGACAATAAGGGATAACAGGTAGGTGTGAGTTGTAGCTGGGAACAGGATTGAAAGGGGTGAGGGGCTGAGAACAAGTGTCCATCAGTGGAACTGTAATTACTTAAAAGTTGAAAAGAGTGTGGTCTCTGCCAATCATGATTGCCAGCTAGGTTTCAAGTATAATGAGCTTGTTGTCTGGTTGGTAGGGTGATTGGTTGCTGCTGGGAGCTCACTGTATACAAAAAGTATTTGGGTGAATCAGAATTTGTAATATAACTCTCACAAGAGCAGTACCCCTTAGGTAGCAATTTCCATTCATTGGCATTTCTAACTGTTCCCCCATAGCACCATGGCAGTGCCGTCCAGCAGATACACGGATCCTATTGTGGTCCACTTGTTCATTTCCTTCAAAATAATGAAGTTTCTAAAAGGACCCACTACACCTTCAAATTTCCGAAGCAATGTACAAAATTAATAAAAAATAGATCTCAGGTATGCATAGTGAAGTCGTTGATCAAAGACCCTAAGGAAGATCCAACATACCACATGACCCAAACAACTACAGACCAATTACCTTTCCTGGGCAAACTGATAGAAAGAGCAGCATTTGCCCAGATGTCACAATTAATTGAAGATAACTACATACTTTCTGACTTCCAAACAGGATTCTGTCCAGAAAATGGCAGAGAATCTGCCCTCATCGCCATCTGGGATAACCTTAAAAACATAGTAGATTGGAATGGGGTCACTGCACTACTTCTCTTGAACCTTGCATTTGCTTTCAACATAGTTGAACATAACACTCGAATCCGAAGACTCTACGAAGCAGACATAGAGAGGACTGTTCTCAACTGGATCACATCCTACCTTCAAAACAGAACAAATGTCATCCTTACTCCCCCTTTCTCATCCAAACCATACTTTACAACAGCAGCAGTCCCTCAAAGCTCTGTCATCTCACTCATGCTTTTCAACATCCACATGAAGTCATTACCAGCAATGATCAATGAGTTTCAGCTCACATGCTATAACTAGCAGATGAGATACAAACACTTCTTAAACTGGAAAGCCCCAAAGACACTGGAAACACCAAAATCTTCAGTTGCCTCAGAGCCACTGATCAGTGGATGACATGGAGCCATCTCAAATTGAATGCCTCAAAATCTGAAATTCTCACATGTGGCGATTGGAAAAATTATAACCCACTCTGCGCCTGGCCTGATGATCTGGGACCACCCTCTAAAGAATCTAAGGAAGTAAGAAACCTTGAAATTACCATGGACTCCATTTTATCAGTGATTGCCCGAGTGGACAAGTTAGCAAGAACAAGCTTCACTACTATGAAAACTCTGCGACGCAACTTCCCCACCTAGGCTTTCCACACAAGTTCCAATCTACTATCTCTCTTATATTGTCTAAATGTGATTACTCCAAAGGCCTCTACATCGAATCATCTTTATCAACTATGAAAAAACTACAACCAATTCAGAATCTACAAGTCCACATCTCCCCTGCCTTGAAGGCCCTACATTGGTTACTGGTTGCAAGAAGATCCACAATCAAGCTGCTTTGTATTACCCACAAAGCAATGCATGGAACAGGACCACTTTTCTTCAGGAATAAAATCACCAAATACATATATCAAAGGCACCTCCTCTCTAGATTGGCACCACACCTCAAAACCCCAGCATACAAGAAATAAAACATGAATGGTACATCTTTCTCGGTTCAAGCAGTTAAACTATGGAATTCATTAACCCCAAGCATAAGACCCACGGATAACTATCTTATCTTCAGAAGACTACTCAGAGTTGACTCCTACATGACCACCATACTCATACACAAATGTACAGCATATGTCTGTGTATGTAAACATGCATATTTTGATTATATATATGTATTTAGATATGTGCATTTCTTTATCGAAATATATATACTACTTATAGCTTAAAAATATTTAGATATCCTTTAGGTCTTCTTAACAAATGTTTGCATTACTTATGGTTAAAATATATATATTATTTTATGCTTAACATGTATATATGTCACTCTAT